>JBAMHW010000012.1:17332322-17347452 GCA_037177495.1 Rhadinocentrus ornatus | reverse complement strand
CTCTGTATGCATTTGCTATCTCTACCTCTGGGGTCTTTTACTCCAAACCTGTGTGTGTGTGTGTGTGTGTGTGTGTGTGTTGTTGACATGTCCATTTGAGTTTGTGCATGGCTGTGAACGCTGCTGGCTCTTGGCACTACATGTATCTCCTTTAAGAAAATAGTATAACAGCATGGCATATTCTTTTAAAGACAGGACTAAGAGGGCCTGATATAAGTCTTTGCTCTGGCTTTTTTTTTTTTGGCTTTGTGTTCTGTGTCTGCCTCCTCCCTGAATGGTTAAATCTCTGTTTCCTCTTCCTGATGTTTCCCCATAACTGACCTCAAAGTTTGTCTGCTTTCTTCTGCTCTGATCCTGTGTATCAGCCTTGTCATCTGGAGGAGTGTGCCGAGACAAAACAACTGGCACCAGCGGCTTCTTTGTTGCACTGGCTAGCTCTAACTTGTGGCTGACCCCTCTTGATGGAGTTAATTAAGCTGCAGAGATTTGTTTCGAAAGCCAAACCAGTCTTTCGTGTTGTTTTATTTTCACTGTGTATCTGTTTTTAGTAGAACAGAGCTTTTAACAAAGTTCACTCGGGGTGCATTGTGAATTGGCAGATCTGAATGTAAAGAGGAACAACTTGGAGAAGGAAGAGAGGGCGGCAAAGGGGCAGGGATATAAATGGATAGAAGGACTTGACTTTGATGCCATAGGAATGAGTTCACAGGCTCATGAGCACAGGCCTAATCGCACATGACAATATCGGCTGGTGTGCCAGTCGCAACGCATAACCACCCTGCTGCTTGTGCTGACTCGGGGTATTTGCTGATAAAGCTCGGCTTTCTAGACCATGCTGTATGCACAATGAGGGTGGCCCAGGCAGGCCTCAGGGCTGGCTCATCACAGACAGCCCACAAACCAGGGGCAATCCCCCCCATCTATACAGAGCCATGCACTCCACTAAACCCTTTGGCAAGACATGATTATTACACAGGAGCAATTTTGTGATGAATAATTTTTTCCCATTTATAATGTATTATGGTGCCCATCCAGGTCCATTAATTATTTCAAATGGAAAGAGCCTGGTGAAACGCAAAATGAGGTCGTGTGAAATATTCAGGCTTAATATTTTTTATTGAAATGCCTTTGTTTTTACTGTCATGAGAACAAACATAAAGCTAGTTTGTTTTTCTTCTCCTTTTTTTTTTGGCCACTTTGTGTATGGAATGCAGTTTGTAGTTTGAGGTAAACATGTTGCCCCAGTTTCTGTGTTTGTTTGGTGTACGGGTGTCCTACAAAAGGTCTGACATGGCTGTTGCTGGCCTGCATTCCTTTGTGGCTCAAAGAGGACATAAACTGGCCACTGGAGTTGTTTTTGCCAGACTCTAAGCCAGATCACCAGTAATTAACACGGGCAGTGATCTCCGCTGTCTGGTTTGTTTTCATGCAAACTAACAATTCTTGCACCACTCTTAAAAGAATTGAATTGACTCTCTCTTCGTGTCATTTCATGAGATATGTTTACAGATGTCATTGCTGATAATAATGTTTTAATGCCCCTGACAGGCTATAGGTCCTGCCAGTGGCATCTATGGGGCAGGAATGCAGGATGAGTGCTTTCCCACGCTGTTAGTTTTCTTCTGCTTGGTGCGTTTGAGATGAGGCTCTGGGCTGGCTAGGCTCTGCTAATGCAGCCTGAGTGCAGACAAATGGAAAGTGACACTTGTGTGTGTAGAATGGTATTTGTGGTGACGCTTTGACTACAGATAATAAAGTGTTTGCCCTGAGGTGATTTCGCCCGGCAAAGCACCCCAGATGAAACTCACTTACTTGGAGAGGGAGACAGATGAGACAGAGAAGGGGATGAAAAGACAGAAGGGGGCAAAGCAAGAGAAGAGCGCAAAAGTATTAAGAGAGGAGCTGAAGAGAATAAAAACAGAAAGGAAACAGGAAAAAAAATCCATGCAAAGAGAGATTCAACTGTTTGTAATTTCAATGCTTTATGGGTAAGAGGGTTGGATTTAGAGGTCAGAAACTAAATCTGATATATGTTTTTTATAGTATAACTGAGTTCACCTTTATTTAAAGAAATAAGCATAATTAGATTTATGCAATATGAAGGATTGCTGCTTACATTGTTATAGAATGACAAGTTAATTGTACGAGTAAAATGTTTGAATTAGCAAGATCTGTGTTTGTGTATGTGTGTGTGTGTGTCTGCCAGGCCATATGTACAGAGGCATCCTTCAGGATCAATCAGTTCTCAGTAATTTCCCCCACAGCTCATAAAAAAGCCAGGTCTGCCTGGAAGAAGCAAGGAGCTTCCACATCAAACCAGCTAATTAATTTTCATTGCTGATTCAGTAACATCTGGCTTTGGAGATAAATTCTAACGAGAAAATGTAAACATGACAGTGTCCTTGTGGTCTAATATTTCACATTTTTTGGGCAGAATTATTTGTAATAGAAGCCTAATTAACTGTTGTGATTGGGTGCATTGTTTACTATCATTATTCACATATGTAAAGCAATAATAGAAACACTGAGCAGAAAGTGAAAACAGATTGTGTTTTCTGCTGCTTTTTCCTCATGTTATCTGTACTTGTAGACCTTATCTCTGTCTCAGTGTACTCTATTAAACGCACACGTGTACTGCTTCACTGCAGGCCAACTAAATGACCTCATGCTGCAGTGTCTGTGAGGAGGAAGCCCAGATTAGGCTCTCAGTTTGGTAGTCCTTCCATCTGCTTGTGCAAAAAATAGACAGATTAAATCTGGGATGAGATTGGCTTTAATGAAATGAAAGATTAGATTTAGGAGTTTTGTCCACGTTTCTTTTAAAATATATTTTAATCATTAAATCCATTTTTGATGCTGTGCCATATCTGTGTGCCTGTGAAGGATCAGTGCACAGATTGCTTTAACATTCTCATTATCCTCTTTGCTATTTGTGAAACATGCTGGCAGGTTAAAAGTCCTATATGTGAGGCAGCGTGGCACCTGGTGGAAATTGATGTCCAACTACAGCTTTTGTTAAGGCTCCATAGCAATTTGTCATACATAATTTTCCTGTTATTCTGAGATTGATTCAAATGTACCAGTAAAAAGGTTTGCTGTGTTGCAAAACACAAAATTTGCTCTAAATAAAGTTTTATTAAAGTTATATTAAAATAATAATCAATAAATAATGAAGAGAAGAGAGATTCATAGAGAACACATTTTTGTTTCCACTGTCTTACGATATGGAATTGTTTGATAATTATGATGACACAAGCAGTCGCTGGATTCAGACAGCTCTATCCTCTGAGAAATCACTGCAGTTTGATTTTTATCTTTGCAATTATAGATAGTAAAGGCCTGACAAATAATTGCCTTCATTTTTTCCTCCCTGTGTTGTTGCACAGAAAATCAACCTTGAAATGAACAGAGGGAGATGAATGTTCCTAAAAATTGCTTCTCTGGTATCAAGCAAGCAGCAGGGTTTCGTTTCTCCTCATGTGCACTTGAATTGATTAGTACTTTGGTTGAGGGCATATTCAACATGTCTGCCCCCTGTGAGGCTGCTCTACCCTGTTGATCAGTGCCTCATACATGTGCTTCCTCTGCTCCCTTGCTCCTCAGGAAACTCCTGTGGGGCACTGAGGCTGTGATTGACTGGCGACTGAGTCCGCAGGATGCCTCTATTATTATCATCTCTACCTCGGCTGAGGGGCGGGGGTCTATGTCCAGGGGGTTTGGCCGACAGCCCCTGCTTTGTGTGCCCAATAGTCAATTAGAAGCAGCGCACTGCCGGAGACGAGTGGGATGCAGGGTTAATTGCAGAGGACCAAACAGCTGGCTCTATCAGGGCCCATTGTGTTTCCAGCAGTTGTCACAGCAATTGAGGCCTGGCTGTAATCGCTGACTAATCAGCCCTCTGCCAGATGACACCTCCATTAGCACAAGGCAGGTATTGTTCAGGATGCGAAGCCGCCTCTGGCTTCCCACTGCCTGCCCATCCTTTTACAGCCAGCTAGCAGAGGTGACTGGGGAGAAGATGTCATGTACTCTCATCCTATCAGCTATGAGTTAAACAAAGCCACAGGTCAAGGGTTCCTTCAAGGAACAATGCTGTGAAGTCAGCCCTGCCTTGACACGTTAAACTTTTTCCACAGAGTATTTTTGATGCAAAGGATATGGATATTATTTTAGTTGTTGATTAATATTTGAATACATGCATTACACGGAGGTTAATGGAAAACTGTCTATTAGCAGTGGAATGTCATACACAAGTGTTTCAACATGGTGCATCCTTCTGGCTCCGTGGTCTCAAACAAATTTCACAGTTAGAACCCCATATGGATCCTGTGTCATCCACCTTCACTATACCAAAAAATATATATTGTAGGAAAGGAGACTCAGTCCACGTGTACATGGAGGCTAAAAATCCACATAATGGATGCAAAGAGAATTCATTTAACAATAACAGTCATTTCAATGGAAATTGCTCCCAGGGAGTTTTATGGAGGCTGAAGAAAAACTGATCCCCTCTTTCTTTCAGCATTCTGGTAACAACTGCACCTGTTTGCCCTATAACCTCATCACTGACTGCTTTTCTTTGGTTGGCCAAAGTTAATGTGTATTACATGCTCGTTGTTCTGTGAAAACTTAATTGCAGTTCAACCACATAGGTTTCTCCCTTCATCTAAAGAAGCACTCTTCTCCCATGATTGCCAGTGTATGTGGTCAGGGGAGATCAAAGTGTGCTGTAAGTAGAAAAACAGGTTTGTAGTAGTGAGTGAGAAGGCGCTAAGGGTTTTTTGATGTTTTGGAGAGTTTCCTCCACCAATAACAAGAAACTTCTCCAACCTACTCCCAATTTTAGAACACTTAGAACACTAATAAATGGGAGCAAGGCATTTCAGGCAGCTCTCTTAGACTTTTTCCTCTGCTTATTCATTTAAACTGCTAATTAAAATGCAAAGCATCCCCTAACATCCCGCTCTCATACTTTCTGTCTGCCTTTGCTTTGCTTCTTGTGATCAACACAATTTGACCTCTCACTTGGAGGAAGTGCACAGATTTTAATGGATTTTTTCAGTCTAATCTAACCAGTTCCCTCTTCATTGCTGTTTTGTACCCAGTGGACCTCATAGCTACCAGGCCTCCACCCCCTCCACTGCCTCTTCCACCCTCACACCAAGAAAATTAGTTCATCAGAATTCAAAATGTGCAGCTAGCTAATTAAAGGAGTGTTAATTGAGTGTTCAGAATTGGGTACCCCCTTCACTAAATGCACACAGATATGCACACACTTATACACATACGCATACACACAAGCACACATGCAATCACAGTGACAGCACTGAGTGCACCAAGGACGTTGCGCTTGGGGAGTTCCATGCCAATCAAAAATGGAGAGAAAAGAGAGTGCCCATCCTCCAAGTAAAATGGGATTTCTAGATCATATCATGGCCTATTGCAGCTCAGTCTGGCTCTGTGCTGCCATGTTATCCAATCCCTGCCTTGCAATCTGTGTCTGACCGCTGGAGAGTGTAACACTGCACAGATAGCCTCTCTCACTGCGTGCATGGTGCTAATGAGGGGTGGCATTTAGAGATGTGCTGCTCTGACACATGGGCATTGTGTGCCAGGCACTGGGTGATTAAGGACGAAGGTCAGCCTATTAATTGCCTTCATGCCATCTCCGCTCCCTGGTGCGTGATCTCTCAGAACTAATGCATGTGTTTGCCTGAGCTTTTATCTAATCTCTATTGCAGTACAATCATATGCTTGGGTTGTTTACATTCTTTTCATGTGAAAGTTTGTTTCTTACTTATTGTAAGAGCAGTGCTAGCCCAGGTCTCCCTGTTAATTTACTGTAAGTTGTTTCATGTGCTTGGGAGTGCACATAGCCTCCTGCTCTCAGGAAAGGAAAAAGCATATTCTTCCATCCCCAGGGGAAATAATTAATCCTTACAAGGCTGTTGCATGTTGAAATGAAGCGAGTGTGAAGCATTTAGCCCAGGAGGCATTGCAGGCTGTCGCCCGCACAGGCACCTGTTATTGTCCCTGCCCTACATTTCTTGAGAGAGTGCTGAGCAGAGGATAACAACATGCTTCACTGATGGCAAATGAGACACACAACTGCAGATGCAGATTTGTGTGTGTATGTGAGTGTTTGCATGCATATATTTTCTTTCTTTCTTTTTTTCCCCTATTATCGTGCATTATGGTTTCATGCACGACCACGCTTGAGAGTGTGCACAGGTGCAGGAAACCCCCTACCTTATGAAGAGCTGAGGGTTCACACAAATACTGGCTGTCTCAGAGGGTGTTTATCAACCAGCACCATCTGTATGCTGCTGCTCATTTCTATGATCTACTGCAGCCTAAACCAATAAGTCACAGAGCGCCAGCCTAAAAAGAGACTCTCCTTTAACCTCTATCTCCTCACTTAAAGACTTAGTGCTCCAGAGGGGAGAGATGTGTAGGCCCTGCACATCAAACACACAGCTTGTGCATGAGAGTGAAATATGCTCTGGTTTGTGGCCATACTTACTGTAATCAACTTTGCTATAAAATTTATACCATGGAACTTTTTAAACAGGAAGCTGGAATCAGAAGCACCCAGATGCTCATTTGCCTCCTCCTCCTCCTCTTCTTCTTTTATGCCTGTGGGTTCTAATAACCGGAAGCCTTTGTGGAGCTGAGATGGGTTTTGTAGGCCTGAAAGGCCTCTAATCCCTGTGGCCTATGAAGTGTGAAACCCTTTGATGACAGGTTGGTGTGCCAAAGGCTCTGCCTATTGACAAACAAGGGCCAAGCTGGGAGAAGACGAAGGGAGAGGGCTGTGTCCTCTTTCTCAGAAGAAACGCAGGCTCAGGCATGGAAAATATGGGCTCAGTCAGTGAGAAGGAATAGAATTAGCCACCCTTTAATGAATTTCCTGGCTGTTTTATAGGTGGGTTTTTTTTCCTCATGTGGCAGTAATTAGGTGGAATGATGGGCATATTGCAGCTGGGGGCTTGCAGGGGTGGCAGGGCACAGGCCCTCGATAAGCCTAAAAGCCAAGTATCTTTCCTCATTTAGACCATGTGATGATCAAAGATGTTTCTTCTTTTTCTTTTTTCTTTTTTTCTTTTTTTTTTTTGGCCCTCATGTAAAGAAGATCAGAAAAAATGCTGCTATTCCATTTGCATGTAGACTAGCAATGTGCTTTGAAATGAGCATGTTTTTCTCTTCTAAGCAAATGAAATAAGTCTTCTGTCAGTTTTCCACTGCAAGTCAGAACATCAAAGCAAATGGCACCGCTGTCACCAGGGAAGCACGGCTTTGCCTCATTGAGGTTGGTTAGATCTCAGATAGGCTGGCCTGGCATGCTAATTGTAGCCCATCAGGATGGCACCCTAACTCTGATTAAAGCCAAGTCATTGATGCCAGTGGGTTTTTTTGTCGTTTGTGTAGAAATTTAAAGTCGAAAGTGAAATGTCATGTTGGTGATGTAGAAAGCATGTTGTCTGTTGGATGTGACTGGTCTGTCACCAAATTTGGCTCTGGATTTTCACTGTCTCTCCCCTCTGCTATTCAATTTCTGATTTATTTGTTTTATGATATGGATCTCGTAGATTTAATCATTTTCACAGTTGGAGGCCCATAGGGTTGTTAAAATGAACTCCCCATGCTATCTATAATGGGAACAAAGAAATGAGAATTGTGACTACTTGGCTGTGGAGTCTGTTTAAAATGATTTTGCAATTGCAGAGGAAATGGAGTGAGTCCTAGTCACAGCCTGCACCCTGCAGCCGTCTTAGGTAGCCAGGACATTTGCTGACAGCACAGTTATGGCAGTTCATTTTTGAGCGTTTTGTAAGCTTTTGCATCAAAATGTCATTTTTGAAGAGGTTGCAAGTCATTTGTGGTAGCTGATATATTGCTTGTAAATTGGGTTCTATCCCCCCCCCCCCCCCCCCCCCCCCGCACTTTTTGTTACATTGAGTTAAGTAGCCATGAAATTGCCTGAATAATGTTGTTTAAATCCAATCTCACCATGGCCCCTCACCTCCATGCCCAGCCCCCAAATAATGACACATGGTAGTTTTTATAAAAATAGCATTTTTCCTGTTTACCACCTCAACTCACAATGGTCAGGCGAAGGTTCGTTGAGTGGGGGTCAATTCTAGTCTTACTCACCGCCTTTACTTGTGGGTTAATATCAGGGATGGGGGTGGTCTCATATGGCAAGCAGCAAAGCATCTCAATAAAAGCTCAAAGAAAAGCTGTCTACATTATTGTGCATTGTCCATTATCTGTTTTATGATGTACTGTTTTGGACATTTTAAAGAAAAGCCTGTGACTATCGCTATGAAACGCATACAGAATTTTATAATCAAACAAAGGCAAACCACTGGTTTACTTATCACATTAGTTGATTTTGTTGCCAGCACTTTTAAATGCTTTTATCACATATAAATTGTGACTTTTGAATTCATCTTTGACCAAGTTTAAAAAGCAGCACTTGAACTTTCTTTATGGGGCTCTGTTCTGATAGATTCACCTTAACCAGGCTAGTGATTCCCCATTGACGTTTAATTGGTTTTTGCGAAGGCCTCTTTCCCCACATACTCCTGGATTGAATAAATGTGTAAATTCTGTGGCCAAGGGTAAGACCCAGTAAGTGATACCACTTATAAATCTCAAATGTGCTACTGCAATTAAACAAGCTTTTATCCCCTCCCCTTCATCCCTCCTTGCCTGGGATCCAAGGCTAACCCAATTCAATGCTAAAGAGAGTCCGAATTAATTTCACAATGCACTGATTTAACAGCGCCTAAGGTACCAGGCTTTGACAGAATGAGTTTTTTAAAAAGATTCATTTGTCTAGGGATGTACATCCACAGGAGGGTGTGAAAATGAGATGGAAAGAAAGCTCAAAAGGAGGAGAGAGTGATAGAACACAAATGAATGTCAGTCCTCATTTACAGATTTCAAACTCTGTTTGAGTTGTTCTGAACTGTATCAGCTGGTAGTATTAACTCTACTTAGATTTAGCTTTAGATAGACTTTAGATTTAGTATAGACTTTTTTTCAGAGGGTGGTCATTCAAATTATTGAAGATGCTAAGCATTACATCCTGGAGGGCTTTTACTAAGGGACACTTATGAACATAAAAAGATTAACAAAGTTTGGAAGAAATAAAATTACAGCAATGATAGTGTATACTGAAGCAAGAAAGGATGTATCAATATGTGGATAAACTAAATAGATGAGTTAAATGAAAATGCAGGTTGGGGTGCATTGTTGCATAATTGAAGAAGTTGGAGTAAAAATACAGAACTTTGGCTCGAATCAAAAAGAGATGATCTATTCTTGAACATCAAGGTAAAAAGAGAAAAGCAGTACATACATTTTTGAGTCTGGCAATCAATTGCTTACACTTAATTAATAGTCCAAGCTTATTAAAGTTCACTGTAAGCTTGAATGCATCTACATCCAAAATTATTGTCACTCAAGTCATGTCTAGATTTTCTTTGGAGATTCAATCATTTTCAAGTCAGATTTAATCGATAACTACTTAAACACTGCTTAATTCCTTTTTAGGTGTGAAGTCCTTGGTCTTGCTTAACTTATTGTTCAACCTGTTTTCAATGTTTTTCTTTGTTGTTGTTTTTTTTATCAGATTTGTTAATCTTCTCACTCTGCTCATCTTGCAGGTGACCTGGTGGTGCCCACTCATTCACCACGCTACCCAACTGCGGCAGAACTTGATGCGTATGCTCAGAAGACGGCCAACAGTCCACTTTCTATCAAGATCTTCCCAACCAACATCAGGGTTCCCCAAAACAAGCACCTTAATCGGACTGTTAATGGATATGACACCACTGGGCAACGCTACAGTCCCTACCCACATCTCCACACTGGGGGCTCCCAGGGTCTTCTTGCGATTGTCCGGGCCTCCTCATCATCATCCTCCTCATCAACATCCACCTTCTTTCCTTCAAAAGGTGTTCTTAAGAACTCAGAAGGCAGACGGACTAAGCTCTCTCCAGCCCACATAGCTGTTGCGCCATACCCACCCCCTAGTAGTAGCACTTTAGCAAGTGGTCATGGCCAAATGGTATACCACACTGGGCCCTCAAAGCCTCCTGAAGGCCCCAGACTGTCAGTTCCCCCAAATGTCACTGTAGCTGGCTCAGTGATTCCCGTAACAGGGGGCCGAGGCCTGGCCCTGCCCGCACAGTCCAATCTTCCCTCCATCCAGAGCATCATCTATCAGATCAACCAGCATTGCCAGGCCCAGGCTCTGCAACAGGTGTGTCAAGGGGCTGCCACTGCACCAACAAATTCTAGCCCCTCCAAGCAGGGCACAGCTGTCATTGGTGTTTCTTCTAGCTCCTCAGGTGGAGGCTATGTGGTAGGAATGGGTCCCCAGGCTAACATGGTGTACACAGGGCCAGGGCTGGCAACTCAAAATGCAGAGGCCCTGAAGGCCGGTGTGTACGCAGATGGTATGGACTACATCCTTTGGCAAAATCAGCAACAGCAACAACAGCAACAGCAGCAACAACAAGCTGTTCTCCGCATGTACAGTGGAGGAAGTGGAGGAGGGGGCGCCATCAGCAAGTCCCCCGAAACCTGTGTTCCAGGAGGTGGTATTATGGCAGCCCAAGTGTCCTCCTCTTCCTCTAGACCTTACCACTTGACAGCGAGTGCCAGCGGGGGAGGAGGCCTGGAAAAAGTCAGCTCATCCCCTTTGAACTGTGTGGGCATGCATGGAAATTTCTCAGTGGGTCAGTACTTTGCACCGCCCTGGAACAGTGTGCTGGTGACACCTGACAGTGACTGTTACAACCCCCAGGAGCTTATGGGCACCTCTACAGGTGGGCCAGCGACTGGGCACAGAGAAATGGGCTACCCTCATCACCATCACCACTACCATCATCATCATCACCCTGCCATAGACAGCGGGGGAGGTCTGTGCTGCAGTCTGCCCAGCAAGAGCTTGTGCAACACATCAGTGCTGAGCAGCAGCTTGCAGTCTCTGGAATACCTAATCAACGACATCCACCCACCCTGCATCAAGGAGCAGATGCTTGGCAAAGGCTACGAGACTGTGTCTGTGCCACGTCTGTTAGACCACCAGCATGCACACATCCGCCTCCCTGTTTACAGATAGAGGGGGAAAGAGAGGAGGAAAATAATCAAGAGTTGTGAATTTGTGAAGAAAATCAAAGTCAAAGAACACAGATGTTTTGGGGGGTACAGAATTGTTGAAAGTGCCACTGCTTTAACTTCGTGGGAGCTTATAGAAGAGCAAGTGCTGTGCTGTGTGACCCTGGATTTGATGGTTTCAAGACAGGCTGTGGGGATCCCAAACACAAGATGTGGTAGTTATAGCCAGTGGGAAAGAAAAGGGATTTCAAGATTCTCCTGATGTTCCATTGTGTGGTTTGCCAATCTGATTTTTGAATTGATTTATTTTCTTCTTTGTTTTTTTCCCCCACCCTTTGTTCTCTTACTTGGCTTAAACTTGCTTTGATGAAAATGATAGCTTGAAATGAAGTGCAAATGCCACTTTGTCCCCTTTCCAAATACTAAGGATGAAGATACTGTGTAGGTTTCACTGAAATGGTCTTCAAGGACCGAAGTTTAGGGCTGCTCTTTGAATCCAAAACTCTGTAACACAAAATACACAAAAATGTACAAAAAATGAGAGGGGTAAGATTAAAAGCAGTACTCGGGTGTTATATAAAAGGATAATAAGGTTGAATTTAAAAGGATAGTACAAAATTAGTTATTGTTGCTGTTATAATTGATACATTAATTGCACTGCTTGAATTTTGTTAAGTTGGAAGTTTGGAATTGGGTAGTTTGGATATGATATATTTAAGAAACTTGAAAACTTGAACCTATTTTTTGTTGTTTGAAATATTTGTAGGTATATTATATGTATTGGCTGCTATGGGGGAAAGTGTCTCAATTATTTCTTTGTGTTTTTTATTTTATAATTTTCAACGTTTTTTGTTTTTTTTTAATGATTGAATAATTCCTCCTCAAGCTGATGTGCAGTCTCTTATGTCCTGTGTAAGGCATAGCTGCTGCTTTGGTTCTGTAAGAACCTGTTCAGTGAGCTCTTTTTCCCCCCTAACCAACACTGGAATCTACAATAAATCTTGAAATACTTATTTAAAAAGAAAATGTTGCAAAAAAAAAAAGAAAGAAGAAATACAAGAAAAAGAAATGTTACAATGAAGAATGTGATTGGGGGGTTATCTATATAACCTTACATGTATGTTAATGTGTGTGTGCGTGTGTGGCTGAGTGCATGAGCGTGTTTGCATTTCAGTTGTTTTGTTTGTTTTTGTTTTTTTGTTTGTTTTGGGTTTTTACAAAATCCTCAGACTTTTTTTTATAGTGTCATTACATGATGATTTACCACAAAGACTGACAGACTGATTCAGCGGTCCCATGTGAGTAATGTACTGGAGATCACCTGGAACTCTTGTTCCCTTTTTCTTGGAGGATTTATATTTTCTTGGGAGTCAGAGTACAGACATAGTCCTCGTGTGGCTCCTTTATAAGGGTAATCACAACACCACAGCTTTTTCTGTTAGCATGACAGCAAACAGCAGCAAAAACAAATTAGATCATATTTTTTGGGTACTGTCCACACATAATCTAGCAAACAAAAAATAAATGAAAACAATCATGCCCTGTCCTCTGGTGTGGTGATGAAATGAGACCAAGCTCATTGCTTTTCCTTGTCCATTTCAGTCCCCAGTTGGGATGCATTTAGCTCGGGCCAGTCTTAACTTGATGATTCAGAGCAGTGAAATATTTATTATGACTGTGAGATTCCCTTGAATGTACTGCACTTAAATTACTGTGATGTTTTATTGCCTTGTGGGACTCAAGTGAAAGAGAAAAATTGGATCAGTGCAACAGTCTTCTGGTCTTAAATTAGCATTTCTTTTGTCAGTCAAATTTCAGTGGTAAATTGAATTTTTTAACTGGAGAGAGGGAGAGATTAGGAGCTTTGTTGTGGGGTAATACTGGCATCAGTCTAGATTTTATGAAGTGCAATTATTATGACTGTATTAACATTTTTTCTCTGAGCTTACACCAAAAAAATGTAAACTACAGTTGTCAATACATTCCCAATGTACCACATCCCTAATCTTTTTTTCTTTTTTTTTTCTTTTTTTTTTTTTTTTTTTTGAGGTGTAAAATAAATTTCTTTAAGAATATATTCAGAAGCCACATCTTGGCTTTGAAGTCTGTGCTTATTTTTCCTTAAAATTTGTTTTCTAGAAGTTGGAGGGGCGTTGGATCATTGTTCCAGCAGCTCTGTCGGATCCTTAATGGAGCGTAATCATTTGCTTGTGATTAAAACCTCATACATTTTAATTGGTCACCTTTTGAATGTTTACACTTTGGCCATCCATAGATAAAGGGCACATAGTGCTGCTGGAAAAAAAATTTTCAATGCTGAATATACATTGGATCAAATAAATAAGAAGTAGAAAAGAAGAAGAAGGGGAAAAGAAAATAATGGGAAGTAGGAATTTATATTTCTTACAATTGTTTTCACTCCACAAATAGACAACGCTTCCTCTATGCTATGAGCCTTAAATTCTGAGCTAATGGTGAAATTATCATTGAAGACTGGCAGAGATTTCATCCCTTTGGCTTAAATATGCACAGTAAGCCTCCTTAACATTCCAATGATTTTTTTCGTGTTGTTTCAACAGCTTAATGCTTCAGTCACAGTCTGATTCCACCATATTTTCTGTCTTGTAGAAATATTTTGACAGATTTTCAGATACATCCCGTCCCTAAATCCCTTCCGTTTGGCTTCTGCATCCAAGCATTAAACCCTGCCACATGATGTTGAAGTGAAGAGGAGACACTTGAGGCAGTGGGGTTTCTAGTGTCTGGCCTTTCCCACCAGTGGAGGTCTGAGGCACCAGGCTTCTCTGCTAATGGGAATATTGGGTGACGTCTGGTTACTGGACACTGCCAGTGGATAGTATTCATCCAGTCAAAGGATTGAAATCAAACCCCTTTCAAATAGCAAGGGATTTCCTATGAGGCACTAAGAGGAAGCTGACCATTTTGAGGCAAATCAAATAAATAAATGCAAGAAAGACCACACAAATTTATTATTTAGCATAAATTTCAAAGCTTATTTTTTATTATCATTAAACATGAAGTGGTTCAACATCTTTGTTCAATTTTTTCTGATGCACAGGCTCCAAACTGTCTGTCCCTCTGGTCTTTTACACACATTAATGAGTTCCTATTGATGGGATGCATCTTAGTCCTGCAACTCTGGTCCATTTCACTATTCCTGGTTTGGACAAAGGACGCTTAGCCCATATTAGGATAATAGAATTAAATTTCAAATAGATTTGTGCCTGAGCTGATCCAGCCACGGCTCACTCAACTGCAGAGACAGAGTGGCATATGGCATGTCATTATCTAAGCCCACCCTCCCCCTGTCTGGGGCCAACAGGGTTCAGCAGTGCTTAAACAAACTGAAGGTTAGAACTGGCTGGCTGACGTCGAAGGGGAGGACAGGAGGGTTTTGTGGGGGGGCGGGTGTGTGTGCTAAATCACAGCCTCCATAGCGTCTCAGAGGGCCTCAGCACCGCACCATGGCGCCTGAGCTCAGAGGCCTGTTTTAAAAGCTGGGCTGTGTTTGATCGAGGGGATTTGTTTTCTGTTGGATTATACATGCTTGCTCCCTGCTTGGCTGAGGGGCCCTGTACAATGTGACAGATCTCCAGGAAAAAAAAAAAAAAAACTGAAGGAAAGAAAGAGAAAGATACAGGGAGGGATTTTGGGGTCAGAGAAGCCTCGAAGCATCAGTAATCAGGATAATTGCCATGTTCCTGGTGCTGTACTCGGCTTCCTCTCATTGGCTCTGTAGTCTCATAATTAGATTGAAGCTTTGAAGGAATCACCTGTCTGACTGAAAGACTTATGTGCCTCAATTTACTAAATTCTTAGTTACTATGATCCTAATTTTATATTAATGAAAACTTTATTGTCATTGCAACATATGCAACAAAATTTTTTTTCCAGTACAAACCAAGAGTAGACAACAACATATAAACATAAACAGGATCAGGCAGACTGAGGAAGCAGCCATTTATTTATATATATA
>JBAMHW010000012.1:17316228-17327239 GCA_037177495.1 Rhadinocentrus ornatus | reverse complement strand
CCCCCCCCCCCCCCCCCCCCCCCCCCCCCCCCCCCCCCCCCCCCCCCCCCCCCTCCCCCCCCCCCCCCCCCCCACACAACAACAAGAGACTAAGAGTTGATTATGCAAATACCCCAGCTGCAAAGGAACAATAACATTGCAAATTCAAAGACAAACCATAACACTGAAGGCTTTTGTCTTGCATTTGCATATTTGCTTGACAACTATAACCTGCTCATCATGCCCATCTTGTTCAGCATAACGCCTCTGTATTCATATAATAATGCGTACATCAGAAATTGGCACAGTGCATTGTTTCAATTTAAAATGAAAGTCGGCAATCCTGCCTGAGCCCATTAATGTAGGGTTTTTAATGAATACAACAAGTAAGAAGGAATAAGAACATACTGCCTAACATAGATCTACTCTCTTTCTAAACTCATAAACCTGAAAACGCAAACATCTAAATGAGTATGTAGAGTATAATCTTTAAGGCGAACACATCTTTTAAAATATGTGGCGAGGAAGCTTAAAACTATTCTATAGATTCTATAGATCTATAAATACATTTTTTATACCTGCAGAATTTTAAGAAACTTTTATTTGCAGTACTAATACATTGGCATAGTAACTATACTTTTTCTGGCTAATAAAATGTTCATGATTCTTTTTTCTGCAGGAATATGAGAACAATAGGAAATATTCTTATTGTTAAATCTCTGAGTGATCGCCCACTGATGTCTGAAATGTACACAACATTGTAAAATCAGGTTTTGCATTCTTTTATAATAACTATTTAACGCAGTTAACATACAATTAGCCATCTTTCCTACCATCCTGCAAGTGCAGTATTTGTCAATATGTTCCTTTTGAAAGAAAGGCATATAAGTTGGTCAAATAGCCCTCTACAGAGGAATCTCATTGAGGCTGATGGCTGTCTTTACTGATCCTCTTCAGGCGTCAGTGCCTGATGTCAATGGCTCCATCTCTATCACCTGATCATGAGGATTAGAACCTCTAGTCAACTCCATCACCCGTGGGACCACTGTGGTCCAGCGATCTGCATAGGGATGAACAGAAATGCTTTTATCTGTATGAACGAATGTCAGTTTGGCCCACATAAATAAACATTTTGTTTGTGCATTTAATCAGGAGGATTTAAAGTGAATCTCACCCCTCCTCAAGGCTTTGACGCTCTGCCGCAGCCCGTTGGTTTGGCTGGTCTCACTTTTGCCTGGATCCTCATTGATTATCGCCAGGTTCTGGTTCCAGTGACACCAGTTAACCTCATCCACCCTGATAAGATAAGACCCTAATTAGGACAAAGATCTGAGTTTTGCCAATAAGAGATAGTCCCTCTGTCCCAAACTGCATACCTTTTTACATTTATAGATCTGTTACAGTATGTAGCTGGAATATGAAGTAAAAAGAAAAAGTTTGGAAGAAATTATTTTTGTAGCATGTACCACGATGAAGCTTTGGTGAAAGTTCAACAAAGGAGATCTGTACCATATTGTTTTTTATACATGGCAGCCTGGGTATTGGATATCATCATGTGATTATGCCTAATTAAAAATACCTGAAACACCAGCGTCGATCTGGTGTGTTATCCCAGCTCTTCCCCACAGTTACCATCTCCCCCGCTCGGAAAGACTTGCGAAGGCAGACTGGGAATGAGCGCTCAATGTCCAAGATAGTCGTTGCCCACTGTAAGTAAAACATAATGTAAATAGCTGAAGTGAGTATAGAAATCCTTATAACAGTGATTTGATCTTTTGAAACAAATTTCCAAGGTCATAAATTGTCTTCAAATCTGGTGATACCCAGATTTAACAGACATTTGTGCATTCCGGAAATGGATTCGGGCTGCACAGTGGTGGGGTTCTCTCTGGGTACTTTGGCTTCCTCCCACCGTCCAGACATGCATGTTAGGTTAATTGGTTACTCTAAATTCTCCCTAGGAGTGAGTGTGAATGGTTGTCTATGAGTCAGCCCTGCGATGGACTAGCGACTGTCCTGCTGTTTGCTGAGATAGGCTCCAGCCCCCCTATGACCCTGAATTGGACTAAACAGTATAGTAAAATGGATAAAAGGAAATGGATCCTTATGGAATTTCCTACCCTGAGAGTCTCCATCGTGTATGCTCTGCCATTATAAGCTCAAAATTTCTGTATGGTTTCCAACTGAATATTTATCACACTCATGGTATGTTTTTCAGAATAAGCTGGCTCATTGTTCAGGACTAATTGTCAACATGAACTTGCAAAACAAACACGTTATATATGATCGCTGTTATTATGTTCAAATTTAAATGACAAGGCTGAGGGGTTACAATACAGATGTGAATCTAACTTTGCTTTCTAGGAGAAACTGAATAGTTATGTTTAAGTTTAAATGGAAACTCTTTTGTCACCTGAAGCTTCCAGATCTTCTTGCTCTCCTTGGACACCTGTCCCACAGTCTCCCCCATCAAAGCGATCAACATGTTGAGCAGCAGCACAAATGTGAGAATGATATAAGTGACTAAGAGAATGAGAAAGACTTCTGGATACAGTGCATTGTCGATCATGTCCAGATCTCCCATCCCAATGGTCAACTTGAATAGGTCGAGGAGGAACGTACTAAAAGTGTCTGGATCTCTGCATTTGGGGTACGTGGGACAGACCCCATTACACTCTGTGCCTGGTGGCGGACACACTAACAGCAGGGACACCAATGCTGTGGGATGGAAACACAGGCATTTGTCCTAGATGTCAGTGAACAGGTACAGCAATATGTCTGAGAAATAAAACAGCTTGCTTTCTGACTGAGATCATCATTTTATTCATGCAATTCTTTGATTTATTTAAGTATAAAGTTACAGACTGATTAGTAATAATGACTGAACACAGTTTAAATTAGCTTGTTAACTTACCTGAAGCATATCCAATCATGAAGAGCACATACACCAGCAGAAATCTAAAAATGTCTTTAAAAAGTATCTAAGAAGAAAAAAAAAAAAAAATTACAACACACAAAGCTGTTTGAGTGTGCTGACTGTTTCTGGCTGTTTACTATCTAACCTTCTGTATCATGATGCTGTAGGTTCCAGTGAGCTTCAGGCCTCTGGTGAAGTAAAGTGTGTTCATCCAGCCCAGGACAAGTGCAAACACCATCACAGAAATGTAGGCCTTAATGCCAGACAAGTAAAGACCAGCCGTGATGACAATCAGTACAGAATAGATGAAGCTAAAGAGGACAGAAAATAGCTTTGTCAATGATCTGGCTCTGTTGCTTAAGACATACATGAATGGTGAAAGACAAAATGTTGTAAACATCAAAGATAATGATTTAAATCAACATTGATCTGCATCCTCTGCTCTATGTTTGGATCATAAATTTAATTAAAGTATAAAACTATAAAAACATGACAGGGAAAAGCCAGAGAAATTAATCTATTAAGAGAAAGAAAAATATGCCTCAGGAAAAAGTAATTAAGAGAAATATAGCAAGAGCTGCAAAATGATGTAGTCTTACTACAGCAGCTGAAAGGATCCATCAATAAATAAAGATTTCACCCCAGGGCACTTTTTCAGGAAGACGTCCTTAATCTATAAAAGAAAATGAAAAAGAGAAATGTTTCCATCAGTGCTGATATTACAGGTTTATTATAGAAAACTAAGATGGTAGTGATAATCACACCATAACAAACACTTACATTTGTGAGGAAGAAGAAGATTCCTGATGCCAGTGTCACAATCTCTCCTGCCATCCGTAAGTAGTCTGATGATGTGATGTAGGGGTACGGAGGCTGAGAGAGAAAATATGAAGCTTATCTGTGATGATGATTTCACAGATATTAAAATAAATCTCAGTCGTACCAAACAATATTTGCAGAAAAATACACTGTGCAGAGAAATATTATAAATAAGAAAGTTGACTGGAATAAATAGTGAGTTATAATGTTGGCAGATTTGGGCCTATACCTTTTCATTTTCTCAGAAGTTAAAAGAAAAGATTGGTAGTGAAAGTCAGAGCCAGCGGCTGGCTATCTTAGCTTTAACTTTAATTAGAGATTTATTTTGTTACCTCACTGCTTGGGGTAAGAGAGGCGGAAGTAAATCTAAGTCATTTTATGGAATGAAAGGATTATTTTCATAGGGGAATAAACATGTATCATGAACAGAATTGACTTTTGATCTGTTCGGAAAAAGATTTACCAGCATGTTAAAGAAGTTATTAAGAAAATTATAGCCACTGTCTGTATCTGTATAGTAGATAAGAAGTAACTGGCAGCTAAATGTTAGCTTTAGCTGGCATAAAGACAAACTATTTTGTGGCAGACTGGGGCAGTTCCTGAGGCAGCTGCTGCGATACTGTACCAAAAAGAATTCTTTTAGATATTTAGTTTAGTTCTTTGTGTTTTTAGTAAAACTTGAAAATAATTACTAACAGCTTATTATGTCTTCTATTGTATAAAAACACCATATGGGCTCAAAATAACAACATTAAAACTGTATTAAATGGTATCTTAACAGAAATATGAGGATGGTGCAAATTGGATGTATTTTAATTTCCCTCTGGGACAAATAAAGTATGTTTCATTTCATTATACCTCATATTTGTGACCTACATAAACACCAAGAATGTATACTTATATCATATACCCACTAAGATAACATGTTAATGTGGTGCAAAAATGTATTCCCATACATTTGCAGTAATTTAACACCCACCGTTTCCTGTGTTGGGTGGTAATAAGCCACCAAGGTGAAGATGATCATGGTGGTGAGGTAGGAAACCACGCTAATGTAAAAAGTTACTGCAGCAAACTTCTGCCATTTGGCCCTCAGCAGCTCATTGATGGGCTCCACAGCCAGCATCTCATGGCGGTTCTGTCAACAGGACCAGAAACAAAACACATAATCTAAAAAAACTAAAATAACAATACAAAAACCTGACACTTTACATACAGAACATTTTAATGAACTAGATTGTATGCATGTTTTGTATGTTAATGCTGCTGCTACACCTGTAAGGAAACAGTCAACATTCTAAGGCTTCTGAGAAAACGTAACAGACAACCATCAGGAGCACCCGTGGGGAGAAAAATGAACACAACAGCAAACGGTAAACATGTGGCTGAATAGCTCAGTTGGTAGAGCATCTGTCTCCCATGACGGAGACCAGAGTTTAAGTCCCCAGGGGACGAACAATAACACCTTCCAGTTGGGTCCTCAGGCAAGACCGTTAACGTTACTGCTTAACCACTGTAAGTCGGTTTGGATAAAAGTGTGTGTGTGTTTTAATACTCTTAATATTCTGATAGTGAATGAATATTTCATCTTCAGCTAATTGATAAGCTTTATTCACCTCATTGCGACTGTTGTAGACAAGGATTTCCAGCACAGATGGCTCCTCTCCACACGTATCCAGTGAAGACAGGTCATAGAGAGAGGAGTACACTGGACCGTAAGCCCAGTCTTTAAACTTACGTGACAGATGACGAACTTCTTCATCTTTAATCTCACGTCGGATAATGTGTTGGAAAACCTAGAGGAATATGGAGAAGACGACCTAGTAAACTTTTATTTGAGCACAGTAAAAGTATGTAAATGTATGTATGTAAATGTACCCCTATTTTGCCAAGTTTGGCAGCCATCATTAGGGGTGACATGCCATCATTGTTGAGTATCGTCTCAAGGTTGCAGTCTGGGTAGAGCTTGGCACACTTAATTAGCAGCAGGTCATACATCTTTGTAAGGAAACGGGTGTTGTCCTTGGTGTTGTCTGCTATGTGCACTAGCGCGTGCAACACAGTGTTCCCACGTGAATCCTGGCGTCGCAGGTCAGCCTTTTTGTGCATGTTCTCAGTCAGGTAGTGAACTATGTCAGGTTGGTTAGTGCATGAAGCCAAAGAGAGAGGCAGCTCACCTGGGCAAAAAAAAAATAGAGCACTTTCTTAAACATGAAATCACAAGAAATGAATAGAACTGTATTTGAGGATAGAATTAAACCAATCACCAGGAGGGTTAATTAAGAACTGTAGCTTTACAAAGCATACTAAACATGGATGAAAGATCTGACTTAAATCCCCACCATGAAAGCAGCACAATTAGAGGGAGGGGCCCACAGTGCCAAAAGCAGCTGCTGAAAGTGAGCCGTTGCCATGGGTGACAGATTACTTTGTCACCTCACATAGAAACGCTCCTCTTCATGGATTTGCATGGGTGCACGCAGAGAGTTAGTGTGAGTTTAAATCCCATTAGCCATCAGCACTGCCAGGTTCCTGTTCACCTCGGTGCAAAGCTCCACAGCAAATTACTCACACTGTGCCCAGACACGTCGAGGAATGACAACCATGCTAAGTGAAAATAGGAATAATCTCCTCTGTGATGAAAGAGGCAAATTATACTTGATTGTTATCAAATGACCAATTGTTAAATTAGGTTTGGGTAAAAAGAAAAAATAGACCTCATAAGCCTCCAGAATCTATCTTTGTTTTTAAAAGAGAAATATTTGTTTGGACTGTCTTAGCTGAAATAAAACATTTGCCAGCAGAGGGAAGTATTGAGTTTAGTTTATAACCTCTGATGTTGCTGTTCTTTCTGTGCAAAGTCAGACAGGCGCTCCACACCAACAGAGGATGTTTACTTTTCCTTACTGCAGAACACAGACACCTTTCACTGGACACACCACTTCAACACATGAAATAACGCTTGTCTTCTCGTGTGTTGTTGGAGCATTTCTAGTGCCCATTTCTCAGGCAATGCTTCAAAAACATTTGGGTATAAGGTATAGTTCATCTCAGCAATATCCTGACTGCATCAGTCCAGACAAAACCAGTTAAATCAAAAAAAGTCAAAGGGGTGTGGTGTAATGTTGCTTCCTTTCTTTGTGGTGTTATTCCATTATTTTATAGTTTGATCTTTGCATGTGCACAACACACAGATGTCTAAGATACAATAATAGATCAAATAACGCTTATAAGCAAAAAGGTAAGAGTGGAAACTGAAACAGCAGAGAAGTTGTAGAAAGCTAACAAATGTGTAAAAATGAAGACAAAAGTGCAAAATTACAGAAGTACAATTAAAGCTGCTACAAAAACAAGGTTTTTTTGGTCTGATAAAAGTCAGTACCAAAGTAAAAGTAGCCGCCTTCGTCTTTGGGCTGGAAGAAGCGTCCCCTTGCCTGAGCATGAACATCTGCTCCCTTCTCCATCAGCAGCTTCACATACTGCTTACAGCGTCGCTCAATGGCAATGTGGAGTGCCGTCTGGCCTGAAATCAAAGTGTTTATTATTTTGACCGAAATTCTGCAAGCGGGATTACACAAGAAAAAACTATGTGTGTTGAGAAATACAGATATTAGTTTGAGGATGAATATAAAAGACAAAAGAAAAACGTACTGAATGTTTTGCAGGGATATGGCAAATATATATCTAAAAGAAATTTCTAAACTCAAAGAATTTGCATTTTTAAGCATTTAACAGACTATAACAAGCTGCTGGAGATTAATATAAAATGGCAAATGTTTGTTAATAATAGATTTTAAGTAGCGGATGGTTAATACTACAAGTTAAAAAAGGATTTCAGAACCAGTAAGGGTGCAAAGGATGAAATCCAAATTAATGAGGCCTGGATGTTCTCATACATCCTGTAAATACATTCCTTTTCCTGTGTTGGGGCAGTCTCCATACACTGACACACAGACAGCAGCTCTCAGTAAAACAGAGTCTCTGTCAGCTTCAAGCTGACTAATGTCCAAGTCATAATTCGTTTCCATTACAATTTTTTTTCCATTAAAAATTTGATGTCACAGCATGTGAACATTATGAGGTTACTTTTGTACCTCTGTAGTAGACATCCCTGAAAGGTGTATTTATGAACTCTCTGAGGTTTCCAGTCTTCTCTGCTATGTCCACCAGCAGTGGGATGGTGTTGTTCTGACCACCATACAGGTTCAGCAGGGCTTTAGGCAGACACGTCTTTCCTGTAGAAGGTTCTGGTGGATATAAACAGAGAAAAAAGTATTTATTTTATTTGTTTGGTTGATTGGACAATTGATGTTTCTTTGTTTAGTCCCATAAAGGTAATACAATGGCCCAACTCCCTCATGACACAGTCCTGTCCACATATAAAAACCATTGCCTGCTACACATCACTTTATAGGCAACAGCTAGTTGCTGGTACATGTTTTAAGTACTGGTAAACTAGATAATCCTCTTGTACAGTGAATATATATTTTCTTTTTTCTCATTGGTAAGTGCTTTAATTACACCTGAATGTTAAAATAAGTTCAATCTGACACTAACTAAATAAAAAAGGTTATTTCACAAATCACTGCTGTAAGTTAGAGTTTGTCTGACATGACATGATCCTTAGTCTCAGTACTCATTTCTATCAGATAAACCTAAGTATACATGGTAGTATAATTAGCATTTATGTTTAGAAATCACTTTTAACAGTCTGTAGAACTCCAGCTGTCACTTTGACTGACACATTATGAAAACATATATATATATCTCTGCATAAGTATTCTCTAGAGTGAAATGTGACTTCCTGTTAGTCCTGTACATTTAGCAACAATGTTTACAGTGAAAGAAGAAAGACAGATTTTCAGGACTGTAACATTCACCAGAGTATTTATAGATTTATAGTAATAAACTGTTAAAAATATGGATCAAACAAGCCCTTCACTTTTAGTACATAGGTAGAAACCTAAAGCCAGATTTAGCTCTCCCACAAAGTCAGCAGTTTGCTGTGATTTCTCTCTGCTCCCTGATACAAGCCTAAGACAACTTCGCAGACACACACAGGGAGTTTTCCTTTGGCAGGTCTTTCTGCTTCTGGGCAAAGACTTACAACATTTTCTTTCTCACATCCTCTAAGTAAAAAATAAGCACAGAAAGAGGGTGGAGGGATACAGAAGGTCAAAGTTCAAGAAGCCAGAAGATAAGACTAAGTTTCCTCTTTATAGCAAAAACAAACTCTAACTTATAGAGCCAGAAAATGGAAAGAAGTGGTTTTGCTTATGTTTTTAAGTGAAATAACTGGGAACTCAACATTTTACCTCTAAACTCCTCATCTGTTAACCTCTTCCCTTGATTTTGAAGGTACTCCAAAAGGCCCTCAAGGGCCTCGCAGTCTCCACGAGACACACAGTCAAACAGTAGAGAGCGGTTGAAAATTTTCATTACTTTTGGTGGGTCGGAGCTTTGATCATCGTCACATGATGCCTCAGTTTTACTAAGCGGACACAGAAACATGACTTGATGTTAAACCACACTGTACACAGATGAAGATGACTTTGTAAAAGCAAGGATACCCTGTAAATCCACATTTTCTATTTACTCCTCATTGACAAAAAATGAAGAATTAAACAAATAAATGTACACACTAAGCAAACACCAATACTCCTGAGCACTCTGATAAATGGTCTTCTTTATACTTGGGGCAGGTAGAGCAGCTTAGAACAGGCAGAAGCCAAGTATATTACTTCAACGGCTGCAGAGAAACTAACAACATGCTCTCTGTTTGGTCTGGGAATGACATGAATGGAGGACTGAATTGCCCACAGTTTACACACAAACGCGTGTGCATAACTCTTCATGTGGCACACCTCTGTCTACAAAACTAGCTCAGGAGGTTTTTGTTTTATGACAGATTTTTTCCAAACCAGCCAGTTCACTCTTAAAGGTTTTTAAGTGCAAAGGGGAAAAAAAGGCAAATACCTAAACCAAGAAAATAAAAGAACAGAATCATAAAATCCTGGAAACACACAGGCTGTGCAGTGTACAGACAGTAAAGGCTATTCTCACCCTCTTGGTAGCTTCTTCTTGCGTTTCTTCTGGTTGCTATGCCTTCCATAGGTACCATAATCAAAGAGTGAGTCCATGGGAGCTTTCTTAGGGCCTGGAACCACATTTGAATCGTATATGGTGGATTCCAGTAGGTCCATTGGGTTAGAAATGCCCTTTTTGAAAGCACCCTGGAACTTCATCCGCAGGTTTTGTCTGCTGTCTGTGGGCTGGGTGGGCTGGACCAGTTCTGCGACTGAATCCTGACTCGTGTCCCGAACTGACTGGGAGCCATCTTCACTATCAAACAGGTGTGAGAGATCAGAAAGGGGGAAAGGTGCATCACCCTCCGCCTGAGTGGCCACACCATCTCCAGAGTCCTTAGACGGAGCAGCTCTGGCAGAATCAGAACCAAGGGTGTCGGCCTTGGACAAGACAAGGTGACACCTTTTAAGGAGAGCAGAACGGCCCTGGAAAAACAACAGTGATGTGTTCAACAAAACGCACTTTTACATGGTGGGCGGACAGTGCTTTATAGGAAAAACAATTCTTAATCTCTTAATTTCTTTACATACTTTGTTCATGACTTTAATATTTCACTCATGGATCTTCCTATTTTTTTGTTCTTAATTTAAATATATGCATCCTAACTTTAAGTCTTGCACGTGCTCTTGCTTATTTATGTAGCATAGAGGAAAAGATGTGATACATCATAAATGATGGTAGGCCTGATTTAATCTCCAGGTCACATAAAGAACAAGGAAAGAGGAGATAGAAACTGCAGTGGATTTTTATCACAGTTGATGTTATCTTGTAGTTAAATATGATTTGTCAAAAGGGTGTGATGGCAACCTTAAAAAACCCTTAACTATTAGTTTACCTAATGAAAGAAATGTTCTAAAACAGCAAAGATAGTGTAGAATTATGTACATTTGTCAGAAGGATTAACAAATGTATCCTAATAATCAAACTGCAATTTAAGATATGAGAAATTGTATCTTTGAAAAGTTAAACTTTTAGTCCAGAGTGAATATAGTTGACATTAAACCACTCTGTACCTCATTCATCCCTTTTTCACAATGAGGCTCAAAATTCCTCTTCAAGGGAGACTGGAAATGATGCTGAAGCTTGCAGGGGCTCTGCCAAACAAAAAGAAAAGAGCATACAAAATATCAAAAAATACAGACAGACAGACAGACAGACAGACAGACAGACAGACAGACAGACAGACAGACAGACAGACAGACAGACAGA
>JBAMHW010000012.1:17266416-17302712 GCA_037177495.1 Rhadinocentrus ornatus | reverse complement strand
GTGTTCAAATACTTATTTGCAGCTGTATCATACAAATAAATTGTTAAAAAATCATACATTGTGATTTCAGGATTTTTATTTATTTATTTATTTATTTTTATTATGTCTCTCACAGTGGACATGCACCTACGATGAAAATTTCAGATCCCTCGAAGATTTCTAAGTGGAAGAACTTGCAAAATAGAGGGGTGTTCAAATACTTTGTTTCCTCACTGTACATCCCTGCACTCCAGTTGAGCACAGAGAGGGACATTGCTTGGAACAGATCTCCAAATTAAAAATTTTGAAACACTTGAAGATAAAAGGTGGGTTGCTCAATAATACAGAAAACATTGAGAGTTTCAACCCGTATGTTGCAACATTAAATACAAAACTAGCAGCAACAGCACAGTGCACACAACACAGACATACACACAGTATGGCTATTAGCTCTAATGATGCAGCACCACCGACAGTGAAATGGTGGCAGTATGCTGTGCAATCTGGAGCCAGTTAGAAGTACACCAAATCATAACTTGAAGCAACAATACCTTAATTGCTGGTGAGAAATATAAGTTGCCCCCTGAACAAGTTTTACTTGCATTCACTGACTGGATGAGTACACATAAATAGCTGTTATTAGTGCACGGCAGACAGGGTTACATTTGGATAGGGGACAGAATATAAATAGTTAAATGTGGCAAACATTAACATTGCAAAGCTACAAGGTGTGCATGAACAATTTCAACACTTGAAGGTTAATTAAATGGTCTATTTTTTATATAAATTTTAATGATGTGGTGATGCAATAAATGAGAAGAAGCTCTTTTAGCAACAAGAGTTCAGAAAAACATTCAGTGGCAATTTATCTATGGTTTTTTAGCATCTATGTGTGGCTTTGGACTGATAATATTCTTCATCCTAGTGTGTGCTGTGCTTAATTCTTTCTCTCAATGCTAATTATTGCCACCATAGACATACTAAAAATATCTTCTAACTACCCTTTTTATAGAGTAGCTTACAAACCGGCTTCTGGAAGCTTTGTTTCATTTCAAGAGAAATTGTGCTTCATTAACAACTTAATATATCCTAGCAGAGTTTCCCCTTGATACAAGACTTTGTTTGGTCTTGCCTTTTAAATACTGTCAATATTATTTATAAATACAAAAAAACAATGCATGCAAATATCACAAATACAAAAAAAACATATATATTAAATAAAAATTGAAATACGTATAAAACAAAATTGAGATGCTGACAGTTTTACAGCCCTGTAAGTGCTGTTTAGTTGGTATTCTCCTTTGTTGTGATGGTAACAAGCTGCTTGGCGGCCTTGGCAATGTCATAAGCACATTGGATGACCTGCTGAGTGACAAGCTGCATGTCCGGTCCTGGGCAGCCCTCCGAGGGCATGGCCTTCCGGCACTCGCTCTGAAGGCGGCACGCACTGGAGGTCAGCAAACGCAGAGCGCCTCTCACAGTCTCAGAGCGTGGCTTCTGTGGAGGAACATATAAACAGCTTCAAACCAACTGAATGTTTCTGTATTCTTCTCCAGATGAGAGCAAAGACATGATCTATTTGAGTTTTTTTTTTTAAATCTCAGCTTAAAAAAGGACTTGCCAATCTTCACCAAGTAAAATAAGATTTACAAACCTTCGGAAAGAGAGCAGCCATTTCTGTTACAGCCGCATGTATTCTTTCTGAGCAGGGTATGAAGCTGTAAGGACCAAAGATTTGAATGTAGTTATGCTCATGTATCTCAAAATTATAAATTCAAACTAAAAATTATTCTGACAAAAAGAAGAGTTTAAATCCTAAAACTAGCAACAATTACAAGATAATCATTTTGCACAATAAATAAATGTTTAGTTTTCACTACAAACCATGCATCATTGTCTTCCTCTTCAAAAACATGCTATTTAACTTGGACGTCTTTTTAACAATCGTAGCAACACAGCAGAAACTTTTAGCTGAAAAATCAAATACACCATCTATTACATAAACTGTTGTGTAGATAGAAACTCAATCATTCAGAACTTGAGAGAAAAATAAAATGAAAGGAAGGTTTTAATGAAGTATGAAAGCATGCAGTAGCACGTCACAGAAATAGGTTGTTAGCGGGTGAGAGAGAAGAAGAAACAATGTCGGGGAGAGAAATATAAAACTGTGCCTGGGAGGCAGGGACAGAGGCCAGAGTACCAGGAGGAGGGATCAGGGGACCGGAGGCTAAGCGGCTGGAGGGGAGAGGGGGGCTTCTCGGCCCAGGGCACCAGGGTGCTGAAACATCCCAGGCTGTGCCTGAGCCGCCGCACACCTTCACGCTCACATGGTCTGCTCGTAGGTGCGAAGGATGGGGAAACCAAAACAACAACAGCAGAGCATGGTGGAAGTAGAATGAGGCGGAAGAGTGAAGGTAACAAAAGAAAAGGGGAAATGATGGAACATAAACTCATATTTAAAACAGAAAAATTATCAATATAAAAGGAACTTCAAAATGAAAGCAAGGTTATAAACTTGGTCTAAGAAAAGAAAGTTTCTGACCTGTCATGTTTATTATCCTGAGCAGCTCGCAACAGCTCCTGAATATTCTTGGTGATTTGCTCAGTTTTGCGGATGACATCCTCTGTGCTGGGAAGACTGGGATCTGACTCCATCTCTAGATCACCTAGTTCTGGGATAGAGCTGCCATCTCCCATCCAACCGTGGCTCCGCAGCCTCCCTCTTCTGCAGAAACTGGAACGGGGAGTCAAAAAAAAATCAAACCTAGTGTTTAGACGCCACATTTGAGCTTTTAAATAATGAAACCATACAGTCAGATTTTTATTTGTCATTTAGCATAAAGCACTTCTTACCCTGAATCATCCATCTCAGAGTCGTTGAATGTGTTGTCATAGTCACTTTCTGGCATGCTGCTTTGCTTTTCTAACTTTGAGCCCTGAAGGGAAGAGTAGTAACAAAACAGCCAATGGTGTGTAAGAACTCCCATTTGTGGATGGCACAATACAGAAATAGCCAAGTGTAGCCCAAGTTTCAATGGTAAATGTCTTTTAAATGTACTCATTTGTCTACTGCCCAGGTGCAACAATGCCGTAGTTGATCAGAGACAAATATAAAATAATGCAGATAATTTAATTAAACAAGCTAATATAGCTGCGAAGCAAGAGCATGTCATTTCAAGAATTTAATGCAGCATTAGTACGCCAAGTTCAGACAATTTTACACTGAGATGATGTTTCTGTTAATCTGCTTTTATTTAATTAGAGCCTGTTACATTCAGCTGATGATGTTTGTCATCAAATGTGACAAAATGTTCATTTCTGCGTGAAAACTTTCGAAATTTCGAAGTGAAGACGGACTTGTGAGAGTTTAAAATAGTCGTAGTTGGGGTTTTTTAACATTAGCCCCAAAATAGCAAGAAATGTCTTTAAAAAACAAAATTAGGCAAATCCGAGCCATCACCATTACAGAAAGTAAAGTCATGGTTTAGATCATTTCATAAGAGTCTCACAAAAAAACATGAAATACTATAGGAATTTGTCATCTTCACACTACTCTCTCTGCAACTTTGACTAAACATCGGCTACATTTGAAAAGGAGAAGCAGCAGACAAGCACACTTGTGCTTCACAGGCCAACTGTGCACAATCAGACACCTCCAGTGACTACGTACAAACCACATTCATGCATGCTGTGGAGACCAAAAAGGAAGCACAACAGAACTTGCCTCAGGAAATGTTGATCGGCTCACACGTTTGGTTAAATCTCCAAATCTGCCTGAACGATGATTCGTTTCTTAAAGCTGCAACCGATTCATGAATCACAAGAGTTTGGCTAATGTTGTAGTGAGAAGCACGCTTTGCAAAAGGATTTGTCATCCATGGAATAAGAAGATAACAAACCCAACAACTAAAGCAGATAAAGTAAAATGTACATATCAAAACTAAATTTTCAAAATGCACAATTTCCTTCCTTTATGTGTTGCGTTAATTTAAATAAATAAATTCCTCTAACTTACTTTGACTCACCAAAACATTCTCAACATCATCTGCTTTACAAGTGTCTAAAGTGCAGAGAAGGCAAAAACTAGCAGCTGCTGCATCACAGCTTTATGCTCAACCTTTGGCCGTCACGCAGAGGTTTCATCATAACAAAAATCACATCAATCCAACTGTTCAGCAGCGCCATGACGACAATGCTGATGAAGGTGGGTATCTGATGGTGGGGGCAGCCAGTGGATAGTTGGCTCATGCAGCAGGGAAGATAAAAAGCAGTAGAACACAGGAAGGTAAGGGAGGAGGAACAGGTAGAAACAGGGTCCAAGGACTTGCTGCGTCCCACAAGATGCGGACCAAATGTGGGTGTACTCAACCTTTTGTGAACTGTCGTCCTTCGACCAAGACAGGGTAGATGGAAATGAGGGGAGGGATGAAGATGTGGTCACAAAAGCGCCCCTTTCCGTCTAAAGACAGGGTTCAAACCATATTTTAAATATATTTAAATATATATATCGAAAAAAAAAAAAAGGGAAGAAACATTTATACAGAATAAAAAAGCTGAACGGAGATACAAAGCTCCAAAGTCCCTTGAAGCCAGTTGTTAATCAGATGATAGTTTTTTATTAATAAAGTTGATGGAAAATGTATCTGTGAAATGAACATAAAGATGATTTTCATGAAACAACAAAAGAGCAATATCTGATGGTAGAACTTGGAATAAACTAATATATTGTATATAAAAATACTCAGGTGTTTTATAGATGATTTTCCTGCATTTAATCTTTGAGTTCTAAACTATTCGCTGAGAATATTACTAGAAAATGTTAATTTATAGACTCATATTTCACTACACCATTTTCTAAATGGAAAATGAAGACAGACAAGGAGTGTGAGTGAGTGTGACATGCATTAAAAAACACAGAGTTCTTGTATGGTAGTTTTAATGCTTCATCAACATAAAACACAGTACAGCCCTTCATCAATCCTTCATCATAACAGCATCTTCTTGCTTCCACAACTACTTTAGTCTAACAAATAAGCAGCACTCCCATAAACAACAAATACATGCAGATAATGTCTCAATATTTCTTAAGTGGAGAGAACTGAATGCAACTCAGTCATTAAACACAAGGTATTGTGACTTTTTAATGATTGTGTCTAAGTTGCAGCAAAAAAAAAAAAATTGAAGTAATTGATAAGGAAAAAAGGGAAATTAATTGCAATAGGGTAAAGAGGAAAAGCTGTGGAAACAAGGCAGTGGAGAGTAAATTGCAAAGAAGAGCAGGGAACAGGTCTTACTTACATGGGGTGGGAAGGATTGCAGGGTGGGGACACCCTCCTCTGGGTAGGAAGTTTCCCCTTTGGGGAGATAAGGCTTCAGGACTGAGCCGGTCTCATACATAGACATGGGCCGACTGGCCCGCGCAGATTGCCGGCGTTTCAGAGCTGAGGGGCTGGAGGGGTCAGGGTAGTCTGTACCGCTGGGGATCTGATAGATATTGGTTGTGACCTGCCGCCTGAGAGATGTGTTCTCGCTTTGCAGAGATTGCAGCTGGAAGAGATTGCAGCAACACACTAAGAGGTGCTCTCAGCAAAGCAAGCTTTGTGTCCTGTTCGGCTCCATTCTTTAGCATCCTGTTTCTTTAAATAGCTATTGTTACACTCTATTGTTACACTGTAAGAGTGAGCATGGAAATAGGTACTTAACCCTGCCAAGGTTCCAGTTTGGCAGGAAAAAAACACTTCTTTGACAATATAAAGAATCTAAAAACTTCTCTTTTTTCATAATGTCACCAATATAATAAACCCGAAGCTGCTCCAATAATAAAATTACATTATAAGCTGAGCTTTTTTTACATAAAGAACATTATCTTTATCCTTATATTGTTATTGAAAAAGCCCCAGATTTACTGTTATTGATGGCAACAATGAGCAGTAAGACAAATTAATTAAAATGAGTTCTTGTTTAATTCGGCTAACATCACAGGACTAACATTAATTTCAGAGAATAATTTTCTCTTGGTCTGAAAATGCAAAGCAAGTGATAAGCAAGCAAAAGATGGCTGCACAAAGTTATAGCTACAGAACAGACAGATTGACTTAAGAACCAAGAAAAAAGGCATTCAGGAAAAGCAAAAACTGACCTTAAATAATGCAACTAGTTGCATTTAATACAGAGGAAGGTGGCAGATTTCTGGTTTGTAAAGGAGGGAGCGTTGAAGGTTTAATCTCTGTTTGATAAAGCCTCCGATTACACGTAAGGCTGAACGCTATGATACGTTCATAAATTGGTATTTGGGGGAAAACAGGAAGGAAGTTGGTGACCTTTGAAATGTTAATTTGTAATTACTTAAAACCAGTGTCACAACATGCTGTATCATGCTGGTTTTCTTCACATATTTATTTGACTGGGAGATAGGCTTCCAGAAAATCATTTTAACAATTTAGCGATAAATCATCTTCATCCTCCATCTCAACAGCCAAAACAGATCTACTTCAACCAAATTAAACTAAACTGTAGTAACCCTCACATGCATTGAGCACATGTGGTAAAAAAAAAAAAAGATAATTTACAAAACTAGTTTGGGATTAGGAGTTTACACATTTGTGCTAAATCTCCAACTCTCTTGTTTATAACCAAGTTGTTTATTGTAATAGAAAAACGGTGACCATCATCAGTTTGAGGAGCATCTTTCTGTAAAATTAAACCACTTAGAAAATATGGTAAACAATAAACACACACAACTAATAAAAAAACAGCTATAAATAATCCAATAGTCATTCTGTGCAATAAACAATATGTGATGAAGCAAAACACACACACATACAATTTTAGTTAGTCAAAAAAGAAAAAAAAAGAAAAAAACCATTGTCAATAACGTCATGCTTTTTTTTTTTTAAGAACATGCTCGTTAGCAACATTAGATGGCCTAACTCTAATTTATATTGTATAAAAAAGTGACTAAACTCTTTGTTACATGGAGAAAGGATGCATTTCTAGTTTTAAAAAGCAAGAAACAAACTAATTCTCCAGTTTCCATTCAAACTGTACATGCACACTATTCCTATTTTCTTGACTTGGCCCTCTCTGCAAGCCGCTGGCTGGGCATCAGAGTGTGATGACACAGGGCAGGACAAGTGCTCTGTTGACCACTGTGCCCCCCTCCCCTCCCAGTCCGACCCCTGGTGTTAGTGAGCTTATTGGTGGAGCGCAGTGGATACCTTTTTCTGCATCAGTCTCAGCTCATCGCTGAGGCTGTTGTTGGCTTTCATGAGCTGCTGGATCTTGGCTTCAGAGACAGAGAGTGCTTTCTTCACTTCAATGAATTCTTGCATAGTTATAGGGCCATCAGACTGGTCAGAGTCCAGGCTCTGTTGGGGAGAGAGGAGTAAAAAATAAGATGCCAACAGAGAGAACTTATAATTTGTGAAGCTAACGGCTAAATACCTTGGTTCTGTCTCCTTTGCTTGATGGGAGCTCTTGATCTGTTTCCTCATCGGACGCCACACTGTCATAGTCGGGCTGGTCATTGTCCTGGCTATCACTACAGTGTCTAACAGGCATGTTCTTCAGTATAAGCTCAACATTGTCTGGAATGAAGGGGCACAAAGAAGACTTGGTATCAGTTCTGCATATCAGTGCCAGGAGGATTTTGGAATAAAGTAAAATAAAAATACCTTTGGGACTAACTGCTGAATTCCCTTGTTGTCTGTGCTTAGCATCACTTAATATGTCAATCACCAAAGTTGCAAATTCGTATGCATTAAATCTTGCAAGCTTTTGTCGTCCCTAAAACAGGAAAACAGTCTCACATCAGCAGTATTCAGTTTAACTTTAAAGCAAATACTTGTAGAAGGAAGCAATGTTTACAGGGGACTTGTGCACAGCTGACTTGCCTGGTTTCGTGTTGATGAATACTCTGGATTCACAGGAAGAAAAGGAACCACAGTTGTCTCTGTCACCAGGGTGCTGTGATTCTGTGTGGCCAACCACACTGCAAAAGATAGAGGACTGACATCAGCAGTAATCAAAGGTTTAGGTATAACTACAATATAAGTGAAGGCTTTAAAGTGTGACAGTGAGGACATGCCATTGAAGAGGTCTCTTACCTGCATCAGTCTCTCGTCTGTCCACTTCATCATACACATCCATCGCCAGCTCCTCAAACAAATGATTACTGAGCTGCATAAAGATAAAAAGTTACACTTATACTAAAGTCAAGAAGAAAACAAAGATATCTCTCAAATCTAAGCAATTACTTACAGACTGCAGTTTCCTCTTTGCTGCTTTTGCAAGTTCAGACAAATCTACACTGCTGCAGAGAGAAAATAAGTCATAAACATATACTGATTCTTTTTTTTTTTTGTTAACATTTTGCCCCATCCTCAACAAGTTATACTTACATGTTTCTGATTCATCAAAAGACAGCATTTTAAAAAAAAACAATTGAATGTATTATTCAAAATGAAAAACCACAATCAATGTTTCAAAGTCCTGCTTTCTAATCCTCTGCAAGCTTTAAATTGGAGCTGATAGTTGTGGTCATTCCACGTGCTTCAAGTATAGAGATTGTGGTTAAGTCAGCTACCTCACTGGGCCCATTTCCTCTTAACACAGATAATAGACACTGCAGAGAGCAAGTCAGCACAAGCCTCAGAGCAAAAGTACAACCATGACTGGCTGCCTCACTGCACTCACTATGTTGGCTCAGATGAACTTAAAGCAAAGCAAAGTTCCTGCAAATTGGCCACCGTCATTTTAAATTAACAGCTTCTAGTTTCTCACCTGTCAGCCATTTGTGGAACAATGAAGTGCTGGCCATTTTTATGATCTAAAAGAACAAAAAAGCCCCGGCTTTATCAATCATACATATATATATATATAAATAAATAATAATAATAATAAAACATATATTTAATAATAAAACACAAGGACCATTCACAATTTACCACCAGGTTTTAAGCAATTTGCTAATGATGGAAAGTGTGTAATTACATTTTACTCCAGTTAAGCCGAAAAACACAATTTTAGATTCTTCCACCTACAGGCAATTACAGAGTCCTCTCACCCTTACCTGGTTTTCTCCCACACAAGTAAAACGCCAGTCGATCAGTGAGTTCATACTGAATCTCCACCAGTCTATCTGCCAGGTCATGGTGGCCAGCTTCTCTGAAAATATACAATTACAATATATTCTAAAACTTCAAACAATAAAATTATAGGACAAAAACCTAATCTGCTAAACAAAAGTAACGAGGTTTACCTTGCATAGTCAATGGGAGTTTTTCCATTGCTGTCTGGAGCTCCAGGATCTGCCCCATAAACAGTTAACAATTCAGCCTGAGATACTTGTCCTGCCTTTGCAGCTACATGCAGCGGAGTGTTTCCCTTTTCCTGGAGGAGACAGTGATAAACACAACAAATCAACATGAGCTACAAACAATGGATGAAAATTAACTTATACAATAAAAATGATGGTTTTAAAAACAGAGTTAAAGTCTTACAGGGTGAAAAAAATTAGCTTGTGCTCCCAGGGATAGCAGTCTCAAGCAAGTCTCAAGATTACCAGTGCGTACGCTCGAGTGAAGTTGCTGAAGAAAGAGAGAATTTACTATAATCTGATAAAACAAATAAAACATATAATAATCATAAATGATATAATCATAAATGTATCATAAAACATGTTTTAGTTTCCCTCCTCACCTTGCTTAAATCTTTTGCTGTAGAGCCATCGTCCTCCCGGCAAGGCATACGATGGACGAATGCCAGCATTTGATATTTGGCTTTTATAAAATCTGATTTGTTTGGGCTTTTAGAAATACAAATATTAACAAAGGAAAATCAAACAGGCACAAATCAGCAAAGGACATAACAAATACAAGAACTTCAGCAATCTTTTATTCATTTGTTGAGTTTCTAAAGATGTATAAAATGTTTATAATTAAAAAAAATTTAAAAATTGGAATTATGGCTTACTGAAGTTTGTCCTGAGGGTTGGCCTTGCGTTTTCCACTCATCACAGATGCAGGGTCCAAAAGGGAGTGCTCCCATATTGAATTTGCACCATTGCTGTATAATGTCTGAACCATCTGGGTGAAATTTAGAGAGAAAAAAACAGGTTGATATATCTGAACCAAATGGACACACATTAGAATGATCTTTTTCACAGCAGTAAGCCAACATTTAATCTTTTACTTAGTTAAAACTGCAATATGATAGATAACTGCATGTAGGACAGTTCATCCTTTAAGCAGCAAAAGCTACAATGAAAAATTGCATAGCTCACAGAAAACACAAGAAACCAAGCTGAACACAAATAGAAATTATTTCTGCAGGGGTCATTAACCTGCAGCTGCGTAGGAGGCCATGGTGTGTGCGTCAAGTGGCGGACTTGGGAGCTGTGTCTGCCCAGACCTCGATGCACGCTGCAGCACTCATCACAAATTAACACACCCCTATTTACTGCGGCCCAGTAAGGTTCTAAGAGGGAGAGAACATGCAATCAATATTAAAAACATTTCATTTAAATAATAAGTGCAACACTGCATACCTCTGCTCGTACATATTTAATCTTTATCAGTCAATAGTAAAAGACAGTTGTTAATAGTCTAATACAGTATAAGTTCGCTCAGAATCACAAGTCATCTCTCTTTCTTGTCATAGTATTCAAAGCACTGATGTGCCACTTTTTACATCCAGCTTCATGTCTTTTCTCAGCACTACACTGTGGCCAAAGAGAATGCTGTTTTAAACTGTCTGTTACAGACATGTGCTTAGGTTCATCAACAAATCTTGAAACAGTCAATCAGTACATTGACTTTCTTGACAAATAGTTTGTGTTCAGTCAAAGTCTGATATAAATTACAACTGATCTGTGTAACAAACCCTGATTTTTTTCCTAAAAATACGACAAATAAATCTAAATATTTTAAAACACATAGCACTAATGCACAGGTAAGCTTAGTATCTATAAAATATCATAACATTACTACTTGAGCAACATTTGCTAAAAACTTCTGCTACTTAATTAAATTACCGAGCCCTCGATAAAACATTTAATATTTACATGATGAATTAGGCTTAGACCTGAAAGCAGGTAATAAACAGTTAGTTAGTCTTTCATTTGATTCCTTAACAACTAATACAACTAGAATCGTGTGTTTCAGACTTTAAAATATGTAATATTATTCATTTTTCAACCTTTAAAATTAATATGCCTTAAGAAGACTTCCAGAGACCTCTGGAGACAAATCTTAGTGCTTAAAAATTAAAACAAATTGTAGATGATGTAAATGGTGCCTTTTTTTTAATGGTAGATTTAGATGAAGCTGTGCATTGTGTAAAAAGGAAGTGAGAAGCAGCAGAAGTAGGTGGAAGAACCTTTTAAAAAAGCTGCTTCCTCTTTCAAAAAAAGCGTAGAGAACATGTATACATTTTACAAAGCTGCACAATCAAGTGATGCATGGTGTTAGAAAAAAAGTGGAGTATAGACTGTGACCAAAATAAATGAGTACCTAACCTTGACCCATTTAGCACATTTCATCGACTACCAATGTCATAAAGTTGTACTGTCTTCTGTTAGCAGACAGACTCTTTTCTGACACCAAACACCCCAAGACCAAAAGCTCTGTAAACTTATATGACCCTCATACAGCCAGCGAACTGCTAAGCAGATTCGGCGTCTGGCACTGTAACAGGATGGACATGGGAGACTGTAAATGTCTTACAGACAGCTGAGGTGTAGGAGTAACAGCTGCAGGGGGTGCTGATCAGATTTTGTCTCCTTGTCCCCAGTTTTCACAATCTCCACTTAACAGCTCTCCACTAAGACCTGCTGACATATGTCTTTTATGCTTTCCTCAACAAGTGCTGCTAAATTTAATGCCACATCTTGAACCTCTAAAAATATTCCCACCCAACAACTGGACCTAGCCACATGGTGGGGAAGTCTGGGACAGCTGCTGTGGAGACCTCGGGGTTAACTAATCTGAATGAAGAGTTACTGAATATTTTAAACACCTAAGACTTTTTTTGATTACCATCTAGCAATAAACAAGTAAAGATAATCTTAAGTGGAAAAACAACACCTTAAGATAAAATTAATTCTTCATGTTACTTTGTAACAGTATAACACCAAGGCAAAACACGATGGCGCCATAATAGAAAAAAAAAAAGCTGCATTGAGAGTATGCAGCAATTCTCTCAGCATCCTGTTTTGCTTCCTGCGCCTGCTGAACAACATCGGGTCATTTCTTTATACCGTAAATGGGAATTTTCAAAGTATCTCGAACACTATGCAGCAACAATTAGTTTGGCTTTCAAAGAAACATTTGACTGTAGAAGCATTGTAAAACATTCTCACATACCTAAAAACAGTTTTGACAAACATATTTTAGAAGATGTTAGTATTTTCTTGATGTCATAAAGTGGAATCATGTTTAAATTGAGATATTTGGAGAAATAATCTGGTAAGTAGCAGTGAGTAAGTAGTACTACTGGTAAGTAATCTGCTTCCAACCACTGCAGACACCAATTGTAGGAATGACAAATGATTTACATGCTGTCATCCCTCATCAACTCGGTGAGTTTAACACAGTCACACAATATAGACACCCTCACATGATGGCAAAGGATGTCATATCACCACTGACTTTTTCTGAACGTTAAAGTCATACTTAATGTACACCGAAAAGGTCGGAGAGCTTATGCAGCAATTTAACACAAACCTTATAACATATTATTACATTTTAAATTAAATTAATGTCTTAAGATCTGTGAGATATACAGTTGTTGTGCTGTCCTGTCACAATATTAACAAATCCACAGTCAGTGCCCTGTTAAACCAAGAAACATGGCAACGAGCAGCTGCTATAGAAGTCAACGTTGCTCATCCACACTTGCATCAACTTGCACAGCCGAAAGTAGAGTAGCCTGAATGCATATACCTTGCGCGGAGTGGCACTTTTAATCTGATTTAATCCAGCTTTATCGATTGAAGGACCAAATGTCAGCAGATGAATGACCGCAGCCAGCTAAACGCATGCAGTCTGGATTTCCTTACCTGGAACACTGCAGTCTGCGCAGACTTCAGTGTTTCGTATGCGTTTAGACATCCTTTACTCGGGAGGGAATGCCTTTTAAAAGGTGTGCAGAATTACGCCCGTTATGTTAACCATTGATTACAATGTGGTGACGCCTTCCGCGTTAGCTAGACATAGCTACTAAAAACAAAACAAACACCGACCTATTAGCAGTTACCAGCCTTAAACTTTTCGCAAGCAATGTGTCAAGAACATGACAGGATTATCTCTTTTCTCTCTCGGGACTCGACACAGACCGCTGACTAGGCAGCCACCTGCCTTGCTAACTAGCCTATACCCATTTGGTAGTTTACTCTGCTGTCTCAGTCACAGCAGAGTCCTCCCAGCAGCAGCTGCTACTGTGGCCTACTAGCTAGAGCTAAATATACCCACAGTCTAGACTGTCAGGAAATACACTTCCAATAAAAACAATATCTCCTCTTGGTAAGACATTAATAATGCATGAATTAATCCCAGATACAAATAATGTTTTTATAGCTAGATTTAAGCATACTCCTAAATACGATGCAACACGCTCGGTTAAGTTTACTCGAGCAAGGCCAGTACCTGACAACTTAAATTGAGGGTATAAAACACTCATAAAACTCAAGCTATGCGTGAGGTGAGTTTAATCTACGCACCAAGGAGAAGCAATTACCTCTACTTCTCTTTTTGAGATGCAAAATCACAAAAGGATAAACAAATTTCCTCAAAGAGATAGCAAACAATAGCAAAGACAATAGTAACCACATGGTGCAAAAATGACACTAAAGAGGAACAAATTGCAACAGATATGGAAAATGATCCAAATAGCGAAACGTTCTTGCACAACAAACAACTTGCAGTATAATCACAAAAATCATGCAAATTCTCCACAATACAGCAGCAACCCAAAAACAAATGACTATTTTGACAGTTTTGTTTGTTAAACTTGTACTGGCTGTAGTTTTGTTTGGTGGAAGTATTCATCGTATTATTGTGGTTGTATAGAATGAAACTCAGTTTAATAGAAACAATAAATAAGCATTGCTGACACGGTGGAAGATCTCGGGATAATTTTATATTATTAAGTCGTGAACTTGTGGTAGAGTTTCAGGTTGTCAACCGCCCTCCCTCACACGCCAAAGCGGCGATACCATCTTGAGATCAGAAACAAAACGGGAAACCCACACGGTTAATTTCGTTTATATTTTTGTCATAAATTTACAATAATATACAAAATGTTTTACTGAGATTTTAAAACAGAACGATTGATACAAGGACTATATTTGGAAATGCTTGGTAACCCCCGTGTTAATACTTGAAATGGTTGCGCCCACACTGGACCTGCCTACTATTTTTTTTTTAAACAATACTTTTAGCTGCTTATAACGTTTCTGAAGTTGACAGACAGAAGAAGAAAAGGCTGTAAGGTTTTAATTAATTGTCATTTTAAATGTGACATTAGAACGTTGTCATTTGAATGGTACTCAGAAGACGTATGAATCTTTTTCTATCTAGGACACCCCTGTTGTTATCGTGTGCTATTGCTTGTGGCACTTCCTTGTTCAAAAGTTTTATTAAGGGAAGGCTTGAGGGTGGAAGTTGGTCACTGGATTTGGCTTTTTTCGACGTTGCTCTTCGCTGTAAAGACACGGATAATCCGTGTTACATATTTAACATGACTAGTCTGTAGCTAGCAGCATCTTTTTTTCATGGCTGTTATTATCAGAGGTTTGTGACACTGAACGGTCGAGAAGGAGGAAGATGTCAGCGGCTAATGTTAGCGAAGACATCAGAGTAAATTTCCCCCTGCATTCCGCAGTTTGGGAAAATGATTACAGGAAACTGGAAGAGCAACTACAGTTACCACAGGTTGGTAAAGACACTTTCTTCATTGCTAACTCTCATACCCATGCGCTGCTAGCTATCTGAAGCCAGGGGTGAGCTGTTGAGTGCCCGCAGGCAAAGTAGGCCAGTGATGTTGACAGATGCTACGCAGTCACACAAAACAATGCTTGATTATCTCTCAGGACTAAAGTTAGCTGTAGACCGATCAGCAGATTTGGACGATTAAGTTGCTTTAGAAATATTTAGGAACAAATGGGTGGCTTGTTTGCTGTTGAAAGACATTTGTGGATTAGTAAAGTTATGTTGACATAGACCTGTTGAGCAAAATGGAAACACAAATGCTTTACATTAAAAAAAAAGAATCGGTGGGGAACAAACAAGTTTGACGTTTTATTCTCATGACAGCTTACATACATGTGTTTATAAACTGTGTCTGTTGTGTTTCCACAACATTCCGCTGTGGCAACATCTTCACATCTGCAGTAACTACTTTTCAGTGTCCGCATATGCCACCATTTCCACTGATCAGTTGATAACAAAGATAACCATCACATTAATCCAAATTGAAAATAGGCTAATTTCAGGCTTATTACAAAGAAATATTAACAGCAGATGTTTCTGGTGGTATTTACACAGATGGATAATCTTATTACATGTCTGTTTCTCACGAGTCACATTTATGGTATGACTCATGAGAAACAAGACATAATACCTGTGCACCAAGTTTTACAGTCCTGTGTCATTACCAGCAAAGACTTTTATGGGAGGGTATTGGCACTTTCTATGATATCATTTGGTTGCAAAGCCTGAACAAAATGCTCTTTTGTTCATATAACAGGTTGCCATGTTGATCCTGCTGTATTTATAGTGTAAACATGTATCCATACAGTACTATATAAATGCAGTTGTAACAGGTATAATTGTTTGTTTTTCTTGTGGTTTTGTTTGTTTGATGTTTTGTTTTTCTGTCAGAGCAACATTGAGGCTGTGGATCCCAGAGGTCGGACACCTTTGCACTTGGCTGTATCACTTGGACACCTGGAGTCAGTGAGAGTCCTCCTTAGACATGGTGCTCAAGTGACTAAAGAAAATGCCAACAACTGGACAGGTTAGCTCTGAATCTGGCGATGCAACAGACAAGAAATGCTTGTTTCCTTCACTCCTCTTGCAGATATCCTTCTTAAATGATTTATGGCTTGTTTGATTACCCATGTCCTTTCTTTTTTTAAGCCTATATGTCATTTGATGCAGTAAAATGCCCTCATGTTGAGATTTCTTAATGAATAATATGCACACCAATGGTGAAGGTGATGTTACCTTTAAAAGGTGTAGTGGTTTGTTTATTCTTGTCTGCATCTGTGCAGTCTTACAGGAAGCAGTCAGCACTGGAGATCCAGAGATGGTTCAGTTAGTCCTTCAACGCAGAGACTACCTCAAAGCCTCCACTGCTCTGGGAGGAGTTCCTGAGCTGCTGTCAAAGATCCGAGAGGTTTTGCTTAATATATTTTCTCCTTTGTCTTGTCACTTTCTTTATGTGTGAATGGAAACGTGCTGATGGAGTAAACAGCTGCTCTTGTTTTTCATCCATAGTCTCCTGACTTTTATATGGAAATGAAGTGGGAATTCACCAGTTGGAGTAAGTTGTTTTTCAAATGTTTTTTTCCATTATAGGCAATTTTTTAAAAGTTTGTGTGTGTGCCTGATAACTTGTATGTATGCAATAAAAGGGAAGACATTGCCAAGTGTTTTATAATTTTACAGCACCCAGTGGTAGAAATGCACATGAGGTTTAATCAGGACATGCAGGAAAAACTACATACATACCTCTTTTGTGTTGGTTATGTTATGAGTTGCATTCTTTCCATGTAAGACATTCATATGCTGTTGCTTCACAGTCCCTCTTCTGTCCCGGGTTTGTCCAAGTGATGTTTGTCGTATTTGGAAAACTGGCGCCTGCCTGCGAGTTGATGCCACTCTTCTAGGCTTCGAAAACATGACCTGGATCAGAGGCCGTAGAAGCTACATTTTTAGAGGAGATGGTGCGTGTGTGTTTCAAAGCTTTACAAAGACAAGATGTTCCCTGAGTTATCTTTGAGTTTTCCTTTGTCTTCATTGAGCTGTAAGTGCCTTTATTCTGACAGATTCATATGCAGAGTTGATGGAGGTGAACCATGATGAAGAAGTTGTTGATATTGAACGCTTCAATATATCCCAAGAAATTGAGGATGTCACATTAGAGTCCATGCAGCCAGCTGAACAGGAAGTTGCCAAAAGGTTGACAACACCTATTGTAAACACCTACTTGGATACAAAGGATATCGCTTTTGAGAGGCAAGGAATTTTTTTTAATTCTTTCACATTGAATAGATCTTATAACTTACTTTTATTATCAATGTCAAACTTGTTGATTTGTATCCGGCCTGTATATCATGATTTACACATCTGATGTTAACATCTATAGAATCATATCGCAAGTTGGTAGAATTTTTCATATAATATGCAGCCAGTTTGTCAGTTAATCTTCATCGGGATAGCTAGCAACTACAGTCTTAGTTTACAGATAGCTATCCTTGTAGTTGTAGTTATTGTTGTATAATCTGTTTTCTAAAAGTCATTCCAAACTAAGGGATGAATACTGTAATGCTGTGCTTGTTTTCTGAAATTGCAACCATTTTTTCCCCCAGGAGCAAGTCTGGTATTTGGGGCTGGAGAGCTGACAAAACAGAAATGGTTAACGGGTTTGAAGCCAAGGTTTGCGCAAATTATGAACTATTAATTTGTTAAAACTAAACAGCTTTACAAGTAAAAACAGCACAACTTGTTTCTGAAATGAATGACATTAGATAATGACTGTTTGCTCAGGTTTTCAGTGTCAACAATGTAAATGTGGTAATCAGGACACGGACAGAGCATCTGACAGATGAAGAGAAAACAAGAATTAAAAGTAGGTGGAAAATGTTTCATGTGTTCTTTTCTGTCCTTCAAGATAAGTAAATTTTTTTGAACATTCTCACTAATGTCCTGTACTTTTATAATAAATCAAGTTATAAAACTACATCTGAAATTTTTGTTCAAAGGTGAACGGAACGTCTTGGAGTCTCTGCTGGGGACTGTGGAGCAGCACATTAGTGCACAGGGGGTAAGATGTTGAATATGCCGTTGTGTTAAATGGAGCTCTTTTTTCCCCTCTCTGCCCGGTAGTTCATTTCACGTTCTTTTTTTTCTTTAGGACTTAACTCTTGAGTATGCAACTGCCACAAATCCAACTGCAATCACCCCAGAGGAATATTTTGATCCTGACTTTGACCTCGGGAACAGAGATATTGGCCGTCCCATTGAATTGACCATTCGAACACAGAAGTAAGGCACATTTCAAGTGTTTAATAGCCTCATTCTGTATCTCTCTGCAGCAGTTGTGAGCATTTTTAACTGCATTTTCTTTAACCTTGTTTCATATAGGTTTAAAGGTACATTGTGGATGAGTGAGGAACATCCTCTTTCCCTTGTGGAGCAGGTAACCCCCATCATTGACCTCATGGCCCGAACTAGCTCCCACTTTGCACGCCTTCGAGACTTTGTAACCCTGAAGTTTCCTCCTGGATTTCCTGTTAAAATAGGTATGTCATTTTCAGTGTGACAGGGTAATTCTTAGTTTTTGTGCTTGTTTGTTTTGTTGTTTTTTGTTTTTCATTGAGACTAAACTTTGAAAAAGCTCATTCCCTCCCCTCAAATTCTCTCTTGTTACTCTTTTGCAGAGATCCCCCTGTTTCATGTGCTGAATGCCAGGATTACATTTGGAAATGTAAATAAATGCAGCACTGAAGAGGAAGCCAACACAACGGCAGCAGCCACACCAACATCCTCAGGAGAAGAGGAAGCAGCAACAGGTAGCAAAGCAGCCTGAATCTTTTTGCTGTATGAAAATGGAGTACAAGTCTGTAGGTACTAAACTGTTTGTCTTGTGGCTTTTTTCTTTCCAGCACCTCCTCCGTTTCAGGTAAATCCTTTAGTGTTTGAGGTGCCTGCAAGTTATCACCGCCGAGGGGGCAGCCGTAATAAGCCCATGTCCAGCAACGATGAGGAGCTTTTGCAGTATGCCATCCATCAGAGTCTTCTAGACTCTCACAGGGGGGCTGACCAGGTCAGAATAATCTGCAAGATCACAAATACCTTGACGCACAAATTAGTCGTGGGTGCTTAAAATTTCATCTCTGTCTTTTTTAACATGCTTCCTATTACGTTCCCTTCATGTTTGTGTAGTTGCAGACGGGGATTTGGGATGATCCTGATACAGATTTCACAGATGTAATGCCCATCAGCCAGAGTGACAGGTAGGAGCAGGTTGTTAACAAAACAACTACATGTTGCTAAAACACATATTGATTAATAAAACCATCAGATCAGAGCTGAGTTTCACCTGCCCCTGTCAATGTCCTTCTAGGAGTATCCCAGAGGGGGTGCTGGTGGAATATGAAAACACCTCCAGCCCTGCCAGCTCTCCCTCTGCCTCAAGTCCCGACTCAGAACTCCGGCTGGCCATGGAGCTTTCTGCACGAGCTCAAGAGGAAGAGAATAGGATGAGAAGGCAGGAGGAAGAGGAGCTGGAGAGGATATTGCAGCTATCGCTTACTGAGAAGTAAAGGGAATAATAATAATAATACTTTTCCAGATCCAGAAGCAACCACCACACCTCAGTTTTCCTTCCTACTTGCTGTAACCCCATCTATGCAACCACAGATTTCTTTCAGTAACCGATTGGTCTCACACAGAATAGCTCAAACATTATTTTCCAAAAAGGTACTTTTTGTGACAGCATTCAGTTTCATATATTTCTATCTCAACATTTGTCTACATCTTGATTAACTGCTTGAGATAATTTTGGTTGAGGAATATTTCTTTCTTTTTTTTGTTTTTCCAATTAAGACTTGCAGCAGCACCATCATTTATTCCTCATTTTGTTGTCCGAGAGATTGCGACAGTGTAACTGAGCTACTATGAACAAAAGGTGACTAATTTTAATATTTAAATGCAGCACTTAAGATCAGCAATTTATGGGTTTTTTTTGGTGTGTTTTTTTTAATCTAGGCTGAAACAGCCTAGCACAAACCGTAATCTGCAAGCACTGTGGACCTGGAAGGACAGATTTAGGTGTTTTCAATGTGAAGTCTTTCTACAGAGAATCTTGGGCTCCATAAATAACTCGATAAATAATTCTCAGGGTTCCAACTTTACAGATTTATACCTTCTCTTGGAATTAATTAATCTGATGTAAAACTGTTGTAAACTGATGCCTGGTAAATGTTAATGGTGCAAAAATGGTACAGCTCATGCATAGCACTCAATGCTAAAATATTCAGAAAGTTGGGATCGTTGAGTCAAACATCCATATGAAAATGCATTATCTTGTATTTTGTGAATGTAAATTTTACAGGTGGGTAAACAAAAGCATGTTGCTGTGAGAGAACAATTTAAAATAAGCTGCATGGTCTCTTATATCCTTGCTGCAACAGGAATGGGATGTTTATCCATCCTTGCCTAAGTTTTAATATTTCCTTTTCATTTTTGTTTTGAAAATAATTATTTTTGTAAACTGTCACTGAGCAACTTCACCTCAATTCAAAAATGCAATATCGGAGACCAGTCTGTCTGTGGATTTACATCTGTCATGCAGTTTACTGTAGAGGCAGTTACACAACCACTGTAGCTGAGATTATCAACGTTCTGAAGGACCGTTTGCCTTTTGTAGCCACGAACAACTAAAGACCTCAGCAAGAAAGAAAATATCAGACTCTTAAGAACAAGCATGCTTAGCAGTAATTTCTTTAGTATGTGCCAAGGATTGCTCTGCTCCTAAGACGCTCAGTGGGGTCGAAGCGTGGTGACAGTTCATTGGAGTGCCACTCAGACTAAACTTTTGAACATTTTTAAGATTTTGTAACTTGAAACAAAGAGAGAGATTTCTTTGTACCAAATCGATGCTGAGTAACATACATTAACCACTATAGTTGATTTCACTGACAACCAACCACCTTTTAAAAAGTCTCTCTTGCTATGTATTATTGCATACATCAGGGGCTTCAGCTCAACAACTAATTTTGAAGACTAAGTTGCCAAACTGCTGATCAGTCAACTTTGAAAAGGCTAGCTAAGATTAATTTAACACAGTTCTTTGCAACATCGTTTGAGCTAAGGGTGTTTTTTTTTTTTTGTTTGGTTTTTTTTATATATATTTCCTAAATTTTTAAGAGAAATATGTGTTTGAAAACGTTCTAAAAATGTTCTAAAATAAAGCACTTTATTTCCATGAAGACTTCACGTCGTTCATTTTTAAAAATGCAGCCGGTAAGACAAAGGAGCCATCTGTGTTTTTCTGTCATGTAACATGATAGAAATGTTGATGTTATCAAAGAAAATTAGGTTTGTATTGTACCTCTTAACCTCATCCGTTCATCCATTTTCTATACCCGCTAAATCCAATTGAGGGTCTTCCGGGCACTTAAGCCTATCCCAGCTTCTATCATGGAGTAAACCCTGGACGGGTTCCCAGTTCATCACAGGGCTAACACAGAGGCAAATGAAACAAAGCCACTTTCATGTCTGCAATGAAAGGATTTCCTGTGTAAGTGGCTAAATATGATGGCTGAGATTTCAGTCTTTATGGTTCCATAGTATTGCTCTATTGATTGTTTGGGGCTTGTGCAGGAGTTGTAGATGCCAGAGTTTTAGTTTAAAAAAAGAAAAAAACGTGAGTCAGTACTGAGGAAATATTTTAAATTAACTCTGTCTCCTTAAAGTTTGACTGTTTTGTTCTGAGTTCACTGCTGACAGCGGAGTACATCGGTTACAAAGCAAATATAATCGGACACCTTCATTGAGTATTTCCAGCCACAAAAATGTTAGAAACCCTGTGAAATGCCGTTACTACTGTCATATTAATTAAATCAATTAGTAAATTGAGTAAATCTTCACATTTATGGGGTAGTTAAAAGTCAGGTACTACCAGGAAATTCAATAAGACTATTTCTATTGCTCTATGTAGATAAATGTGACAACTTTGTAATCTCACTTGTTTAATAGTTGCAAAAACCTATACAAATGGGCAGATTTAGATTTACACATGAAGCCCAGAGAAGTTGGGGAGAAAAGGTTTTTCCAGTCTTTTGTCACTCTTTATAGTTAAGTGATTTCATTATGAACAAAGAAATAAATACACAGTAGGGTCCAAAAGTACAAGCGCTTCGTCAAATTCTGATAACCCATGTTATCCTTTTATTTGATTATCCAAAAAGCTTCTTGTGATGTCTGTACTATTAAATATTCTCTTTAAATGCCACCACTAATTTTTAATGAGCTCAGGTAACTTCAGAGGAAAGTCCAGAGTCACTTTTTTTCTTCAAGTGGTCCTTTCACAGTTTCGAGGCACATTCAGGCTCATTATTCCGCAGCAGTATGAATTCTTCTCCACAAAGATGCAAACAAATCCCTGAAGACTGTGGGGTGGGATTGATTCAGTGCAGGTATCCAGCTAGAAACCAGCTGAACCTCCAAGACACTCCGTTTGATAGCTTGAATTCATCACAGGACCTCATCTAGCCATGATCTTTATAATGCTGGTATGTTTTAGCCCATACCAGATGATGTTCCTCGTTTCTGTTTGTCAATAGGTTCACAAAGCCATTCACCTCATAATAATCTTATTTTATTTATAATTTTGTAAATGGAATTAAATTACCTTCACGTGTCTCTGGGAGTAAAGCTTTATGTAGTGATCTTCTGATTGTCTGATGAATATAATACCTGGTGAGATGCAACTAGTCCAGTTTCAAGTTGTTTACCGTAAGAGTGCCATACGCTGTACCCTTAGAAACCATCGGTCCACGTTTGTTTGTTTTTTATTTCTCCTAGTTCTGATGTCATGTTTTACAAAGAAACACAGACTTTTGGACCCCACTGCAGGGTTCTGTAATTACATCATCAAAACATGAAAAAAAAAAAAAAAAACACAAAAAAACCTAAATGACCTGAGTCGGTGTCAGAGTAAGCCCAAACTCTAAGAGTGATAATTCTTAAGAGTGAATTATTTTAGTTGAGGATGTCTGGGAGCGTCGCAGCAGAAACTGTTTCCCGAAGTCTGGTCCAATCAGCAGGTGACTGTCCGGGATACAGGTGCGACTTTACACCGGGAAGACAGCAGGTTTGTCTTGAGGTTTCGGGACACTTTCAGCGACGAGACAGCGGCTTGTAGACGCAGACAGCCATGATAATCATCAGCACCAGCAGGACGGCTAGGACACTCCCCAGTGTGACTGTAAGGAGGAAAACACAAGCTGCAGCAGCGCAAATCACAGCCTATAAAACAGCACACCAACATACCGACTACATTCACAAAAGTTTCCCAACAGTAACCCATTTAGTTGTAAGATAAAGACAGACTGAAATACTGCTTTTAAATGCCCATCAGCAGTCTGTGAGAGAACATCTCAGCCTGCACTGACGGGCCTCTCACTCGTTTCCAGTCACACATCAGGTCTCACCCAAGTTCTGCTTCTGCAGGACCACATAAGCCCTCTCACTTATTTTGGAGTCGTCGTGCTGAGCGTTCACTAACACACTACAACACATTATTACAGCGTGTGGGATGAGATGCAGCATCACAGAGGTGGAGGATAGTGGTGGAGGAGGAGGAGGAGGATGAAGACACAGAGACGTTTCTTCTTCCGCTGTGACAGGGTCCTAATGCCGTTGTGTTGTTGTTGTTGTTGTTGTGCCGTGAAGCCAAAGTTACTTTAGATTTGACAGTTTAACTTTCAGTTTTTATATATTAAAAAAATTTTCATTTTCACCTCTTTCTCTTTCAAGTTTTTCTCTTTAAAAATTTTAATGTACAAATGGTTGAAAACCCACAATCACTGTAGGATTTGGAATGTGTTTAGACAAAACAAGCACAGATGTCAGCCTGAGATCTGGAAAACAGTTTTTTATATAATTTTCTGGAATTTCTATAGACTAGAAAATCTGTTATTTAGTCAAACAAATTAATTAGTATTTCAACTGTATCAGCCCTGACAAAATATTTCTTGCTTTATGAAGATATTTAAATAGCAGATGGCTGTGTTTTTGTTGTTGTTGGTTTTGTTTGTCTGTTTTTATTTTAAATGTGTTATTATTTCTGTTTATACTTGTTCATTTATTAATAGGAAGATGCACAGACCATAAATCTAAGGCCAAAATTGCAGGCTTACTTGTTTTGTCTGACCTGCAGTCATAAACACAAACTTAGTCATTGTATTACAGTGTAACTCTGAGACTAAGATGCTTACTGTACATTTTAAGACAGCTTTGTAATTAATTCTTCCCAGTTTATTTATTGATCAGTCATCTCAGCTCAGTAGCTGGATGGCCAAGCTAAAATTGCAGGATCATTCTGTAGCTCTGGGTGGTTAAAAGTTTAAAGTATTTCCATGTAGTTTGTCTGTGGACATACAGATGATGTAAAATTGTTTTTATTGGTAAACATAAAATGCATCATCATATCATCTTTCCTCTTTCTGAAATGTCAAAAAGGAATGAAGAAAAGGCAGAAAGGTCAAATTCCTCAAGGTGACATCCTTATATAATCTCTCTGCATGACTGATGTACATGACCTTTATCTTCACCCTCTATGAAAGAGTGTACAACATTAATAACCCTTACAACTGTTTACTAAATACCAGAGAGGGCTAATGAACATTAGGAAATGTTACTCACGGTGGCCTGAAATTAAAACTGGAGGCTTCCTGGAAGAATTCACTGTAACAAGAAAACATTTGATTACTTCATGAAGTCACAGGTCTGGTTTTAATTGGATATATGAAAATACTAACACAGATTCAGAAGATTTTAATGTGCCGCGACTTGATTAAGCAAGGAGGTACACCTAACAGGGTTAATAAGCTTAAAATGGGAACGCACCCAGGGTTATTACACACATATGAGAATAATGGCCCAGTGAATGTTACGTTTTCTATCTATTCTAGCTGATTGTCATGACAGCAAACATGATGAAATGTCACCTGCAAATACTTGCCATTTAATCAGCAAAGAGCTCAATAAATAAAAACAGAAAACTAAAAAGAAAGCAAAAAAAAACAAAACTAAAAAGAAATAAAAGAAAAAAACAACTGTAACTGGAGGATTCAAACAGTTTAGTTTAGTTAAAGTTCGGTTTCATTGACTATTTTAGTTTATTTAGCTTGGTCTTTGCTGTTTCATTAGGCAGTAATAATAAAAAAATGCTGGTCTTTATTAAAAAAGGCCGCTGCAAATGTCTTAAAATCAGGATTAGTCAAGTGAAAACATCCTACAGGAAGAGATGATGTCAGGAGTTAATGAGCTGTGTAGTAAGGTTGATGCACTTTTGTAAGCTAAAAAAAAACAAAACAAAAAACTGTTATAATAAAAGTCAAGTGGATGACAGATTAAAGGAAAACAAATATAAAGTGTCTCACTGAGGTGCTTGGCCACCATGTGTCAGTGGAATAACATTTTGATCTTACAAGTCATGGACCTCTACCAGAGGGATAAATGGTATTCTTGTAGACCTAAAGGCCACAACATATGATTCATGATGTTCATGCACATGAAAACATTCACTAACACCTCACGCTTTTTGGATATGGGCACTGTAACTACTCCTAAAACAAGGGAGGGTATAGGTGATCAGAATGACTTGTTTTGATTTGCAGAGATATTTCCCGCTACTGGAAGAAGCGCACTTCCATCAACCCAGCAAAATGCCCCCATATCAGTCATCATCTCCTCACATTCAGGGTCAAGATATTTCTTTGATTAGTTATCAATCTGTATCAGTACAGAAGTTCCCAGAGCATGATTCCCAATGAGTATGGTTTGCCTTGAGGTGGAGGTTTTTGTTTATCCAGTGATTGAACATATTTGAAACTTTATTGGATGAATTGGCAAAAAATCCGCCTGTGGATTCCTCCCAGGTGATGTTTCTATCACTTTTACAGAGCGGGGGCTCCAAGTCACCTGTAAGTGTGGAAATAATCAGAGTAACATATATTATAATACAGTAAATAATAAAATGTCAAAGGATTATAAAATGTCATTTCAGAGGTATATTATGCAGTGGCAGTTAGTATGAGTATATGCCCAACCTTTATACAGAGCTTGAAACTTCACTGGATTTAAAAAGAAAGAGCTCATTCACAGCCTTCTTCACATAATCTAATGCTTTCTGCTTTCAGAAATCAGAAGTTGGTCTTGGAAAAGATGTCACTCTAACACGATTTGTTCTTTGTTGTCCCCACTTGGCTAGCTATTATTAGCAATTCAACCATAGCAACACATTATGCTGCAATTCACACATACACACAAACACCATAACAATATGTTCACAAGTAGAAGCTGGACAGTTTTTTGTATTACTTATTTAATGAGAAAGAAAATGACAGAAGTGATAGTTTAATAATGCATTATCACCACTTTTAATGTGAGGAATAGCCATGCTGGATATTGATGTCAAGTGGGTGAGGATTCTCTGATTATTTTAGTCTAAAATCAAGCTTCAGGGGATGTTTCAGTTTGCTGTTATGACTGGAAACATTACAGCCACTGAGTACACATGCATTACTATGCTGCCTTCCTGTCCATTAATTTAATACCCTTTATTAACACATACGTTGTAATATGTTGTCCTTTATTTTGTTGTTTCCCACAAACACAGCATCACTCTGGTTGTTAGAAGTGTTTAAAGTGTCACAGTTTGTAGCTTTCAATGATCTGATAGTCCAAATATGAGTGACAGATGAGAAGAACTTTAGGGACCAGAAAGATTTCAGCCCAATAGACCCAGCTCATGATCTGCTCATGAGATTATGTCTGGTACTAATGTAACTAATAATATTAATTCATATTACAGTTGTTAAAATCAGTCAATCTGCTGGTCATTACCTAATGATTGACAGCATAACACAGACATATCTTATAAATACATTTTAAAAAATTAAAGAGATGTGAGACCAGTATTCTTTTATCTTTTTTTCTTAAGAAAAAAAAATTATAAAAACTTCTATAAGTTCTGTAAAATGTACTCCCATATGTAAATTATTATTAGATTCATTGCTGCTGTTTTGATACCCCTAAATTATTTTCCATAAAGCTTTTTAAACCGGATGTTTTTTTGTTTGTTTGTGCAACTATCCTTTGAATCATGTTGTCTCAGCCAACCAACAAAGGAGAGGATTTAATACAACTTGACAGCAGACAGGTGTTTTAGCATAACTTTTTTATTTTAAAAATCCATCCCCTTTTAACATTTAATTTATTGATTTGTCAGTCACATCCATAATTGTTGTTCTTAAAATAAAGTCAATTGATTTATTCAGACTTTATCTATAGTTGAGAAATCATTGAGCGGCCATTCTCCTTCTGCATAGATATCAAGCTACTGTAACTGCAGCAGTAAAGAGTAAACAGTAAACATCTCAATCCACTTATATGAAAATGCTTAAAATTTAAAACAAGAATGACATTCAGTGACTAAATTAATTAGTGAGAAAGTGAAATATATTCTAAACTGCTATCAAAAACAATAAAAAAATAGTTTGAAAGGGTTAAATTCAAATTGCAAAAATCTAATGTTTCAGAGATACTAATTAATTTTTTTGTTCTTGGTCTTTCCAATTAATACACAACTCATGGAACACAAAGCAAAGCTACATAGTACATCTAGAAGTACATCTTATTTTATTTGGGTAAACTTGTCATAAAAATAAGAAGAAGCAGAGTGTTCTGACCAGATAGCTTTCATAGAAATAAAAATTATTAAATATGTAAGTAAGTAAATAAATTAATTAATAAATAAATAATAATTTAAATAATTTTAAAGAAATACAGCCCCATGTCTCATTCACCATATTCATAAATAAAGGTTTCTAATTTGAGGGTTTTTTTTCTTTTTGTTTTTGCTTTCCTTCTTCTTCTTTCTTTCTTTTTTATTAAATTTCTTTCCTTTTGCACAGTGGTAACATTTTAAGTCTGCTCCAACTTTGGTATTGTCTGTCATTAAAAAGGCACACATTGCTTAGAGTAGACATTTTGTCTCATTACATGGCCATTTGCAACATCTTAAAAAATTCTCAAATGGAGTCAAAAACATGGGGTGCAAGGAGAGTAGGCTATATGTTCTGACAGCAGAGTTAAGATTAGCTAAAGTATAAAATATAATCCCTCTTTGTTTTGTCTTCCATATTCAATTGCCTTCCATATATATTTGGTCAGAATTGTATGTCCAGCTGTATGTATTAGCTGACAGCTATATTTAGCCGTCTCCCTTTTAAGTGTTTCCTGTTCTTGCCTGATCTCTACTTCAATAGCCGTCACTGACATAGTAGAGCTTTGATCTGTACATCCATCAACCAGCAGCAGCACAGCATGGAACCACATGTTCCAAACCACTTTTTACTATGTTTATATCTGTCATCCTGGAAGTGATCGGACCTGGCTTGTATACATTTTGGTTGAAAAGGTAAAAATCCTCAGGGCAAAAGCATTCATATAATCATGTGAATATGCATGTGTGATAGTTTGAGGAGGAGGATTTAAAGGTGTACCCTGCTCTGTTTCCTTGTATGGTAATGGGTTCTGGATGTTGCTAATTAGTTTGTTAATTAGAATATCTAATGGAGCTGCATAGCCATTACAAAGACATGAAGATCCCCACGTGGAGATTTACAAGAACAAATTTACACATTTACAATTCAAGTAAAACGAAGCTAGTCTCTATTTTGGTATAAACCGAAATACTACGTAGTTATTTTCTGTTGGTTTATGTTTATGTAGAACCCCCAAGAACGAGACGAATCATGTAATTTATCACTTTATACACATCTTTACAGAAATCATGTTAAGGAGGACACAATAATCACAATTTCTGAAAAAAACATTTAAGATAAGTTAACACTTGTGACTAAAACATAGTTTATCTGCAAAGACATCTGAACAGTCTTCAGTTAGAGTGAAAACCTTTTGTGGAGAGGCACAAAAATCACTATCTTAACCATTTACTTGTATTCAGATTAAGGCAAAACAATCTGACTGGAGTTAAAATCAAGCCATCAGATAGAGACCAGGAATCACCTTTTAAATAACTTTAATGAAAAACACATATATCTGCATACGAATGATAAAAAATGATAAACTATTTTACCTCTGGTCCTTTTTACTACATTAAATGTGATACTGTGATTAGTTTAACATTGAAAAACTTTGACAACCCCACCGTTTCAAGGCTAACGTCTCCACTGCATGCAGAGTGGAATTTAGAAAGTACAGAAAATGTAAGAAGAGTTGTTCCCATGCCATAGAAATGTGAAAATACATGCTTATTGTCCTTGGCATTGTGTCCTTGTCAGATAAATACAGACAGACCACTGAGCTTACCACTGACTCCTACAACTATAAGAAACACACTTGAAAATGGCAACATGAGAAAGCTATAAACTGTCTTGTTGGTGTAGATCTGAACCTCACATGGAGCAATTAGATCTGAGTATTGCTATCTCAGTTTTACAAAGGTAGCAGCATTTAACTTTTCACAGAGTGTAGAAATCCAGCAAAAGTTAGCTGACATCATTATCAGGTGAACAGTCATGATGTCAGGACAGTTTCAATTACATATAACTTGAAACTGGTTTGAAAAGAAACAGAAAAGGAATTTACAAACACAATGAGATGTTAATCTCTCCCTAGGGTACAGTAGCCATGTTGAGGTTGTCAGCGTGGATGTCTGGGATGGTCCTCTCTGGTCTCAGACATACAGCCAACCTCTGTGAAAAGTAAGGTGGTAATGAAGATAACTCAAAGGTTAGTTTAAATGAAAATATGTGAGAGGTGTTCCCTGCATTTTTGCAGACCTTTTTTTTTTTATCCACTGACCTGTTTCAGAGAACCAGGGGTCCACACCAGCTTGTAGACCATGTAGATGGGGATCCACATGAAAGAAGAGAGGCCGATGATGTACCCCACTGTGATGCTCCAGTCTGGGTACTTGTAATCAAACAGCGTGAGGGGCGGTGCTTTCAGCAAGGAGCTCACTATGATATACTGAGAGGAGATGGGAAACATTTTACTTCAGAACTGTGGATTTCCATAAATTCTAATATAACATTTATATTCTTGCATAAACAATATTTAGGGAGCGTAATAGAACCATCACAGTCTCACATATTATATCAGAAATACACAGGAACCCATAACAATGTAAAAATGCAAAATGCCAAAAGCAAGATGGATGCAGATAAGATGCAAGGATATTAAACACTACATAGAAAAAAGAGGGACATTTGCTCAGGTGTTTTGCAGTAGATCTGTGGAAAATGTTTTCAGGAAGATATTTTGCATAAAGAGGGACTTCATCTACAGAGGAAGGTTAAATAATTTGTTCTGCAGCTTTCAAAGGCCACAACAAGCTTTTGCTCAATGATCTGAGGATAACTTAAACAGTTGGTCCTTACTTCATCTTTTTAAAAAGCATTTCCAGTATGTGAATGTGACATCTTATCATTGTAGATGTGAAGATTCACTATTTAGATTATTCCTGCAGACAGATTATTCTCTTACCGCCAGAAATGCTGGACTGATGGCAACCCAGCATACCCTCCAGAATAATCCTGGGGCTTTTCCTAGCATTGCCTGTACATCATTGCTAAATCTATTGATACCTGAAACCAGCAAAAACAACACAAGATATTAAAGTATTTCTTGTTGCACACCATCAGTATTTGTAACTGTAAGGGTTGTTTAGGTGTAAATGACATATAAAAGTAACAGAAAACTAGTCAATAAAAATGTTATCTATACCATAGAACCAGGAAACTGCAATGGCCTCAAGGAACCCCACTGCAATAATTGAGCATCCTACTCCAAATTCCTCCAGCAGCTTCACCACATAGGCGCCACCCTGCCAATAATATTTTACACTGACTTAAAACAGCCTCAGTCAACAACAGATGACATGTATAAATTTTCAATTTTACAGCAATAAATCATGGACAGCATGAACCTCATAATGCTATACATTTGAAGATGGAAATTAGGTATTGAGGATTAGGCCTATATTTTTTAAGGTTAACCAGCCTGGTGTGTACAAAACTTACATTTGTTAGTGTGCTCAGAGAGCCCAAAAAACAGACGACTACCAAGCACAGAACGAAAAGTTCACGTCTGTGAGAGAAGTGATCTGGGTATTCATCTAGCACAGCAGTGATGATCGCCTCCAGTCCTCCAAACTTAAACACAGAGACATGCAGGATTTTATCTCCTCCTTGTTATGGATGAATGTTCATTGTTTCAAGTTAATATAGAAATTAGAAGAGATCAAACTTGTGCATGACAAATGAAAGTTTACTTTTATTGTTAAGATGATTTGGTTTTGCTATGAATGACATTTGTAATCCTTAATTTTCTGTGATAGTTAAGTTGTCTGAATCACTCTTTTGGATTAAGATTATCCAGAATTCCCCATTCGTACCGTGCTGTCCAGTCCCAGTGTGATCATCATCACAAAAAAGATGATTGCAAAAAAAGTCGAGCCCATCATGTTTGCAATGGCCTCAGGGTATGTGATGAAAAGTAAACTCGGTCCTAGAGGACAAGGTAGCAACACATAGGAAGCTATCAGTGTGAGTATTTGATTTTATGATTTTGTTACAAGGAAGAGTAGTGTTTTCCTTTTATTAATGTAATTTTATTAGAGTTATCTGCTGACCTTTGTCTCTGGCAACATCCTCAACTTCTACCTTCCTCATCTCTGCCATGTAGCCCAGCACAGTGAAGATTACAAAGCCCGACACAAAGCTCGTCAAACAGTTCACCAAGCTGGTCACAATGGCATCCCTAGTGGGAAAGAAATGAAACACTGGTCAAGCACATGAAGAGTAATAAATGTATTTACCATTAACTCGACTCTAAAAAGTCTTATTTTTAAACTAAGTTTTAACCTCAATTCTTTTTGCTCTATGTGTTCTTTTTAACTTTATTTCTGAGACTTTTCAGAGAGATGAGAAATTGGCAGAAGAAATGTATCCTACAATTATACTAATTAAAAATGCACAACAAAAACAGGTGTCATGTAGGATTAGCTCTATCTAATCTATTTTCTATCACAACACAAGATTAGACTGTTTTTATTGCATGAACTTCTCCAGTCTATATAACAGAAATCACTAATTGCTCTTGGCATTTGGCATATGAGCCTAAATTTGCCAGTTAAGTTGATGTTTACTAATGCTGGGAAAAAAGCAAGGTAAAACATACATATACTGTAAATGTGCTTTGTCAAATATTAAACAAACAAAAAACAAGCACCCATCTGAAAGTTGCATATCTGTATTGAAAACCATTACAACACTGAGGAGTGGCATCTCACAGAAAATTAACTATTAAATCCAGAGTCTAGTTTCATTCATTATCTGTGTCTACTTCTACTGTTTCCTCACACACAACTTTGCTCCACTAATCACATCAGCACACCCACTGTTAGTCATACTGAGACCGTACATTTAATTTCACCTGCCTGCAGCTTAGCCTTTATACCAACCATGCTGTGCTTAGCCTCCTACAGGTATTATTACGCTTCTCAACAGTATGCTGGATGAATGAACAAAGTCTAGCTCACTGAGAACTAAAATGTTGCACTTAAACAAATCAAAAACCTTTTTTTCCCCATACACATGCTGTGCAAAGGTTTAAGCTTCTGATTTAAATCATGACTCTCTTATCAAAATGTAAACACCGATCTACATTAATCAAAATGTCAAAAATGAACGGATCTTTTAGGGACTGTACCGATAGCAGTTATTTGTGAAAGGGTTGTAGCTGGAAAGAGCCAGGAGAACCCCAAAACCAGGGCCCAGAGAGAAGAATATCTGAGCTGCAGCATCCACCCACACCTTGAAAATAGAAGACAAAGAGAGTTGTTACCCAATCTGGGACTCTAGCTTTACACATGTTGTATGCATAATGTAGATTGTAATGTAGTGTTAGAATATAGAAATGTAGTTGTTATCTGTGTTCTAATCACTCGTCATTTTGTCAGAGGTGTTGTGTAAGTCGTATGACGGACTAGGAGCCACACAGCTGTACAGAGAGAGATCTGAAGAGGAGCTTGCATTCGGCATTAAAAAGAAAAGGACAGCGTTGGATATCAGTGAGCGAGATAGAAAGGGAGGCCTTTGTTAATGGGCAGAAAATTTAAACCAATTATGCATCTTATTATCCTGTTCTGTGGCTTATTTATGCATCTCATTTCATCTCATCCATATTCTCTTCCAACCAAAGCACTCACATGTTTAGCAAGCAACAACAGCAAGCTGAGGATGAAGGTGAAGATGTTTTATAGAGCTAATAGAAATATAGGCAGATTCACAAAGGGTTGATAGGTGCACTTGTGAAATCTATGTACTAAATTACTGCTTTTATGCTTAGAGTATCCATGTGTGATTTTATTTAATCACTTCAATGAGTTTGATACAGATGTAGATAACTTGTAAATGTTGGTTGTGGATGTAAGTTAATAATACTGTAAAGTTAAGTTAGGCTTGTGTTTCAATATTTTTCAAGTGAATATTTAAGGACAATATTTTTTTAATCTCTACTTCCCTATCTAATTGTTTTCTTACAGATTTTTACTCAAGTGTTTAAGTTGATAATTTAGGTTAAATTAATAATCTGATACATTTAATTTAATAGTTGAGAAGAATTTTATTTGCCAGGATTAAACATGACCATACTTTCTTGCCATACATAAGATTATTAAGTCTTTTTATTTATTTATTTATTTTTTAATCAACAACTCCAAAATAAAGGTAGCACAACTCACACTAGTCTCCAGCAGCTTATCCCACTGGGGTTTCAGATAAAACACCACACCTCTCCAAGCTCCTGGCAGAGTGGCCCCTCGAATTAGCAGGATGAACAGCACAATATAAGGCAATGTGGCAGTCACCCACACAACCTAAGGTGAAAAAAGAGTTGTCTTATGCTGAGAAGCACAAAGATGGGGAGTAAAAAAATATATTAAAGAAAAGAAAGTGCACAGTAATGTATTATATTGTTGTCACATGCTACCTTCCCTGAGGTCTTCACACCCTTCCAGAGGCTGAAGTATACTATAGTGAAAATGAGAAAGAGGCAAAGCATCAACTGCCAGCGCACACCCCCAACGTCTCTCAACCCTGATGACTTGTGGATCTCAAGAACGTTTCTCCTGTTGAAGTAAAACACATTAATCATCAAGCTGTCAGAAGGCAAGGCAAATTCTCTGGTACAAAGCCACAAGACGGCAATATTTGTGCAGAGTCTTACTGAAAGCTATTTATGTATGTGGTTTCTGTTACTCACACTTACATGCACTTACGTGTAAAATTCCTCTGCCGGAGACCTGGAGGAATTTGTCCAAGTGACGTTGTCCATGCCAAAATAGTTGGTGCAGTCAGGGGTATTCCACACATTGTCACAGTTTGTCCAGGGCAAGATGCTGGAGAACGAGGAATAGAAGTAGAAGAGGGCCCAGGCGATGATGGTGTTGTAGTAAAAGGACACATACAGAGCGATGATACATATGGCATATCCTATACCTGAAAAAAAGGATGTTATATTTGAAATGTTATTATTTTTTAGATTGCTTTGCAGATAATTTACAGTAAGATTGCTTTTGACCAAGTAAAAAACAGAAAATCATAATGTACTGATTTTTATTTATGTATTATTCAAATATCTAAAATTTTAATATCTGCAGTAAAGCAGCTCAATTTTAGGCCTTACCTTTAAAAATGGGACAAATGTGTTTCCATATGGATATGGCTCCAGTTCTGTGGAACTGCCCAAGTGCCAGCTCCATGTAAAAGAGGGGCACACCACCAAAAATGGCCATCAAAATGTAAGGAATCAGGAAAGCACCTGCACAAAGATGCATGAAGGTACTGCAGCTGATATGTAGGGGTGATCTGTAAAAATCCATCTTTGAAAACAACACATTTAGGTGCTTGATAAACTCAAAAAGTTGCTTTGACCTGATTTAACAAATGAAATTATTTTCTTATTTTCAGAAACTATAGAAACATGTTAAATGAAATTCTTTCGTAGTCCTCTACTTATTACGTTTTTCCTTTTCTTTTTTATTATTATTTTTATTATTATTAATTGATTTTTTTGAAGGATATTTATTTATTATCATTATTACTTTTTGTTCTGATTATACATTCTTGCTAACCTTAACTATTTACAACACTAAAAACAACAACAATAAAATGTAACAATGAAAAGAAAAGTAGACCAGCGGATCAAGAAAAATACAAACCAAGTCCGAAGATGTGTGAAAACTACTTTTACTTTCGGAAACGTCTGTGCATTTCAGCACCACGGACAGTTCTTGCCATCAGCTCCTTATCTGAGTAATTTCGAGCCATTTTCTCAATTTTAACTAATTCATACACTTAAGCTTAATGACCTGGATTTAAACCCCTGAACCACTTACCGCCACCGTTTTGATAACATATGTAAGGAAATCTCCAAACATTTCCCAGGTCCACAGCAAAGCCAATGACAGACAGGAGAAAATCCATTTTTTTGCTCCATTTGTCCCTTGAGTCCGTCTGCATGATGACCGGCACCGTGACAGCGTTGTTGGCGCTGTAGCCGGGGTTCGGGGAGCCGTGGTGGGTCAGACTGCCGGCCATGACCGCTGAGTCCTGTAGGGGCACCGGACTATGAAAAGTCAGTCAGGGGACCAGCTCCACAGAGAGGGGGATGTTTCTCCTGTACTGATGACAGGGCCAAGTGGGAGGAGTTGGTGGAGCTGTAGCGGACACTTGTACCTGTATGTGGAGAAAGATTAAAGCAGGTTCTACTTACAGCATCATTTAACATCTTTAATATGGTAAGTCCAGTAAGTATCAGTAAAATTGACAATGACAGTGGTGTCAAAGAATATGTAATCGATTTTTATTAAATATGTGTATATTTGACAGATTTTGACAGTCAAAATATTATTGTACATTTAATGACTCAAACTTTGAAGTCTGCATAAGTAATAAAGTTTATGACAATTTTTCTACCAATAGCTCAGTTTTGTGCAAATTGTATGTGTCCTTGTGTTAATAAAGAATTTTGCTGCCACTGAAGGGAGAAAAGGGACTTTATAATGTTATAATGTGAATGTTTCTTTTGTTCAAAGTTATTATTTATGCTAATATTTGATATTCTTCAATATTATTTTAACATTATTGAATTGTGATACCATAATAATAAAAAGTTTAATGAGATTAATTTCAAATTCCTGCGATGGACTGGTGACCTGTCCAGGGTGTACCCTGCCTTCACCTGAAACACTGCTGGGATAGGCTCCAGCTC
>JBAMHW010000012.1:17217251-17248064 GCA_037177495.1 Rhadinocentrus ornatus | reverse complement strand
AGAGAAGAGAAGAGAAGAGAAGAGAAGAGAAGAGAAGAGAAGAGAAGAGAAGAGAAGAGAAGAGAAGAGAAGAGAAATGCCAAAGGTTATGCCAAGATGCTTCAAATTACAGATTCTGGAAACTGACTCACCTTTCCCCTGCTGCTAACTCTGGATGCCCTAATTTGTTGAAATCTCATCCACATGAACTAATAATCAATTCATATTGCAATTCTTAGTCAAATATGATAGTTTAGAATTTTAGATGTTGAACAACATGATTTAACACTGGAAATGTTTCTCCATAGGATCTTTTCAGTGGATGTTTTGTATTAAAAAACAGGGACTTTTTAGCCCCACTATAAACTGGCAGCTTGTTCAGGGCATACCCTACCTCTCACCTCATGTCAGCTGGAAAAAAACTCCAAGACCCCTGTGACCCTGAACAGGATAAAGTGGTTAAAGAAAATGGATGGATATGTGTCTGTGTATCACCCGTGTTGTCACTACTGTGGCTGTCACACACATACACAGTCTGCTCTCTCCACCTCCATAATTCATCTGTAAAACTCACCTGTATGGTGTTCTTTTTGAGTCTCACAGGGCTTATACTTTCCTAAATATTGTGTTTGCAATTTCATCCTCTATATAATCAGCTTTAGATAAATTAAAAAAAGTTATTTACTTGTCTAGGTGTTATCTAAATTCTTTTAGGGACTGTGTATAATAAGATCTTGATTTGATGTCTTGGGTAAGTGAGGTGTTGGTTAGCTGCATGACTCCAACAACAGTCTCTTGTTTTCTCAGTTGCCACAGATACAGGATGATTAGAGACACTTTACAGCATTAGTTGTTTTCACCAGGTGGGACTCTTGGCTGATTCCACGCACATGATGCACATGTTCTTAACAGCAAAATTAACTGCTTTTCTTTTTTTTAAGATAACGGCATCATTTCACCATTAAAAAGTTACATGCATTACATGATAGGTGTCATACTGATATCTTTGTGTATAGAGAGTTACCACTGATGCCTTTGGTCATTTTGCTGCTTTTGGGGAGACTGTGACACTGAATTTTCCCCATCGCTTTGTAGACAGAGAGTAGCCTTAAAAAAAGAGGCAAGGTTTGTGACTTTCATTCTTTGCACATTTGCCATCTTCAGGAGGTGATGTTAGAGCAAAGGGCATGAACTATGTCCAAGACCTTTTAATATGCTGCTTGCTCTGACATTTACCTTCTTGCTCTTTTAAAGATGTGAGACTTGAAACCAAGAAATTTAGGATGGGAGGGGGAAGAAAAGAAATAGTGAGAAGAGGAGGACTTTTATGGACCACGTTTATAAACAAAGAGCTAAGGGAAAGAAAAGGCTTGTGTGTGGTTTTGTTTGTGGAACAACAGTAGAAAGCGAGACATCATTATGCTCACGAGTATTCGCCGCCCCTCCCCTCAGCTCATTTCTCCCAGAGCTCAATCGCTCCATCAACAGGGGTTACCATGGCAACCACAGCCTTCCCCCTGACCCTATGTGAGTAGAGCCACGGGATTAGTCCTGACAGAATTCAAATGTCAACACAGCTCCAGGCACTGCCACGTAGTCTTGAGAAGGAAGTGGGGTGTCTGGTCTTGGCGGTCTTCGCCACAGTCAAGTAAAGTGTGTCAACATGCCAACAACTGGTGTTTCCAGGTCTGCATATTGGTTAAAATTGAAAAGATTAAGTAAAAGTGTGGATGAATTAAATTTAACATTAGCCTTCCTATATGAAATTGCCTGATGATGCAGAGTGGTTGGATGTTTGTATCTAAAAGATAGCTCAAGCTGTTTTTCACCAAGGCACACACTGCACAACCAAGATGCAAAGATACAGTTACCAGATATTAGAGGTAATGAAATGCTCTGTAATCTGTCATGTTATGCTCAGATGCATTGTTTATTTTTATATATTGAAGTCTACCAGCAAAACAGTGCTGATAATTAGTGGATTATCCAGGTGGAATAATTGAAATTTAGTTCAACTCAGCTTAAACCTGGCACAACTGCATTTTTATGAATGCTGCCACTTCTTGTGCAGCAAAAACCCCTTTTTGGCTGCCCATATTGTTTCTTTGTTTTTGTTTTGTTTTCTAATTCTAATAAACTAAACCTGATTAAAAAAGTGGGGTTTTTTTGTTTTCTTTTTTTAGATTTAACCAAACATGTTTGTGTCCACACAGCTGCAGTGGAGGCATGTGTTCTACATGGCCTGAAACGGCGAGCAGCTGGTTTTCTGCGTAGCAACAAGATAGCAGCACTCTTCATGAAGGTGGGGAAAAGCTTCCCCCCAGCTGAAGAGCTGTGCAGGAAGGCCCAGGAGCTTGAACAGATCATTGAGACAAAGTAAGAGATGCATACATCACAGCCTTCAAAGACTTCAAAGCCTGTATCAAAGCCTATCTGATTGTCCCAACAATGAAAACAAATGGCTGGTTGTCTGAAGAGCTGGTTCTATTTTGCTTTTTTATGGAAAAGCTTTTAAATAATTCCAATTCGCCTTTTTGGAGATATAAATTTCTGATGATGGTAGCTTCTTGCAGATGCTGTTTGTAGAATTTTAAAAACATGTACCTGTACTTTTTTCCCTTCTTTTTTTCCATTTTCTTCCACAGGCGAAGTCAAAGTCTGCAAAGTCAGGACAGCCTGCGCAAGATGCCCCGACTCCCCAGTCTCAACCCACAAGGAGTCAAGAACCTGTGGATTCGGACCGCTCTGTTTGAGAAAGTACTGGACAAGATTGTCCTCTTCTTGGTGGAAAATAGCAGGTGTGTTGACAAGACAAAAATAATTTATTCAGCTTTCTTACACAGTTTCTGTACTACCTCAAAGGTCCCCTGTCTCATTTGCCTTTTTAGTAAATACTACGAGAAAGAAGCAATACTGATGGACCCTGTAGATGGACCTATCCTTGCATCATTATTAGGTAATTTTATGTAAGATTGTAAGTATTTATGTTGTTAAATATTATCTCATACCATGCGCTGAATGGGGGTTTCTGTTAAAATGTAAGCTCAAGCTCTTGCAGGCAAGAAAAGCCAAAGAAGCACATTATGGTATCTTATTGTTTCTTACAAAACTTTTTTTATGCTCTACCATTTATACAGTCAAGAGGAAAATTGTGTGTTTCTTAAAACCACATCAACCTTTTCATTTGATTTAATGTCTGCTAAAAGATAATTCTTTCTATATTGCAGACCAGGTTGTTTTTTATTTCTAATCTTGACGAGAACAAGAGTTTGATTGACAGAAAGCTGCTGACAAGCAGTGGAAGTTCTTTGCAACGAGGACGTGACTATAACTCGTTTTTCAGCAGTGAACAATGATAGTTTTCACTGGACTGGTCGGAGGCTCTCGTGATGAGCACTGCTGCCAGGCTGAGCAAGCAACGCTATCAATCTGCTTGGAAGAGATCACAACCTATAACCCTGAACTTTGTCTTCAAATCTTTTGTGTTTATTAGCACATGAGAGGATAAATCATCTAAGCTGTCATTAGACATCTCTGATAAACTTACTATTTAATACAAATCATACTTTTTTCTATTTTTTTTTTAATGTTGTAGATATTCTAACGCTGTTATGATGTTCTAATGCTTTGGCACTGTCTAACTGTACTGCTGTCTTGTGACAGTTGGGCCTTGTGCTTTGGAGTACACAAAAATGAAGACAGCTGATCATTTCTGGACAGACCCGTCTGCTGATGAGTTGGTGCAAAGACATCGCATCCATAGTGGCCACTGCAGGCAGGATTCTCCCACCAAGAGGCCTGCACTGTGTGTGAGTGTAAAATCTGACAAAGCCATGAAAAGCTAGTGTCAATGTGTTTTTTTTTTATTTGCTGATATGCACCAGTAGACATTTGCTTCTGAGATGCATTAGGTGAAGTGTAGTGTGTCTTGGCAGAAAGAACAGTGTGTCTTAAACCTTCACACTTGTTCAGTTGTCATGCCGTTAGTGAGTCAGGACAACTCAGCATATCATACACACCACAACACTCTTACGGTTGTGTGCTACTGTGCTTCATTTTTGCATGTTCCCAGCAACACTAGGCTGGTTGGCATGTGGAACAAATGCACTGGCATCGGTGCACATGAACGGCCGAGTGTTAGTCAACAGTTTGTTATGTTATTTGACAGCGTTTGTGTCTGTGTCTTCCAGATCCAGAAGCGACACTCCAGCAGCAGCATGGATGAGCGCCCCTCCCCCTCGCCATCAGCTCGTGAATATGTGGAGTCCCTGCATCAGAACAACAGGGCCACACTGCTCTTCGGCAAGAACAACGTACTGGTACAGCCGGTAACTATCTGCCTCCTCTTCAGCACTTAAAGAGTCTACCTAAGGAAAATGGCAAAACACATTACATCCATGAATCTGGATCCAGGATGATATTGTCATCCTATAGACCTCAAAACGACTGTCATATAGTGTAGTTACTTTCTTTTCATAAACCAACAGTACTATTTGCTTACAAATCTGCATACTTTCTACATACTTTACATTGATTTAAAATCTTTTCATGTCTTTTTTTCATCTTCAGAGGGATGACATGGAGGCAATCCCAGGTTACCTCTCTCTGCACCAGACTGTTGACATCATGACACTGAAGTGGACACCCAATCAACTCATGAATGGTTCTGTTGGAGACTTGGAATATGAACGCAGGTGAAGAAAAATTACCTATACACACACACAGACACACAAATGGATTATATTTAATAGTGCTAAAAGGCCTGTATTTGAATACCATCAATAACAAACATATAATGTATCTCTAAAAAGACACAAGGACTGCTTTGCTTCTTTTCTTCTTCACTGTGCCATTTCAGTAACACTTGGATGGTACTGAATAATGCAGCATGTTTGTCTGACGCTTAGGGGCTCAGTGTGCTGAATAAATGCTGCTGATCTGATGAGACCTATTTTAGCACACCAGCAGCCAACAGATGGTTTATTGACTGAGACACAGTCAGACATCTATCAAACTAGCAAACCATGTTATGTTCTAGTGCCTGTGCATGGTTTGGTGCACTAAATAAAATCTGTTTTAGCATTAGGAAACCATTCCTGTTTGTTTTGTGTATGCTGTTGACCACATTTTCTAGAAATTTTTACTCTGATTATGTGTAAATGTTCTCAATTGATAAAATTTTTACTGTTAGTATTTTTCCTGGTGTGTCAAGAATAGACTAGAAACTGTAGCATCACTCACTACTTATTGCATGCATTGTTTTTCAGTGTATATTGGGACTATGCCATGACAATCCGTTTAGAGGAGATAGTTTATTTGCACTGTCATCAACAAGGTATAAACCTTCATTTTATACCACAATTACCTTTTTTTCTTTTTGCATTAAAACCTAATTATAAATTGAGATCACCTCTCAGAAATCTCTGTTGTAGTGAACAGTGGTGGGACGGTTGTGCTGGTCAGTCAGGATGGGATCCAGCGCCCTCCACTTCGCTTCCCGAGAGGGGGCCATTTGCTTCAGTTCCTCTCCTGTCTGGAGAATGGCCTGCTTCCTCATGGCCAACTGGACCCTCCACTCTGGTCCCAAAGGGGAAAGGTCAATACATCTTTTGAAGTCACAATACTTCTTTTCTTCCAAAAAACATCACTGAAATGCTTAACCAGCTTTATCTGATCAAGAAATCAATAAAAAAGACATTTGGATTTGGATTTGGATCCATTTGCCTCATTGCTATACTGTGCTGAGTGAGACCAATGAATGTGCAAGTTAGTTCCCTCCCACGCTACCACACAGTAAGATCTACTTAAATAATTAAATGCTTTTGTGAGACCTCAAACAGCTTTGTACCTGCAAATAAATGCAATAATGAAAACTACCCACACGTATTCAAACAAGATTAACAGGCCTGCTCACACAAACATCTCTACACAGCAGAGCATTTAGCTGTCTTTATTGTATTTTATTTCCATTTTCAGGGAAAGGTGTTTCCTAAACTGAGGAAAAGAGTATCCGCAGGATCTGGATCCTCAGATTCGGTCTCAGACAAGGAGGAGGACGAGGCCACTGACTATGTCTTCCGCATCATCTTCCCAAACAGCCAGTCAGAGTTTGGTGGGTTTCACTCTTGAGGAGCGATGTGACAGGCGGCCTCTCCAGATTGATGCAATGTGATGAACATGTTGCTCGTTGTTTGTTACAGTGACTGTAGCACACCCTCCCCATCTGAATCCCTCCCCCTCCCTTCAACTGAGTGGGCAGGCTTCCTCCAAAGCAGGAATCCTAGTTGTACCCAAGAGGTCCTTCAGCTATCACGAAGAATCCCCCTCATTCACAGGAAGCAGCTGTAACACTGTCATGCCTTGGCTCGTCTATCTATCTGTCAGCTCGCTTTGCTTTAATTCCTTACATCTAATGTCCTCCTGCTCTGACCTGCCCCTCTGGCAAAGTTTATCGATGGGCTACATTATTAAATTCACATGGTCTCACACCTTTCTTACTGCATCATGACACTGTAAACCTTCTAACTGCACTGAGACGGCATGATTGATCGATTCTGGCTGATGAATCAAGAAAAGCTCTATATGTTCCATTGATCTTTTTAATCATTCAGTAATACAGTGGCTTCATGCTTTCAAATTGTTTATTAATTCTAAAAAAACATGAATGTTATTGTTCATGTGCTACATTTTTGCTTTAACAGGAATCAAGTGCAAACAACCTATACTTTGAAGTGCTTTAAGCAGGTCACAACCGATTAGCATACTTCTGCTTATGCAAAAGTTATTTACACCTGTGCTTATCTCATTTACTTGCAGATGTTTTCCTTTAAAGTCTGAGTGGCATACCTCTTTAAAGTGATTACCAGCATGTGCGTTCTTTGCTTACAGTGAGTCCTCCAGATTTGATGGATCAAGCAGCCACAATGTGGCACCCCACTCTCAGAAAGTCATCGTGTTCCTCCTGCTCTCAGGGCAGCTTTTCTGATGGGTCGACACACAAGGGGTGCAACCATGAGAGGTGAGAAACTAACACATTGCAAGCTAAACTCTGTACAGCTAAAGGGCACAAAGTCACTCATTAACCTGGCATCATCAACAATGCAGAGGGAATTACAGATAAAAGAAAGATAAAGGAACTGAGCAACCACCCAGAGGATAACTTTGTGACATTTAGCTAGCTAGAATGAAGATGTGTTAGGTGAATAAGGTGATAAGAATGACAGCGAAAAAAACAAAAAAACAAACTGCTAGGCTAATTTGCTCTGTATGGTAGCTCAATAATTTATCACCTAAATTAAAGGTCAGCCTCAGCCCTCTATTAAGCCTTACGCGATATTATTTGCATGAAAGAGAGTGAGATAGTTTTGTAAAGACTGTGCTTCATTGACACAATTAAAATAATCTGTGCTGTGTCCTTCTGCAGGACTCCTCTGAAGCTGCTGTGTGACAACATGAAATATCAAATAATCTCCAGGGCATTTTATGGCTGTATGTGATTGCTTATGAAATTTAATCTATTCACAAAAACTATAGAAATTTGTTAAATCCAGTTACATAATGAACCCTTTTTTATTGCACCCTCAATCAGGGCTGGCGTACTGCCGTCACCTGTCCACTGTGCGTACTCACCTCTCTGCTCTCGTCAATCACACCATCGTGGCGTCCGATGTGCCCTGTGACGCATACCAAGGGCTTACAGCTGACGTGTGGCAGATATTCCTCCAGGACTGCACAGTAAGCATGACAAGCTTCATATTTACTATTGACAGAATACTGTCCAAACATTTATTTATTATTTATCCTCTCTTAATCATGTGTCTCACAGCTTGTCCATGAAGCATGACTAATGGCCCTGTGAATCTCACGTGAAGTCAACCATTACAGTGTACTAGGATATTAATCATATTTATGGGTGGCTAATAAGAGTTTGACTAGAAAATCTAATTAGTTTTTTTCCCCCCCCAATTTTTTTTTTCATGCTTGGAAAACTAAATAGGGCAAAAACACCCAGCACACATCACATAAATATCTGCCATCAGTTATAGTTATTCTATTTAACATCAATCAATACCAATGTATAGCCAATCTTTCTGTTAAAACCCACCAAAAGGCAACCTCTTAATTTATCAAAGGGATATCTTGCCTCTTCAGGCATACAAGGAGCAGGAGCTGCTCCGTCTGGTCTACTTCGGTGGTGTAGACCCTTCACTGCGTAAAGAGGTGTGGCCTTTCCTGCTGGGTCATTACACGTTTGGGATGTCCGAGACTGAGAGAAAGGAGGTTTGTTGTTTCCATGATTATGGCTTTGCTTCAAAGGCATTTTCCTCCTGAACCACTGACCCATGAGTGTTTATATTTTTCCACAGGTGGACGAGCAAATCCGTGTGTGCTACCAGCAGACTATGAGCGAGTGGCTTGGCTGTGAGGAGATCGTCCGACAGAGAGAAAAGGAGCAGCATGCTGCAGCCCTGGCAAAGTGCTCTTCTGGGGCAAGCATCGACAGTCAGAGGATGATCCATCATGATTCCACTGTGAGCAATGAGGTAAAGCAGTTGCACATACACAAAGACTAACCACCCTGAAATGTTTACTCACAATGGAGTCTGACTATGTAATGCATATGTAAGACACTTTAATGTGTGGCAGAAAAGCAACAGTATACAGTACAAAACCAGATTTTTTTGGTGCTGATGGTAATGGAAAGATTAAAAACATGGGACTAGGTTGTTCTTAGGGTTCCGGAATAAATGCCAAATGTCATATCATTTCTTAGCAAAGATCTTCATCTGTGCCAAGAACCAACTGGACTATTTTCTTTCCTGCAGCTTCTAGACAGGACACAAGGAAACATTAAATATTATATTAATTAAAATTATTGTATATTTCTTGCCTTAAATGACTGTATTTTATTCAGTCGCAGTCCTCCCCAAGCTCAGATAGACAGAGCCTTGTTCGTCTACAGAGTGATTCCAGTAGCAGCACACAGGTAACAAATCACCTTATTACAATATGCAAAACAACTAAATATGAAATCTGTAAGAGGTTTCAAAATGCTGATAACTTATGCCACATTACTAAATGTACAACTCAAGTAATGCACATAATGTTGACATTTTGACCCACTGCTCCTCACTGCTGCATTCTCTGTCCTGCTAGTTCTTCACATCCTTCCATCCCTTCCCCTGGAGTAGTCTGCTTCCCTTTGGCTTGTTCTTTCAGGTGTTTGAGTCTGTGGAGGAAGTGGACCAGATTGAGGTAGAGATCAAGAATGAAGAAGCCAAACAGGTGCCCAAGATACCAAATGGAGCTCTGCAGAATGAGACAAGTTCTCCTGACTCTGGACATCCTTCCTCTAGAAACTTCTCCATCACCTCCGGCTTGTCAGATGGCTCCTTCAGCACGGAGGATAGCTCTGCACCTGATGCAACCCAGAAACCTGCAGCTGTGCTTCAGGCGTCACAGAGCTCTGTCAAAGCTGCTGGGGCAGAGATTGAAGCTGTGACAGAGAGAATAGACATCCAGGTGACAGGTGAACAGAGGAACAAAGGGGAGGAAGAGGAGGAGGCACTTGATCAGACTAAAGCTGCAGGAAATACCAAGACTGTGGTGATAGATGACAACACAGACAAAGAAAAGATAAGCTTGATGCCTGAAGCAAAAGAAAATATGGAGTCAGAGACTATTAAAAAACAGGGAACCAATTCTGAAGATAAAAATCTGGATGCAGAAATGACAGTAATTAAGCTTTCAGAGTCATTGGGATCAGGAAAAGAAGTGTCTGAAAAGAATACTATGAGAGTAGCAGCAGCTGCCATACAATCCAAAGGAGAACACATAGAAAAAAGTCTTCTAAACAAAGTCACTGTTAATACTGAAGAAACTTCCACACTTGAAACAAATATGAAAAAGATTAAGGAAAAGGATGACTCAAAGACAAGTACAAAGAATTTACCGTCACAAGGGAGAGACAAAACTTTCACCAGCCCAGGGGCTCCGGAAGTGGGAAAGAATCTTTTTCTCCCCACAGACACTGGAGTTTCTGGAGCAAGAGGAGCCTTTTGTGCCTCTAAGAAAGACGAAGCTCAGGTCATGACTGAGTCTGATGAGTCTCCCTCAGCCATAGAGATGGAGGAAATCCCCAAAGCAAAAGTTTCCATGGTGCCTTGGAGCAGGAAGGGACACTGTGAAACCTCGTCCTCCTCTGAGGAATCAGCCACTCACACGGAGCTCAGGCAGAAAGAGGGAAAGGTCAGTCCAGAAGGCACTGAGTCCAACCTGTCGGAGCCTGAGATGGAGAGTCTTTACCCTCCATTTGAATCTATGACCACATCTAAAGACACTAAAAAAGAAGTGACCTCTGGAGAATCGGCTGGAAGCACTTACTCTGTACGCATTCAGGTTTTAATAGATTAAATTCATTTGTGGCAATGGTTCTCAAACTGGGTCAGGGTTTGGGGTGGGGGGTTATAGGAGCTTCTGAAGTGGTTGCAAACTAGAAAGAGTTTGAGAACCATTCATTTTCATTTATTTTCAGTTAGATCAGCTCTATGAGGACTTTGTTTAATCCCCTGTCTTTATTGTATTTTTTTCAGCAAGAGCTTTTAGACCTGTATACACTTAATCTGCACCGCATTGATAAAGATGTTCAACGCTGTGACAGGAACTACTGCTACTTCACCCCTGCCAACCTGGAGAAGCTGCGCAACATTATGTGCAGGTACAACACTGACATCTGCAGGGATGAGATGGTAAAATGAAATAAAAATTTAAAAAGTTAAAAGTTTAAACAAACCCACATTAGTCCAGTTAACACTAACTGTGTTCATATAAAACAAGTCATAAAAAATAATTGCCTTACTAAGGAAACCAACAGATTACATCAAATGTTTTTTTGATTCAAACCATCCTGAACCAGGCTCAGGAACCGTGGTCATCTGCCTTGACCGGTTGGGGGTGGAGATTACAGGACAAAGGGGTCAACAGCACCATAACTCTAAGCCATAGATACCTGCCAAACAAAAAGAGAAAGAATGACATATAATAATGTCATGTATTTTTATCGAGGGGTAAAGAGAGAGAAATGGAGGGACGTGTACAGTGCATTATGGGATGGTCCCTAATACTCTAAGCCTATAGCAACATACCTAAAGAGATGGCTAAAGATCACCCAAGACAGCCCTAACTATAAGCTTTATCAAAAAAAGAGATTTTTAATTATAATCTTGAAGGTAGAGAGGGTATTTGCTTCCTGGGGAGCTGGTTCTACAAAGAAGGGCCTGATAACTGAAGGCTCTGCCTCCCATTATACTTTTAGAAACTCTATGAATCACAAATATCGCTGCAGTCTGAAAATAATGTGTTATGCTGGGAAAATATGGAAGTATAAGATACAATGGAGCTTGGTCATGAAATTTATATGTCAACAGAAGAATTTTAAATTCTAGCCTTGATTTTACAGAAAGCAAATGATGAGAAGTTAAAAATTGGTGAAAAAATTATTTCTCCTTCTAATTCTTATCCATTTAGAATCAGCTTCAGGCCTTTTGGAGGATTTTTGGGATTTGCAGTAGTAAGAAATGCATGGACTAGTTTTTCTTCATCATGTGAGACAGGATGTTCCAATTTTGGCAATATTACGGAGGTGAAAGAGGGCGGTCTTAGAAACTTATTTTATTTGTGGGACAAAGTAGAATATGAATGGATAATTTTCAATTTCCATTAGAAGACCAAAGCAAACAATGGGCATGAGTCAGTTTGTTTTAAATGCTTTTTACAGATTAAATGTGATCTTAAAGATAACATTATGGTGTCATTATTTTGCTCTCCAGTGCATCAGCTAAGATCCTGCTGGTCCAAGAGATTTATGTTTACATCTATGAGAAACATAATCATAAGTAGGAATTAAAATATTATTACCTTGAGAAATGAAGAATATTGTTTAGAACAAAAAACAACTTTAATTCAGTGTTGAACAAAAATGTAGAAATCACTTTAAATGTGGATGTATATGACTCAGCGACAGAAACATCCAAGTAGTGAGATGTTCACCTCTCTTGGCTGTTTATTTACAGCTATATCTGGAGGCACCTTGACATTGGGTATGTACAGGGAATGTGTGACCTGCTGGCTCCACTTCTAGTCATTCTGGATGATGGTGAGTCAGCGCACTGATTTCACTGTTTATTTCCTGTTTTCTGACATTTAGTGTATTTTTGCTGATACTTTGTATATTGATGAAATATTTGAGGACGTTTGGCCCACTCACTTTCTCAGTCCAGCTTTCTGTATCTGTCCTCCTTTCAGAGGCCATGGCTTTCAGCTGCTTCACCAAACTCATGAAGAGAATGAATCAAAACTTTCCACATGGAGGAGCGATGGACACTCACTTTGCAAACATGCGGTCTCTAATCCAGGTGACACACTACCTGTTTTACACATACTGACCACTAAATCCATTCATTACTTACAAACTTCTCGTTATTTTTTTTTACTGAATATATATAGATACTAGATTCTGAGCTGTTTGAGCTAATGCACCAGAACGGAGACTACACCCACTTCTACTTCTGCTACCGCTGGTTTCTCCTAGACTTCAAACGAGGTAAAAAAGACAGCAAAGTGGAACAGAATTAGTGCTAATTAGAAAAAGTTTCTTTGGGAGTGAAATATCAAAGAATTCAGAAACACATAGTCATTAAACGTTGGAAACTATTTGGATTTCATTTCATTTTTAGAAAACCGTTAGTTGGGGTTGTGCTGGGTCACTGCATAGATTGGCATTACAGTTCGCAATACTTTCTCCTAAAGGTTTAACTGTGGGTTATTTCAGGAAAGCCCCATATTCTGTGGACTTACTTTTTTTTAATAAAAACTAATCTGCTTTCCCTTCTAATCAGACACCTGCTTCCTTTCTTATCTCTCTTCACTGATAGCCCCTTCTGTTTAAAGTTTGAAGTCAAGAACAAACTATACATGCACATGCAGGGTGAACTTAAGGAACTCAAAATACTTAAAATAAGACCCACGCTGCTGCAACAGAGTTCAAGACAAACATAAACTCAGAAACATCCAAATGTATTTAGGCCAAATTTTAACCCTCCGGTCTGATCATCAATCACTCAGAGACTGAAATAACATGTGCAGCTGTACAGCTTAACTGTTATAAGGACTAGAAATGCAATTTTAAAAGGAGGTATAGGACAAAATATTTTTACAACTAATGTTGCTTTAAATTGAAGAAAAGAATAAGAAAAAGAAAGCCACATATCATATTTTGTGTCCATTAATCACCCTGTTAATGACATTTATACATTTTAACAGCCTATCAGAAGTCAGGAAAGCCACAAACAACCAATGCAGAAATTTTACTTTAAATGTAAATAACTTGGAGAATGTGCATTAAATATAAACTGTTTAGTTGCCAAATGCCATCCCTCACACATAAAAACCCATCATCCAGGAAGGCTTGTGTATATTTTGTGGGGGCTATTCCAACAAACTATGCATAGCACCCACTTTGCAGTGAACAATGGACAGGTCCTGCAACAAAGTCTGAAAACTCCCAGGCTCACAAAAAAACACATAACATTAAAAAGCCTGGGATCTAGGAACAAGGAGAGGGTGAAAGGAGTGGCAAGCTTAAAAGCAAGACAGGAGGTTACAGATGAAGGTTTAAACAATAAAAACCCACGACTAAGTCTAAAATCCAACAACCACGACAAACATCTGCTCCTTTGGCTTACAGAGTTGGTGTATGACGACGTCTTTGCAGTCTGGGAAACCATTTGGGCAGCCAAGTATGTCTCCTCGAGTCACTTTGTCCTCTTCATAGCCTTGGCGCTGGTGGAAATGTACAGGGACATCATCCTGGAGAACAACATGGACTTCACCGACATCATTAAGTTCTTCAACGGTGAATCACCACACCTTACAGCCTTACATCTTACATATGCAGTGCTGTTTCATAATGTTTGTTGCTACAAGTTAGGATGCTTTAGAAAGGAAACAAACCTAAATCAAATGCCTTTAAAACAGTAATGAGTGACGAGATAAAAGTGTATATTTAGTGGTTGCCATGCTCCAGATTGTCATCCTGAAATGTGTGTCTTATATATCCCTCACAGACACATTAATCTGTTTTCTATGTGAGCGCTGCCCCCCCTGTGAAAACTGTTTTACTGCCATGTCATCTGTAGCAATGAAAAAACTCAATCAAGTCTGGAGAAAAATAAAATAATTATGTCATCACAGTTGTTGTGCAGACACACAGCTTTGAGGCAGTAATCTAATTAAAAAAAGATTACAGGATACTGGATTTTAAGAGCTGAACTCATTATGTGGATTCACATTGATAATGTTCCTGTGTTATACCAGTTTAATCCCAGAGCTTTATTGGCTAATTGATCTGGTTGTCTGATTTCAGGAATAATTTTGTTCATATTTTGTATGGGGTTATTGTGCATTGTGAGTCATTTTTAGTCCACGGAAGACAAAACTTCCTTCATATGTATTCAAATAACATGTAGATTTAATATTTAGCATGCTAGACAGTCAACAACACCCGCTGTTGAGTCAGTCTCATTCAAGCTTGCCACTATTTTTCTGGCATTTTCAGTGGTGATGACAACTTTGATTAGCTGTGTTGTTTTGCAGACAGGAGAGAAAAGCCATCAGTGAGCACAAACAACAGCCTTATTTGAATCTCAGTAAAAGTCTGAGACATGTGGTTATTAACAGGATTAGAGCTGTGCGGAAATAAAATACTAAATAACCGCAGTAGCACTTTGATTTTAATGCTTTGGAACCTGAAGCAGTGTCAGGCAAACATTAATGGTTATGAATTCACATCATGTTCAGTACAGACTGTTTCTTTAGTAATGGCTGAAAAGCTTAAGGGCATCCTTCTGTTTGCTGCAGGAGATAATTTGAGCTATTTATCAACCTATTCCACCCTATAGATCCCTGTGTTGGATAAAAACACATCCAGCACTGTTTTTTCAGAGGCCTTCAATGTGTGGTATGTTCTTCTACTGTTAGGGTTTAATCAGTCCATTGTGGCAGTTTTTGCTTTAGTGTTTCCAAATCTCATTCTGTGCTGGTGATAAGGACAACAAGACTCGCGTTTCAAAACTCCCCCCCAAGTGTCTCTTATCTGCAGTTATCTGGTTATTCATATTTACTTGTCTTTCAGTTGCTACTAGCTAAACAATGGAGCTCTTTCAGGTGTAAATTTTACTAAATAGTCTGCAGCATCTCAAGGAGTTAAAGTGTTCCCACAAGAATGCACTGTTCTTTAATTTTTAGTTAAACAGTTTTTGACTGTCAGCAGTGGAGTGCAATTATTCACAATGACTTGCTGTTATTGGTCCCCTGTTATACCAAACTTCAAGGATTCATAATAACCTCAAAACTTTCACCAGAACATGATTTGCTCTCTTTAAAGTTATTAAAAGCTCATTTCAAGAGAGTGAATAAACCCTCTCTCAGGCTCTGTTGTTAAACGTGAGCATTTACATTATTCCATGCAGGAATGCATCAGTTTAGTCAGACAATGTTATTCCTGGTACTCTTGCAGTGGCAAAAAAGATAACACCTGACTGTTTTTTGTCTTCCAGAAATGGCCGAGCACCACAACATCAAGCAGATTTTGACCCTGGCCAGAGATCTGGTGTGCAAAGTGCAGATCCTGATAGAAAACAAGTGATTGTGCTGTCTCTTTCTTCCAAGTATAGCATGAACGGCTGTAGCAGCACAAAAGTTAAATACATCACACACACATACACAACAAAAAAACTTTTTCAATCAGAGTTTGCTGCTATGAGCCTTATTGTCCTTTGTTTTGTCAGCAGGTATGTGAAAATATTAAGCTTGATATTGTATGTTTAAGTGAACGCAGATGTCACTGAGAAACCCTCATTTTTAATATTCTCAGAAATCCCACAAGTGTCAGTCTTAATCCGAGTGCACTTAATATTTTAAGAAAAGAAGTTCTAGTTGCATATTTCTAGCCAAAACACAGAGCTGAATTCAACCAGAGGTTATATTTATGAGATAAATACATTGTAATAGTAGTTTATATTCATTATTTTAATAGCCAACAAGTTTTAAGAAGAAATAAATATAGCAGAAAGTTCACCCTATGAAATAAAGAATGTCTATGGATTTTTAATATTGTTTGTAACAGCACTCCAGAATCAAATTAACTTTCACCGACTGATTCAGATTCACTGAAAATAAAATCCACCTCCAGTCATGTTGAGCACTCAAAGTTCACATTAAAGTAGAAGCCGCATTTCATTAATTTAACAACCAACAGTGTTTACAGTGGTATTGAACTGATATGTCTGCTCAATAATATGTCTATTTATGTATGAACTGTTGTGTCCTTAAAGAAAAGTGTGATTCAGTTATTATTACAGTGCATTATGTTAAGGCTTGTAAAATCCTATCCTAATATTTGACTGATTTATGGGTGTCTGGACAGAGGTTTCTATATATAAAAAACAACATACATAATTTGGGCATTCTTTCCAGTTGTTTTGCAATTTCCAGTGAACCTTTGAATATTCTCTAAATGGTGCCATTTACTTACTTTGATTTTTGCATTGTCTTGTATCATCTGGTGCCTGCTTGCTGAATAAGATTTTAATTTCAGTTTTTCTATGATGATTAAATGGTTGGACTATCTGAGGAGTTGGTAAATGTTTAGAGTAACTAAATGAAGATTCTTTATGATGTTAGTGGTTTAAACTGAAAGATGGAAATGAAAGGTACAGTAGGATAAATTTTCAACATGAACTGCAAATGACCTGATGTTATGAGATAAACTATTCCAATGTTTTGGCAGGTTTGGGTTTGCCTTTAACCCTTGGTCTAAATTACCTTCATGCCTGGCATGCATAGTGTAAAACTCCAGTCAGCTGTTCATGTGTTGTTTGAAGAATGTAGTAAATTTAATGGCATTTATTTGAGTGTTTCTTTGTGAATGATAGCTGCTGTCATAAATCCTATTTTTCATTTATTGTAACCTTTATATGCCAAAGTATTTATTTATTTATTTATTTATTCATTGACCTTCTCATCCAGATGCTGCTTGGTTTGTAAAGCTGGCATTTTTATTTTGTGGCCTGTTCTAAATGTGTATTGTAAACTAATCTAATTCTATACTAGTACTTCATATATACATATTAAATGGTATATGTTCTTATTATAAAAAAAATAAAAATGGAATCATTATTTTTCCAACTCCTATTGTAATGTGTATTTACTACATTTAATTAAACTGAGACTAAAGAAGAAGAAATAAATCATAAAGGTAGAGGGTTGATGAACCAACTGACCCTAAGAACATCAGATTTAAGAGAGAAAGCTAAAGAATGCAAAATGCCAGGATCTTGTTGGAAGTCTGTTTGAGGAATGGGTGAAAGGTCCACTGCAACTTATTAAAGTGGGCTGCATGGGGTTCCCAGGGCAGTCTCTGCACATTGCATTTAGGCTCTTTGGTACCTGAGGATTGAAGGAGAGGAAAGCCACCAAGAACAGTAGTGAAGCTTCAGAGAGAGCTTCCAAGTGGTTGTGGGTTAGGGAAGTAGCATTTTACTTGGACACAAGGGTCTGATTATCACTGGGTGGGTCGCCCAGGTGAGGGTGATAGAAGGGCCCTGATGGCCCTGGGTTCTTCACTGATGACATGTCCAAGCTACATGATGATTACTTCAAACTAAGGGAAAAAGAAAAAGATTAGATACAATTTAAACCTTTTGGTCAAGATGAACTACCACAACCCTGTTTTGAGGATCAGCTTTTAAAGTTTTTGTTTAAGCATTTATCTCACAAGGTTTGTAGGGAGTGAAAGGTCTCGAGTAGCTTTGTTTTAAGAAATTAGGAACATGTATTTATGTCAGGATTTACCTGCATCTTGTTGGAGATCTATTTTTTTACCTATTTATGTAAAGACTGCAATTTCTCGAATATTATAAATGTCCACTGACAAGTATTGTAACGCTAACTGAAATACAAACTAGTTTTTCAGGGTACAACAGTACTGTAGATTGTTAAAAAACGACTGCGCCCGAACAGGGACTTGAACCCTGGACCCTCAGATTAAAAGTCTGATGCTCTACCGACTGAGCTATCCGGGCAATAGCACAGCTTATAAGCGTACATATTTTGTGTAAAAATATAATCTCGTGTCGTCATGGGTACTTGTGCCGGTCACACTTTGTTTGTTACACTCCTTGTCCCCTCTCTACTGTTAAGGTACAAAAAAATAACATAAAAATACGGGATTTTGTTGTAGTTCTTTCTTCGGATGACTTTTGAGCTAGTTTTAGGGTCGTATCGCATTTTACAGATTAGGTCTATTGGAAGTCTCTTTCAAACTGTCTTGGTCTTTTTATGTCAAAAATATATAATTATATTTCGAAATTGAAGACATCGTTACTGTATTTCATCAACAACCTAACACACACACACATATATATATATAATTAAGTAGAAATTAAGTAATGAGTCTGGATACTGACAGGAAGTAAATCTTAGCCTCTCGCTTCCTGTCGTGACGCCTCTTCGTACAGGAGGCAGCGGGTCGCTAGCTAAGCTAAAACCATGTGACGCTAGTTTAGCACTGATCTAACCTTCACAATCTAAAACACATAATGACATGTGACTTTTCTAAAAACACAGATTAAGGCTAGCTAGGTAAATGTGCCAAATATGTCGGCGTTTCGTCTCACCGTCTCCCGCACGCGGCGAGGAGTGTCACCGATAATCTATCGGTCTTCATTGCCCTTGTTAAATAACAATATGCGCTTATTAAACGTAGGGATCCTCCACCTTAGTGGCAGCGTCAGCTGCTTGCAAAAGCACAACATAAATGTAACCCGTCTTTTCAGTTACCATCCGCATAACCCAAAGGTAAGACGATTATGTCTGTTGCAACCTGCCAGAGATTAATAGAAAACAGTAACTTGTCTCAATTTTTATTGCGGGATCTCTTCTACAGGTTCCAAAGGAAGCAACGTGGGAACCAGTACCAGAGGACCAGCTTCCTCCGGTAACATCCTCCCTTGTGGATAAATGCTAACACAGAACAGCATTTGTTGACTATGTCTGGGGACAAGTTCAGTTTTCGTGCGCAAAGTCACGTGATTCTAACTGAACTTTTAACCTGACTTTCTTGTTGCGAAAACACCGTTTCTTATGCAGAGATCTGTTAAAAAAATAAAAACTAAATAATGTGTACACTCGCTGGCCAGTGGCAACTTTGTATACCTTGCTTGTACCAGGTTGGACACCATTTTGCCTTCGAAGCTACATTAATTCTTTGTAAATATTTTTTATTAACAGATGATTATTTATCATAACTTCAACAAGGTGTTTGAAACATTCCTTACAGATTTTTATCCATATTGGTATGATAGCATCATAATGTTGTTGCAGATTTGTCAGTTGCACATCCATGAGAATCTCCACCACCACGTCCCAAAGGAGCTGTTAGATTGAGATCTGGTGACTGTGGAGGCCATTGGAGAAAAGTTAACTAATTTTTGTGTTCAAGAAACTAGTTTGAGGTGATTTGCGCTTTGTGATATGGTGCCATGTCAATCAGTTGGTTCTAAGGGGCCCATATCCTCCACACCATTACTCCCCACCTGAAGCATTTATACAAGACAGGATGAATTAATGCTTTAATGTCGTCTAATTCTGACCGTACTTTGTGAATGCTGCAGCTGAAATTCAAACTTAACAAGCCAGGCTGTGGCGAACCACTCTGGGCCCCAGCTGCTCCCCTGGTGCTGAAAAATGGCAGCACGCTGCCCTCTAGTAAATAAAAATGCTAGAAAATACGCTAGTAAATATAGCAGAGATTGGCCTAATTTCCCTATAGGGATAAAACAAAATACATTTTTAATTATTATTTGTTGTTATTAACCACACATTTATGCCTCCTACATGAATTATTACTTAATCCAGGTCTAAATGTTTTGACTTGCAGACAGAGATGTGTAACTAAGCTGACTCGTGCAATTCTGAATAATTCACCACTGACTTCACAGCCTCCCCAAATCCCTGCTGATCTAGTGGACAAGCTGGAGCGACTGGCCTTGGTGGATTTCCGCACCAAAGAGGGACTAGCCTGCTTGGAGAAAGCTATACGTTTTGCAGATCAGCTCCATGTTGTTGACACATCAGGGGTTGAACCGATGGACTCTGTTCTGGAGGACAGGTACTGCACAGATGGTTAGAAATAACAGTTTGGTGTAATTAAAAAAAAAAAAAGTGGTTTATGTGTTATGTTTTATCCATTCAGGGCTCTATACCTGAGGGAGGACACAGTGATGGAGGGTGACTGTGCTGAGGAGCTGCTTCAGCTCTCAAAAACCACAGTTGAAGAATATTTTGTTGCTCCACCAGGTAGGAAAAACCTGAGTAAACTTATTTGTGACCAGCACTGTATTAATGAAAGATTATAGTATACATTTTTTCATATATATATATTTTTTATTTAACACAGAAATAGAACAAATTTTTATTTTCTTGCCACAGGAAACATTCCTCTACCCAAGCGAGAGGAGAGGACTGCCATGCTGAAACACTCAGAGTTTTGATGGGGAGCTTTTTTCAACAGTTCATATTTATTACTATTAAGTTTTTTTGTTTGTTTTGTTGTACTGGGAGACCGCATGTGTCTGTTATGCACTGCATCATGCGTCACATGTCACTGGGAGGGCAAAAATCAGAGGTTGGACATTTACATATTTTCTGTTACATTTCAGTTTCTGTATCCTTTTACAAATATGTTAGTCATCGTTGTGTTGACAGCAGGTAAGAGATTCAGGGAAGTACCTGTATACACCCATCTTTTATTATGCTCTGTTATACCTGACCTCTATTTCTTGAAGTTTTTACATAAAATTTGTTGTTGTTGGAGCTTATACTGTCTGAGATGTATAAGTGCATTTCCACTAAAAAACAAGACCCCTAAACTACTCAGATGATTTCATTCTATTTATAATAACCAAAAATAATTAAAGAATTTAAATAATTTGTCAGACTGTCAGATTTTTTGTTGGTCTTTTAGGCACTACACCAGTAGGAAATATTTAACATGAGCAGTAAAATTCAGCTGATAAAGATATCAGCTACAATGCTAATGTTTGTGTTTTAGCTACATTTTGCTGAACACATCTCTCTACTTAAGTTTCATTTTCATGCAGGATGTTTGAAAATTGGTCCTTAAGATATCTCAGTACTTCTTCCACCAGAGCTGCACTAGACTGAGTAACTAAAATCAGCCTATATTGCATTCAAAATTGATTTGTTTATATTTTGGGATGGATAACTTAATCAGCTTTTAAATTAGAAAAGGAAATGCAAAACAGTGCACTGGGCTTTTTGTTTACATCTAGTTAATACATTCAATAAGTACACTTTGTGTATATATGACCTTTTATGTCAAATTAATGTAATTCTGCACAACAGTTCAAATATGACTCAACCATGATTGTGGTCCTTGTGTGTTGTGTCAATACATAGTCTCGTTCAATTTAGACAGAGTTCATCTGATTAATCAGTCATGTGCTGTTTGTTCTCCTGATTTGAACTCTTATTTTCATGTCATGGGTAAAGAGGGAAAAATCTCACCTGTAAGCCGGCTGCTTCTCTGCTCCACCTGGTTGATTAACCTGTTTTAAGGTCGATTGGTGAAACTCTTGGATACAGCGTCATCAAAGCAAATAGTAAGTTTTAGCGGAGTCATGAGGGGAGAATGGAAACCGAAAGTTCTCATGGCAGAGTAGGAAAACGAATGCTATGTGGAGGCGGTGTGTATAAGAACTGCTGGGCTGAAACTTGGAGCACAGCTGCGCTGAGCATCTTCATATCCATCTTTTATTTACTAAAGGACTACGGAGATAATATTTTGTTTTAAAGTCGTTGCAAGGTAGGATGCAATCTTCTTTTTTTTTAATACGGTTATAATTAATTAACCGAGTCGTTTATAGAAACTTAGCTAATCTTGTTTATTTTTTCTTTCCTCCAGGATATTTTCAGCATCATGGAGTTAAACATCACTATGCTTAACGGGACGTCCCATTCCCTGACGGTGCAACCACAAGACACGGTTGGCTCTCTGAAAACATACATCCAGACCAGATTTGGACTCGCCTCTCCGACGCAAAGGCTGATCTACGATAACGGACAGAGGACCGCTCTGGACGATGACTCGAGGTCTCTGAGCTCCTACGGCTTACAGTCCGGCTCCCAGGTGTCACTGCTGGTCACGCAGCCCACCACCATCGAGGTGTTCCTGAAAAATGAAAAGGGACAGACCAGAACCTACCAGATCGGACCTGACTTGACTGTGGACGACTTCAAGAACAAGGTCCAGAGAGATGAGGGGGTGCCGGTGAACCAGCAGAGGCTCATTAATGAAGGCAGAGAGATGATGTACGGGAGGCTGTCGGATTACGGCGTGAAGAACCTGAGCACCATCTACATGACTCTCCGTCTCAGAGGAGGCTGAGGACACTTCCACACACTTAATGTACATTCCTTTTTATTATTATTTATCACTGCTTTCTTTTAGACGCATCATTCCTGCATTTCTAATTATGTTTTTGACAATAGAGTTAAGATGTACACACCAACAGATCTTGGTATTTTAAACAGATGTTAACTGACAGGTGTTAAAATAAAGTCTTTAAAGTTCCCTGTCCTTACGTTTTCTGTGCCTTTTCTCATTTGAGTACTTGTTACTATCCAAACCAAGGAAAGTAAAAGAGAACAAACACACAAACAAAACATTTTCTTTACCATTGACTAAATGGCAGATTCCAGTATGTTTAATAGTCTGGCAGACTTGTGTAAAATAACTTCTGTTATTTTTGTCACTATAAATGCAGTCACATATCTAAAGTGTTTAAGCAGCATGTTAAAATGGCTTAAACCTGTTTAATGTTGTAAAAAGTTAATCATATAGGAAATTGACCATATCGGGAAGCTGGCTGTATTTTCTCAGTCCTCGGTCAAAGCCATCTGTGAAGACGTCTCAGGAAGCATCATTTTCTCACAGTTGCAAGATAGGCATACCAAAACAGGGCGATTATGTTGGCAAACAGCACTCGAAACTGAAAGCAATCATAAAACAGGAAAAGACAGGGTGGGGGTATTCACATAGCATGGTATGAGACCTGTTTGCTCAATGACAGGAAGTCAATGAAAAAAATAAAATACCTGAACAGGCACAAAGTTGATATTAATGAACTGAAAAGGGGTCCAGACTTTCCAGTTCATCTTCAGAGCTGTCCAGTAACTTTGTTTCATCTTCTTCTCAAAATCCTTCCACCCTTTAGCCTGAGGAAGGTTTGGAAGGATTACACTACATTTATTAACACTCTATGCATACAAATATTTCATTTAGCATTGAATTTAAAAAAATTACTAAAATATAACCGAAGAAACGTGTCAATTTTACACCCTAAAATTTGTTTAGTGCTGTGGAGGAATGGTGTTCAAGTCAACGTGAAAACCCCACACACATTAACCTGAACTGGATTTAGTAGGTTGAGGATGAATATATTTATATGTTTTTCAATAACGTCACAAAAGGAATTTGTGGATTTCATTAATAGTTAATCAAAGCAAATGAATGATTGGCAGATTAATGGCAGATTAAAATTGTGGCACTAAGCAGATATAAATCTGTTGTTCAGATGTGTTCTGCCATTTTTTTGTTTACTGTTATATATTTTATTGTATTTATTTATTTTTATTTTATTTATTTATTTATATTTGGGGTTTTTTTGGGGGGGGGTACAAAATATGAAGAAAAAAAATCAATATGAATTAGTTGCTGTCCATAATTTTTGACCTAGCAGCTTGTTAAATAAAATATAGTCTTTATTATAGTGCACTAGTGTTCTCTTAATGAGGGGATTTGAATAGAATAGTTTCTTGGATAACCCACCTCCAGGATGTTCATAACAAAGTAGAAAAGAAGCAGAAAGCCAGGGGCAAAAATAAGTCTATCCAGTAAGAGGCGTTTGACTATACAGAATGGGTCTGTGGTGGGCATCCACACTTCCATCAGCTGGTAAAAGATGTGGCTCACCGGTCCCGTAATAAACAATCTGCAAGCAACAAGGTAGAATACAGAAACACATGGATTACTTTGAATTTGTTGATAATAGCAAGTTTCTGAAGATACTTCACTATCAACATAGCAGCCTAGCTGGTATGTTTAACACTAACAACACAACATTTACATAGCTTTGAGAACTTGAATTTTTAGATGCATTTTTGTATTAAATCTCACCCATAAATGGCATAGCGTGTGGCTCCAGCAACATCAATCTCATTGACCTGGGCTCCACTTTTAGCCTTTTTTCTTGCCTCCACAATTTGAGACAACAAATTTCCTAAAGCTGAAAGAACGCCACTGGAAAAAAGAACACACAAAAAAACACAGTCGATATGCAACAGGTGACTTTATATTTAGAAAGTAGTTACATTTGCGTCTAAACATTTTTCAGGGGAGGTTCTCCTGGCAGATGCTCATTGGTTGACGTTAGAGTGTCAAAAGAGCAATGTGTGGTCTAAGCAAACAAAGTGGTCTGAAGGTAACAAAAGCCCCCAAAAACATGCGTACCAACAAGTTAAAATAGCCACAGTGGTTACAGTGTACGAACAACTTCGTAAACAGACACCCTTAAAAAAACAGTCAATAAACACGAGCAAAAAAATTTTTTCCAACTGTCTAAGGGAGGAAATGGCACTGCCTGCCACTCACCTGGTTACAGATTTAGTAAGGACTGGATATTCTTTCAGGAGGAACAGATACTGTTGTAGCAGGCGGAAATGTAGGGACGCATCCCGGACAGGCAGACTCTGTACGGGCATTGTCACTTCTTTAAATGGCCACACATTACATCCACGACAAAACTTTTAAGCCAAAGAGCGAAAAGCGAGCCGTGCAACTCTTCCTGTCAACGTTCATGCGTCACTGATGGCGCCACGCCTTTACGTAAAAGTCAAACCAGGAAGTGATGTTTTGGGGTTGTTGTTTTTTTGGTCTTTTTAAGTGAAAAATCCTTACTGTTCCAGGATAGATTAGTGTTTTACAACCCTCTTTATTCCTCTCTCAAAATTAACATTTTCTTTTTTGCGTCCCTTCATATCTCTGAAATGGTTGTTGAAATTAACTTTCTTTTGAGATGTGATTTTGACCCTTTTGGCTTCCCAATATATTTCTAGGTATTCACTTTGTTTTTAATATATCAGAAAATGTTTTACAGAATTAATTTCACTCCACATACTATAATTTGAAATAAGACATGTATAAAAACCATCTTGATACATCAAAGAAGGTGGAAAAATTCATTTGTGCTACAATTAATTTAGTAGATATCCTACTTATGAGAACATTTACATTTATTTAAACCTGAAAACTAAATCTAGACTACCCTCAAAAATAGCTGTCAGTTGTTTAAGCTATTTGTGTAGCACTGTTAAATCTGATTAAAGGAATAGGACAGTATGCCATATTATGCCTACTTTTCTAACTCCGTATCAATAAAAACAACTTTAAAAACAGTAAATGTAGCAACTAAACTGAAAGCTCAATAATGACCAAAATATTTTTTTAGATAAAGCTTTACTTGGACGTTTTTTAGGGATTAATATCAAACCTTCATCTAGGTGTTTGCCATTTTCTTTTTTTACCTAGAGGTTCATTTTAAAATGGTTAACACTATTTATTCATGTGATGAATATGGAAGATTAAGGTTGATGTTGGAAAGCCATAAATGTATGTTATCAAAATACATTGAAAACCAGCAACATCTTTTCTATGGGTACTATATTGTTTAATTTTTTGGGACAAGATTCAAGTTGGCTTTTTTTTTTTTTTAGACAAATAGAGATTATTTAAATTTAAAGATGTAAAAGGGCACCCATAGACTGAATTTCCAATTATCAATACAGCATTTTTAACATATTGAAACCACCTCAATAATGACGATTTAAAAAAAAGAAAAGAAAAAGAAATTAACTTTAATGTGCAAACAAAAATCCAATTGTGTACAAAATACATTTACAACACCGAAACCAACTAATGCAGAAGATTTAAGAACAGTTTAAGGAAATGGCTATTTTACAAACTGCCAAAGTTAACACTTTAATTGGAAAAAAGACCAAATGTTAGACACAATTTCTGAAACAGAAGAAAGAAAGCTTATGGTTGGTTTTGGTTAATAACTGATCAACACACATGTTGGAAAACCTAATATACATAAGACTTTAAAGTGCCTTCCAATCTATGGGAGACTTTCCCGATTTCCTTAGCAACTCGTTGGCTTTGGAGAAATGCCGACACCCAAAAAATCCTCGATGAGCAGAGAGAGGAGAAGGATGCACAGCCTGTAGGATGTGGTGGCGTTTCTGTAAATCAGACAGCAGAATACTTTCTATGAAAATATATTTACAAATTATATAGCAGACACTTTTATTCAAATCGTTAAGAAAACCCATTGTTGGTTTCCCATCTTGTCCAAAGATACTTTGTCATATTTGGGAAGTTGGGGTTGAAAGATGACCACTTTACCTCCTAAGCTACATCTGTCACAATAAAAACAACACTAAACCCTGAAACTGATCACAGATAGACCCACCCTGTCTATGGCAGCTCCTTTCTTATGAGCATATGATCCCCACAGCATGAAGACAAGGCCCTCCAGGTTGTTGCTGAGCCACTGCACAACCGCATCTGTGAACTTCTCCCAACCTTTGTCTTTGTGAGAGTTGGCCTGCTGCGCTCGAACAGTTAACACAGCATTTAGCAACAGCACACCTGGTACAGAGTTAAAAGAGGGGGAAAAAAAAGAAGGGAGGACGAAAGATATGTTGAAGGCAAACAGCTTTCTTGTAGCACTGCTGAGTTTAATAATTCAACAGACTGAATCTTTCAAAACAACAAGTACCCTGTTTGGCCCATCCAGTCAGATCTCCATGACCAGGATGCTGAAAACCTTCAATGTCTGAGGCCAGTTCTTTGTACATGTTTTCCAAGCTGGAAAGAAAAAGCATCAGAGAGGTAATGATAAAATACTTATTTAGCAGCAACTGGACTCATTTTATCTGCTGAGCGCCAATCACCACATTCATGTTCATCTGTGTTTAGTTAGTGAAAAGCATGTTGAGACATTTGCGTGCTTGCCAATTCAACTGCTCAATTTACAACAAGAATACAAGAAATGACACCTGGGTGGAGGAGGAACCGGTCTTTTAACGCTGAAGCACAATCCATGGGCTTGGCCGGGACCATGATATGGATCTTGCCCCAGAATCACCACTTTAACCTAAAAAAATCCAATATTTTAACAGCGTTCACAGAAAAGCCTTTTAAAGTGATGATAGGAAATGTCAAAAACATTATGTTCACTCTGATTTGACAATTTTTATTACATTATCTTCTTTGGCAACTAGTGAAATTTTTTTAAAGGTAAATGGATAATTATTGGGTAAAATTTAAAACTGACTGATACCAAGTTTGTACAGGAAATGACAAGGTGCTGTCAAATTCATTCATACTTGCGATATCAGATGATGTCATACAAACTAACTTTTCAGTTTTGGAAACTCTATACTGCATGATGCCTACTCTCTTGTAATAATGGGTTTATTTACCATTTTCAGCAAAAAAAAAAAAAACAAACTTGGCAACCCTGTCTCCCCATTCAAAAATACAACTTGGTGTTATGTTACACTGTTATATAACCGGTATTTTGTGCTTCTGGCACAATTTTTGGGGCAATACCCACAAGATTAGCTATGTTGCTAATTCCAGAGAAACAAGATCCTTACTATTTATACTTCTTTGTAAAAGGTGACTAATCAGGCTTTCCAACAATGTATAATACAACAACAGGTTTTATTCAAGGGGAGAAATAACCAAACAATAACCATCTTACTTTTTGTAAATTTATATATAAAAACTGAACCTGGTTAAGTCAAATATGTTATAGCTACCCCAAAAAAGTGTCACAAGTTTTAACTGAAAATAAATGTTAAAATGCTTAAAAAAAACACAACTTATCTTTTAGGGATCTCGTTGGATCCACTATTTATAACATATACACACTTTTTTGTGCCATTATTCACACAACGTCATTTAAATTTAATTCTAACTTCCTGTATAGCATATATATAGTATAGAAACATCTGATCAGACTAGGCAAAGATGTGGCATGTGTTCAAACTAACATCATGGATGCCACACGTCTGCGTCCAGGTGAAGACTTGTTCAGCGGGTGGGTACACCGTGTGGCGCTTCCTCTCTTCAGAAACAGTCTTCATCAGCTGCGGGAGAGATTTAAAATCATTACAACTTCTGCTAAACTACACAGACACCATGTGCAGCGTGGTTCCTCGTCCTCTTACGTCTTTAAAATAAAGCTTTCCAAACTCGGCCGACAGCTCCTTCCTCCAGCTCTCCTCGAACCCCGTCGGCGTGTGTGAGGCGGCGAGTTTCTGCAGCGCTGCTCTCTTGTTGCGGGCTATCCTCTCCAGCTGCTCCGGTGACAAAGGAGGAGAAGACGGGCTGCGGGGCTCTGGTTCCACCGCAGTTACTTTCTGTTTTTTCTGAATGATTTTAATGTATTGAGCAAAACACAAAACTGGTAAGAAACGAGCTGTTCGGAGTGAACATGGATTTCTAAACGGCTGGCGACGCGTGGCTAACATTCTTGTGTTATGCTAGCAATGAGCAACAAGTTTGACAACATTGAAGAGCACATGAATGGCTGTGAATGCAGCTCTGTGCACGCTGCACCAGTCGCACCAAACTGCAAAACTACTGCAACATAATTTTAAACATTAATAGCGTTATGTTTCTGCATTGCTAGCTAAACACGTAACTCACATTAAGTTGTCATTTAGAATAATTGACCCTCACCGGCTCTTTGGCATCATCTTCGGTTTCATTTAACTCCTTAGATACCCGCTTTTTCGAGACTGGCGAGAAAAAGGAGTTAATGGTTTTCTGTCCAATCATTCTGCCTAAAAACACTTGGGTGCCGTAATCCGAGTCCACTAAAATGACTGAAGAAGTTAAAACAGTACTACAGTCCTTCTAACATCTGTCTAAATATTTCGCGCCTTAATAGGATGACGTAGAGATTATGTTAATTAGCTAAGTGTTGTTCAACCAACCAACCACAAGACTTGCTTGTCCTGTCTGTTGAGTACATTGACTGGCACGTAGCCAATTAACAGGTTAAAACTTGTTTTTCCCTGGATTTTTAAAGATTTGTGTTATATTGCATCTGTTGAGATTAACTACTTGATTAACAAGCAAAGTCCCTTTTTAAGCAAAAGTGCTTTCTCTGTTTTATTTAGGTAAGATAAATTCTGATGAGATTACTGCAATGGAAAAATTTCTGCTTGGAGGACTGAAGAAACGACTGTGCTCCAACAATGCACTAGGAAGAAGTCCAAGGAAGAAGATTAAACTGGAGGAAGATGAGAAAATAAAGCGGGAGGATGAGGATGGAGAGTTAGGAGAGTTCTCTCATCCTGCTCCTTGGCAAAAAATTGAGGCAGAGGGACTGAACTGTGATTATGCTTTACTTTTCTCAAAAGAGGAAGCAGATGACCTATTCAAACAATTGGAGGAGGAGGTGGTTTACTCAGCAGGTGCAGCATCAACCTCTGTTTTGTGGAGTTATGACCAGAAGTTACAGTGTAGTTAAATGATTGTTTCTGTTTCTCCTCCAGGAGAAGAAGCCAAGGTCCAAGTGTTCGGAAAAGTATACGATATACCAAGAAAGCAGGCAACATATGGAGATGCAGGTCTAACATACACTTACTCTGGGGTGAAACGTTCAGCCTGCATATGGACTCCAACCCTGGAATATATTCGAGATGCAGTCACAAAAGTGACAGCCCAGACATACAACTTTGTCTTGATCAACAGGTGACAAATTAGGCCACTAATACAGAGCATAGAGGTTATAATTAGAAATGCTTAAAGTGTTAAGTCTCTCCACCAGGTACAAAGATGGGCAGGATCACATGGGTGAGCATCGTGATGATGAGAAGGAGCTGGACCCCTCTTCTCCCATTGCATCCGTCTCTTTGGGAGCAGCACGAGACTTCATCTTCAGACACAGAGATGCTCGAGGAAAACAGAGCAGCCGACAGATTGAGCGCGTGAAGCTGGAGCTTGCACATGGAAGTCTGCTTCTCATGAATCCTCCCACCAACACCGTCTGGTACCACAGCCTTCCTGTTCGGAAGAAAGTCCTCAAGCCCCGTATAAACCTCACCTTTAGACATATCCTGCTGGACAGCAAGAAAGTGAAAACAAGCCAAGAAGTGGTGTTGATTGATGGGACTCCTGATAAAGGAGCCTTTCTGTGAAGTGTACAACAGATCACTGAATATAAACGTATATATGAGATGAGTAATAACTGCCAAGTTGAACTATGGAGGATTGGCAATTTTTTTCCCTATTGAACCAAGATGTCAGTTATTAAAATACACATACCCTATGATACAAGCTGATGACATGTAGTTCACCCTAACCTTAATGTCAACACATTTTGCATATCTTAAAAACTGCCAGCTGGGTTACCAAAGAAAGTAACAAAAAAATCTTAATTTAAATTACTACTGACTTTTCAACTCTTTGTGCATTGTTTCTACAACTAAAAAAGGGCTCTTCAGCACCAGTATATTTTTCTGTCAGTGATTTTAAAGTCGTTGGCCCTGCGATGGACTGGTGACCTGTCCAGGGTGTACCCTGCCTTTCACCTGAAACACTGCTGGGATAGGCTC
>JBAMHW010000012.1:17198209-17217151 GCA_037177495.1 Rhadinocentrus ornatus | reverse complement strand
GGATAGGCTCCAGCTCACCCCGCGACCCCTAATGGGAACAAGCGGTACAGATAATGACTGACTGACTGACTGACTGATTTTAAAGTCCACTACTAAAGCTTTCAACCCCATCTCTAGATTTTGAGTGGATGGAATCTCCTAACTCCAAGTGAAAAGATGTGGGTGCCTCCAACACCCCATGAAACATTTTAAACTGCTTCAGGAGGTGGTGATTGATACAGGCTAGATCAAGCTTTAATAAAAAAAACTCTAGAGTTATCTTTAGTTTTTAATGCCTTAAAACAATTACCTCCAAAGACTGCACACAAACACAATCTCAAATGAAAATACAATGTGCAAACATCAGACCAGATCATTTCTCTTCTTGTTTGGTAGGAAATGGCAGTTGTCAGTGACTTACAAAAAAAAACAAAAAAACAGAATTGTGAGTTGAGCTTTGATAAAAATCACCATTACTCTGAGTATAGACTCTGAGCCAAATGGCTGTGGTATGTGTTATTTTTAGGACGACACCCCCACTGGATGCTCACATCAGAAGTAGCATTCATGTTTTTTTTGTGTTAAAAACCTCAAGCATAAAAGACAACATGGCACTTGAACCTCAACTGTTCAGCTCTGCCGATCATGACAGCTTAGGGAAACAGCAAAAGCTGAAAGATTATTTCCAATATAGTTTACATACACTTCTGGGAATGATTAGGCTTTCTGAATAGGACAAAGTGCCAGACTCAAGTAAAATTCTACATATCTGACATTTCATGATGAGTAACAACTTAAAATCTCTGAGAAGTCTGAATCGGCTATTTTTGTATCTGTACTTTACATGAAATAGACAAAGTAACATGAAAACCACTGCAACTCCATAATAATACAGTATAACAGTGCCACATAGCTGAGTCAGCACGTCTAACTTTCCCAATAAAAATAACATTGTAAGCTTCTCATATGAACAATGTGTCATGGGGCTGTTACCTTAGTGCACTATTGATAGGTGTTCCAGTTTCTTTGTCTCATATAAGTTAGTGTTTAATAAAACTGTTACAGAAATTATTACATGGGTCTAAGAAAAGTACATTAGAAGATCAAAGATATTCCACTTAAATCCTGCAGGTCCATTATCTTTGGGATTAAGAGCCTCCGACTGTGATCCGAGCAGCAGGAAGTGTCCACAACACATCGTACTATCACATAATGCTGAGATCCACAATGCAAAACTATTCAAAATGCTACGATGGCTTTCCTCTCTGGTCTCATTGTCACACAGCAACCAGCTAGTAACTGTGTTATTACTGCCAGTAGGTAGTATGACTGGAAAGGCAGAAGTCAATCAGGCTGCAAGGTCACTCCTGTGAGCTTGGGCTAAGGCTAGGCCTTCGAACTCTCTCGTAGAAGAGCATGTAAGCGTTACAAGACAGCACTTCATGCAGGCTGGCTTTGCGTACCGAGTCGTCTGACACCCAAAGCCACTGCGAGATGAAGGGTGAGGAGGTCCGAGGCGGGGAAGGGCTGCGGCGGTACGTGACAAAATGTCCTGAGTGCATGTCACCGTGGTGAACCAGCACAGCGGTGAGCTGGAAAAGGTACTCTGCAGAACTGCAAGGAAAGATGCTGATTAGAAGACAAAAAAAGCTGACTGATCAGTTACCAGTTATGCTTATTATGAAACCATCTACATGTCGTATTTTACAGAAAAAATACTCAAGACAACCAGTACCTTCACATTACTCCATGTTTTACCACTGGAATGGTTTTATTTTCTAACATTTGATGTTTGACGAGTTAAACCTGAATATCTTTTAGATTACTTTTAGAATTACTTCTCTTTGAACAGTGAGGCTTTTTAAAATTTCCTTACTAATTACTGTAGCTGTATATAAAAAACAAAATTATTTGCTAATCGTTTTAATTTTTTAATCTGACGTCTATTCAGTGTGTAAAACTGATGCATCACCTCTTAAAGCATTTGTAAATTGAGGGGACTAAAAGCAGAATTCTGGGGAAAACAAAAAAAATAAATAAAAAAAATAAAAAAAAAGAAACAATTTTTTGCGTTCTTAATGATAAAATAATTTAGCACCTCAACAATTCCGATGCCTCCTTTGACATATTTCTTATGTTCGATAATTCTTCAGTTTAAATGGTGTTTTCCATTAAAATATAAATTATAATATAAATATAAATTAGCTAATAGAAAGCTAGAACATTGATTTTTCTTTAACAGTAACTTCTGCATCAGGCTGTGTTCATACCTGTTTCTATTTGAAGCGTTGTCTGTGGTAATACAGACTAGTTTCTTTCCACCAGGTCCCAGTAGCTATTGTTTGTCTCAGACCAGCAGCAGCTATGTTCTGCCGGTGTGATCTGGAATAAATGGACTGGAGACATTTCGTTTTCACATTGAAATCCGCGTCATATACGGCTCTATGGTGCGGCTTGACCACAGGTCCGTAGCAGTGGCGAAACATTGGACTGTAGCCACGTCCTTCACCCTCATGACACTCATTTTACGTTTGTTTATAACTTTTGTTTTCTCTCTGTGTCTCTGGGAGCTGGTGGAATATTTAGTCACGTCTCACAAAAATGGAACATTTTTCTATTTCCTTGTGTCGCGTCATAAGTCCACGTGTGCACGTCGACGTAAACGAGCGCAACATTTCACATGCACGAATGTCGCCTGACGCTTGGCTGGAGGGCAGCGATTTCCACCTCATTGTGCAAGTTCCATAGAAAATTAATGAAGAAGGAGCGACTTTGCCTCCCATGTGTCCAGCCCATAACTTGAGAGGTGTTTGCATCTGGAGTTGAATTAAACCAAAGCAGCTGGGACTGTGGGAGGAGTCTCTTTGAATTATAATGCTGAGTTTACCTGTAGTCATACGTGAGACTGAGCTGTGTGTTTAGACCAGAAGAGTGAAGAAATACAGAGCAGCTTCCATTAGAAAAAGGTTTATTGTTGTTGTGATACTCTGCATCTGAAAAAGAAAGAGCCAACAATCGATGGGTGGCAAAAAGCAAGGTAAAAATAAAGCACACAGATATCACACACTGAGTAAATCCAACATACCAGTTCCATTTGCTGTAAGCCTTTCTGTGGAATCATCTATATTTTTTGCCTTTATGGCTTTAGGAGCACATCTGATCTGCTGACTCCTCTGTGCGGAGGTGTTGTGTTTGTAGCGGTCCATCGATAGATACTCTGTGAACTGCACATGTTCCTGTCTTTTGATGGAGGTTCCTTCACTGGACCATGTTAGTCTTTGTAAATGAATACAGAGGCACTGGGGGAGCTAACAGAAACATTAACAAATGATAAATGCCTTAGCCCACATTGGACATAAACAAGCAATAAAAAAATTTGTTCTAAAAAGCAATAAAAATCTTAAACTGAAAATAATTAGCCAATAGTGACATGATAAATGTAGTTACCTTTCCAAGTTTTAGCTGTTTAACAAAAGTTGTCCTCTTACTTTCTAAGACTTGCCCATTTATTGTCGTGCTTTGATGAAACTGACAGAAATAATGAAAAAAAGAGATCAGCACACTGAAAGTCTGTAAAAAAAACAAGAAATACCTTTTGGTGTCAAACATTAAATCAAGCAGACTATAGTGAAAATAATCACCACATTATGATAAGATACTGGTGTTGCAGTAAAGGTACCTTGGTGCAGTTTTCACACTCCACTTCTTTGATAGTTTCCGAGGAAATAAAATGTTGTAGGCACTGATCTAAGGAGAGAGGCCGATCCTGAAACCAAACAAGGACACAATTAAAAGTAAAAAAAATAGCTAAGAAGTACTAATATAATAGTACGTAAAAATAGATAAGTCATGTTCATGATATGATTGCTTACCCACTGAGGTAAAGGAATGGACAAGGAGAGGCTTTCAAATGAGTCATACCGCACTGGACTCTGTAGGGAAGGGTAAAAAAAACAACACATGCACAGACACAGCAGAGATATAAATAACTTTTGGAACAAAACAACACAATTCAATATCAATTGCCTGCAAAGAAACCTCAGCCCCAAACCTTGAATCTAGCTCATAACAAACTCACTTGGATTTCACAGTGTTTGCATGACATGTTGCTAGTTAAACGTCCATGAAAAGGATGCTGAAACTTCCAAGGACCTGGTATCGGATGAAGAGGAGCTGCCCAATAACAACAAAAATGTAATCAATAAAAAAAACAAAAATAAAAAAAGAGATAAAAAATATTTCTTTTTGGTTCTCTCATTTGGGCTGTGTATTTATTTGTCTCCTTACCTCGACTAATGCAGTCCATAGTTTTCTCATCTTGATCTGGAAGACTCTAATAAAACAAACACAAACAGAATAAGTGGGAGTGTATGTCTGATATTTCTGCAGTTTAAAATATTGCAAAAACCCCAGCCTACACAATTAGAAATGAAAATTTTCTGGGAAGTGGGGCACTTGGGGCTTTGCAAGTGTAGGAGGGGTAACTTACCTCAAGGGACTGCATGTCAAACAAATGGGTGACTTTGGGTTGACTATCTCGCTCCTCTTCCAGAGATGATGTGAGGACATGAAAAAGTTCATGTGCATCCTTAGAGGGAGGAAACCAATACAGACTTTGATAAAGCACCACATCATACACTGCACACCAGTACACAGCATTACTGTCTAACCTGTTCTTCAGATGAGCTAATGTGCCAGCGGTACAGTCTGAGAACATCTAGGAGGCATCCAGCATCAAGAACATCTTCCTCCCCAGGTTCATCATTGGACAGAGCTGTCAGAGGAGAAAGTGTGTTTAAAGAAAAAAGGAACACAACATGAACATAGCACATTCTTTCCATCTTGATGACATCTATGACAGACTGGGTTTACACACCTTTGAGAAGCTGCAGCAATGTGGTGGAAAGCTGGTTGTCTTTGCATGACTGGATCGTAGACAGACCTGAAAACTTCTCCAGCCATCTGATGAATGATGGACATGCTGCTAAGCCCTGAAGCAGAGAGTTCAAGAAGCAGGTGTTCCCCAAATTTAACAGACCAGGAACCATACCTGCAAAGAAACACGTGTCATTGTAAATTACTGCAATGTAACTTGTGTCCTACATACAAGCTGTACAAGACATTGTTACACACATTATTACCTCTCTTCCTTTTCTTTCTCTCTGTAATTGGGCCCCACAAAACATATACTCCAGCTGCTATCGCTGCCGCTACGCCTCCAATAACACTCCAGTTTTTTATCATCTTGTTTCTGAAAAATATGACAAATGATGGTGATGCAAAACTGAGAATATGAACAGAGGAATGCAATAGGTGAGAACAGGACAGGATGGAAGACAGCCCTCGCTGTCACGCAATACAATTAAAAGACGTCAGACGGTCTATAAAGTTAATTAACATTTCCTTATAACTGTTTCAACTTTTACAGCAGCCATCGGCAGAAGCAGTTAGAGGCGTACTTCTGTTTTTAGAAAGTATGTTAGTTGGTAAAGTGTATATTTAAATTAGCCTGTATGTAACATAAATGAAAACAACTAAAAATAACACGACTTGATCAAATCAGCTTTATGTTGTCACGCTCTTGTCCGTCCTTGATCCGAATACCAACTTTAAGTGCTATGAGTGATATTTTCCTGTTTTAACGTTACTTACCACTTGTTTATCTGACAACTGTGTAAATACACCCACGAGACGAGCTAGCTTTAGCGTTAAAGCTAACTTACCGAAAACACCGAGGTCAGACTGCCCTCCAAGCACTATGACGACTTCGTATATGGAAAACATCCAAGCTGCTACCTTGAAATAAATATCAAGTATTTAAATAAAATCACCACATATGTCTGCTAGCTATTTTGACATATAAAACTCAACTGCGCGTTTGCTATGTCTATGCGCATGTTACTGTTTGGCTTCGATCTACGGCGGCGGCCTCGTGACCCACAATTACCACTGTCCCAGTTCACTGAACATAAGCGGTCCTTGTTGTTTGTTAGATTGAAAGGTTTTACCTGATTACGGGTCCTGTGCCAAGAAACTCCCCAACAAGCTTATCTGGGCTTTCTGGTCTGCACCACAACATCCTGATGTCGCCGGGGAACACTTGTTAAAATAAATTTGTTTCCACACGGACCCACGGAATGCTTAAAGCGTTACTCCATCAACACTCCGACGATCAGAGGTTTTGCTGCGCATACTTTTATTATATGTATAAATCTTCAAAACGTGATGGAAAAAGGTCCAATTAGGAAACAATTTTTCATAACCGTCTGAAAGAGAGTTTTATGTATTTCTTAAAAACATTTTCTCGAGAATATCAAACAGCATGTTTGTGTAGTTCGTTTTAGTTTTGCTTCAATGTCAATAGAAACATAAAATATCCATCTAAATGAGTTAATGTTACCCCCACCCCCAACCAAATATTGTTTTTGGACATTTGATTTAACGTTTGAAGATCACGTAATTGCTGTTTAGTTTTTTTCATTGTTTTGTTTTATTTAATTTAATGTGTGTGTGTGTGTGTGTGTGTGTGGGGGGGGGGTCCTGTTAAAAACTACTATTTGTATTTGAGGCCCATCAAAGACGTAATACATTGCAGTTATATTTGGCTTGCTGTAGACATAACCTAGATTTCAATAAAGTTTTTTGTTTGTTTTGTTACGTTTTTCTTTTTTTGTCTTTTAAATAAAACGTGAAACGTTGCCCAAATATTTAAACACCCAATGAAAATTTAAATATTCAAGTTTTTAAAACTTTAGCTTGGGTAGTAACAGATTACAAGAATATAATTAAGATAATGTAATTAGTGCACAAACATAAGTGGTTTTAATCAGCTCATTATTTTTTCCTGAAGAAAATTTGTAATAAATATTTCATAGTCTAGAAATAGAAACCTACACAAAAGAAACAACATTGTACATATTCATCTACAACTGCAGCCTAGTGCAAGCTTAAGGCAATTTGATTTGGCCATCATGTCAATGCTGAATACTGAAAACGAGCATTTTATTTGGTCTGGAAATCATAGAAAACACATTTGTGTGCCAGTATTTTTTAGATTACATATTACTGTCAATTTCTAATTAATTGTTTTATTATTCATTCTCTTAATTTCTCTCCCTTTTGATTTAAATAATTTTTTTTGCACAGACTTGCACTTTGAAAAAGTTACGACACAACCAAAACTGAATTATAATCACCACACATCTACGTACAAACAAAAATTCACTTCAAAAGGACAACAAAGGTTACATCGTGCTGTACAAAAGAAATCCACCGACATCTAGCCTACACCAGGAAGGCTATTTATCTTAGCCCATTTATCATCTGGACAAGTCTTCCAGGTACCAGTAGAACTGAAACTGTCGTGTCCATCAATCACGTCGGCCACACTGTCTCTTTTGGACGACTGATAAGTCATGTACTGTCCTCGGTAATCAGCAGTCATGTTGCTGCAGATCCTCCTGAGCTCAACCGCTCTTCCTCTCTGCGCGTCTCGCGCTGTGCCTCGCGCAGGGCGGCCTCTCATTGGCTGTCTGCGGACAACCAGGAGCAAGTCGCTCTCCTCGGTGCTGAAATCGCTGCTCGTCACGATAATGTAAACGGTGATGAGGCCAAACGGAGCGTCAACCAATAAACACCAAAATGGACGATGATCTGTTCCAACTGAGACAACTTCCGTGAGTAGACTACAGCCTACATAACATCGCGTTTTTTATTTGTTTTCAATCATCCATTTTTGACCATGACAGCGTGTTTGTCCGCCGCACCGCCCTCTCACTGTTGCGTGTTTGCTTGATTAGCTCACCGGACCACAGATAGCCTGACATTCCTCAAAAGCAGCTTTCGTGGACACAGTTCATTCCGTTATATCACCAAGTTGTGCTGCTTTAGTGAAGAAATATAAAGATGTTATATCTCTTAAGTCCTCTGGCTGTACGGTTTCCCCATAACCTGACACTTATTCACAGGAAACACGTTTGCTGTCATTCTTAAGCTGATTAAGTTTTCTGTTTTAAATTATTATTCTATTAGCTGTAATGACTAAGGTCATTGCATGACTTATTTAAATCTTCCTGTACATACATTAATTAAGCTTAAGATCAGACCATAAGGGATATAACAGTCTCCCTCTCCATTCAAATGATACCACAATAATTTTTAACTATTCAGATACTTTATTGAATTAAAAACTATTGTGAATAAATCTTAGAAAAGAGAGACTTGACTTATGTGTTATGAAACAGATGCAGCAACATATTGCAAGATCATTTTGTACATTTTTCTGTCTCATTTGTAGCACTGCTACTTCACACTACAAGGAGTCAGTGTTATGTAATTACTGTGATCAAGACATTACTAGCACACTCTGCATTTTCTGTGAGTGCTTTATCCTGAACAAACTAATAATTATCTGCATGTAGAAGGAGATACAAGGAGATGTAGGCTACACATTTGAGTATTTAGCTTTTAAAACCTCATCAGACACTAGTGCACAGAGATTAAAAGTGCCCTGATTTGATGCACCCATGGCCACACAGCACCAATTCACAAAATGATGGCCAGAACGATGTCATATCACCTAGGCAACACCCTTTAAATCTTATTTGTTTACAGCTTTGCCCTGGCTTCAGTCATTTGAAAATTTCTCTCACTTGTCAGATTGCAGAAAACCTAATAATTCTGGATGTTAAGACTAAAATATATACATGTATTTATTTATTTGTTTGTAGTGTTGTCCGTTTCCGTCGCACAGGGGAGAGTACACGCTCTGAGGAAGATGTTACGAACAGAGAACAGGATGTCAGGATAGCAGATAATACTGACATGGAGTCTGTGGCCCTTGCAGAAGGAGCCCCAGTACCTCGAGAGTTTGCCAATCCAACAGATGGTACGGTATGACAGAGCTCAACTTCTCCCCTCTTTGTTCTGTACTTCCTTATTTGGTTCAAATAACATTTCATGCATCTACATAAAGACTATCTTTCTCATTCCCCCAGACACATTCATGGTAGAAGATGCGGTAGAGGCCATAGGCTTTGGGACATTCCAGTGGAAACTCTCAATCCTCACTGGTCTATCCTGGGTGAGAACTGCTTAAACAAAGCTCAGTACAAGGTTTTGTGTCCTCTCCACTTGGATTTCTGAACATATCCTGGTTTTCACACAGATGGCTGATGCCATGGAGATGATGATCCTTAGCATCTTAGCCCCACAACTGCACTGTGAATGGCGATTGCCAAGCCTTGAGGTGGCACTGCTGACATCGGTAATGGCTCTTTGATGTCCGTAAAGTACTCCTGTTTGCCATGCTCTTTGACTGTCCTAGTACTTATTAATGAAGAGGAGATGGGATTTCTTTGAAATAAGTGCTTATAGAAAGCAGTGATTACAATGTGGGAAGTTAGAGAACAGCTTTTTAATATTATTATATACAAGTTTCAGTATTCTTATAGGACTGGTTATTAAATATATATTTAATTATAAGAAAACAATGCAAAGCAACAATCAAATCAAAGAACTAATTTTTCTGCTAAGATTTATACCAAATGATCGATACAATTATTATGTGCATGAAAGGTGCATCAATAAGCCATGTTATGTACAATACTACCCAGATGCATGTTTAAGCCACTGCAGCATGACCAGTCCCGTTATTTTCTCATTTTACAGGCAGTTTTCATTGGGATGATGATCAGCTCTTCTCTTTGGGGAAACATATCTGACAAATATGGCAGAAAGACCGTGAGTTTGACTTAGCCTGATGTTTGACACAGAAATAATTCATGTGTGTCTTTGTCTAAGACAGCATTAGCTTTAGAGTTTATAAAATCTATTTTGACAAATACCAAACATCGGAAGTGGAACATTCATGAATCATATTAAGAGATGTTGTACACAAAATGAATTGTCAAGTCACCGGTCAGCTTTGATCTTTTGCACACACAGGGTTTGAAGATGAGTGTTTTGTGGACTATGTTCTATGGCATCATGAGTGCATTTGCTCCAATTTATGGGTGGATTTTGGTCCTCCGTGCGCTTGTGGGCTTTGGCATTGGAGGAGCACCACAGTCGTGAGTACTCGTTAAAAAAAACAGCAGTTTTGAGTTAATATGAGTTGGGTTTGACACCAGTGTTTCCCTCACTACAAGGGTGACCCTGTATGCTGAATTTCTGCCCATGAGGTCCAGAGCCACATGCATCTTGCTAATTGAGGTATGGGTTACCTTGACATTCTTTCTCATTTATATAACTTTGGCAGCAAATGTCTTTTTGTTCTTACACCTTGTGTTTGCTGCTGTATTTACAGATATTTTGGGCTCTGGGCACTGTGTTTGAGGTTCTCTTAGCAATTTTGGTGATGCCCACTCTGGGCTGGCGCTGGCTACTTGGTCTTTCTACCATTCCTCTCTTCATTTTTGCCATTCTGTGTTTTGTAAGTATGAAAGTCTTGAGTGGTTGTACAGCACTAAACAGTTACTGAATTGCACGTTTATTTTTTGGGGTGATGTGATAGTGGCTACCGGAGAGTGCTCGATACGATGTGCTGACAGGGAACCAGGAGAAAGCTCTGGCCACACTGAAGCGCATCGCCACAGAGAACGGAGCCCCCATGCCTCTGGGGAAACTAATTGCTGCCAGACAGGTACAGCACGATCTGTCTCTGCAGGGCACACATGCTCTGAATGTAATATAGACATTACTCATATCATGCCTTCAGTAATGATTATGTCTGTTTTTGTCATTTTCTTTTATATATATATATATATATTAGGAGGATCGTGGAAAGATTCAAGATTTATTTTCATCACACTTCCGCTGCACCACAGTTCTTCTGTGGTTTATTTGGTAAATGAGTAAATGATAAAAACACCAAGTATTTTTTTCTTATTCTCCCAAGTCTAATGATTTCTAAGTGAATACATTTCTTAGTCTATGTTTTCTTTAAATCCTCTTTCTTAATGTGTTTTGGCATGATTTGCATCTCTGTCAGCGCAGGTTTGCAAATGCCTTTGCTTACTACGGACTGGTGCTGCTCACCACAGAGTTGTTTCAGGAGGGAGGTGCTTGTGGAAGTGAGTCATATGAGGGCCCTTACTTGCTCCAGGACAATTTTAGTTTTGAAAAATGACCACAAAAGCCTGACAGACAGGCTGAGAAGCTCCTGTTTGATGTTTGATGTCTCCCTCTAGTGTCCAAAGGTAACAAGAAAGAGCTCCGATGCAACTTGGAGTGTAAATATCTGAATTCTGATGACTATAAAGACCTTTTGTGGACCACATTGTCTGAATTCCCAGGTACACAAAACAGATTTCCATGGAATATTAAAAATTATAAAAATGAAAAATTCCAGTTATTATGTATGGCAATTTTTTTTTTACTGTAGCAGTTGCTAATGTAATGTACTTAAGACATTTATTTTGATAAAACTGTTTATACAAAATTACAAAATGTTAGTGTTCTTCTTAAACATTGACTACATTGTTTCTTTTAATGTAATCATTAGCTACTCAAGAGACAGAATCAGCACTTATAGTTATTGCTGCACCTTTTAAAATAAAAAATAATGTTTATACAGATATTTCCTAATTTTAAGTAAAGCTTCAATGGGCTATTATTATAGCTCAAAGAAAACAATATATAGTCTGCCAACCTGTAGTTTTAGTAAGATATCCCAATCAATTCATCAAGCTTTAGTTCAGAGATAAAGTCCAATATAGAAATATATACATAAATGTTATATGTGCCAATGTCCCCAACAAAGGAGGGAATAAGACACTTGAAGTCTCTGCTGGCAAGCTTTTCTGTAAGTTTATTACTGATAATATTGGTTCCTTTCAGGACTGCTGGTGACACTGTGGGCTATTGATCGACTGGGAAGGAGAAAGACCATGGCATTGTGTTTCTTGGTCTTCTCTCTGTGCATTATTCCACTTTACGGCTGTGTTGGAAGGTAATCTTGGCCATAGCCAGACTTTGAAACATTTCGTTCATTTATCCACTCATACTAACTCTGGTTCATCCCTTGCAGAACTTCCATGACGGTACTGATATTCATCGCCAGAGCTTTTATTGCTGGAGGATTCCAGGCTGCCTATGTTTACACTCCAGAAGTAAGATAACTTATCAAAATGGAGCTTTAGATTGCATGGTGTGAAATACAAACAGTTATCACTGTAGTTTAAATCAAAGAGAAACATGACCTGAGGACGCAAGCCTACTTATGTATTTTCTATAGGTGTACCCAACAGCGACCAGGGCTTTAGGTCTGGGAACAAGCAGTGGAATGGCTAGAGTTGGTGCCCTCATCACACCTTTTGTTGCACAGGTAATATACTATCATAATATGTAATCATAACAATATGACTCAAATGATGTGTAAAGATCATAGATTTACTTTTTCCCTGGGCTTTACAACGCAGGTGATGTTGGAATCCTCTGTGTACCTGGCTCTCTCAGTGTACTGCTGTTGCTGCCTCTTTGCCGCCATCGCTTCCTGTGCACTGCCAATTGAGACCACAGGCCGGGGTCTGCAGGAGTCCAGCCACCGTGAATGGGGACAAGAGATGATAGGCCACAGTTCAGGTGGCATCCAACATTCCAGCTCTGGCTCTGGCTCGCAGGGCTGAGGACGCATTGGAGGACAACTGAGACACATCAACAGTAATGAGAAGAGGCGAGAAAGCTAAACCAGCTCTCTGGGTTCTCTTCTTTGTTTCTTCTGTTTAGACAGCACAGTGGCGTGATAAAGCCAGCAACACAATTTTTTTTCAACACGTCACTCTTAGTCTTTCAACACCATTGCTGTCATAACGTTGCCACTGCATAACTGCACAAAGGATGATTAGAAAGGCCAAATGATCTTGAAGGCTAGAGTGAATCGTGGATAACACTGAAATTACTGACATTACTTTACAGTACCAAACATTTGGACACATATACTGTTTCAAAGTTCATGGGTAAGTTTGACTGGTGCTGTGTGTCATCCAGTTGTGGAAGATGTATGCTTTATTTAAGTAAAAGTACCTAAATATCAATGTAAAAATGACTATTAAAACCCTGACAATGCAAATGTGACTTCACTGCAGTACAATGGCTCCGAGTCTTAGAACATTTCATAAATAGAAAAGCAGTATTTTACTGTCGCAGTTGATGGAATTTAAGCTTATTACATGTGAGGCTTTAACTAGAGACTTCTTTCATCATGCATTCATCTGCTTATTTGATTTGTAAAACTCAAAAAATCATTTCAGCACCCTAAGTAATGCCATCCTGATTTAATTTACTTGAACCATTTAGTTCTGGGTGTATGAGGGAAGATCAAAACCAGGCCCTTTGATGCTGATATTTGAACTTCAGATTACACTACAGCTGTTTCACGGTTCTATTTTAGCTGACAAAATCTCAATCCAAATATTTTCATTAATAATTAATGATGCCCTAAAGGAGGGGAAAATAAGACCCAGGTTTAAAAATGCTAAGATGTTTTAGATTAATCAAGAAATGGCTAACACAGTGATACCTGCCTGTGCATATTTACAGATTTCATGTACAAACCCACATCCAACAGTTTAAAGATGTGGTCCTCCTCCTTAAGAAGTCTAGTCTATTCTAGTTCTATTAGTTCTACATACATTCTAGTGCAAATTAGCACACACCCATTTTCTGCAGTAGAGATGCAAAATTTTTATTTAGCTTTCCAGGACATGATGAATGCTGGTCTTCCAACATTCGAACATCAAATTTGATTCGGGGCTTAAAGGTATTTAGTGTTTTAAATAAGAAGATTTAGAAAATGCAATCGGATTTTTTCTGTGACCAACCTCTGACAAAAGCTGGATAGTAAGTGTTAGGCGTAAAAAAAAAAAAAAAAAAAGATAAGGTGTTATCAATAAACCATGCTGCACCTTTTCTTTTTTGCTGTATCAGACTTTGAAGCTGCACTCACATGCACCAAAACAGGAATTTCAATAGGCTGTTGCAATCTGTCTCTCTTGTAAGTAATGTATCATTACCTAGTCTACTTGTTGTCTTTGCTTTTGTTTGTATCAAAGGTGATGTGGAGACAGACTTTGGCCAATCTTGAAGAAAATAAGAAAAGATTAACAAGCACGGGTCCTTCAAGATGACTATTACCTGCCCGTGTTTCAGATTTAGTGCTGCATTAAGTGTCTGTGTGCACAGATTCTTGTCAATGCACTGGATGTAAATGTGTATGATACCATAGTAAATAGTCTTTCAAAAACAAACTGTGAATTTATGTTGTCATTTATCAAATAAAACATTACATGACTTGATGAGAATTATTGCATTTATACCACATTTACTAAGACATGTACACTTCATATCATTCAAAAGCCATCTTTTTAAAATTACCCCAATCGACAATGCAACCATTCATTTATGTTATTTAATAACATTCAAGAATGATTTGTCTCGCCTTAGACTTTTCAGTTTGTTTTAATGATTATTTCTCAGACATGATATAAGTATAACAGCAAGTATCTGATAAGTAACAGTTGCTGTAACTATTACTACTGCTATGAAAATGGCGTGCTGACACTTACTTTTAGAGAAATGCAACTGGACACACATCTACAAGTGAGCTTTTGGACATTTGCCTTTTTGTTCCACAATCTGACCAAATAGCTTCGCCGCCTCCTGGGCACAGCCTCTGTGAATGGTGAGTCCAAAACCTCCATGGCCGTAGTTGTGTATCACCTGCATGAATATCACAATATTTTAGAAGTTGAATTAACATATTCAGGTTTTAAAAGCTGCATTATGTTTATATTGGCACATTTAAGTTTACCTCCATCACGGATTGACCAGCCCATATGGTCTCCCGCTCCAGTCGGACTTTGCTTCGAACAGGCCTGAGACCAGTCCAGTCCTCTACTACCTTAGCATGCTGTGGGGAAACATAAACACAAGATATTTGCTAAAGAAAAAACTTAATTATTCAAAAAAAAAAGGTTTTTTTTTTATTATTATTAAATTGTTCCCTGTTGTAGACTGAGAATTGTACACATTTGAACTGCTAAATTTTATATACTTTAACTCAACAGAAGACTCAGTATAAATAATTAACTAAAGTTTACACAGAACTGCTTTTTGTAGCCATCTGATTGCAATTCACCTTGAGACTTGGCTCGAGCTGACAAGCTTTTTCCCATATCTGCTGATGGTCAGTGGAGTTGTTCTGGTTACTCCAGTTTCCCAACTGGAAAACGCCTCCAACTGTCACAAGACGACTCCTGCAAACATAGACATTCTGTGCATTGCTGAAAACAACAACAACTTTCTGGCTTTACTGTATGGCAATCTGAAATCAGTCTAAGTCAACATGGTGACTGAACAACAGACAGATAATATAGAAACTACTGCTCAAACAAAAGTGAAGTTCAAAATGATAGTTTAACCACATGCAGCACTGAGGTGAAACAATGACGTGAAAGAAAAGTAAGACTACACAGCAACAATCCATATGAGGTGCATGCTGTAACTGCACCGAACTAACCAACTTCAACACTGTATAAGTAATGGTCGTGTGTGCAGCGTTACTCGCACTACCCTGGAATGATGTATGGTGAATTGTAGACTCCGGCTTCAGAGTTGTGAGTTATAATCCAGTGCTTCAGCCATGGGGCATCTACCTTAAACACAGAGAGACAAGGTGTTTGTGGTTCCTTTACAGCCAATTTATCTATCTTTATCCATTAGATCAGGGATAGGCACGTTCAGTCCTATAGAGTCCTGCAAGATTTAGATGTTTCCCTGCACTTACACACCTGATTCAAATTAAATAGATCCAACAACTTATCAAGTTCTGCTCAGTTCATTTGAATCAGGTGTGTTGAAACAGAAAAACATCTAAAACTTGCAAGACTGTGGCTCTCGAGGCCCAAACTTTCCTACCCCTGCATCAGATGATTATCACTCTCACCTTTATTATCTGCCCACGGCCCGGTTTCAAGTCTGCGTCTGGCTGCAGCTCTCCTGATCTCATTCCAGTGCAGTTTATGATCACATCTGCCCCAGCATCTGACAGCTAAAGATAGTCAAGGACAATAAGAGACATTAATATTTAATGACAGGTAACTTTTAATGAACCTTTGTTTCTTTTAAAGATCCCATATTAAACATTTTTTTCAACAATTTCATATGGGTGTCAGAGGTCCAAAAACATTGTTTTCGAAGTGTATTACTCCATATCCAGTCTTGATCATTAATTTCAGTCATTCCAAATGTGGCTCTAGTGAGCTCTAATGAGAACGGGCTGTTTCTGTATCTGAACCTTTAATGTTCATGAATGGTGCCTGTCCACCCCCACTCCATGCCCCCTTTCTGGGAGAAGATCTGGCTTTTGCTGGTGCCCGCTCTGAGATTTTAGAGGGCAGGCTCAGCTAGCTGGAGGGACAAATAAAAGGCAGTATCCACTACCGGGGGCAGTGGTTATTTCCCTTCGTGATGTCACAAAGGGAAAGATCTCAGACACAGAATTTTCTCATTTTTGGGCCTCATACACAGGCTATAAGGACACACATGGCTGTTAGAAGACCTGTAGAAAGTGAATTTTTCATAATATGATTCTTACATAATTCACTAATGGTTTTATATTGTAAGTATCATTTTTAAAACTGCAGAAAAAAAATGTTAACATATCGTTACAATATAGAAGGCTACACTGACCTCTTTAAAGGATGGTATTTTTCTATTGTAAAATTTCACACCCCTTTTTTGCAACCTGCAAATAAAAACAAAAAACAAATGATGAACATTAGGAGCCAAGACTGGTTTTCCAGTAATCTAAATACAGTAGGGAATTTTATGTCGACAATATAAAATTATGGAAACTAGTAAATTGGTAATACCTAAAAATAAAAAACCAAAACAAACAACAAAAAAAAAAAACCTGAAGAAATACCCAAAATAAATTTGTGTAAAATTTCAAAAAATTTTTTTGATCATTTGATAACCATTAAACTACTCAAATCAAAATTTAAACTAAAATTTAGTGGTATCCAGAAAATAATGTTGAAGTTCATGTTTCAAAATATGTGTATGTCCCTCAGCATTAAGCATGCACTTTCATCACAGATGTAAAAGTTAATCATTCTATGTACATTATTACAACCAATACTATCATGGTTGCTGGCTGATATAATTGGGTGCGTTTACAACAAGCTGGATGGTCCTTACAATTCTAATTTATAAGACCACAGGACAGTTTTCTACTTCACCTCAATCCAACTAAAATCAACAAAGCCCCAGAATAGGCAGTGGTATTTCTGGACTTGATTATAAGCACACATTAAATAATAATAAGACAAATAGGATTGCTCAAGCTTACGACCCAGGGAACATGTAAAATGATTGATAATGATTTATGCTGCAAAAAATTAATGATTATCTTGTTATATCAAGAGAAAGTGTTAAATTCAGGAAAAGTTCTATTTAAAAATCACGAGAAATCCATTATGAGATAAGTTTATCAGCTCGACTCAGCGTCACTTTATTTGCACAATTCCTTTCAAACATGTAACCCAAATTGCTTCACAGAGCAAAAAATAAAACAAACAAACAAACAAAAAACTCACCAGTCCATCAACCATGGTAGGTATGATTTACCTTCTACCATCAGTGCTGTGTTGAACCATCCATAACTGGAAAAAAGAAACAAATGTGTTACAGTGTAAGAACCAATCAGAGTCACTGACATCTTTTTTTGGTAATCAATGATTGCTGTGATAAGAGAATAAACTTATCCAAAATACTGATTAGGTACAGAAGTATTTTCACCTTCTGTGTGTTTTTGATGGACGTTTGACTAATTTTAATTTTGATGTATACTGGGAAGAATGGGAAGTCTGGGCTTCAGTTTTCATTTACTTTTGTTTCAAAGCAGTATCAAACAGAACTCACTTAAATCCTGGAAACATCTGCAGCTCTTTTTCTGTGAGGCGTCTGAAGCCGAGGACAATGTCCTTAAATGAGGGGTCCTGCAATAAAAATAAAAAGGTTATGTACGATATGCCCACAACAACAAAAATGTCTTAGCTGTGGTAGAGTTTGGTCTGGATACAGAGTCCAGTTTAACTCTGTGTGTAAACCCAAACATTGGTGAGGCCTCTCTATTGATGTTTCCTAACCACTGCCAGCACCATCCTTTGTGCAGCTACATAAAGCTCCACTTCAGAGTGGCTGAAAACCAGTGGACTTTGTCTATGGTGGATAATGTGCTGAGTTGTGATAATTTATGAATGATCTTTTTGCAGATTACACTCTAGCTAATTATAGACATTTTCACTGCATGATACCTTTGTTCTTCATTGAAAGAGCTGAAAAGTTCCAATCTTATCTTAATGGTCATATTTATAGTACAATTTTAAAGATCAAAGCAACACTCACTGGAACTGGTTTAGTGCAGAGGTTGTACCCAGACTGGAGGAAAATGCCCATTTTTACTGACTCTGGTGAGCTGAGCCAACCCATCAAGTAGTCAAATGTCTCCTTATTCCATTTTCTGTAGGTGGGGACAGGTTCAATTAACATGATAATCGTTTTTTGTAGATAGAGAAATAAAAGTAGAAAGGTATAAAGATTGCACTGACGTTTCCTGGATGTTGCCCTTATCATAGAGGTACGGCTGCCATAAGCCAGCAGCTCCATCGCTGGTGGTCAGAGGAGTGAAACAGTCTGCATACACTTCAATTGTCAGTGGACTGACTTTTGAGTGATACTGCTCATAGATGCTCTGAGCTGTTGATAGACCAATGACTCCAGCTCCAATCACTGCCACCCGCATGTCTGCACTAGCAAACAGATTTACAATGGCGTGCTCACCTAGAAGGAATCCTGTGTGTATGCAAATCCAGGTAATGATATGAATATATGAAACATTGGAAAGCTAATATTGTATTTACTTATTTATGTCTATTAGAATGTGCAACATGGAAATATATA
>JBAMHW010000012.1:17183999-17194417 GCA_037177495.1 Rhadinocentrus ornatus | reverse complement strand
AATCATTCAACACCACAAATTTAATATGTCATCTGAAAAACTTCCATCCAGAAGCTCAAACAATGGCGGGAAGCTAAAGCCCCTAATGTTTGCATTATTTTTACTTTGTACAGAATCTGATGATCTCAAACCTTTTGAAACAAAATATATATATCGACATCGGTTAATATCGGTTATCGGTCATAACTACAATATAAATATCGGTATCGGCCAAAATGTTCATATCGGTCCATCCCTACACATAATAGATCATGTTTTCACATTATTTTGTAATATTTGAAAGAGCTGACTGCCCCCTCTTAATAGCATCATCTCATCGCACCTCTGTCTCCTGAATTTTGTTTATAAAACCTAAAAGGTAAACATACATTTCTTTTTTACTCATGTTCCTATGTTTTTCTAATTTCTTTGTAAGGATTATATAATTATAAGATTATTTGTAAGATTATTTTGCAATAGTGTTATAAAATGAAAAGGGTAAGGCAATTGCATTGTTAATCACAGTTATGTGTGTTTCAGTAATCGTCTACAATAATTTCTAGGGTGGGACTTGGTTAAAAAAATTCTATTTATTTGGAGGCTTTGTAATTAATTAATCTAGATTAATCACATTTTATTCATAACAATAGTTGCCCTAAAAAGCAACATGTTTTAATTTAAATGGATTTTAGTGGATGACTTAATCAAATAATAGACACAGACATTAATATTGTAAACTCAACCTCTAGTAATTTCTGGAGAAATGCATTTAATTGCATTTCAATTCAAAACAGTAGAGAAAGAAATAGAAAATATCTCTGGTCAAAATTAAACTGACCTATGAGAGTCTAAGACATGTGACAGTATGTTTAACTTTTTAAAATGTTTTTGTCCTCATTCTTCATTAATACTAATGGGTATAAAAATCTGACGGTAAGCCAGGGCAGAATCAGCCAATGGCACCTTTGTGCTTTTTATTTTTAACACCTACTCCTCATTGAGAAGAAGTTAACGATACATGCTTTCATGTCATTCTCCAAAAGTCTCCAATAACACCAGAAAAAGTTGCTAGATTTTTTGCTAGTCTCTTTTTTTTAAAATAGAGTTGCTAGCGTGATCTGAAAACTTGGTAAAAACAACGCCAAAGTCCCTAAGTTGGCTGTTAAGAAAGACCTCACGTAGACAGGTTAGATACAACCAAGGATTTATTACAGATCTGCACAGGTTCTTACAATACGGAGTAACCAAGGGGAAAACACTGGAGTCAGTAGATCAGCCAGGTGAGTCGGGACCAGGAAGGGGTTGAAACAAGGTCCGACGGGGAGTGAATGTGGAGGTGGAGTATATGAAGCTCAGGGCTCAGATTGCTCGCAGGTGTGACTGATTAGTATTCAGGAGATTGACTGCGGTGATGTGTGGCAGGTGTGTCCGTGGCAGGGCCTGGTGTAGGTGTAACATTGGCAACACTGCATTAGCCGAGCCCTCACCTCTTGTACATCAGTGTACCAGGAAATCATGCACTCATAAACATTCATCAAGGCATCTTTACAAATACAGAAGTGATTTTATTATTTTAAATATTGTTAAGTTATCACACAAATTGATACTTTACTTTATAGGTAGACACAGATATTCACAAAGTTGGTCAAAGAGGAGGTTTTCAGACAATTCAAAAAGCTTGTTATGACAGGTGCAGCTTCTGTTGAATGTAAATGAACACAAACCTGTGTGACTACACTGGAATGTGCTTGCAGGGTCATGTTTGACAGCAGTCTGAGAATAAGAAGCTGGTTTATTTTGATTGAAAATCACTGCCACATTCAGCTTCCTTGTTAACCCGCTGGTACCAGACATTCCGTGATAAATAACTATGTATAATACTCAGTCTGTCTTCCAAGTACATACACATGCTATACACCATTGGAAAGCTAAGTTTCCTGAGATTTGAATGATGTATACAATTCCTGGCTACAATCATAACTGTAGATTCAACAAACACTTATTTCTGACCAGCTGCCAAAGCAATTTATCTTTGAAGCAATACTGTACTCCACTAGCAGCAACAAAAACAGTCCTGTTACATGAGCAAGGGTCCAGTAAAAGTAGTCCAGTAAAATAGTTAGTCCACAACAAGTCTTTTAATCATAAAAAAAAGAAAAAAACAACCTTTATTAGTGAAAATTTAAGGTTGTTTAAAGGGCTATTTTATTGTTACTATGAAGCCAGTTTTCTCTTTATTTTCTGTTGAAGACGCAGTATGTAAACCATCTTTTGTCTTCTGAATTCTGCGTTACCTCTTGTTTATGGCTGGTAAATATAAAAAAAAGGTTATAGTTTCTCGCTACCTGCCATGTGGAAAATCTTTGTAATGCAGTCAGATTGATTCAGTATTGTATTAATCTTTTGCTGTTATCTGCATTGCAGGAATTTGGGAGTGAAGATGAACGGCGAGTAAATCAGAGGTAAGTTTACTTTTAGGTTTAGTTTTACCGTTCTGTTGCATGGTGCATGGCAAAGCCTTTAACAATATTTAAACAGGTGTTGTTGACCAACTGCCTACATCTGTCTTTTAGTCATGAAATAAATTGTTGAGTGGCGGCAGACTAGCTGGCATCAATAAATGAGAACAAGTATCGTAAAACACCTGTCTGTCTGGCTTGTTGGCATAGTCATCAGTTGCTAACAGAAGACTGCAAAAACTATGTTCATTTGCAGCAGCCACTCAAGTACTATGTTGACAAATGTGGCTGTTTATTTATCATCATTTAGACTGATGAACTTGTTCTTGAACTCTGCATCATCAGTTGAGTCACCTGGCCTGTCCACAGCTTTTTTATGTGCATGGCACAGATTGACAGATAGCTGATTATAATTATGACATTTGGTTGTTTCAGTCATTTACTCAGTTAGTTGTTGTTTCAAATTGGATTTATTGTCTTCATTATACCATATATTTAGTGTCTGGCACTGATTTACATGTCTGTGTAGTCATTGCTTAGTAGGTAAAAAAAACCCACACAATTTCTTTAATTTGCTGGGTGGTGCTAATTTTTAAGGGCTCAACATCAGGAATTAGAATCAGTTGATGTTAAAATTTAGCAACACATTGATACGTGTGTGTTCTCACAGTCAAGTGGAAAACTAATATTATCTGTGTGCACTTTATTAACTTCAAGTGAATGTGAGAGTAACTACGGCTGCTGCTTTCTCTTTGTTTTGTTTCTTGTGTGAGTTTTTGTGGTCCCAGCACACAATTGGGGTGGTGCTTGACCCTTCGTCAGTTTCACCACAGAGTTACTTTTGGCACCATGAAAACATGCAGAGTCAGGATCCTGCAGCACAGCCTGGTTGCACAGCAGAAACACTGTGTGAAATGAAAAAATCAATAGATTATAATTGGATTTTGTTTACAAACATTTATATTGACATAGATTTGAATTTTTCAGTGTCATTCATTTATTCATATCAATGTATTTTTTTCTCCTCATTCAGCTCCAACCTAAAATATTCCCACATCAGACTTGTGGAGTGAAGCTGGGTCTAATTGGACTTTTGATTCCAAATAGTCAGGTTGAGATTATGTAAAAAATATGCACATATTAGGCTCAAGAAATATTTTAATTTCACTTAACTTACTATGCTGTAGCTGTGTCTGTAATGAGCTGCCAGAGCCTAGTAAAACTCCCAACACTGAGGCAAGTAAAGTGAGAGATGACAAAGAAAACATGTCTTAGCACATTTTTCCTACTCTTTAAACTTGCTTAGATGATCGGCAGTTTTTAAACCACAGTTTTTTTTCTAATTAAAAATGGCAGGTTTCTTTTTTTAATCACTATTAATTATTTTCTATAAAGACTACACATCTAAACACAACAGCAAATACTACAAAGTCTTTTTGATATCTGACTATTGATGACTTTGTTGTCTTTGGGGGAGAATTTAGTGTTTTACAGATTGTATCAGTGTGATGCAACCTCGCAGATTTACTAGAACAATAAACTTTGTACCAGGACAAATGTACTGTTTGAGTTTTATATGATGTGTCTCTGTCTTATAGATATTACTACTCTGTGTAGCTAAAATGGACCCAATTTAAATTTGACAGCATTGTTACCTAACTGCAGTGGAAGCAAATTATGAATATAATTTTAGTTAAGATCAGATCTGTACAATAATCTTTTTAATAGTACATAAACACAACACTAGCGTGTTAAGCTGGTACGACCATGATAGCACAATCCTGCACATCATCCAAAATGTCCGAGTCCTCTGTTCTTTTTGTGAACATGGGTTGCTCCTATGGTTTCGTTATTTGCCATGTGAGGTTTGTGATTTTCCACACAGTTGTTGTTAAAAAGTTTTCTTCAAAAGATATGAGTAAGAGGAATCTTTCAAGGAGCAGAAAGATGTTTTTTGATCATGCAATTAGCAAATGCGTCACACTAAGTGTTCAGTTTCTTTTCAGTTATGCAATAGCCTATGCATGTCCCAAGCAATGCATGTGTAAGAGAATGTTCTATGTATGATGCAAGTCCTGACTTGTCTCTCAATATTTTTCATTTTTTGAGAAGTCTTTAAGGCACAATAAAACTAGCAGTAATTTTGTGATTATAGTTTAGCCTTATTAAGTTACCTTTTATATAACAGACAAATTTATTTGGGTGTACTGATTCAGTACACCAGTTGCATGGTTAAATCTGTTGATGGATAGCTGTGTATTTGCCAGATGGGAGTATTTGTACTCGCTGTTACTGGTTAACGTTGATAGCGATGTCAGATCCAAGGGGTTAATGAATGCTGTCATAAACATGGTGCAGGTGTCCAAGGAATGATTTCACTGTGTACAGAGAGGTGTTGGGCAATGCAAATGATTGGGCAAGAATGTACCCAATTGAATACACCATGATCTTGTGATTGGGGTGAGGCAAATTGGAATCATTGTGGAAGTTCAGATTCCCCTAATCTGAACCAGAAAATATTACAAGGGCTCCTTTTTACACGGTCCATTTGAATTTAGCACCTCACCTTTATATCTTGTGTTCATTTCGGATTTTGTTACCTCAGTAAAACAATGATGTATTTCTCATTCAGTCCCACTATGTTTCAACTGATACCTGAAGAGGTATAATCCTTCCTGTTGTGCCTCTCCCTCTCTCCACCTCTTTCAGTGGTGTCAGTGAGAAAAATGCTTGTATTATGCAACTGACAGTCCCAAGAGGATGCTTTTTTTTAATTTTATTGTGCTGGTGTTAACAAAAATATCTAAGACCATGACTGAACCAGGTTGGTTACAGCCTCCGTGCAGCTCTCTTATCAGTTCACCTGGTGAGTCAGGGCAGAGGCTTAGAGGACATCTGGTCCTGTTTTGCTCCATCCACATCCATCTGGATACTAATGGAGCTGCATACTATAACTCAGTGATATGCCGTCATCCCTAACTGCTGCTATAAAGATTGACCTCAAATACATGGGGTGTTCCTGAGTTGACATCCCTCCATTCTTCCTGTGCTGTATGTATCAGGTTGTCCAGGGTGCCATATGGGCACCCCGGACAACTTGATGTGTTCTGTGAATGGATGTACGGCAGTTTATTGAATGGTTAGTGCCCTGGCATCACAGACATTGTCCCATTTTTTAGAAGATTTGGAAGGGTTATCTTGTTATCTGTGTCATAGTGCTAGTATCAGCAAATCATCCCAGATTGACACTCATGTCCCTTGATTGTATATATTTGGGGATTTTGAGGCTAAATGACAGAAGGAAAGTCATCTGTTTGAAATATTTCCTGAGGCTGCAGATGTATGGGGCATAAAAGGCAAGTCCTCCTTAACCTGCTATAATCTCTACTAATCTCACACAGTGTGTTTGATGGTGCTGCATGTGAGTGAGTGACAGCTAGCACTTGCCACTTGAAGGAGAGAAACAAGATTATCCTTCCCTTATAAGCCTGTGTATAATGAGATTTGAGAGTTTTGGTACATTGCCAGTTCTTGCCTGTTCCACCTATGCTTATCCCATGTGTTGAGATCCGTGAAGGCACTACCTTAAGAGTGTTAATGTGGAATTTTCCTGAATTCTTCTCTTCTGTTTTCCAAGTAGTTTTACTTTTTGAGACAAAGAGAAGAAGTGGGCTTCTTTTTTAATTTTGGAGAGTTGGTTACAGCAGCACAAAAGCCAGGAGAGGGATGTTTGCATTTGCTTTAGAAGATATCTGTTCTTTGCATTTTGTTGATTCTAACCTGATAGATAAGGAGCGTTGAAGAAGGCAAATTATTTCTCTTAAATTATCCTTCATTCGCTAGAGTCTGGCTTACAAACTTTCTTTACAGTAAAAGGTTGTGACAGACAAAGCAGACTGAGGGACGTGAGAGATTAGTTATGTGTGCCGTAGGCAGCGGGTGGAGGCTGCAGTGTGTCCCTGCAGGCAAGGAGGTTGACTTGCAAACAGAGACGCTTAGATGAGGGAGGAGGAAGAGGCAGCCAGAGGGAGTGGCGTCTGAACAGACGGCACTTTTCCACTGAGCAGAACAGATGAATGCAGACAGTCTGTCAGTCTGTCATTCAAAAGTAGTGGGATAACACTTAATGTTTTCATTGCTCCTTTGCTTCTTCACTATTGCTGAACGTGGATGAGGACAAGTTAGCTTGGGCCTGGGAGGGCCTGATTTTATTCCAGTTAACAGGATGCATCTGGTTGTAGAACCCATTCAGGAGGCCGTGATGAAGATGATACCCTATTTTGTGGAAAACGCTGTGTTGACCCAGAGTGAGATAAACCGCATGTGAGTGTAACAAACTTTTTTTTGTTGTTATGAGATTTTAGGAAGGGTTTTCACTGATGAAATCTGAGCTCAAGCACCTTAAAAAGGTTTACACTCTTAAACTCATGATTAGTGATTTTTGATGTTTTTAAAGCAATCTAATGCATCATTATTCACATTTTGTGACTTCGGCTTAGTGATTGAACTCTTTGTGTTTGTCTATAAATAAAGTTCAGCTGTTATCATGCTGAACAATTTAGGTTTCTGGAAATATTTTATATCATAGTCTGTTTTTGCTTTGATACCAGATGTATTTTTAGCCGTAACATTTGTGAAGAAGTTGATTGCAGGGTGCTGCAGGGAAAAGACAGTAGAGATGAGGCTATTCAGTTAAGATGTCTGCAGCTCTTCATTTATGCATGAAAACGAGTTTCACACTTCTTTTGATTTCTCATTTAAAGGTTTGTTCTCCTGGAAATGATCTATCTCAGGTTAAGACCCAATTTAAACTCTGACTATAAATGAAAAAAGAAAGAATGAGTAACATGGATTTTTGCAGTCCTCTGTAGAGATGAGGCAGTAGCCCCCTGTCTTGGTATTTACACTTTTTGCCTCATAATAATCTATCATTTCCTGAGAGTAGACCCTCCCTGCACCCTCATAAATCTGAAACAGAGAACACAGTGGGTGAAAAATCTACCAAAATGACACAAAAGCTCTTGTTGAGATGTGTCCACCCCCATGCCTTGTCACTGATTCTTTCTTTTTTTTCTTTTTTTTTTTCTTCAGTGGTGCTGGGGGCGATCATAATTTATTGTGAGGTGGTCAACATAAAATCCATTGTTCCCACAAAATGTTCTTATTTGGCCAGGCCTGCTTTTATCTATGTGAAAGCCTAATCAGAGAGAGGTAATTTAGGAAGCAGTTTAGATGTTACCACATTATAACATTAAAACCATATTCATTAGCACATTTTTATTCAGCACATATGCAGATTTCGATTGTTAGAAATGTTCATTTTCGGAGTCATGGCAGTGCAATTTGATTTGAGATTTTTTTAAAGCTAACATTAGTTATTAATGCCTCATTTCCCCTATACACTGAGGTTCTGAAAGTTGTACTTAGATACAGGTTTGTCTTAGTACATGTCAGGATTTGTTGTGATCCTGTCAATCATCAATTCTTCACTTTCTTAATGATGACCTGGTTTGCCAGTCTGCACACACAGAATATGTGGTACATGTGTTCCACATTGCTGCCAGGTAGATTTATGAATGTGTGTGCTTTGTTATTCGATGAAATGCAATGATTGAATTCAGCCTGAGGGAAACACCTCACTTGTTTTTATTGCAGCTCCTTACTTGTGTCATCTGTTGACAGTTCCAAAGCCTAACCTAAAAAGGTCAGGATTTTTACAGGCAGATGTGAGGTGATAATTGCTGCTCTTAGGTCATTGTAAAAAGAAAAAGATTGCAAAGAAATGCATTTAGGACAAATATTTAGGTCTGTGTTGCATTACAACAAGGCAGTTAAAACCTGACGAGTCAAATCTGAGTGCAGCCCATGCAGCAGAAAGAAGACAGATGAGCATTCAGGATCAAAGCTTGATTCATGGTGGCTGCAGGTTTGCCTCTGTAACGTGGCAGCTTGGCTTCTCCTCTTAGCTTTTGAGATAGTTTGCCAGCAGCTGACAGCCATGATTTATGCTCATCTCCATGGCTCCTATCATTGACTTGAACTGTTTTGTTGAACTGAAATATTTTGTCTTGTGTCTCAGTGTTTGGTCTGTTATAAACAAATTGTTAAGGATTGTGCTGAGCTGTTTCTCTGCAGCATGGTGTCTAATGTGCAGTGTCTGTCTAAAAATGTGAAACTCTTCTGTTGCCTTTTTTTGCAGTTTGAGTGAGAGCTTCTTCATGGTAAAGGGTGCTGCTCTCTTCTTGCAGCAGGGAAGCAGTCACCAGGGCCAAAAAGCACATCCTCATCACAAACATGCAGGTGAGAACCATAAGGCATGGCACCGTGTTGACCACATCAATCCCCCAAAATGTACTTTTAATCTTGTCAATGTCTGTAAGAGGATGCAGTGAGTTCAGGTACTGCAGCAGATGTTTATAGCTGAGGTAAGGAGGACAGAGGCTGCGTCGTTGATAAGCATGTTCCAGACCTATAGCTTAGGCAGATTAGGACTTAAATCCAGCGTATGGTAGCACTGTGGGCAAAACTTCTCTTGATGATTAACAGACAACTTCACTGTTTATGTTGCTTCACATGTCCCCTCTTATTCACATCTTTTGTTTTTTAACAATGTGTTTTATCCAAAGCATATTACAAGTTTGGAACCAATATTTAAGCTTCAATGCAGGGAAACCCAGGGACAAACATTTAGTGCTTAAATGATTTGAAATCAAAATTTACTGAGTACACAGGCAGCATTATCATTCTATCTGATTGTTCTTATGATTGTATTAATGAATTGCACAAGACCAAGTCAACATTAATAACAGATAGTCTGATAATTCTGAATTTGTTGTAGAGAACGCTGCATTATCTAAATTACTTATAGTGTCACAGTTTTTGGTTATTCCTCTATAACAGCTACTTTTGCTTTTGTCAACTATGCCCAACTTTGTCACATGACTAGTTAGGCTAAACTGTATGGTATCATTAATCAAAGGCTGTTTTAAAAATGTCACCATTGAAAGCCACAATAGCTCCTTTAAAGATTCAAGGCTGACCTGACAATCCAGTGGCATAATGAGAATTCACCATCAGCCAACAGCTAAGCTGCTGCCAAGTCATTTGGCAAGTCACGGCTGTGACTGGCAGCTTTGTCCGTTTCGTTGGCCATTTTGTCAGGTACCTCACATGTGTGCGGGACATACTTTATCCCCAGGAACTTTTGCCAGGGGAAATAGCTGTGTCATCTCTCAGTAACTGTGGCTTTTAAGGGAGGAGGAGGAGACAGTGAGGTTGACTTATAGTAAGAGCTTGATAAAGGTTTGTTCTAAAAGCCATCAGAGACTTAAAGTTAATCATCTGCCAGTTCTGTGAAAATAGGTTACACTAGAGAGCTTAAAATGTGAAAATAATCCTCTAGTTTGTGAAGACATAATTATTTGACTATTTCAGGTGTGGTGTAATAACTCTTTGTTGGAGCTACAGAATGTAATTTTAAGCACATTCCCACTTTAATCAAATCTTATAGTTTCACATGTTAATTCTAGCTCTTTTACACTTTTCAACAGGTTTCCCTTCCAAAACATCAGTTTAACCGTTTCACATATGACATCCTCCTCCTAAACTTTAGATATTGTTTCCACTCAGCTGCTTAAAGAAGTATTGCCCTATTATCTTAAAAAAGATAATTTGTCTTTTGCCTGTGGTTAATAGCTTTAAGCATGCTATTGTTCATCCACTGCTAAAGAAAACACATTTGAACCCCTTATCATTAAGTAACTACAAACCAATCTCTAAACTGTCCCTTTTATCAAAGGTTTTGGACAAAGTAATCTTTACACTCTTTATATCCTTTGTAAATAACTGCATAACAAGCTACAGATCGATCTACATGAGCAATACCCCCAGGGATTCCTGAGAGGGGGGGGCGGAAGAGAATCCCATCGGACGGACCAAAGGATGACGACACATGGAAACGGAAATACGACGATGACTATG
>JBAMHW010000012.1:17162262-17183899 GCA_037177495.1 Rhadinocentrus ornatus | reverse complement strand
CACAAGCTGGGGCCTGATCAACCCTGGCTGGGTCGCCTGGAAGAGGGGGTCTGATTGTTGAAAGACCCGAAACCCCCCGTGATCCCAGGTTACATTACTGATGATGTGTGCAGGGGCACCATAAGGTGTATCTAAGAACATTTATAACTAATTTTAGTTTGATTTTAGATCACTTCATAGCACAAAGATTTGTTAAAGTGACCTACAGCTGATTGCAGATAGACTGATCTTAGTTCCCATGGATTTAAGTACTGCCTTTAGGCTGGAACAAACAAGACTGAACCACATATGTATCCTAAGCATCAAAACAGGGTGAAAATGACATATTTCTTCTAGATTCCTGCAGCCTGAGTGACATTATTTGACAGAATGCCTAAATTCAAAACAACATGCCCAAAACATATTTTGGAGCCCAAACATAATGTGAATGATCATAACTGAATTTAAGTACATTTTGGACAATGTCAGATTTAGCATTTAAATGCAGAAGAGAAGTGGGCTCAGGATGAACCCTGTGGTATGACACCAATCAACTAAACCACTGAAGAGGTTAAGGTTCTATTAGAAAGAAATGTACATAAAAAGGTAACAGACAAATGATTTATTCCAACCCTAGACAAACCCTAGACTCCTCTGCGTGAAACCCAGTTTTGCCCATCTTATTGCCAAGATAAGATGTGGCCGGGGAGAGGGAAGTCTTGGTTTCCCTGCTTTGGCAGCTGTCCCTGCGACCCGACTCCGGATAAGCAGCAGAAAATGGATAGATGGATGGATTATTGACAACAGTCAGACACTTTATGTTTTATATTAGCAGATGATAAATATATATATATAAAAAAGTCAGGATTTCACAATTAGTCTTTTTGCCTTGTTGTGGCATCTGTCAGTAAATAGCAGGCTCTTTGTTTACTGCTACTTTGCCTTGCTTCTATCCCTACTTTCTGTTTTATCATCCAGCCCTACTGACTTGTCTTGGCACAGCGAGCACTGAGGAATGTAAAATAACCAAAGACAAGGTCTTGAACTGTGGTTTTGCAGCCAATTAGTTTCCTGATGCAAATTCGGGATGAAGTTGTCAGTTCTTCTCTCTTCAGCCAGTTAATAAGACATGTCAGCTGATAAAATTCACTGAACATATGTTAAGTGATTGTTTTAAGGAACAGGCTTTAGTTTTGGCTTGATGGGGAGGAGGCAATGGTGTTAAACACTAGAAAGCAGTGTTACTTCAAATACTCTCATTAGACTACAGCAATAGTTTGATATACATGTCTGCCTTGTGCATTCAGCTCTTAATATTCTTTGTGTCAACTCCAAACAAACCATTTTCTTCTCCAACAGGTGACTTACCTCAACACCTGCAGGTGATGATAAACATTCTTCGCTCGGAGGACAGAATCAAATTGGTATGAAATAACATAAGCATGTGCACACATTAAAACAAAAACATAAGCACACCTAAACACAGTCACTAAGAACCTGGCTTAGAAAACTTGAACAGATTGGATTTTATCGTCCACTTGGGATGCTTATTTGCTCACTGTAATTATTAGCTCATGAGTGCCTTGAACACACTCGGAAGAGCATTACAAAATTTTTCCATGGTATGTGTGTATGTGTTAATGTGAGGCTGAGTTGTTTTATTTTACATCCGCCACCCCTGTGCTCCCACACATCCTAGGGATATTCATTAACACTATACACAAACTGTCTTTTATTACTTCTCAGTTTACTATTTTAAACGACCAAGGCTTTGCATTTGCATGATTAGAGCAGTGTTTACTTTATGGGTTAGGCAGCTCTAAAATACTGTCTGTACCTCATGCAGGCAGTGCGGCTGGAGAGTGCATGGTCAGATCGTGTCCGCTACATGGTGGTGGTATACACCAGCGGGCGACAGGACACAGAAGAGAACATTCTTTTGGGAATCGACTTCACCAACAAAGACTGGTACAAAAAGGGTCATTGTGTTTTTTTAAGTGATTATAGAGGCTGAATTCTATTTATTTATTGATATTATCATTTTATTGGTGCTACTTGTAGATTAGGTACGGTGTATAAACTGGATAAAGTCTGTTTATGTACAACACTCACCTGCCTCAAAGTGGAAGTGTAAATACACTGCCTGGCCAAAAACAAAAGTCACCACCTGGATTTAACTAAGCAAATTGAGACGAACCTCCTATTGAATAATTACTGCAGGGGTGATTATCATTCAGCTGGCTACAAGTTATTTAACCCCAGCTGATACAACGAGTAGCTTCTCATGTCTTAAACAAACATGTCGACACATCCCGTGATCGTGGTAAAGATGTTAGTCTGTTTAAGAAGGGTCAAATCATTGGCATGCAGCAAGCAGAGAAAACATCTAAGGAATCTGCAGAAACTACTAAAACTGGGTTAAGAACGTCCAGCGTCGTCTTCAAAGAAGAATTGTAGTTGAAAAAATTCCTAAAATTGTGACCAGCAATTACCTAAACATTTGGTGAAATCAAGAGAGAAAAAAAAAAGAAAAAGCAGTAGAACTCAGGGCTATGTTGTAAAGTTTGAAATTATGAACATTTCCACATGAACAATGTAAAAGTAACTCAAGGGATTGGGACTGAACAACCACTAATCAGTGAGGCAAACAAGAAAAAAAGGCTTAAATTTGCTAGGGAGCATAAAGATTGGACTCTGGAGCAATGGATAAGGGTCATGTGGTCTGATGAGTCCAGATTTACCCTGTTCCAGAGTGATGGGGGCATCAGGGTAAAAAGAGAGGCAGATGAAGTGATGCACCCAGCATGCCTAGTGCCTACTGTACAAGCCTGTGGGTACAGTGCTGTAATCTGGGGTTGCTGCAGCTGGTCAGGTCTAGGTCTAGCAACAATTATGTGTCCAAAGAATGAGGTCAGCGGTCCACCTGAATGAGCAGGTTATTCCTTCACTGGATTTTTTCTTCCCTGATGGCACACCCAGATTCCAAGATGGCAATGCCAGGATTCATCGGGGTCAGATTGGGAAAAATTATTTGAGGGAGCATGAGACATGTTCACACATGGACTGGCCACCACAGAGTTCAGACCTGAACCCCATTGAGAATCTTTAGGATGTGCTGGGTCTCGTATCATCAATGAAAAATTCATGCAACACTGGATGGAAATAAATCAAAACAACGCTACAGAAAATGTGTGCATATCAAAGCTAAAGGCCATCCAATTAAATATTATGATATTAATGAACAAACGAGTGTCACCTTTTTTTTTTTGGTAGCAACTTTCATGTCAGAATATTTGCTTGTGTACAATAGAAGAGCTGTTCATTACATAGGGATTATTAAACAATTTTAAGTAAGAAAATAGAACACATTTCAAAGAAAATTTTGTTGAATTTATTCTGATAATTAATGTTGTTTTTTACATGCAAATGTGCTTTTTCTCTGGCATCCTCTGACTGTTGGCCGGGTAATGAATTTGAACTCTCATTTTTCTCAGCAAAAGCTGTTCTATCGGCATGGTGCTACCTCTGTGGAGTGATACAAAGATCCATCTGGATGGAGATGGGTAAGCACTCTGTCTTATTGTAAAAACAAAGACCACAGCTGCAGCACAGTTTGTCAATTTTTACCCAACACTGCACTGACCATTTGACACCCTAAATGAGCTTGATTCACACATCCCTGCATTGTGCTCCAGCTCAGGGACTGACTGCACATTTTTTCTTCTCTGCAGGGGCTTTACTGTGAACACAGCGGGTAGAACTCATGTCTTCAAACCTGTGTCAGTGCAGGCTATGTGGTGAGTAATAATCAACCTCTGGAGACATAGTGGCTGTCTACAACAGCTTAGTTTCACTGCGCACCACAGGAAGGGTCCAAATAAGTAGTCTTCTTTTTTGCCCAGGTTCCTGTCTGAGTGAAATGACCTAGAGATTTTGAAATAGAAGCCATGATAAGACAAGTTTAAATTTCTAAATACTTAGAAACAGAGTTTCAGTACTTTTTTATCTAGTTTTAATAGCTGTGATTTCTATAGATAAATATGTGGACAGGAAGTTGAGTGTCAGCAGCCTGTGACAATATATTTAACTTGAGAGCCTTTTTCTTTCTATTATTAAATGACAAACCTTCATAATGTAATAATGTGTTATTTTTCTGACATGGTAAATATTATATAGCCTCTGTGCAACAATGTGATAAGTGCATTAGATGAAGTTTTAAAGCAATTTTTGGAGTATATTCGCTACACAGGTGTAGTTTTTGTGAGAAATCCACTGGCTTGTAGATCTACTTCAGAGTGTAGTGTCAAGTTTGGTTAGTTTCTCATTGTGGCATGGTCAACTATTTCTAAGTTCTTAAAGATTTTCCTACCAATTTTCCATAACCTATTCTCAAGGAAGAATAGCTCAAGGAAGATAGCAAGGTAAAAAGACAATAGGTAGTTTGGTTTTAATCACTAGTCTTTGTCTCTTGATAAACACTGAGCTGCAGCACACAGGTTACACCGGGCTGATTCATTGTGCCACCTGCTGGCATGAGGACTCATGTGCACAGACTTTCATGAATCCAATTAATGCTCCATTAATTTAATTGTTTTTACTAGTATAGTTTAGAAAATCAAACGTAGACAAGCCACCTACATATCTAAATTTTATTTTTCTGATCAACAACAATCTAGGTCAGCCTTGCAGGTGCTGCACAAGGTTTCTGAGGTGTCACGCAGGTTTAACTACTTCCCTGGAGGCATGGCTCTCACCTGGATGGGCTACTACGAGAGCTGCATTGCCTCAGACCAGAGCTGCATAAACGAGTGGAACGCCATGAAAGACTTAGAGACCACACGGCCAGACTCACCCACAATGTTCGTTGATAAGTCAGTAAATGCTCTTCATCCCAACAAACAATTCCTTATGCAAAGAATGATTCACTTTTACTGTGAACCAGCTCTTGAAGTTGCTTCACGTGCCAAAAAAAACTGATTAAGTGATTGCTTAGATTTTATTCAAACTGGATTTTCTTCTAGGCCTTCAGAAAGAGAGAGGACAGAGTGCCTTATTAAAGCCAAACTCCGAAGCATCATGATGTGCCAGGATCTGGAGAACGTCACCTGCAAACAGGTAGAACCAGAATACCACAAGAAAACAGTAATAAAATGTTGCCTTTTGTTTGGTTCATGCTGGGTCAGTACCTACATTAGTAACCTCCCTTGGTGCTTATTCAGGTCAAGGGGTCTGTGAAGTCTACTGGATTGCAGACCCACTTCAAGTTTTAGTGTCAAGTGTCATTGGATTCTCATTGTTTCATGGTCAACTATTACTAAGTTCTTAAAGATTTTCCCACCATTTTTCGTACATACCTACATTATACTTTTCATCATGTGTTTCGTTAAGTTACTTTGCAGTTTAATTGATGAAAGGTCCTTATTCTAAAATGATGCTTTCTTATCCCATGTTTCCTCGTACCCTTCAGACACTGTCCTTGTCAATTACAGGTCTGTTTAAGACCAGAGTGAAAGCTGATAAAGCTGTTATTATTCAATATATCAACTGTGCAGAGATTAGTTTTTGCAGGACATTAGATAAAAAGGGCAATTTACAACTTGGTCTATTTCTTTTTGATCCCTGTTCCATTTAAATCTTAGTTTTTGAGTGTTTCATCAAGCCGACATCTAACTACAGTTTTATGTAAACATTTTTTTGTCTGCTGCAAGAACTCCACAGTTCAGCCTTGTTGCTGTTTCTTAATGTTTTCTTCAGCAAGTAAAACTTGAACTTGGGAGTACGTGGAAATCTTTTCAGTCTTCTCCAGCTCTTTAGGCAGAATTAATCATGTTCACGAGATGTACTGGGAATTAACGTTTGAAACGTAGTCAAAGGTAATCAAACCTCTTTTTTTTTTTTTCTTTCCCAGATCCGCACAGAGTTGGAGCAGCACATGAATTGCAACTTGAAGGAGTATAAAGAGTTCATTGACAATGAAATGCTACTAATCCTTGGCCAGATGGACAAACCCACTCTCATCTTTGACCATGTTTACCTGGTACGAAAATTCAAGCTGTCTCACGATCAGAAAAACTTCTGATGAACTTATTGCTAAGAATAATAGTAATAAAAACAATTCCCTTTATTTCACATCCTAAAGGCATACTGATGTTAAGTAATCTCCCCGGTGAAATAATTGTTTTTGGAAAATGAACAGTCTCTAAAATATTTGAAAATACACTCAGTCTAAACAGTATTTTCTCTCATTTGTTTTTAGGGATCTGAATGGAATGCGTCTAATTTGGAGGAGCTGCAAGAGACAGGGTGATTTATTTTAAATTATAGAAGAGCTAAGATAACCACATACAACACATATTTTCATTATGATTCAAGCTAGAAAGAATGTTTATGAGTTCATATTATCTTACCCCCCTCAGGGTGGGCTACATCCTCAACGTTACCAGAGAAATAGACAACTTCTTTCCAGGGACGTTCAGTTATCACAACATACGTGTTTACGATGAAGAGGCCACCGACCTACTCGCTCACTGGAACGACACGTACAACTTCGTTGTGAAAGCAAAGTGAGCCCCCCAATGGAACAGAAAATCTGTCATATTTGTTAAATGCAAATACATCTAATCATATGACTTGGTGAACTCTAAAAATGTTCAATCTAATTTTCTGTGTTTGTTTTGTATTTTTGGGGATCCAGTTTGGTAGAGAAGAGAAAGATTGCATTTAAGTGTTTATTTTAAAGCTAATAACAGGAATTAAGGATAATTCTAAGAGTCTATATGTTATTAATAAATGTTATGATCATGGTTTGAGCTCAACATTCCCTTATGTAGAAGTGCAGGCTCTACAAGTTGTGTACTAAAAAGAGGATTTCACATAGATAGATGTAGAGTCAGTCAGTGAATAAAAAGAGTCGGTGCCAACCAAGAGAGGAATAGTAAACAAGGGAGAGATAGACAAATCTCAAGAGCTGATTGTTTCAAAGGACAAAGAAAAATGTGACAATTGGGTGTACTTGTATCCTGCATCCATTCCAGTCCATTATCACCTACATTTGCTTTAGTTAGAGTTATAACCAAACATGCAAAAGAGACAGAAACCTTTTTTTTTTCTGGTTGCAACCGGCTGTATATGCAGTTTGTGTATTACATGGATGTATATATTATTCTTATTTACAGAAAGAACCACTCCAAGTGTCTGGTTCACTGTAAGATGGGCGTGAGTCGGTCTGCCTCCACTGTCATCGCCTATGCTATGAAGGAGTATGGCTGGTCGTTGGAGAAAGCTTACAACTTTGTCAAGCAGAAGAGGAATATCACACGACCCAACCCAAGTTTCATGAGACAGCTAGCGGAGTATGAGGGCATTTTAGATGCTAGGTAACGTCTTCATTTGATTTGTGCGTGTGGAGTGTTATTGACTAGTAATCTGTTAAATTAACCTATTTTTGACTTATTCTCTCCTTCTCCTGTATTTTTCTATTTCCAGCAAACAACGTCACAACAAGCTGTGGCATCCAGATGCAGACTGTGAAATGGCAGAGGGTCAACAAGGGTTGGCTCAGTGTTGTGGAGGAGAGGAAGGAGGACACCTCACTCCAGAGCCAGGGATGTCTCCCTGCTGTGAGGAGGCGCTTTCTGATAAAGGTGCAGCATGCCCCTCCTCGTGTAGGACTGTTGCATTGGAGATCGACCCAGCCTACAACAACTACTATTTCCGACGGCTCTCTGATTCTGCACTAGACAGTGAACCATCAACACCCGTGCGAGGCCCACCCCTTCTTGGCATGGAAAAAGTGTTCATAGAAATTGAAGACGTGGAGCGAGACGCTCTGCTGGATGATGAGGCCTTTGATGGGCATGATGGGCTCCCACTCCCCCACTTTGGACCTACAGCAGAGGGGACTGCTGCCCAGACTTGCAGTCGTGGCCCTGAGCCACTTGAGGAGCTGCGCTTGAGGCTGGAGTTCAGCACAGTGGAAGAGGAAAATGAGGAGGATGTACAAAAGGAGGAAGCAGAGATGGAGGTACTTATGCAGCCAGATGATGGAGGTGGTGGTGAAACACAAGATGATGAGGTAGAGGGGGATACGGAAGGTATTGGGATGGACCTGGCAATCCTAAATGAAAATTCTAACAACAACAACCACTTCAGCCGTCTGTGCAACTACAATGTAAGTTTGATCAATGTAATTAGCCCATACTTAAAAAAAAAACCCACTGATAATAACTATATGAATCGTTCTCATCTGGCATTTGTTTTCTTGACTTCTCTTCATTTAGGAAAAATCTTCCCCCATCCTTCTTTCAAGTGATGCTTTTAAATTGTCTAGCTGGGATCAGACTAAATCCCAGGAGCAAGAAGACTCTACAACTTCGACTCCTAAGCTTTGCCTTAACCCCAGCCCTTCTTCTGAAGTCCCAAGTGCTTCATTCCCACAGTCCCATCCCTCCTGTGAAGGCCTAATGTCTTCAATAGAACTGGTGTACCCCTGTGGTCCTTTGTTTGACTGTGCCAACTGTGCTGCCTGCCTACCCACTGATCCACTTGATAGAGAGGAGAAGCCTGGGGAATCACTGAGTTCAGTGAATCCCAAGGACAATGGTGAATACTTGGAAGTTAAGACTGAGTTTGATTGCAGCCACTTTCCAGCTGCGTCAGACGCTCTTCCTCCACTGATGAGAGTAGATTTTGGGGAAGTGAAACCTGCAGTAGCTTGTTACCACGGTCAACAGCAGGAGACCCTTTTACAACTGCGTCAATCTGGGCTGGTCCGCCGTCGTGCAGAGAGACTAGAGATGCTTTCAGGTTTGTCTCAGGAGACCGTGCACTCTTTGAAGCCTTTGCATGCATGCCAGAGGTCCAAGAAGAGTTCCTTACATGGTGAGGAGGAGGAGGAGGAGGAGGAGTTGTCTGGCTTTACAGCTGACTTCACTAAAACTTCAGCACCATGCCAAGTGCGGCTAGAGCCACTGGTGGTGCCACTGACCAATGAAGCCTTGTTGGGGGTGGCAGGATCTGGGTTCCTCACACCAACCTCCTCGCCTCATGGCTCCACCTTAACACGCAGCTCTAGCAGCGACAGCCTGCGCAGCGTTCGGGGAAAACCTGGTCTTGTACGCCAGAGGGCGCAGGAGATAGAGACCCGAATGCGGCTGGCGGGGCTGACAGTGCCCTCACGGCTAAAGCGCTCCAACTCGCTGGCCAAGTTGGGCAGCCTCGACTTCTCCTCCGAGGACCTGTGCTCAGCCTGCTCCTCTGACGCAGGCACCCTGCTGCTCCTTTCACTGTCTCCAGAGCCAGACATAGGCCTGGAGTGGGACTCCCCCACCACTTCTGCAGGGTCCCAACACCACAAGGACCTGCACACTCCAGAGCGAGAGCCTCCATCTGAGCCCAGAAGCTGACATATCAAGAGGAGCTTAAATGTTTATACACTCCGCTCAAATCCCCATCTGACCAGAAGGATGGAGAGAGCTGCACATATTCTGGAAACAGGAGAATTTAGTCCAAGAAAACAAATTAAAATAAAAAACGCCAACTGTTATATTAGGAGGGGCCACTCTTCTTTGCCACATTGTTTCTCAAACTGCTGTTCACATTGATAAAAGTCATATTGCTGTATCTGACAAATGTGTTAAGCCATGAGTTCATCTATAACTTTGTTTGCATCATGGACAAACAAGTGCCTTACCCAAGAGACCAGAGGCACAGAGCTGTGTGATAAGCTGCAGGACACGCTGGTACAAGGCACTCTATAACCTTTAACCTGCTATTCATTGGCACCTACATTACCTTTACCGGGTAAAAAGTGGTAGCCTGCATTGATAAACTTGAATCCCTTAAACAGTTTAAGAGATAAATGTTGAATAGTTTATCACAAGTTTTTTTTAGGGTCATTAAATTAAAAGATTACCTCATGTTGCATACACAGAGCTCTTGCACAGACAAAAACACAAGGCCAGAGTTTAATTCCGTTTCTTTACGAAGATCAAGAGCGAGGAAATTTTTAACGCAGAAGTGTATGCTAATTCATTAACTGCAGGAAAGTCTGAGTGAGTGAATGGGATGAAAGGATTGAGAAGGTTATAACCTTTGCCAGCGACACTGTTTTCAACAAACAGAACAGAAGCTTTTCTGAGTTTGTTGTTTCTTTGCACTGTTTATTTTTATTAAGTAAATACTGGTACACATCAAGCTATCTTCCAAAATAACATTGAAGAAATGTTATTAACCTCATCTTTCCCTACACGGTACAATATTTTTGGGAGAGCAGAGTGATGAGGAGTCACTGCGTCACATCTAATCAAGTCTGTATGAGAATTTCCCAAGCTAAAGTTAGCTGCACATTTCTGACATATAACATAGAAGATACAGCAAAAACAAAACATTACATCAAAGCTTTCTTTAGCTTAAATTAATTTTTAAGTGCTGCCAACATTTTAAACTTGTGCTTTTTGAAATGAAGACCAAAGTTATTTTTGGCTGTCTTAACAAATCAGAAACACCATTGAAGCTGTACAAAATATGTGAATCATGTTGCGTAAATATTTAAATGCTGTCACCTCTTTTTGCACCTTTACGAAGTAATGAAAGAGACTCGGAGGAGTCGTTATGCTCATAGCTGTTAAGCTTTTATGCTCATATCATTAATGAGTTTTGAGGCTTTTGTCACTGGTGTGACACGATCACATAAGGTTATGTCAAAGTTTTTAATAATTTTTTTTTATATTTAAGTATGCAGTAATTTTTGTACTGTACATTGCTGTAGTTTTAATGCATATTGCACTTTTTGTGTTGTAAAGATAATGTACTGTATGTGTTAATTATGGAAATAAACATCTCTTTTACAGAATTTTCCATAGATTTTGTTTTCTGTGTCTGAACATTAATTATATAAAACAAAACTCCTTTGATTAATGCAGATAGGACTTGAGAAGAAAATGGTCAGACACATATAAAGGAAAAACTGAAATATATGTGTTCTGACTGGACTGTAATGGAGTGTGTACTCTTAACATTACATCACAGTGCCCTCATCTGTATGCTTTGGCAGGAGAATCATTTTTTACCAGCCAGGTTATGTAACATTTGGCTTCCTGTCACTGTTTGCATGACATCAGTAAATTACTGAAGTTATATGCCCTTGTCCATCCTGGCCTTTATGTGTCTATGTGTATATACAGAACTGAGTGCAGAGGGGAACTGAGCTGGCAGAAATGTGTAGTGTTTCCTGCATAATGACACCTGAGCAAAGCTTTTCAATTTCTGTAAAGCTTAGCATACGATTACTATAAACTTGTCAACATTTAATTGGCCGATGGAATTCACTCACTGTTAGCCTGTCAAGTAACCTGTGGAATCTGCTTTGAATTAATGATAAGCTCATATCAGAGAGATTTGTTTTTGTCTTGGCTAAACTGAAAGTGACCTGTAACACCTTGCAAACACAAAAACCCCAACTGGTCTGAACACTGGCCGTCTGTCTGTTAACACAGTAGCCTACAGTGTGCAGCCGCTGGGTGTGGGCCGGCCCCTCTTCCCCTTCTTTTGCCGATGAATTCTTGGCTGCTGTACCTCCACTTTTGTTTTATTATCTGAGGACATATCCTGTTTTGGTTGTTACTATAGAAACCAAAAGAAACAACAAAGAAAAAAAACTGTCTAAGCTGTTTTTCAGATGATGTTCCACACTCTGGCATAACCGGGCTGACTGTAATTGTCCACCAGTAATTACAGTAGCCCTGTGGTGTAAAATGGAACAACAAAACAGAGAACCTGACAGCGTTTTACAAAACACAACACAACTGATTTATAAAACAGCTAAACAGATGGCAAAATAGTTCAGAACACTCAAAATCTTTAGATCTTTTTTAGGTCTTTGCTCAAGAATTGCATACCCATAATTAAATGAGTATATTTCTGCAACCATTAGGTCTATTACTTTTGGAGTCATAGTAAAGAGAATACTTGTGATATTTGTAAAGATGTGTAAATATCAGTATGTGTTGCTGATGAAGAATAGATGAAGATGACACATGGAACAAATTATAAAAAAAAGTCAGGCTCACCTCACATTTTCGGGATGAATATGAATATCTCTTTGGAGTGATGCTGCAGCAGTTCCAAACGAGCAAATCATAGTATAATGTGTAAATATTATCTATGCAAAGGCCAGAGCTTTTAGACAGTTCAGGTGTAGTCTCTAAAAAGATCATTTAGGCACGTTGTAGTACTATCTCTTCTCAAAATCCCCTAACTGGGAGACCTCAGCTTTTGGAGAACAAAACAAAAATAAATTTTTTTAGAAAATATTGAAAATTAAATCACAATGTCTTTACAAAAAACAACGGCAAAAACAACCCAAATCCCAAATTACAGACTATCCAACAAAACAGAAACATAACATTTTTCAGAACACAATTACATTTGTGTAACTTTTCTGAGACATTTTTTTATATTTTCTGGTATGCCATTGTTTTTCTGTATTCCTTTCCTGAAATGTCTTTTCAATACAAGGTGAAAGGTCAACTCCTTACGTACATACATGGTATCTCATTGCAGGATCCCATTCAGAACACACACTCCTAAAATCAGACTGCACACAAGCAAATAGAGATGGCTATATTTAAAGGTAACTTCTTCGAGGTTTCTCAAGGCAGCAAAAAGTTCAACTACAACTTAGAGCTTCCCTGATTGTGTTAGTCAAATGTGCTGTGACATCACATTGATGTAATATAAGGCTTCCATTGCTTGTACAATTGAGGGAGGACTCCTTTGGCATCACCAAACATCCAACAAAGAGCACACTGTCAGTCCTGAGCAAGAGCGATCGACTTGGCTACAACCGCTAACCTGGTAAGTCTCAATTTACACATATGATAGGAGATCAATGTTATATTCACCATACTCTGAGAGACATAAGCTGTCATTAGCCAGGCCCTTGTGCCACTTTATTAGCAGGAGCCTGGTATGGAAGATAAGCTATGTATTTTCCAGATGCTGAAAGTTTGGTTCGTGAGAAGTTTGTGGTCCACTGGTCCAATGGTTTGAATTCCTGTATGAGTATGTTGAGGCAGCAGAGCACATGGTGATCAAATGATCAGTTCAGGGAGGATGAGGCAGAATAATAGACCAGTTGTAAGCAGGGAAGAAATGCCTGCAGGAAAGGGGTTCCCCACACTGACAGCAGATTAAGAATAATCCATCGATACAAATTCCTGTGTCCCTATTTAAGCTTCAAACTAATCTGAAGTAAAACAAATACCTGTATTTTGCTTGCCGTGTTTACACACCTGTACTCTGTTTTTAACTACTGATATTTCATCATTCATTTCTGCCCTCTTCCTCGTTATCACAGCTTCCTTACTCAACTGTGCCATTATTGTAGTGTGATAACATTGCCTCGCTGTGCCATGTGTTTGGTCAGTGCGCACGACTGTCAGATGATAAGACATGAGTTGTCATATGTTGTCGCACAGATGAGGCATGGGACATAGACAGGAAAAAGACTCATGGTCCAGATCATTGTTCATTGTGCCTCGCTGTTTGCTCTGCTTACTGCTGCAGTTTAGTGGGTGAAAACTCGTTTAACTATTATGCAGTGTAATGAAAACATTTGTGTCAACAACATAATTATCCATCTGCAAATGCTCTCATATATTTTATAAATCTTCAACCGCACCATCTCCATCATTGCTGTAAAACAATGACTGCAACGCCAGCCCAGGATAATGTCCCCAGAAAAATTATCCAACATTAGACTGATATAAACAAGGCTCTGTTGATGTGATCATTTTTAATGGGTGAATTGAAGCTTTAACTTTGTATTAACATTGTTTTTTTAAATAATAACATGTCTTCTTGCAATATGTTGGACATAAAGAGTCAGCATTCACTGGCGCCCTATCAATTAAATGTATCACATGAATCCAAATCAGCTGAAATTTATGAGAACAAGAAGTATGAGCAAACAAGCTTACGTTTGAAATGTAGCGTTTGGAAAGATTTTGCTAAGAGGCTATCATGAGATCTCCAGTATTAATGGGGATTAATCAGTTAATCAGAATGAGTTTTCCTGTAACCAAATTATTTCAATGATGAGGGAAATTTTTAAACCCTCTATTCAATTAGCATGATTTTTAAAATGGTGGAGAAATGTTTCATTACAAGGGAGGGAAAAACTACTGTGATTCTTCTGAATAAACAATGAGTACAAAATAAAGCATTACAATTTTATCTGAGATTGCTGCTAAATCTTGTGACTGTAATCTGACTTGAAGTTAAGCTAGTGTGGATATGGTGAGTGCATGAATAGCACAACAGAGAGCGTGCTGTAGCAGTTCAGGTCATAGGAGAGTCAACTAACCACCGCCATGAAAGTAACTCTTGTGTGATTGAATTGTTTGCAGGTTTCTTCCCCTAAAGTAAAACCGTAAACTATGATGTTAATCGTGGGCATCCACTTTTCTCTTTCATAGTTAACCTTTACAGTTCATAGCATACTAATCAAAAACGTAATATTAAAGGGGATAATTAGAATAACAGAAGTTCTAGTGAAGTAAAGATCAGTCATGGTCCATGGTGGAAAATACTGTACTTTAGGCTTTAGATTCCAGATATGTAGCATGACTGGCCTTTTCTTGTAAGGTTAACATCATGTCCTTCTCTGCAGACCAATATGGGGCAGAACCAGGACAAAGTTGAAGGTGAAGAACAGATCTTCAGTGAGGAACTGGAGGAGACGAGTCCTGGACTCAGCTTTGGAGTTGTGGACTGTCAAGCAGGTGATGTCATGGAGGGAGAAAGCACGTGTAAAGAGGAGGAGGCTGGTAATACCAAAGAAAAACCAGGCTTGCCAGACTCACAGGATCTCGATGAGAGAAATGAGCCAACAACACCTTTAAGTGAGAAGCACATAGATTTGTGCAAAAGGGAAGTTAGTCAGGGAGGAGCTGCAGGAAAGGAGGGTGGAGGTGGAAGAGGAGGAGACAGGACTGCTCCACTGGTTCCACGTGAGGCAGACAAGAACCACAAGAGTAGTTCAGGAACTGAACGGCTTGAAAGAACACACAGGCTGTTCAATCAAATAAACCGAGACGAAAAGAAAACTGTGAAGCAGCTTCCAGCATCTTCAGAGATCAAGATGGAGCACCAGTCTGAAGACATCCTACTAGAAAAGGATGGAAACTCAGGGGATGCAAGCTCTTTTGACAGCTCTGGACAGGATTTTGCAGTGCTGGAAAGCAGCACATGTGGAGCTCCTACAGGAAGTGAGTTGCTGTTTGTTCAAGATCTGAATAAGACCATGATGTCTGATGCTGAAAATAAGGATATTAAGCTCTGTGCAGGAACAGCAGGCTACTTGAGTGAGAGGAAGGAACTGCCTCCAGCAAAAACCCAACATCCTTTGAAAAACAGTCTGCAGAAAGAGTCTTTATTAGACATGAGAGATACCATTCACTATGGATTCCCAAAAGACGAAACAGAGAATAATATCAAGAAACAAATACTAACCTGTGATGAAAACCCAGATATGAAGGACTACTCTTCATCAAAAGTAAAGGTCACGGATGCAGGTGATGAGAAAGAGTTAAAGGAGCAGTATCCACAAATGGACTCAGCAAAAGAAAATGAAACCACATCCTCAGATTCACCATCAAATACAGCCTTGTTCATTGAACCCAGCTCCATTTTGGAGAAACTACTGAGAAGAAACAGAATGGAGGCGACCCCATCTCTGTCTGTTATAGAAGAAGTTAATATGAGCTACCAAGACAGCACTAATGTGCCTGTGGAAATGAAAATAGAGATTATTCTAAACAGTGACCAGAATGATCAGCCTGAAAATAACACAGAGAGGATTTTCAACAAACAATCCAATGCAAGCCTCGATACAAGTGACTTCCACAATAAGGAGCAGGACAAGAAACAAGCAGACGGTGCACACAATGCAACCTCAGATCTACTTTGTTTTCAGCCGGCAGGGATTGGTAATGGTATGTGTGAGAGCTCACTCACAAAATCACATTATTCCAGAGATGAGAACATCAACTCAGCAGATGCTACAGTCAAGGCAGATGTGGAGATAAGGCCAAATAAAGGCTGCTCTCAAAACATGCTCTCAGACAACTTACGATCAGCTGTTTCACAAGAAAAAATGTCTTGTGAGGTGAGTGGTGTGATTTCTGAAGAATCTGCACTATTCACAGTGTTTCATGTGGAGCCCCGCCCAACGAATAGTGATGGGGAAGTTGTGGATTTGTGCCAGCTGCTTACTGCTGAGAAGACAGACACCAGTATTGCAGGAACACCTCCAAGAACAAAGAGTGACACTGAGGGCAAAACATCTGTCCCTGATGGGGCAGATACTCAGTCTGTGAGGAGACAGATGGTAAGAGAGAGCCATGCGGACACTGCTGCACCACTAGAGGATGCTGGTGCAGCTTTAGTTGCAGGTGAGACAGTTTTCACAGAGGAAAGCCATCAATTCTCACCCAACATGAAGCAAGATTTTCAGAATCTGACACTTCACTCTGAAAATGCAATCTCAGATCAAACTGATGAAAAAGCTTGCAAAGAAAGAGATGACAATGTGTCAATGAGAGAAAAATCCCAGAGCACCCCAAAATCTCGGCCTGTTTCAGAACTTATAAAGGAGACTATCCAGCTGCATGAAAAACTTCAGCACCACGAATGGCCAAAAGTCAAAACTGATGAGCAGGCCCAGTCTGTGAAGGTTGCACAGATGAAGGCGGCTTTTGATTCCGCTCAGAAATCCCCAGACAAGGCAGTCGAAAGGAAGCCATCTGTGAGAAGAGGTAAGGGCACAAAAATCAATTTTATCACAGTATACACAGTGTTGTGCAAAGGTTAAATCACTCAAGGCATGATGCCACAATTTATATTGATATTTTCTTTTAAACCACCTGACAACCACTGATGGATGTTGTTCCAGACATAAAACAACTTGGCTAAAGTTCTTAATTGGATTTAAGCTTTTTAATTGCTTCTTCTTGTTCTAATCCACAACTCACTTGATCTTGTTGAGATAAAGACTCTGTACAAGTAAAATCTGCTTTGTAACCTTTTCTTTTTGTCAGGGAATATAGTTATTATGGATCTGGTTGTGCTTCGAAGTCCTTGGTGACAAGCTGCAGAATAAATTAGGCCTCATCAAATGCCACCTTGATGACTCTGAGTAATGAGTGAAAAACGAAAATCTGAAGTGCTTACAAATTTCATGCTGTTGTGTATCTATTGCACTTTTATATAAGTTCTTGCAATTTGCACATAATGCATTTGTGATAACAGAATAGCAGATAAATCAACTCAAATCACTTGTTGAAAAAGTACAGAAGTCTGCTTTCCTGGTACATGAGTTGTGAAATACAGGATTGCCAGACTGACCACAAACACAGGTATCAGTCTTCATCTACAAGCATGAAGGAGGCTGAAGAACAAAATGATGGCCTCCAGCTGTTTCTTCTTGTTAGGAGGTTGCCTCATTCTGGATTTGCAAAATATTGCCATCTTGTGGTGTGATTTTGTACTTGAGGTACATTGTGTTCTTCAGAAAAAATAAATACAATTTAATATCATCAGTTGATATCTAAAATTATTAACATTGTCATGTTATGTTACTGCCTCACAGAGCTTACAAATCATGAAAGATTTTTTAATAGATATAAGAGACAGTCTTTAAAAGAAATCAAAAGCCACATTATCTAACAGTCTCTGCATCACCCTGGTGTCATATTATGAATCTCCCTGACCCATTAAGTGCCCAAAATGCTGACAAATAACTCAGTAAGATAAATTTGTCAGTCTAAGCAGAAAACATAAAAGTTGTTCATCATGAAACACTTGTCCTTTTCAATTAATAAATAAGTAGTCCTGAAGAAATGATAATAGTTTGCAAAATATTCAGATAATAGTTTCTTTTAAAAACAGAAAGATGGCCCATCAACAAACATGCTAGTTATTAAAAAGCTTTCATGACACAATTAATGACAATTTCGGTAACTGAACCTGAATAAAGAGTGAACTCCAGCCCCTTTTTCAATAAAGTAACTCTGATTGGGTGTTTGACCCTTCAGTCAAAAAGAGCCGATCCAAATGTGGCTGGTTAAAAAGTGATGGGCGGGGTTTGCAGCAGAGAAGGGAAAGAGCACACAGACCAGATTGTGTCAGCGAAGCAGCGGCTCCGGCAGAGGGAAGAATTAATTGGGATACGCGTTGAGCTGTCTTGGTTGTATCATTAGATTTGCAAGAATACTTTTATTTCCTCCTAGAAGGTAGGTCGCGGATTATCTGGATTGTTTACCATATTTTAAGTATTTTTCCATCAAACATCGGTAAAAATGCTGTTTATCCACCCAACCACAGCAGTCCAGACACGAAAGTGCATGGGCTAGCTAAAATGAATCGTGATACACTCTATATTGTGAACTGTTTCTTAGCTAGCATTAGCCTTCAATGGCAGTTATCTGACAGAGTTAGGGAGTTCCTCATTAATAACTTCATCATTATTCTTTATCTATAAATGGGGGCTTCAACCAGTGTTTTTTAGTTCATCCAATATTAGGTGGGTTTCGTGGACAACGCGGTAACACGAAATGTGCTGTTGAACGTTACTGAGCGGGGTAGGGTAGCTAACCGTAGTGCGGCAGGGAAACTTATCTCCGGAACGATAGATCCACATAGACGAAGGTGCAGTGAGCACAACCGCGCCCTGGCCCCTGGCATTCTATTCCAACCGAACAATAGCTTATACGCCAAAAAATATCCACTAGTTAACGCTTCCATTTTCGCAGATCAAAGATTACACCCTTGGATTGAAATGGGATATCATCAGTATTCATCCAGATGCAAGGTTCAGACTTGACCCACTAACAGTGTTCTGAAGGATAAAGGGGAAAAAAGGTCATAGTACAGAAGTCTTATCTGATTTCACGGTTCGTATCGCAGCTGCATTGAATCTCTGCTTCTTTGGACATAACACGTGGTGAATTGTTAGTATTAAACTACACAACGCATATTGTAGATAGTTATAATTAATGAGGGTGGCCAGAGAGATACAATGATACGTAATGGTGAACTGGTTAGAAATGGGGACTCCATTGAATGATAGCTATTTAAAACCAGTTCATCCACAGCTAATGCTAAAGCTCTGGTTTAATCATGCACAAAACAAATCAAGATGTGCTACATTATTAGCTATTATGTTTGACTTGTATTGTAAGTCGCATAATTTCAAAAATGATTTCGTACTGTCATATTGGTTGTAATTAAAACGTGTTTGCTCAGTAAGTGGTTTTACTGGGATTTAAATACAGTATTTTCATAAGCAAGGTTTTAAACAGAGATCTCTTAGCTTCATTGTAGAATCTGTTAAATGCCAAATGCATATTACATTCAGATATTTATGTCAAATTAAGAAAATGGCAGTCTTCAGTTTCAGTTTCTGAAACCCAAGAGTGCACGGCTACTTGAGTTGACCTGGATAAGAACAGTTAACCTCTCCCATTAAATTTAAGTTTTGATCTGTTCTGAAGCAGTATCTGATATGAATTTCATAAAACATCACTTTAATGGAAATTGATCTACAGATTACGGTTGTAGGGAGATAATTATTCACCTGGCAGTCAGAAATAAGCTCTTCAATGAAGCACTAGTGTTGGATGAAGTCCCAAATAGTCCTTTTGTGAGAATGCCACCACGGGTACATTTGCTTGCTCATGACAATGGGGCAGTTTGATTTGTAATGACAGTGATTAGTGTGCTTAAAGGGCAGCATGTCTTGCATATTGGACCTCTGTCGTGAACTGGGTTACTCAGCCACCATATGTAATTGGCTGGAGAAGTTTTCCTCTGCCATTTCTGTGGGTTGCAGAGCAGGTGAAGGCTGACAGCACCCGGGGTCAACAGTAGTACAGCTGTGTTTGGATTTGTTAACCACTCCAAATGCATCGTCCTCTGCTTGTTGTGCCCCAGTAAAAGGTCTTCAGAAGTGTGCAGTCTGTCTTCCTTTGGCTTGGTGGACTGTGGAAATGGGTCGGGAAGCACAGGGAAACTAAGCTAGGATGAGAGGCAGTGCTATTTTTATTCAAGTGAAACAGATGATGGACTGTGGTGAATTTTTATTGTTATTTTGACTTTGTGAGTTATATGAAATGAAATCTATGTAATTGTTATCAAATATGTATATTACAGTAAAAAATGCCTAGCTTTAAAAAATGTCTTCATTTACAAATGTTCTTCAGCAGTATTTTGCGTCCTGTGAAAAGAATCTTAATATTTCACTGTTTGGCCTTTTCTTCAGAGTCTGCATTCTTTCAGCACTGCTGTCGTCGTGCCCAGTCCTGTTGGTGTAAGATGTTTTGTATAACCCCTTTTTCTCCCATTCAACTTTCTACAGCCGTATGTAAAAGGACAAATCAAAACTTTAAATTCTGAATTTTTTATTTTTATTTTTGTTTTTAGTTTAGCTTTAAATTCAAATTAAATTGTTAGTAGTGTTAGATTCCCAGCTGGAAAACACAGAATTATTTATTTTATTTTTTTACACAACTACAGACATCTGTTTAAGTTGAGCTGCTCCCCCTTGGGGAGGGGAAGTAGCTGATCAGGAAGGGGAGGCAACTGCTTTGTACTTTTTCCCTTTTTTTAAATTAGGCAATAACCAGGTTTAGCAATAACCAGGTTTTGGCATTTGTCTCATCATCTTTAATCTTGTTATGTGGATCAACGTGTTAGGAACAATTGAATAAAGCACCTGGGCGGAAACTTATTTGCATGGCTTTTGATACAAATGTCACTTGATACATACACTTCTAAAAACTGGAGCATTTCTTGTTGTGATTAATTTGTATTACTTTAAAGCGATCCCTATTAAATCCAAACTTATAAGTAGGATAAGGATTTTGAGATTTAGTCATAAGTCTCATTGCAGAAACCGACAGAGTGGGTGGGGTGGTTCCTAGAGTACAGCTTAAAGGATGGTTAGTGTCTCATTAAACAACAATTTCTGAAACTTGTTTCTTCTATCTGAACCTAAGGAATCTGTCTTATTGTTTTGGAATGTGACATCTTTGCATTTTTAAATATCTGTGCCCTCCATATGCTTAAACAGACTAAAAAGAGTACTCAAAATTGGACATATTGAGGATTGCAGAAATTAGTTTTGATCCGGTATATGTCGAAATTCTAGCCACATTGCATTTGCCAGCCAGTCCAATTTTCTCTGCAAAAAAAATAGCATTTCCTGAACAATGGTGTAAAGTGTGTTGTCCTTCAGTAGAATTTAAAGATTAGATTGCATATTGCATGGTCACTTGTGGCTGGGTATAGGTAAAACATATCATAACTCATTGTTGCAAAGATTGCTGATATCTGATTTCAGCAGTAGTCTGTGGAGTTGATTACAGGAAGGGGATTTAGGTGGTGCCTCAACTGGCCTTTGTGACAGGGAAAGGGCAGCCACTGTGGAGAGTGCTGAGGTGATGTCAGGGAAGAGAGGTGGCATGGGTTGTAAAATGTGGGAGAGAGGTGACCATGAGTAAGAAAACTTGCAGAAATTGATTGTGGGGGGGGGGGGGGGGGGGGGGGGGGGGGGGGGGGGGGGGGGGGGGGGGGGGGGGGGGGGAGGGGGGGGGGGGGG
>JBAMHW010000012.1:17130643-17158534 GCA_037177495.1 Rhadinocentrus ornatus | reverse complement strand
GAAAAAAAGCTCTTCCCCCCCCCCCCCCCCCCCCCCCCAAAAAAAAAAAAAACAACACAAATATTATATTTTTAGTTACTCTAGTGAATCATTCTGAAGTGGAAAAATGACATTTCTGTAAAGCCATTTGTGAACTTTTACCTTTCTCACTTACAAACAGCAAATCTCGGATTGCTCAACATCTTCCACTGATTTAAGTGTGAAATGGAATTTCTTATGTTCATGGCACAGCTGTATTGCAACCTGCCCAAGTGGCGTGTTGTTCCACGGATCTTCCCACGGATCCACAGCCACCTTGAAGCCCCCTCTGCGGCTTCTAGAGTGTTCTTGATGGCTCTCCTAGATTCTGTAATATGCCCAGCATATTTACCCGTCCTATGCTCATTGTTCTCATCCATTTGGTCCTCCCAAGTCAGTCAGTTCCAGAAGAAGCACTTGCTTATTGGACACTGATGTTAATACCATCTGGGTGGAGAGACGTAGATGTGATGTTAACTGGAAACTTGAGTTGTTTTGTATCTGTATGACTTGTATTTTTTTTTTTTTTTTTAGCTGGAATAACAGACAGACTAAGACCAGAAGGAAGTAGCTTGTAATCATGGTTCAAAGGACCATAAATACATTGAATCCATGCTCCTTGCTTGGACATACTGACCATCTTGGCTCTATCGTTCTTCCTCCACTAGAATCTCATTCTAAACCAGCTGGCACCTCTCTTTTCCACGGGCCAGGTCATACTGTGCTTTTGGAAAACAACCAAGACCTGCTCGCCCCCTTGCCACGGAGCCCAACAGCGTCTTTTGTCTCAGTTGCACCTCTGCTTTGATGGTGGCCTCCTGTGCTCCCCACTTTCCTAGTCTTCACAAGAATTCCTATTGATGCAACTTTGATGTCTGCAGAGTCCCTGTACATCAACTCCTCTCTGGAGTGGATAACTTTAAACTCCTGATAATCCGCTTAAAAGGAGCTGCAGTTTGGTGGAATGGCTGTACTGGGTGATGCTGCTCAGGGACCATTGTAGCCCAAGCCATCTCCTGAGAAACTGGCTGACTGACTTCTCTAAATGGGTGTCTACTCTTAACATGGTCCTATTGTAGTAAGAAGAGCTGATCATTTGTCACCCGTCTGAGTCTTGCTCCTTCATATTTTGGAGCATAGCCAGAGCTTATTCTGCATTCATTCTTCTGTTTCTGTAAATGTTTTCATTTTCGGCAGCATTAGTTTGTCTGTCAGCAACATAACTCAACAAGTTATGGATGAATTTTGATAAAATTTTCAGGAAATGTCAGAAATGGAATAAATGAACAAGTAAATAGATTTTGGGGGTGATCTGAATCACCGACTGGATCCAGGAATTTTTTTTTTTTTTTTTTTTTAAGGATTCATTACTATGGGGAGCTAGAGATAATTTAGCCATTATAGCTTCTAACTTATCAGATAATGCCCAGAAGCATTGCCAAAAAAAAAAAAAAGAAATTTACAACCTAACATCATGGTAGATGTTATAATCTGATATTGTTTGACCCAGATCATATTGATATTCTGGATCAGGTGATCCAGAAGGTTTAAAATATATAGGCTATTGGGGTACTGTTGGGCCCTTTTTGGGCTTTTCTAAGTTGAGTGACCCTATGGCTTGGAGGAGGTTTGCGCTCTGAGTGCTTCTAGTTTAATTTTTCCCAAACTTTTTATCCCCCACTTTGTGCTTGCATCCCTGAGCTATACATAACTAGACTACCAGTCAATTTCGTAAGAGTTGTTAGGTTAGAGTCGGGAATCCAGAGAAAGATGCTGAAACCTGTCATGCTTGCCCTGTTCATGTCTCCCATTTCCTCAGGGTTTGAGGTTCTCTTTCTGTCTCTGCACATCAGAGTCAAGAAGCAATAAGATTCATGGTTCGCCTTTTCTCTCTGTTCGTTTGCTAAGCAGCAGTTGAGGTGTTTTTTTGTATATATAAGTTTTGGATCAGTGAACTGTAAATCTCAGGAGAATGTCACTAAATAAGTAAAGGTCATCCTCAAAATGTTTTTTTCAATATTTTTGGGATATGTGTAAAGGTTTTAGACCAGTGTCCCAATTGTTGTGTAACACAACCTGGTCACACATCTGACTATGGGTAAGGAAAAAATATATTAATGGACGGTAGTGTTTTAGTTGAACTGAATTCTTTAAGTTAGTTTTGGTAGCAAGTGTGTTTAATTAATTACTGGAGTTTCTGCCACACCACAAGGTTCTAACAGGAAGTTGGCCATTTCAGTAAGACCCTTGCTGTTTTTAAAGCAGAGTGAAGCTACCTTCCTGGTTTCTGTGTGCTGTTTGTTAAATCCTGCAAAATTCTTACCAAATGCAATGCTCCAGTAAGATTTAGCATCCACTGGTAACGGAACACGCTGAGATTTGATACTGGTATGGAAGTTAAGGATTGTTATTGCAGCAGGCCCATGTTCAAGTCCTGGCCTGTTGCCATTGGCTGCACGTCACCCCATGTTTGCATAGTTTCACTCTCCTGCGTTGATGCTTTGTTTTTTTTATTTATTTATTCATTAGTTCTGTGTTGTTGTTTTTTTATATATATACTTTGTCTGGTTTTCAATGAGGAAAAAGTGTCAAACCCCCCCCCCCCCCCCTAAAAAAAATCACATTGTGAATACATGCATAATCTTTAAAGACATTAATTTCTGTTTCGTACTGTTGTATTTCCTTATTTATCTTAATTTTTTTTAATAAACTGAGTGAATGCTGTTGAACTCCAAAGTGCTAGCTGATGGTGGCTGCCTGAAATGGTGATGACTGAAAAGAAAATCTTCTAGGTTTAAGTTTAGTTCTTAGTGCGCATGGATCTAATAAATGTGGAAAGTCATGTTTTCTAAAATTACTGCAACACATAAAGAGAAAACAAATTGGAAATTACCGATCAGGTTAACTCCTTCATCCCTACAATAAAAAGGGCCCCTTACTGATGCATGATGGAGGGGTAGAGTTGGGGGAGGCATTAGGACTGGGTTTTAATATCTAATCTGAATAAATAAATTTTTTCAAATTATATCTGTATGTAGTGCTCAGCCAGTTATAAACCGTAGAGTATGTGTGCACATTAATCAAGGAACTGTAGATTCCTTTTAGATGCCATTCGATGCATCTGTGTACTCTGTTCTTATTCATGTTGTAGTCATGCCATCACATGCCATTTGCTCAATGGAGGTACCCACATTTTTTTCTTTTGGATGTTTGAATCTCAGTGTAGTGACTTACAACTTAACTTAACAATTTTTCACAACTACCAGCCCATGATTTCAGTCATGGACTGGTTTATGTGTAGTGAGGAAGCTTTGAGGCCCTTGTTGCAAAAATGTCAGTAGGTGGTGGTTTAATAATTTCTGGATGTAGTTGGAAATGAAAATATGTTTGCTTAGTAGCAGTTGATCTTTTTGGATTCCTACCTTTTTTTTTTTAAATTTTTAAAAGGATTAACAAACTAGACATTTAATAGTTTTGGTCACAGTCCGACACACACACACACAATAGAAAAATGCGTTCAAAACAAGTCCCGCATCCTGTGCAGCTCTTTAGTTGTGGTGATTCAGGCCGGAAAACCTTTCTCGTGTGCTATATCAAAGAAAGAAAGAAAGTTTGAAAAGCTTTACAACATCAATAACACTTAAGACATTTTCCCTGTCTGTAGACAAGGTGAGATTAGACCTGGTTCTATTTTTTTTAAACTTTTTTATCTGAAGCTGGCTGGTTTTCCATTATCCTTGGAAATGGTCTGTTATTGTAAGCAGACTACTGGGAATTAAGGGTTTGAATGAGGATGTTTTCCAAATCATTCATGTCTGCCAGCAGATTGTTGTACAAGTGAAGAGCCTCACTGAAACAACCACAGTCTGTTTTTGTTTGGATTGGGTATGTCCTATCCTCTGGAAGTGGCCTTTGCTGTTCTTGTTCCATAGGAAAAAAAAGTGCTCTTGGTATTTCAGATGTTTAACATATGGCACAATGGAATATTGGAGTAGAAAACAACTATATCATGAAAACAGTCTGAAGTCTATAAGATATCATAAAGCACGTTTGTTTTCCTACTCTTTTTTTTCATTGTTTGAGATTTTCACTAGAAAATGTTATTACACATAACACTAAATACTGCTGTGTAGATGGGGTATGTTGCTGATAGTAGCTTTTAGCTGGAATAGTTATCTGAGAGCTGATGCTATGTTAAGATATTTTCAAATAATCTTTTTATCCAACATAAGAATTAAGTAGTGTGAATACAAATGTTAAAAATATTTTCTTACAGGAAAAATGTTATGAAATGTCATCGTTGTGCACATTTGCATTATTCATCCACTTCCAAGATAGAATGACACACTCATCTTCAATCTACAGCACATACCAGTGTGTTACATTTAAAGTGCAGTATGTGGAAAACACTACAATTTCAGAAGCTCCAGGGAGATCTTTGGAGTAGTTAGTAGTAATGTTTTGTTGCAAAATGCCTATAAATGAGAGAACCAAACATTTGCAAAAGTAATGTTCTGGAAAGCAAATCTAATTCACAAATTGTGCTAATCGTATGTTAAAACATTCCCTTTGCACTTGCTGCAGATATGAGACGAGTTGTACGACAGAGCAAATTCCGTCACGTCTTTGGCCAGGCGGTGAAGAATGACCAATGCTACGATGACATCCGAGTTTCAAGGGTCACGTGGGACAGCGCCTTCTGTGCAGTCAACCCTAAGTTTGCTGCTATAATTATTGAGGCCAGCGGTGGTGGTGCTTTCCTCGTTCTCCCTCTTCACAAGGTGAGTTTGTTGTGTGTTGTAAAATGACTGTGCATAAAACACTCCATTGTGTACTTGGGCAGAGTGTCAGAACTTGCCTGCAAGAAACCTAGATTGAGCTGGGTGTGTAAACATATTTGCTTATGACAGCTTAATTGTTCACTCATGGTATGCCATGAAGGAAAGACAAAGTTGAACTTAAAATCTTGATTCTTTTTTAGTTTCTGTAGTTAGACTATTTCAGATGCTTCTGCTTAGCAAACAATAGTTTGCATTGAAATCTGTACCTCCAACAAGCAGTATTGTTCATTCTTCATGGTGGATTAATGTTTACCAGCAGGCTGTATGACACACCCTCATGTGTAAAAGAGAAACTACTCCAAAGCTCTAGAGTCAACAGTCTCCAGATTCCTTACATATAAGACATCATTCCTTAGATTTGCAAAAGGTTCTGGCTAATCTGCATTTTGAATATTTTTTTTGTAAAGAATATAACTGTTAAATCTACAAGTCTCTCTTTTGTTTTAAGTCTACTTTTATAATGGGGTAAATTAAGGTGCAGGCGAGGGTGAATTTTAGAATTACTGTGTGCCCCAGAGAGCCCTTGGATGCCATGGTTGGTAGTGCTGCTTGTTTATTTTTACCAGTTCCATGAGATGGCCAAATGACATGTCCTGACACAGTGAGTGACATAAGAATTGCAATACTTTTGACAGATCTTCTCCAAGTCTGTAATTAGTGTACAGCACTGCACTACCATGTCATTCGAGAAGGCTCTGGCGTCAGGCACCGGATCCTTTGGCTTGTCATCACACAGCTTAACACCTCTCAACACCTCATTCAATACAGAGCTTTTACTGGCGATGGGCTGGAAGCTCAGATGATTTCACACTCCTCCTTCCCTCGTCTCTGTGCCTGTCTTTGTGTGAGCTCCCCTCTGCGTCCCATGTCCCAATGCATCTACTGAACATATTAAGGTTTCACTACTGAATTGAATTGCTTTAGGAGAGTGTCTTTCTGCATAGCTTGATGTTTAGATGGTTCCTCATATGTTGGCAGGCTTGACAAGACTAGTCTTTCAGCCATGGTCTTTTTACTCATTTCTACAGTCCATGCAGTAAGACTGGAGCTCTTGTCGGTCTTTTTGTATTGTTTGGGTATTTTGTAACTTGATAGTTTCACCGTTGCTTCTAAACCAGCTTTCCAGCTTAGGGAAACTTAGTTGTGTGAAACTTAGAAATTAGATTCAAGTACAGATGTTAAATAAATGGAATTTTCCTACTCTGGAAATTTCAGGATAGCATCAGCTGGCAATGCAGGTCTCAAAAGTGGGACAAGTCTGTTCTTGCTTGCAGTACAACTTGACAGCAGTACAGTAGATCAGTATTACTGAAGTGCTTTCCAAATAAAGTACATAAAGAGTGTGATGCCTCTTAAATTGATATTAGATTCACTAATGTAAAATTTGTTTGCTTTTCTGTAGGTTGCATTACCAACTTAAATGTTTTCATTGAGACTTTGGAACCAATGCTGTATAACAAAATGCCTGAGTAATGATACTGAAATTATTGGGTTTTCATTTAATTTTGTTGCAAATTTAAACACTTCCTAAATGTCTGCATCCCTTCTTGTTTCCAGTGTGTGGGTGCATCTGTCTTGCTAACCCATCTGCATGTTCTGTGTTGCTGCAAGTCAACCAGCTGCTCAGGGCCTTTGTCCTACACGTTCTCCCAGTGAAGCCCTTTGTCATTACTGCACTGTGGTTCGGGGGAGGGTGCTCCTTCCTGCTTCACGGTCAAGCAACAATGATGGAAGATTAAATTATATGTTTACAGAGAGGGAAAAAACTCCATCTTCTACACTTTTTTTTATATTAAGAAATGAAGAGGATCTGCTAGAAATAAGAGCTTGTGAATCTGTAACCAGTTCAGAGGTCTGAGCTTAATTTTAAGCAGTCGACTGATGGGGGTGGCTCTTTGTGTGACTCACTGGGATGTGGGTAACTGCGGCAAGCTGACCTGACTCAGCACAGTCATGAGCATTGTTGTTTTCTCCTGTCAGAAGACAAGAATATATAGAGAAGGGATCAGATGTCCAGCTAAACACATGTCATCCCCTTCCCTCATGCTTTCAGTCTCTCCTTTCTCATTCTTAGCTGGATGGCAGCTAATTTATTCCTTGATTTCCATATGAAGGAAGTTGTGGGAGTGAAATAGCAGCTAGCAAAAATTCCTAATGATTCCTCTCTGCCCGCTCTACATAAGAAAAGGGAAAGTATAAGTAAATTATTGCAAATGCTTTTACATTTCTTTTAACCAATTCATAGCATTTTAAAATGTTGTAGGTTTTCCGTATCGTTCTGTTTCAGCCAGTACTTATTTTCCAAGCACCTGTTATGTATGTATTATGTACAAAAAGATGAAAAAATTTTGAGTTTTTAAAATTTGGAGTCAATCTCTCAATGTTTAATTCATCCGTTGCTCAGTCTTTAAATAATTCCAGGGTGTGTACAGGACACAGTGACAGATTATTTCTGTTCCGTGTAACATGTGCCAGCTTTGCAGCTAACTGAGCTGCATACTGGATTTTCATACAGTAATACGCTGGGTGTGTATGACATCCAGGGTCTTTCCCCTTACTTTGGTCAGTTTTTGTTTAAAGTGCTCAGTTGCCTTTGCCATTTCCCTGTCTGCCGCTCATTCCTGCTGACTGCAGATTTTACCATATATGGTCATTCACTGCTCCCTGCCTGACAGCCTTCCAAGACCATTTTCTTTCTGCCCTGCCATTGGCTGTCTGGTGCAGTGTCAGTACACATGTGAATTCTGGGATAGGCTGAAATATGAAGGACGGCCAGGATGAGAGAAACTATTAGTCTCTTGCTTACTTATCCAAGAACCATTCTAAAAAATGTATTTTAACGTGCTTATTTGCATGGTTTTATTTCTGAATAATGTACTGTGCCACTGTATGTACTTGATTTATAAAAATTTGCAGCAAATGCAAATTTTACAAACTACTTACTGGTCCACAAGAATGCATCAGCCTGACAGTCCAGGTTCTCTGAGTATATTGCTGTCTTCTGATATCTGTTTAGATCTATTTTCTTTTTAAAAATCTCGCCACAGGTGCATGGCTGCTTGTGGTTAGGAAAATATGGAGACACTGGATGAAGACTGAGTATATAATATCAATTTAGAGACTTCTCTTATTATTAATATATATATATATTTTTATTATAAACATTTTTAAGTGGGGTTGTGGTTATGAGTATCAGTTCTGTAATGAGCTGCACATGCAGTAAGGTGGTGGGCATTGAGTTGTCAGTTTGAATCATTCAGGGTCTACACACTTTGAAGTGTGCAGACCTACATAGGACACTATGTATTGGGACACAGTTACTATGTTGTGGATGTTTAAACTGTCACTTTTACAATGTGATGTGAGCACATGCTGTGCTCTGTGTGTCAACATTGAAGCTCTTTAGTTGAGAACACAGTGACACAGTAAATGTCTGCAATATGTCTTGTTTTTTTGAGAGTTAAAGAGCAAACACTTTTAAGAACGGTCACTCAGAGTTGCTAATGTATTACTGTCCTTTACTTTATCAGAAAATATTGTTAGTCATGTGCCAGTAATGAACTATTGGCTTTTGCTTTGCATTGTTCCTGCCTTTTCATAGAGAGATCGTATATCTTAAATGGTCCCAGGTATGACAACATTGTGTTAGTACTGCCTTAGCTGTTTGCGTCAACTGTGCAGATGTAGAGTCTTGTAAAAGTGGAAATTTCCATGGAGCTCTGATCACCCTTGAACTGTATGCATGGAAGACCCTTCAATAGTGAGCATGTGTGAATCACATGTTGAGTTGGGGAAAGGAAGTGTGCTGGCCTCTTGTGTGAATGAAAAGAATGTCCTCTCTTGCCTTGAGGGATTGTCGTTCATACATTTATTTTTTGTGTTTCAGTGTTGCACTGTGTATCCATTGTCTTGTGATTCACTCATTTTTTGCAGTTGTATGTGTTGCTATGCAACTGGTTGTTTTCTATGCCTCAGACATTCCTCTCAAAGGAATGCAGTATAGCTATGGACATGATAGGTAGAACATGTTAGACTGTTTGGCTGCTAAGTATACAGCTTTTTGTTTCGGTGTGGGTGCTTTTTTGTTATACAGTTCTGTTAAGGCTGGTAAAGTCTGTCTTACTGGAATTTATTTTATTTTATATATATTTCTATAGGCTGGTTGCCTTGGGGATGATTTTCTTGCCTAGCAGGTTTAGTCTGTTTAGGGCATTTATTTATTTATGTATATTTTTGTATGTGTTGCTTAGGCAGAAAATGTTTGACTTGTTACTGGAATTTGAGGTGTCCTCTCAGAAAAGAGTGGAAATAAGCCGCAACTATGTGGTAACTGATGCTTCTTTATGTCTTAAGTAAAGCTGTTTAGTTTTTTTTCTTCTGTACCATATGGACTCAAAATAAAAGGATAATAAAGGTGCATTTAGTTTAAGTTTTAGAGATTCTAACTGCTTGTAGGAGCCTAAATGCAAGTTTTGGTTAATTAATGTTTTAATAATAATATGTTTTCAGAATTTTTCATATGTGTGTTATTTAACTTGAGCTAAATATAAGAAGAAAGCTTTAAAAGGCTTTATTCAATTAAATTCAAGGACGTATTTATAACTTCGGAGAGGACGCTGTGTAAAATGATTTGCATATTAGGTAGGTTTTGGCATACAAGGACCGGTGTGGTTGATACCTGATCAGATGGACAGCCAGGCAAGCATGGAGTAGAGCTGCGTTTTTTTTAAACCTTGTTCTTTCACTTGATTTTTTTTGGAATTAAACAGTTTAACTGAATCCGGGGGATCCTGTGGAGTTGTTTTTTTTATTTTTTATTTTTTACAAGTGCCACGTGGATTACGAGGTATTAAAGCATCAAACTAAGGCTTTATTAGAAAGGAAACTACAATATTATTAAATTTCTGTAACATTTAAATTTTTTTTTTTTACGAGTTTTCAGACTGTCTTGGCTAGCTATATTTCTTTTACTATATACCATGTAACACTGTCAAACATGCCATCAGTTGCTGTCGAATTTTTGTTTAACAATTTATTCAATTTATTCAAAAGCAGCTGACTGGTCCTTCTCGGCCAGCTGCACAGACGGATTTACCAGTTGCAGCTTTTATTTCAAGTTTAATGCATTAGTTGGGATTGTGGATGCAAAGATGATATTTCAGATTAGTGGTATTAACCACTGACAATCACCTCTCTGCTGCAAATCTGTCAAATTCCACTAACTCCCAAGTTAATAGACGCTTAAAACCAGTGTTTCCAAAATGTGGTATTTTTTTTAAATTAAGTCCATAATATGACATCTATGTAATATGGCATCTACGTTTTTTTCACTCAACTGTTTCTATAGAGGTGACTATAAAAAATATGGCCATTCAATACAAATGCAATCAGATGATTATTGAAATCCGACTGAAGTCAGATTAGTTTCTTTCTTACATGTGTGCTAGCGTTTTTTTTATCTTATGCCTTTCTTATTCAAACTAGCAGGAAGTGCACAAGTACTTTTTTATGTTAAGTTTTGTCCAGCACATGTAAAACCGGTTCAGATATGATCAGCTTCTTTGTTTAGAAAGAGGAATAAGGAACTAACTTTCTGATAAAACACACTTTTTCGTTTCTTCTTCTTTAGCATTCTTTTAATTTTTTGTTGTTTTGAGTTTTTAACAAATGGAGCCTCTAGATTGCAGTGTGCTCAGCTACAGTTTGATCTAAGCTATCGTACATAAGCTTCTCTAATTTGTGACCTAGACTGTTGACCTCTTTATGATTTATTACTGTCAAATGTATGTTTATTTCTGCTTCTCCTGAAGAGATTTTGTGGTTTGTAGATGAAGCTCTGATCGTTTTGTAGCCGTGACAGTTTATTTGAGCGCGCTTCCAGGAAGCTTCTTTTGTGATTAGTGTGTCCGTTTCTAATTTTATCATATTTATATGCACGGTTGAGGCCAGATACACTTGTTTTTTTCTCCAGAACCTAAAATTTTTAGTTGAATATATCCGATACAAACACTATTAACACCTTGGAGTACTGCATTTGACACCCTAGAGGCCCCCTTGCTTTTATTAGTCATACCCATACCATAGCTGCTCTAGGCTGAGGTGTGGAATGTGAAGGGCGTCTGGCACTCTGGTTGAACTGTCGGTGTCCTGTGCTTTGCGAGCTTCATTTAGTCAGTTTTAGCTGTTGTAATGATGTCAACATTTTTCTTTGCTATCTGCTGGTTACCAAAAACTGTTTGCTTCTATAACAAATGATTACTTCTATAGGTGGTTGAAGTCTTTTTGTGCTCCCTCATCCAGACCTGAAAAAGGATGAATGAAATGAAAAATAATTTTAAGCCCAGAGGAAGATTGCTATGTGGTAGTTTTTTTATTATCATTTAAAAAATATATTGAACACCAATTATTAATTAGATGCCGACATTGCTTTGTCCTAGAGGGTTATGGTTAGGGGTGTGCCATCTTAGGTACCTCACGATACGATTAAATTACGATTCAGGGTGCTTCGATTCGATTATTAAAAAATTATCAGGATTTTCAGTTAATCTTTATTTATTTCCCCATATGTTTTTTTTTTCTTTTTTTTTCTCACTCCGTGGCGACTTCGTACCTTTAAATCCATTCCGTATCCCTTATTTCATGTAACCAAACAAAATGATCTCAAATCCCATTTATTTATGTCAAACTATAAATAAATCCAACACACATTTCTCATATGTTTATGGTTTTCCATGAAATCTACAGGAAAAAATTTGTTAGCAATAGTTTGGTATACCTTGTCAGAATAGCTTCCCTCAGTTAAAGTGCATGCGAAAACTGCAACACAGAAAACTGCAAATGACCCAACAATTCAGCACCAATGACAGAAAGTGTTGGCATACGGTCAACTGTGAAGCCACATGTTAAAGGTATTACATATTAACTGCACATTACCTTAAGAGGTAGAGTCTGCACTGTCCTTTCTTGTAGATGGTCTTGTAGAAATTGTTAAACGTTGTTCTAAACAGAAGCTTTTGATGAACATGTTCAACTCATTAGCTCTGTCCAGACCTCCAACAGTTTGATCCCCCTTTAACTTGAAGCCGATCTTTTTTATTCCTGACTTGGAGCTGACTTTCTAACTTTTTCCTGTAGTGCTCTTTGCACTTCTTGATCTTTGTTTTTGTATTCTCTTCAATAACTCAGTCACCCTCCCTGATGGCTTTCTTTTTTATGTTTAGCATCTTTTTTTAGGTCACTGGTGGATCCAGCGTTTATTGGGAAAGCACCTCACTGTTGTTGGGACAATGCTGTCCACCCAGAAGCTGATATAATCTGTCACACACTCAGTCATGACATTAATGTCTCTCCATCTGGTTCACAGAGACATTCCAGTCTGTGGCCTCAAAGTGCCCTCAGAGCATCTTCAGCTTCTTCAGACCAGGTTTTAAATAGTCTGTTTGATGACCGGTTGCTGCTGAACGATGGGCTTGTAGGTGGAGGTGAGAAAAACCAGATTATGGTCTAATCTTCCTAAAGGAGGGTAGAGGAGTTGTATGAATTTTTAACATTTACGTAAAATAAGTCCAACATCTTAATGTCTCTGGTGGAGAAGCTGACAAACTGTTGGAAGGAGACAACGTTGAAGTCTCACGAGAATGCAATGAATGTGTTAGGTGTTGTAGCTGTGTTGTAGCCTAGCGCTGATATGAAGAATAGCAAGAATAGGATCTTTTATAAAACTGAAATGCTCTGTATGAATGATTTTAACTGCAGTATAGGCAACAATGAATCCTAACGATAGATTTTTTTATCAGTAATTAATTTAAATCAAGAATTATTTGAGGTTATAGTCATTACTCTGTGTCTGCAAACTGAGTTCGGCTGCAGGTCTTTAGCCGTATTGTGTATAGCATTTTAGTCTACAGTATTGTTGTGTTTATCATATGCATCCTGAAGGGACCGTGTGACCACTTTCTTCTCTTAGAGTATTTGACATCAGAAAAGATGTGTGAAAATACATATATTTCAGTACAAATGGATTTTTGAAATAGATTAAATCTACACATAAAGATTATAGGGCTGTTTTTGTTGCAATTTTGCCCCTTCCCAACCAAGAACAGCAATCGCCTGAATATCTTAAGTCTTATAAGATTTTCCTATAAAATTTTTATTTGGTCTGAGGTGTGTTAAGAGCGAATTCGTTCCAACAATCTGCTCTGAAACAGGTCGTGGCTGACAAACTATTGAACATGGTCAGTATTTAGACCAAACGCTGTCTCCAGTCTTTTGTTTAGGTTTTTTTCAGTGCTGGATTTTTCTGTTAATAATAGTCCCAAGACGACCATCATTCCCTCGTCTTGTAAATCCTCTTCCATGCTGGGTGTTGTGTTTTCAGGTTGTTGCCATGGTTCTTCTTCAGTTTGTGTGTGTTGTTCTGTGCTGAGATTATTAAAGCACATCACACACAGTATGATCAAAACTGTTAAATACCTGATTTTTTCTCTTCGTGTGTAAGGTCTGGAACAGATAAAAAAATCTTTATCAGGTAGGACAGTGTTAAAATAAAAGTGACACTTCCTTAAATAGGGGTGGGCAAAATGTTGAGCTAGATTGAACACAATATCAGTGTTATTTAAATGGTGTGTTTTAATCACTATAAAAGACAAATACTTTTGAACTGCTTATCTCTGATCAGTTTTTTGTTTATGTGGTTTCTGTTGAAACACCTGATCATCAGTCCGTTTCCTTCCTGCTTTACATCCTGTTTCTGCTCCCTGCAGGAAATCATGTCAGGAGTACTTTTAACTGAAAATGATGCATTTTCTGTGAGGAAATGGATGTGGACAGAGGTCATGTCTGGCTTGTAATTTGAATAATGTGTAATTTGGTCATAATCATAGTGTTATCTGACAATGAATGGCGATTCATAAGTTCCTGTTAAAAGCAGCGTCAATATCTGAATTCTCTGCACTCTGTGGCAGGGTAGTATTTCATGGTGTGCAGTTATGGTATTGACAAGGTTTTAACAAGATCATGTGTTTTGTTTTTGTTCCCCCCCCTTTGCGTCCCATAGATTACTTGTCCAAGTTATGAGTACATTCTCACACAGTCTGGAATTGGTTCAGTGAGTAGAGTCAGCCCACATTGTTGTCCGTCAGATGACTGGGCACTTACAACCCTGATATTATTATTATCTTCGAGTGTGTGTTTGCACATGTGTACAGTGTGTACATCCATTACAGCACTATATACATTTGGCATGCCTGTGAATCACTCCAGACTTGGGTGAAATGTACCATGTGACCTGGTTCTGCAGTATCAGCAGACTTGAAGTATCCACTGTGTTTGTAGCAATACCTAAGCGATTAGCAAGCACTCGTGTCCTGTACTAGATTTTTCTTCCAAGATTAAAGCCACCATCTGTTTATCACTTATGCATTATTTAAAGGAGTCACATGTCGGAAATGTGCTCTACAAGAATACATGTGAAGCTTGATTTAATCTGTTATTGGACACTACTTATGGTTCGATATCTGTAGAAAATTATTTTTCTACCTTTTTAATTATTTTCCCATTGTATTGTATGGTGTGCTGCAAAGAATGAATACTTTTAACTATTTTTATGTATGCTATTTGTTTGTCTCTTTGTAAAAGCAATCAGCAAAATAAAATGACTTGGGGATACAGAAGCTAACATTTTACCTTCGCGGTAAGTGTGTACCTGGTTTGTCTTGATTGGAGTCAGAAATGTATGTGTCCATCCAACCAAAGTTAATCTGATGAAGTGGTTAAAGATATGGGGGACTTGTCACAAGCCATTTTCTTTTATTTTATATTAATAAAACGGTTTAAAATTTGTTCATTTGGGATTATTTTGTTGCAATTTTTTTTTTTTTTTACAAAAAATCCTACCTAAACAAAGCCGTGTTACCTTGCACTTGGCACAGTGTCAGATGACAACAAATTAAGTCTCCTTTTCTTTTTTCCGTATTCAAATCAAGGTTAAGATTTACATCCATTTTCACATGCAGTCTGTGTATATCTAAAGGAGAAAGTGGTCAAAAATGGCGACGCAGTGACGGATGCAGCAGATGGTTCTTGCAGCAGTTAGAAAATTCTTTATGTATTGTCCAATCACATAACCAAGACTGAACTTTGAGACTGTCACTGGATTCACTATCTTAACTAGTGCTGCCAAACTCTTATCTACATTGGCGCATCTGTTCATTTACAACTTGATTTGTTGGAGGAATACAACTACAAGGCAGTTTTGGATTATAAAAAATATTCTTCCAGATTTAACAGAAGAAAAACAGTATTCCAAATTAGGTCTATACATTGCTGCTGTTTTACTTTATTAAGCAACAGTTTTGATACTGTGGCTCTTATGTATCTCATGTTCGAGTAGGACAGTGTACATCTGTGTTGTCCTTAGTTAGGTACAGAGTTCCAGATTTACTAAGCTGTCTCAAGTCTTTCCTGTTGCTCTTCCTAGTATGATGGCAGAATAGCTGTAGGCAATGTTTGACTGTTTCTTGTATCGGATAGACGATCAAGCTTTAAATAGGATTGCTGCAGCAGGGCTCCACAGTCGGTGACATCATCTCTCTGGCCCTGTGCTGGTACTTGGTATCGACAAGGACTAGGGTGTGTCTCTGATGCACAAGACATTACCGTGCAGGTTTGCTAAGTCAGCTCACCATGTAGAGGGAATAAGTTCACAAGGTTCAAAGGTTGTTTATTATTCTTTTTTCTCTTTAAATGCTTGGCATAACCAAAGGTCATCTGTCTGTGCGTGAGCACATCAGAAATTCATTTGTAGCCTTCTAGTTTTTGACTTGTGTAAGGTCATAGGGTTACGTGCTTTTAAATGAAAAACTAAGTATCAGTTGGCATCCATGTGCCAGTCACTACTAGTAACTTCCTTTAATTACTATGGGTGGTGTAGTAGGAGCAAAATGTAATTATACTCAAAGAATTGTGTGTCTGTTTGTTCAAACTTTTTTGGGGGGGAAAAAGTGACAGCCCATATTACACTGCAACTCCAAGCGCTTAAACGGCTCATATCAGCAACACTGCACACTGAGAATGCAGTTTCACTACTCTGGCTGTACATCATACAAAAATAAAGATGCAACAGTCCAGCAATACACAAGCAATGCCCACATTGTGCAACTGGTGGAAAGCCAATTTTAGATTTATACCACAAAGTGCCTACTTAATTCATGGCTGATTAATCGGGCTGGCTGTGTTCCTTGAAGTGGCAAATGTTTGGTCAGGGTGAATACAGCTAATAAAGTGCCCCTGTAATGCTTGTATTACAGAACTGTTTAATATTTGCAAAGCAGATTGTACACACCACATGCATCTTATCAATTTTTTGCTTCCAGTAAGTTAATACAATTTAGTCGGCTTAATAGTTTATTTTAAAAACACTGTTTTATATATATATATATATATTTATATATATATATTTCTTAGCAACATTGATCCTACGTATGTTTCTTCATCTTCTATAAAATAAAGCATGTAGCTTTATTATTTTGCTGTAAAATTGACAATTTAATGGCCATGCACTTTTTGTTTTGGCAACATTAACTTGACATTCAGTTTGGTTTCTAAATGCAGTATATTAGTCAGTTATTTCCCAGTCCACAATTTCAATACTATATCACTTGTATTACTCATTTAGCATTTATTATTTAAGTAGGAAGAATCTTTGTGTGTGCGTAGGCTTCTTTTTGTTGGTGGAATTAAGGATTATGCTGTAATTGTCCTGTTTCAAAACACAGACCAGGATAAGGCTAATCTTATTATTGTGTTGTTTTTATCTTTCTCTTTACAGACGGGACGCATTGACAAATCCTACCCTACAGTATGTGGTCATACAGGCCCTGTGTTAGACATTGACTGGTGCCCTCACAATGACCAGGTCATTGCCAGCGGCTCCGAGGATTGCACAGTGATGGTAAGTTTGCTTCACACCTTGCATGCAAACTCGGACATCTCCATTGAATGGAAATAGGCAGCTTACATTCTTTAGCTAATAAGTTACAAGAAACTACATGTTCATGTTGCGAGAAGGCAGGCTGTTGTAACCCAGGGGTGGTTGCAGGCCTCACCCTCTGGATAAGATTAAGCTCAAATATGTGTAGTAGGAATCAGAGCTGGGGAATGATTTAGCTGTTTATTGAGTTGAGGTCACTGACTTTTTCCCCCCCCCCCTCTTGCGACTGTAGTTCCACTTCCATCCACATGTCCTTATTTGGGCTGTGAAATGCTTAGATTAGTTGGTTGTTTTTTTTTGCCACTTCCTTACCTGACAGTCCAAACTTCCTGTTTAAACCCCACTGTGTCTTTTCTGTATTTTTTTTTATCCTCATGGAAGGATAAGCAATGAAGAGAGAGGAACCATTAGATCAGTTCAGTTAAATTTTTTTTAAGGTAATGTTTAGTTAAAATGAGGCAGGATTGGGCAGTTTAACTGGTGCACACAACAAACTAATGGAAATATGATGCAGATGTACCAGCTTTTAAAAGGTCAAAAACAGGATTTTCTTCAGAAACGTAAAGGTAACACTGAGCCACAACCCAGGTGACCCAGGATATTTAATGTCAGAACCATTTAGCATGTTCATAAGTGGGAGTTTTTAATCACATAACTAAGTTTGGTGTAAAAGTTGAAGCCATTCTGTGGACATTACTGAGACATGTGCTTAGACCTAAACAGTAAGTTTAACTTCAGTATGTAGTAATGTTTTGCCATCAAGAATGTGGATATAGATGTCTTAAAGAAATCTAAAAATGCACAAGTACATGTAACGTACAATATTTTAACCAAGACCTGACAGTCATGAGTAAGTGGAGCAAATGCCACAATCAGTTGTTTGGTGGCATAAATTATGTACCATTCATATAAAAAATAGAAAACTGACATTATTCAATTAGTTGGTGGCTTTTATTTTGATTTAGTAGATTTGCTCACTAAAATTATTCGTTAAGGGTTATTCTACATACTGCTTTGTTAAACTACTTTATCACTAAACTAAATGTGAAGACGTAGTCTGCTGCCCCCCTCAGGTTCCTTTTGGTAACTGTCATTGATTGACATGTACAGTAAGGTGGCAAATCACTACAATGAGCTTTGTGGATGCACACAGTGAAAGACTTGAAAGTTAATTACAAAGCCACGTTTAACTGTCTGCCTAGAATTCTAGATGTATTATTATCCTCCACAGGTATGGCAAATTCCTGAAAATGGCCTCATCACCTCCATGTCTGAGCCGGTAGTGGTTCTGGAGGGTCACTCGAAGCGTGTTGGCATCATCACATGGCATCCAACAGCACGCAATGTCCTCCTTAGTGCAGGTACGGGTCCAGGTTGTATCCTTAAATCTACAAAACTTCTGCCTTGACCTGGCCTTTAAAATTTGAAGTTTAAGTTTAGCACCGAAGAGTACGTTTAATGTGCTGCCAGCCAGTTCACCTTTACTTCCATCTGTCCCTAGGTTGTGACAACCAGATAATTATCTGGAACGTGGGCACAGGTGAGTCCATGATCACCCTAGAAGACATGCATCCTGATGTAATTTACAGCGTTTGCTGGAACCGCAACGGCAGCCTTATTGTCAGCGCCTGCAAAGACAAGTCCATCCGTGTCATCGATCCCCGCAAGGAGGCAATTATTTCTGTGAGCACTTTTCTAAAAATCCTTTGATTTTGGCTTTCTTTTTTTCCCTCTCGCTCTTTGTTTCTGCCCATATGTTTAGCTAGTGGTGAATTTTAATAATGATAGTTAGGCCTGTCGCGATAACAAATTTTGCTGTCCAAATTAAATTTTCTAAGAAATTAAGCGATATTGCGCAAAGCAATAATGTCATTTTGAGACCATTTTCAACTAATATAATGGTAATGCAAGTACACCCTTTCAAAGATCAATAAACTTAAATCTCTTAAGAACATTTTACACTGGAAATGGAAGAAATTTAAAATAACAAAACAAACAAAAAAAAAATTAGAATGAAATCTGTTTCATTAACAATGAATGAAGACCAAACACAGGCAAAAACAACAAGTATGATGGATAATAAAGTCTTAACTGCCAGTTTGTACCATTCTATTAAAAAAAAAAAAAAAAACTAGAAAAAAATATACTGCACATGGTTGCTGTTTGTGAAGCTGAAATATTTCCCCTCATCACTCATGTCAAACTGATCTATGAGCAGTGAGTGAACCGCGCTGCTGCGGCGCAACGCTTTTCCACATATGCTGGGCCAAACCGGCCCAAAAGTAATGCGGCCCACTAAGAATCCTCCCGAACCTCTCTTTAAAACAAATGCGGCTTATCGACTCGCACAGGTGCTTCACCACGGTCTCGTGCTGCAACATGCTGCTGTCAAGTATGAGTCTAGACTAGAGAGATCACTTCGCAAGAAATGAGTGTTCAGTTGAGATGGTTCATAGTGAACCCTGTTGTCAGTCTATGGTAAAGTAAGATAGAAAAAAAAAAAGAATTATTGCGGCCGGCAAACTTATCGCCCTTATTTTTTCTTACCGTGCAATTAATCGATTTATTGCTTATCGCAACAGGCCTAAATACAGTTTAACTGGATTGCAGTAGAAAACCACATCAGCTCAAATTCCTGAGTTAACTAACCTTATTAACTAAAATTGTCTTTGAACAAGTTGTCCCCAGATGTTCCCTTTGGGCACTGTTTTCTACATTGACTGTATTCATACACATTTATAATGAATTGAACTAATGTGAATTGTAATAAATTTTATTTCATTGGATTAGAGTGAATTCAATTGGATTATAATTGGATTGGACTGTTTCTTTGAGATAGCTTTTGTCATGAATTAGTACTACACAAACTGAATTAAGTTATTTATCTACAAATGATAATAAAATAAGAACAGAACTTTGACACACAATTTTTATCATGTAGCACAAAGTGCTGTATCAGGATGTGTTTGGAAGTAGCGAGTTGATCACAGACCTCTAAAATGTACCTCACAGGAGAAGGAGAAGGCACATGAGGGCGCTCGACCCATGAGGGCCATTTTTCTCTCAGACGGCAACGTCCTCACAACTGGTTTCAGTCGCATGAGTGAGAGACAGCTGGCTCTGTGGAACATAGTAAGTTTAGGAAAGGTTGTTTCTTTATGTCACACTGCTGCACTATCTATGTGAAGTACTGGGTTTTAAAATCAACTCAGTTTGGATTTCTTTCAGATGCTTACGTTTTTTACTAAGGGCAGCAGCATAAATAAAATATATTAAGAAAAAACATTCACACCTCATAAAATTAGATGCAATAAAATCAGAATATGCTATATTTATTATTGAAACGACATCAGACTAAGAAGGTCTTCCTTTAGTGCTCTGATGAATAATATTGCTTTTTCTTTCAGCAAAACATGGAAGAGCCAATGATTGTCAGCGAGATGGACACCAGCAATGGAGTGCTGTTGCCTTTCTATGACCCAGACACCAATGTTGTTTACCTCTGTGGGAAGGTGTGCTTCTATTTTGGCACCCGATAATAAAATCAGTTAAGCATTACTTAAAAAATTAAATAAGATATCCGCAAAACAGATAACACAGCCTTATGTGTTGACAGGGTGATAGCAGCATCCGTTACTTTGAAATCACAGATGAAGCCCCATATGTTCACTTCCTCAGCACCTTTGTCACCAAGGAGCCCCAGCGGGGCATGGGCTACATGCCCAAGAGGGGCCTCGATGTCAATAAGTGTGAAATTGCAAGGTAAGCTGAGATGAGTGGCAAATCATCACATCTAAAAAAAAGATTTTGTTTTAAGTTCTTATTTTAGTCGGCCACATCTAAAAAAGTCATCTCATGGCTTCACCACTAGGAGGCAGAATGTAACTGTGTCACAGTTGTCCACAGGAAGCCGTTTTGTCTTTGTTTTAATAATGCACTGAAGTATAAATTTGTGTTTGTGTGTTATCAGGTTCTATAAACTGCATGAAAGAAAGTGTGAGCCTATTGTGATGACTGTACCCAGAAAGGTAAGCTTTCAACCTAAACGGATACTTTGCATGCAGTTAGACCTCCGGTGTGTTTATTGAACTTAATGCACAATAAAACAGCCTTGTATAGTGTATTGTTCTGGTTATAGGCTTGTTCTAACAGCTTGTAACTCTCTTTCGGGATTAGTCGGATCTGTTCCAGGATGACTTGTACCCAGACACAGCTGGACCAGACCCTGCCCTGGAGGCTGAGGAATGGTTTGAGGGCAAGAATGGAGACCCCATCCTAATCTCCCTCAAGAATGGCTACGTCCCTGTCAAGAACCGTGAATTCAAGGTGGTCAAAAAGAACATTTTGGAGAGCAAGTTGACGAAGAACACGGAGAACTCGAGCCCTGCCAACAAGCCTGCCTCCCCGGTTCCTTCGATTGTGAGTTTTGTGTAAACCATAAAATCTCTAATATTATTGGGTCTGAGTAGAAATGAGTAGAAATTTTGTTTACTGTCACTTCTTTTCAGGAGGGGAAGGTAGGGGGTTAAGAGTAAATTTTGATGCACACTATAAGATGATTGTCTGACATTATAGCTGCTCATGCCCTCATCTGTTGTTGCTTGTTCTCAGGGGCTCGTAGTGTCGAACGGTTTCAATCTCTAGGAAAAATGAAGTGGTTTAAAGTTGTTGTTTATCCCACACTGTGACCCACAAACTAAGGGGTCTACTGCTGGCTCTGGCGCCTGTTGCACTTCACCCACAATGCAGCCACCTGCCTGTGACCAAGCCCACATGATTCTCTACAGTTCTCTATAATCACGGCCCACTGGGCACCAGCATTGTTGAAAATTGTAACCCTCAGTTTTAACACGTATAGTCAAATTCTTTGGTTGCTTTTTTACAACCATTTCTTTGTGCATTTTTTTTAGACTTGCAGCTCCATTAAATAGTTCACATGCAATAGTATTTGTGTTTAACAGCTACAGTGGCGCCATATATTAAAAAAAAACAAAAAAAATAGTCAAAGTTTCACTCAATTCTTTTTTTTTTTTTTTGTTGTTGTCTTTCTATTTTCTCACAGAAATCCGAAGCAAAGATGGAGGAGATCTTGAAAGAAATCAAATCCCTCAAGGATCTGATCAGCAGTCAGGAGAAGCGAATCATCAAACTTGAAGAGCAGATGTCCAAAATAGCCATTTAAGGACCCTTTGCTCCAACCCACTACAGTTCAGGACGTTCCATTGTTTGGGGGGGGGGTCGGGAGAAGTCACTGCCTATCTTAATGACAGTGTTTGGTCTGAGTCCTGCCAAGCAACGATCCCTAGGAACATTCCAGATGAACTTTTTCTTAGCCAGATCCCAACCCTCAGTTTAACACAGGTGGAATAAGGACATGTGGTAAATTTGGCAGAAAGTACTTTTGCTTTTCGGTGACAAAGGACTTCATTTTATTCTGTGGCAGCCTTTTATTTTTGCCTAATTGTATAAATAAACGTCTTAAGTTTTCTCATTTTAGAATGATCAAGAAAATTCCAGTGTCAACACCAGTCCCCATTTACTTCTGTATGTATTTTTAGTAGGTGTCAGTGTTTCATGTTAGCATATCCCAAAATTATATTGTTGCCAAATCTGGAATTTTGTTTACACTTAACAGTATTTTTCTCTAAGAATATTCAAAATGCAAAAAAATGAAACTTTGTGCAGAAGATTGTGTAAGGAGGATAATTTAATCACTTATGCACAATTAAATCAAAATAAGCAAATTAGATTTAGTATGAAAGATTATTTTAAATTCCGTAGTTAAGACATTCCAGTTTGCCACAGTCAACACCCAAACATTTAGACATGCCATTAATGACAAATTCTTCCCAGTCTTTTTTGAAGCTGCACAAATCAACGCCTGCTTTCTGCCATTAGTTTGGATTTCTGTCGCTTCCTCTCATGCTGACTGTGGACACAGCAGTCCATTTAAACATGCATACCATCCTACCTTGCTTTATGAACATGCACTCTGCACTTATTGAAGAAAACATTCCATTAATCTCATTGGCCAAGGGAAAAAACTTCAAACTTGTGTAAATGCTCTAATGTAGTGACTCTGTGAGGGTCGGTTGGTTGTTGTGATGTTTTATGTTCTGCACATGGAAATTTTCAGCGTTTCCACGGGAGATGTGCTTAATTTTTCACGAGAGGTGCAGTCACCAACCCCTGTGCTTGTCTATGGGCTTGCTTAATAAATAAAAGTAGTTGGGCTAGTTTTTGCTACTGTTTTTCTTGCATTCTTCTCCACCTCAGATCTGTATTTTTCCATACAATCAGAAAAGTAAATAATACATGACACCAAGTAATCGGTCATCAACTCAACTAATTGTAACCGTCTAGTGATATAGCTGTAGACTGCTACAAAAATTGTTCAGAATAGTCCTTAAAGCCCCAAGATATCAACATGTCATGTCTTTGGCCTTTTGTACATGAGACTGGATCTTCCAGCATTGTTTATTTGAGGGGTTGTGAAGGGGACTTGGCTTAAGGTCCATGACCTGCCTGTAATATGGAACAATTAAAATAGTAGATACCACTTTACTGTTAATTTTTAACCTGTTTCTTGTTCCAGCTGTGCTTATATCCCTCTCAGCACTTCCATGTCTTATTTCTTAAATGTTTATTTCTCTGATACCCTGAATTAGTGTAGTTGATAAAAATCCAGGGACCATTTTATTGTCCAATCTCAGTTGTTTGCTCTAATAAAAGCTCTATTTTTGATGTTTTAGATGTTTCCCAGTGGGAAGCTGAGACGGGTAATGGTTCAGTCTGTTTTTGCCTTCATTCATTGTTACCACTGTAAAGACCTGAAAGTGCCATAGAGTTGACCCTGGAAGTTTGTAATGGTGACTGTTCTGTGAGCTGTTCTGTGAGCGGTGTGTGTAGAAAATGAAAGATTCGAAGGATGCCTGGATTTAAAATTACTTTGAGGTGCTATACTTTGTACTAACACCCCCGTTCTTAAACGTTTGTCACTGAGCTGGATGACAACAGTCTTGCCAGTCTATCTGACTATAGACCAGGGAGCATTTACTGGTCAGTGCGTTTTGCTTTGTTTGTTTTTTTTAGCGTTGAGCCACTGACATTTTTTACCTTGGTACGGGTATAAAAACATCTTTTTAAAAAGGATTTTAAACCAACAGTCTGGCTGAGTACGTAGCCGTGTAAGTCAGTGTGACCTCAAAATGCACTTTGAATGAGTTGTAGAATAATGGTGGCAGGAAATCTTCTGAGTGAGAGTCTGACACAAATTATACTGCCATATTTTGTAGGTTTGACTGGCACTCTGGAGATTTTCTTTTTTTTTTACAGTGTTGGCATGAAAGCAAAGTCTTGAGGAGTAGTAGTTGATAGCAATCGAAAGGGACCATGTAGGTTAAAGAAATGTGCGGTTGAAAGATAGATGTATGTTTGTAATTAAGGTCTAGAAAACTGAGTGAAAGCTCTGGAAATAACATGACCAGATTTTTTTTCCTTTTTTGTGGTTGTGCTGAAGAGGGTATTTGGATGGGTGATGGGTTTTAAATGTTTTCCCTGTCTATGTTCCTTGCACCTTGCCATAATGTATCATGAGAAAAGCAGAACCTTGTTACAAAAATCAAACTAAATCAGACAAAAAACCAACCAGATAAAGCCTCATGAAGGTCTGCTCAGCATTTTTGTTCATTATTCTTGCTTCAAGTATCAAACACTGATTATAAGGAAATTAATAAAGAATTTTTAAAATGGATTTGTTGTGATTTGTTGAATATATTTAATTTGTATTTGATAGGACAGAGCTTGCACTTAGTAAGTATTAATGTTGATTATTTAAATTTTTTAAATACAAATTATATTACTTTCCCAGAACTTTTCTCGGCTCTTCACCCTTATAACAATTTTTTCGTCTGAAAATCTCTGTTTTGGTTTTGATACGGTTCAGTCATGTAGTGTAAATGCAATCGTTTCAAAGAAAATGGTGGATTTTTTTTCCCAGCTGTTGAACATGCATTTGATTGTATGGTGTGTGTTTCCAACAACGGGGCATGTGTGATTTAGGTTAAGTGCACTGCTCCGTTTAAAGTGTTCATATTGCACAAAGAGCAGTATTAAGGCTGCACAAGAAATGGTTACAGATGGGATGAAATTATGTTGCAAATGCATGCAACATTTGTAGCCTTGTCGCTGTGTGAATTCAATCTGTCCTTGAAACTCAACATATTTCTGTCATCTTTCATTAACCAAACCCGTGTTACAACATCTAAAGAGAGTCATCAAAAACTTTCTTTTCCATTGATCCATTGTTTTTAGTTGTACTTCTGTATTTGATCTATCAAAAGCCTTTGACACAACAGGCCATTTGAAGATCTGTAATGGTAGTTGAGATAATGTTGGGCACAAAAATGGTAAATTCTTTGAAATATCCTCACATTACACCATTTATGAGGCTGAACTAGCAGGAAGGTGTCACAAGCAACAACTTAATAACCGTCCTGCATGTTTAAGGATGAATTTAAAGATAAGTGGTCCAAAAAGACCATGAAGCTTATATGTTAGCTGTGTTTGTGTGTTTTTTGGATGAAACTGCTGCCTTCTAGGGTAAGGCTGTAATCAGCACGGGTTTAATTAGAGAGGACTCAGTGGGCGGCAGAGACTCACCCCACCAAACCCAGAAATAACAGTTTCTTCTGAAACATGGCACGGATGTTCCTAGTGCTACATGTTTACAGCTATTCTCGTTTAATCAGTCAAACTTTTATTCCCACATCATGGAGAATTTGGACTTTTATTGCTAATAAAATCAGTTTCCGGAAGCATTTGTGTCCGTTGATCATTCATCCTTCTAACATGAAATATCTTCAGGCTTACTCAGCATCACTCTACATGACACACTTCATAAAAATGCTGAGTTCATAATTCCAAATGAATGCTGAATAAACTGAAAGCTGAAGATGAGAATGGTGGAGGAGGAGGAGGAGATGAGAATAGGGGGCTGGACATCAGTTTGCTGGGAGGAGGTTTTCCAGTGCTGAGAAACAAAAAAAAAAACCATCAGGATAACTTTGCTGGGAGAGCAAATGCTTGAGAACTCACTCTTCTTTTCTTCTTGTTACTCCATCTCTCCTTTTCTTCCTCCTGTAGTCATCTGCACAGCATCTGATTTTTTCAGAAGACTAAACTGGGAACAGACATTCTGTAAGTATTGAAGTTTGTTGTTGTAAACTGACTGAGTTTATCTGGTGATGATGATCCAGTAGCATATATATATATATATATATAAAATCTTATTTCTAATACATAAAAACAAAGTACAGTACGTTTTATAACACATATGCATGTAATACAAAATGATAGATTACAAAAAAGCAATTTATCAGATATATTTGATCCAAAGATTTATTATCATTATTTATTATTACATCTCTTTAAAATGTCAACTTTTTTTTTCTTCTAAATCTTTTTCTGTGCATTTTACTTTTTAATTTGACTGTTTCTCCCCTCAGATTGTTGGTTTTATTAATCATGACTAAACTTATTTAGTTTTCAACTTTTTCTTGTTGAAAAAACAATACGGTAAATAAGGGAACACTTCAGAATACGGAATAATTGTGCATCTGTGAAGCGAAAATATTTAGGTTTTTTTATCTTTGAAGTTTGGGACTGTGTTATGTTTAAATGTTTTCTTTAGTGTATTTTAAATAGAATGTACATGTACAATTTGGTACAATATTTACAACTTATAAAGTAATCAAAGTATTGGGACTGTATTATGTTACTAATTTTAGCAACTTTCATGCAATTTATCTCCATCAAAGTAGTCAGACACAGTCTTGTGCTAGATTATGAAACATGACATGCTGTTACCACACTACAAGAGAGTTTGAGCTAAAACTGATGTAAAGTTAATTTTCACATGAATCTTATTTTTCTAGTTGGGTCAGGGCAGTGTGCTTCTGAGGACCCGCTTGACTTGAAGACCAAAATTTGTCCTATAAAACTGAATAGCTGTATGCCAGTGTATTAAAAAAAACTGAGATAGCACCCCTGTTTTCTTTAATGCAGAGCTTTGAATTCTAATGTGACACTTAACTGTGGCATTTCCTCTTTGAAATGAAATGACAAATACTTTAAATCCAGAGGGAAATTGCTAACATAAGTGAAGTAATACCTATGCCATCTCTCCTAACATTGAGAAAGTAATGTCTGTAAACTATTTTCTGTTTTTAAGGAACTACTTTAAAATCTGTTTATTATCTTATCTAGGATATACAAGATAGTGCAGTTATACATAAAATATTTATTTGAGATGGTCTGACCCCAAATCTTGAGAGGTTCAGCACTTCTATGTCAAATTACACTGGATAAATTTATATTGTTAAGTCTTCAAAACAAATACATAGTGTGTAAGCACATTACTAACTTTGAGTTACCAAATACTGAATTGTCATTAAATGGGTTGGGGACATCTAAATTCTGGATGTTTGTCACTTCTAATGTAATGAGGTGTAATAACAACTCTATGGTGTAATACAGTGCTGGAAATGTAAATTTAGCTATAATTACATGGATTTGAAGGGCAGCGTTGTCCTATAGCTGTACATTCAAGGATGGAGACCCAACCCAGCATGCGGTCCAGCAGAATGCATACTGTATGATCGGCCACACAAGGAGTGGAGGTTTCTCACTGCAGCGTAAAATGGAGCAGATGCTGATTAGAAGCTTGCCTTTACAGCTTGATACTGTGTAATTGCACAGAATGTCGAGTTAAACGGGTTTGAAATGTCACAGATGCACTGGTTGCAGTTTTCTTTAAGAGGACAAAATGTGTAACATTGGGTCAGAACATTTATTTAGTCATTTGTGAAGTGCAGATTTCCCTGGAAGGAGAACTATCTCCATCAGGTTGGTGCTGCTGTGGGCGGGTGCACAGCGGCTGCTGCCCAGTGTAAATATAGAGGCCACAGCCTCTGTGCTCCTTATGGAATATAGTTTCCTCCTGGCTTTGGTGTGGTGGATGGGTGGCCTCCTCTACTTTACAAA
>JBAMHW010000012.1:17100625-17130543 GCA_037177495.1 Rhadinocentrus ornatus | reverse complement strand
CTATCTCCATCAGGTTGGTGCTGCTGTGGGCGGGTGCACAGCGGCTGCTGCCCAGTGTAAATATAGAGGCCACAGCCACAGGTCTCCCACGCCTCTGTGCTCCTTATGGAATATAGTTTCCTCCTGGCTTTGGTGTGGTGGATGGGTGGCCTCCTCTACTTTACAAATTATAAGGCCTTCAGCTGCAAACTCGCTGTCTCCACCCCAAATAAGTAATGGCTACTCTGGTGTTTGCTAAAATAGATCTGATGCATGACAGGGAGAGGCAGAAAACCAAGAAGTAACATTTTAGTTATCTTTGGATAAATATTTAGTTACCTGGGGCTCAGCAGCATAGCTTGTGTGGCTCAAGTCAAAGGTAACAAAGACCTCCTACTAGCGCCTGTAAAGCTGGAGACACGTTTGCACAGGCCACTGCTTGAAAAAAAAACAACTGGTACAGGATTTAATGCATTGGAAAACAACATTTCTATGAATTATTCTGACTGTGGAATAAATGAACTAGATTTGATACATTTAATTTATATACTGTCAAATGTTTTTACTCTTCGTGTAAAACGATATCCTTATGTCAGATTTATAATGACACTACTAACAGTTTTAATGCACCAAGTAACTTGAAAGTTCTTAAAACTGTGAAGCTGTTTATTGAAAGGTCATTCAGCTGTTTTCTTAATTGCAACCTGTTGTTGCAGGGCTCACAATTGATGATGAGGTCCCACTGGGTTTTTCATGTCACCTGTGTGACCCTGCTATGGCTGTGCTGCAGTGTTCACACCACTCCGTTGTTTTACAACATATCCATGGATGGCAGTGGTGATGAAGCTGAGCTGGAGCTCCTTATCCCAGTATCTTTCTCCACTCGAGCACCTGTTCATATTACTGCTGTTACTGAACCTCCCACCCCAACCAACACTATTACCAACACCATCACCACCACCATAATCCGCCTGAAGGACTACGTTCTGACCCGTGTGGTGGACTTCCTACAGGATAATCTGCTCATCATCATAGTTGTGACCTCTCTTCTTATCGTTATGGTGTTCATCATATGCTGTGCCACTGCTATGAGTCACAAACGAAAGCTAGAGGCTTACAAGCCGCCTCCTCATCAACCCAGGAAGTGTATGGCCAATAAAACTGGAGGACACAAGAATTCAAATGACCTGCAGGAGAGGCTATACGCCATGGACCACGTCAAGAGGGTCCAGATTCAGAGTGTGGCCTCCTCCCCCAAGAACCTGCGCATGCCCTCCAAGGCTCTGGTGGGAGAAAGGGGTCGAGACGTCAAGTCGTCACCCCAACAGGCGGTCAGGAAGGTCAGAGATGTAGAGAAAGTGGAAAAGCAGAGAGAGGAACCTAACTTAAAAGAGCAGGTGAAGCACAGGGAGGAGGTAAAGCAGAGCCTCCCCCTCAGCACCAACTCCAGTCAGCCAGTCTGCACCTGCCATCTGAAGAAAGCCCACCACTAGAGCACGATCTGAGCAAAAAGGCAAAATGTCACACACACAGAAATGTTTAAGTGAAGTCGTTCCTGCTATTTAAGAACACCCATTGTTAAAATAATGTAATCTAAACACACACACACACACAAAGGAAGATGCAGCAGATGATAGAGAGCAAATTTCAGCTGTGTTTTGAGTCTACAATCAGTTTAGTTGGCCAAAAAAATTAACTTAATTTATTCTCACAAGAAACTTATCATAACATGAAGATAAAGAGTAGTGAGGATCATTATGTAAACACGCCTGTGAGACATGAGAGGGTTGCTGTATACATTGTAAACAAATGCAAAGGAAATTTTATGGATATACATTGATGGGGGGAGGGGGGAGACTATGGAAGTATGTGCATTCACATGTGTCTATACACGGTTCTGTAATGTACATACTATGATTAGGTTTGATATAATAGTGCCAGAATGATTCCTACAACTCAATTTTTAATAATAGCAACATTAATCAGCAGATGTGGAAAAACGCAGCTGATTTTTCTGAATGATGCAGCTCGGTGGCCCGTTTGTACCATACTGTCACACACATGTTGTGTATTGGTGGTTTGTCCACTGCCAAAACATACCACCGCTGTGACACTGAGGCTGTATCACTTTACTGAGATTGGGTTAAAAAAGTGATCATATTTAAAACAAAATATAACGGGCAGTGTGTAATTATCTAGTTTTGACACACAGATGCTTAACTCTTTCAGAGAAAATCACCTTTCTGTGTCCTGCTGTACCTGTTTTCAAGCAGCTATGAGCATTATAAGTGAGTCAGCCCATTAACAGCAAAATATTTGGGGCTGTAATTAAAACAAAGTGAAGTACCATTAAACCATACTTGATAAGTCACTTTTTTTTAAATATTTACTTTCATATTTACTGTTTTGCATAGTGTTATTACATTCCATATCATGTTGTATTTTATTTTATTAGAACCTGATTCACTAAACTAAAAATGAGATTTTTTAAATTTTTTGCTTTTTTATTGTCTTTGTCTCCATATTTATAAGATTGATGTTTCTGATCTGCCTCCAACTGGCAAGATCACAAACAGAAAATATATGAATAAACAAATGTGAATCAGGTTTTAGTTTGTTTTTTATAAGTAATACATATGGGATAAGTTCTGCTTTTTAACCTTAATGTAAGATTTCAAATGAGTCAAACTGAGTCAGAGACAGCTGGTCGGCAGGTTTCAGAAGAACTGAATCAAGCTGTCATTTTAATCACAAGTGATTTGACAACCCTAAAGGTTATGAAAATCACCGTCTCATTACACAATTTAGTGACTAAACATCTTGGCTTAATGTATGTGCCTTTTGTATGTTTTATGTACCATTATTATTTCTATTTTTTAAACACTCTGTTGAACCTCAGATTGTTATCCTCAGATGTTGCTTCCTCTGTGACAGTTATGTTGTTTACAAAATAAATGTTTTGTATTTCTTATGTTTAATAAAAACTATTCATAGAGATCTTTCTGTCGTTTCTGTGAACACAGCAGTGAATTGGTGGGAGTAGTGCCAAACTAAACTAAACTAAACTAAAGAATACAGCCTTGAGCAAACCTAAAATTAGGAAAGGCGAGGAAGTTCCAAAAATGAATGAAGGATATTCTCTACATGCACATTATGCTCATCTGGACATCTGTAATTTTGTGCAGCGTGTGCTCAAAAATCATGGCTGACTATTTTAAGATAATTACCCAAATATGAGATTTACAATATCTCCTCTGTGATAAGAATTCAGCTCTCCTTTAATTCAGTAACTCCTCCACAGATTCTGGTTGCTGAAAGCATCACTTGCTAAAGAAGGACAACAGAGGAAGGTACTGAAGCTTGGAGATGAAAAGAGCCCCTTTTGTCCTTACTGGCACCTTTACAAGGTTCTCTGAATATTTCAACAGCTGTAAACCAGATACATACAGAGTAGTTTGCTGCAGAACAACAGCTATTGTATTATCCGTACAAATCCTACAGACGCTGATTTGTTCCAGTCAGGGTTAAAACAAACAATTAAGTGACTTTTAAACCACATTATTTGGACATATGATGAAATAGAAGACAGCACTTGTTTAAACATATGAAGTATTGATTTATTATCTTCTCTTTCTTATATCGACCTCTTTAACTCTTAAGAGAAGGTGCATCATGACTTCATCTGATATTTATCTGTAATTCATTAAATATCAAGATAGATTTAAAAACATTTTCCTGAATAACAAGAAAAAAAGTTTATTTGAATCACGAGTAGGTCAGCCTGTCAAAGATCAAAGGCGACAAGACAACACACCACCTCAAAGAGAAACATGGCGGCTGAAACACGAGCTCTGACAGAGCCTCACACTCAGGTCACGTTCCCTGCTCTCTTGTCAGTGAGGTGCTAAATAATTCGACAAATACTACCCCATCACTTTCACTCTTCCTAACAGGTGATAAGAAGACACGCCTCCCCAGTAACAAGCTCTCTCTCACAGGACCAGTTCATCACAGCCACCTTTTTTAAACTATATATATATATATAATATTTCTTGCTTATAACTTTTACATTTTCACTCTTTTCTCTTTTCTCTGCCACTGACAAACAATAGGACCTCTCAATCATTGTGGATGGTGAAGAGGATCTAGAATAGGTAATACAGCACCTTAAGGTGAACATTAAACTTTGATGAGCATCAGCTTGGAATCCTGAACAGCCGTGGTTATCTTTAGAGAGACGGTGGATCATGTGAGGACCTCAGGAACATAGTCCTGCCCATCACTTCGGGGGAGCAGATAACACAGGAGCAGAAGAATGGTAAATTTAACTTAAACTTATTAAAGAGTTTGGACGTTGTTATTACTGAATTCAATAATTGGCTGTGATGAGAAACATTTAATTTATCATGTTAAAAAAATAAATAAATAAAAATCTTCTTAGCTAGTAAATCACTAATAGTCTGGTCAAAATTAAACTTTTTGTTGTTACTTTAGTCACAAATTCTGATTGTTTTTCACACACATAGCAAAATATCAGTGGCACTCAGTGACAAGAGAAGGTGGGTGCATTGGGTATAAATATGTATTGGAGTTGTCGCCAGGTAAGTACATTGGAGTAACTGGATGGACATGACTTTGTAATTTCAGCTGTAAATCCATGGATTAAAATTCTTTTCTGCAGACTAGTTCAACTTGTTGCTATTCATTTTTCACAATTGTTTTTTATTTTATTTTAATGTTTGTTTTTTGTGAAGTTTAAGCAACGGAAACATTTAGTTAAATTTAGGAAAAGATCATGACTGGTTAAAGTTAAAGTTATTTTCATGAAACCAGTGACATGTCTGTAAGCCGGTAACCTTCTTCTGATTGGAAGCCTTGAGAAAAAAGTTCTCCTACTTGCAGCGAGAAGTTGGCTTTCCTTCCTTTCATTCAACATTCAGCTTGCTAAGTGGAGAATACTTAGCCTCCGCCCAGAAACATTTTATTCATGTTGCAGGTTTACGTCTATAAACCCCAAACTTGTAAATGATGCAGAAAAAGTACAAGAAAGTGGAGAATTTGACCAACTCACTTTCATAAAGTTGTAAAATGTGTCCAATAATGAACACAGTGGTGGAATCAGCTATTTATTTCTGGTAATTCCAACCGCTTCATTACACAATTTCCTTAATGAATTAAGGGAATGAAATTAAACATAGCGGACAAAATAAGTATTGAACATGTTACCATTTTCTCAGTAAACTATATTTCTAAAGATGCTATTGACATGAACTTTTTTTTTATCAGATGTCAGTAACAACCAAAGCAATCCACAGATTCAACAAAAAAATTAATAAAAATCAAACCTTAGATGTCCATGAATTATATGTAATAAAATGGAATGACACAGGGAAAAACTATTCACCATACGAAAAAAGCACAGAAAGCCAAGACACCACCTGAAATCTATCAATAATTAGAAAGCAATCCTGCCCCTCAGTGCAAATAAATATCAGCTGATTCAGTCCCAGCTAATGGCCTATAAAAAGTGTTTCATTGCCAAGGCGTCACACAAGGACCATCTCATGATCGGTAAACCCAAAGAGCACTCTCATAGCCTTTGCCACCGTACTGTTGCAAAACTTACTGATGGCATAGTTTACAGAAAGATTTCTAAACTTCTGAATGTCCCAGTGAGCACTGTTAGGGCAACAATCTGGAAGTGGAAAGAACACAATTTCACCATGAACCAGCCACAACCAGGTGCTTCTTGAAAGATTTCTGGCAGAGGAGTTAAAAGAATTAGTTGTCCAAGAGCCTAGAACCACTTGTGGAGAGCTTCAGAAAGACATGGGATTAGCAAGTACAATAGTAATGCACTAAACCGCCTTGGCTGTGAGCACACTCCACGCAAGACTTGCTGAAGTAAAGGCATGTTGAAGAAGCTTGTTTAAACTTTGCTGCACAACATTTAGTCAAGTCTGTGAAATACTGGGAGAATGCAGTGTTGTCAGATGAGACCAAAATTGAACTCTTTGGATGCCATAATACACACCATGTTTGGAGGTCAAGTAGCACTGCACATCACCTCAAAAACACTATACCAACTGTGAAGTTTGGAGGTGGGAACATCATGGTGTGGGGTTGTTTTTCAGCAAACGGCACTGGCTGACTTCTTATAATTTAAGGAAAGATGAATGGAAAATTTATTGTGACTTGATATAAATCTGCTGCCATTTACCAGGATGATGAAGGTGAAATGAGGGTGGGCGTTTCAGCAAGACAATTATCCCAAACACACCGCCAAGGAAACTGTCACTCACTTTCAGAGAAATGAATTTGCTAGAATGGCCCAGCCAATCACCTGACTTGAATCCAATGAAAATCTATGGAAAGGAACTAAAGATCACAGTTCATAGAAGCGGCCCAAGAAACCTTCACGATTTGAAGACTGTTTGTGTGGAAGAATGGGCCACCACCGGATCAATGCATGCGACTAGTTTCTCTGTACAGGAGCTTTTTTTTTTTTTTTACCAACAAAGACTTTTGTAGAAAGTATTAAATCAGTTTCAGTGAGCATGTTCAGTACTTTTTCACTGTCATTCCATTTTATTACACATAATTTATGAACATCTAATGTTTGATTCCTTTGCAAGTGTGGACTGATTGTTACTGACATCTGGTGAAAATTTCTTGTCAGTAGCACCTTTATAAACATATATATTGAGAAAAATGTGATGTGGTCAAAGCTTATTTTACCCACTATACACATTATTTTAAGTATCTCCTGCAAACAAGAGCTATGTTTTTTTTTTAGAATATTCAAAATCCAAACAATGGTTTTTAGAAGTGAGTTGCAACAAAACTTGGGACTTTTGCCCTTCTTTAGAGGGATATTTGATTGCTCTTTATATTTTTTAAATTGCTTTTTTAAAGGATGGCACAAAGTTTAATTTTGGCAGAATGAAAGGATCACATATAATCCTTAATGAAACCATTAATTCTGAATTAAAATAACTCAGTTGCTATTTTATAAAGTTGGACACCTGTGTTCAGTTTAGTGAGGTGTCATTATTTTCTGGCACTGTTTCTTCTGGATGTGTCTAATGTGCTTGTCTCTCCTTATTCTTTACAGTGAGTCATGCTTTGGTGCAGATGTGTCTTCCTTGCTCTCTGCATCTGTCCTCTAGCCTACCTTGCAATGTCTCCCTGTCCCCCAGGCTGCTGCTGTACTCCTCCAGGATTTTTGGTTCTGTGTGAGTCTCTGGGTCTGAGGTCGCTCCCTCGCTCTGTCCCACTCAGCACCTCTGCTCTATCTGTTGCCAGAAACCAGCTTTGTAATGTGGACCACCTGCTGTGGCGCCTCTCTGGTCTGCAGGAGCTCAGCCTCAGTCACAACCTGCTGGCCCGCTTCCCCCGTGGCCTGCCTCCAAGCCTGGAGTCCCTGCTGCTGCAAGAGAACCGCATCACTTATATCACCTCAGGTGCCTTGAGACAGCTGAGAAACCTAACTCGCCTAGATTTGGAGGATAACCACATTCGTGCCATCCAGCCTGGGGCTCTGCTGAGTCTCAGTAAGCTGCAGATCCTGACACTGAAGGGGAACAAGTTGACAAACCTCCCGCTGTATCTTCCACCATCGCTGACACATTTGGACCTCTCAGCAAACTGCATCTCCTCGTTGGACCTACCCTCGCTGTCTGCCTTGGTTAACCTGCAGGTTCTAAAGATCAACAGCAATTGCCTGCGCTGGATCCCAGAAAACACTTTTGACAGCCTGCCTCATCTCAGATCTGTAGACCTCACCAACAACCTGTGGGTTTGTGAATGCAACATTTTGTATCTTTATCGCTGGCTCCTGAGTGGCGGACTGAAGATGGCTATGGACCTGGTGTGTAAAGAGCCTGACCATCTTGCTCAACGTCTGCTTCTGAACCTTTCTGTTTTGTCTATTTGCCCTCATGTCCTGAACCCACATGAAAGGACATACCAACTCGATCTCAACTATGCAGTAATGAAGCCAACTGATCAAATTTCATCTGAGAACAAGGATGATTTAGGAGAAATGTTTAAGAAAACAGCAAAAGAAACTGTTTCTAGAGCTCATGACGTTCATCTTCCCAAGACTCGTGTCTTGCACTACTCTTTAGAGACTCTCACCTATGAAGAGTGTTTATCCCTAAATAAAACTCAATCAGCCAGCCCATCCCATTTAAAAAGTACTACTTCTCTCCCGGAGGGACAAGGATGCAGAGAAAACATTACAGCTACATACCCTAAGAGTAATGTAACCTCTGCTGAGGGGACGCAATCTTGGCTGTCCACAAACAGAAATAAACTCTCACCTACTGTAAACCCACAGGTTTTCACTCAGAAATGTGCCGTGATTATCTCTCTGCTCGCTGTGTTGTGTGTACTAACAGCTCTCCTAATGCTGGCAGTGCTGCTTGTGCTGAAAAAGATACTTATGCATCAGCAGAGGGTGGCCCCGGCTGATGTTGGATCTGGTAGATGACAACAACATGCACACTGAAAAGGTTTTGAATCGTTTAATTCAATAAGCATACAGTCTTATATAGTTTTTATATTTGAACTTTAGATGTTGACCTGAATGCATTTTACAAACCAGTTACTCATGCTTTATTAACGATCTCCTTTTAATGTGTAAAGAATAACTAGAAAGCAGAAAAAATATTTGGCTCCCTTGTTAAAAATAAAGGATAAGTTATTTGTATTCACCTTGGACAGAAACTATGCTGATGATCTGAACCCGAATGAATCCAGAAACATTAACATCTAGCACCTGAGGCCTGTGTAAAGTCTATGACTCTCAGATCTTCCTGAAGGACAAGAATGAATGTATAAACTCATCTTTCACACTTCACTGTGCTGCTGAGAGGCTTTTCTAACCAAGATATCAATAGAAAATCGCCTAATCGATTGTAAATATATCAATTACTGGCTTTGGCACGGTCCTCCTTCTTGTCCTGTTGTTTCAGTCTATAATCTGAAAGTGCTGCTTTTATGGCATCTTCTGCAAGCACTGAAAGAAAACAAGTGGGAAGGATGTTAGAGACACCATTAGTCAACCAGGAGTTCCCTACATGTTCCAGGAGTTCCTTCTCCCTCTGGAGGATGCATGATGGAAAAATCCCCAAATGAGGACAATGGGGTAAAAAAAATTTTTTTTAAATTATCACATAGTGGCCAGTTTTACATAATACAATATTTACTATCAACTTTTTACTTTTACTATGATGATTTTTTTTTTTTTTTTTTTTTTTCAATTTTGGTTATGCGAGCAGAGTTCTATTTAGTTTTCTGGTTCTGGACAGTCTGACACATTTCTATTGAGATTTTGTCTGATACTGGTACCTAAGATAGATTAAATACACTATAATGAAGTTTTATGCAATGTTAAAAAAAATCCATTCCTAAAATTTATTTAAGATGTAGAGTTAGTATTCATTTTCTTACTTCATAACAACTTCATATGTATTATTCATGACTACTAGTGTTTTGTATCTGGTACAAAGTGTCCAGAAAAGATGGCACCTGAATGAAAGGCACATATATAAACATTTGTGGGGAAATTAAGAAATTTCTGACACAAATTAACTTAGTGATGCCATGCAAGACTGGGAGATACAATCCTCCTTTTGAAGATATTTAAATTATAAAGCCATCTATATTGTGAATAATAATTTTAAAAATGGCATTTTTACTTTAGCATTTTGTTGCATAACATGTAAAAGATGTAGATCCATAGCACTTAAAAAGTCATTAACTGATTTGTGATACTGCTCAACAGTTAAATATAGTAAGAGATTTTTGACCTGGTACTGTGGTGTTAGAAGTGGGTCATAATACACAAGTACTCATACTTTCACAATCACTTGTCAAATGAACTAAATTTGCTTTTCTTTTTATATATATAACTTATCACTTGTCATCTACTTAGGTATATGGAAAACACGGAAAACTAGAGCAACATATTCCCTGAACTTACTAGAGCAATGAAGCTTGACTGGAGGAAGGCAGAGTTCTTTGGCAATGTCTGTGTTCTTAATCTTCAGAGCTTCATCAATCTGTAGGATTAAAGCAATTTAACAATTCATCCACAAACATTCAAATCAAATAATCAATCTATGGGTCATTTATTTGACTGCGTCCTAACTTACCGACTTCCCTTTTACCCACTCTGTTGCTAGAGAGCTGGAGGCAATGGCAGATCCGCAGCCGAATGTTTTGAATTTTGCATCCACTATTTTACCATTTTCGTCTACTTGGATCTGGAGACAACATACAGATAAACACGCTTACAACATCTGGATGTGTAAAGCTTTTACGGCGGTTTTTAACCCAGGTTGTTAACCAAATTACCTGCAGCTTCATTACATCACCACAGGCTGGTGCACCCACCAGTCCAGTCCCCACATTCTTGTTGTCCTTGTCCAGTGAACCAACATTTCTCGGGTTTTCATAATGGTCCACCACCTTCGACATAGTAAAAAAAAAAAGAAAAAAAAAAAGGATTACACGCATGCTACTACAATGTCTTACAATGTAAGCTACAAGTGGCTCCACCGACAGACCACACAAAACTAACTGTGTTCAAAGAGAGCGTGGATTAGTTGCAAGAACAATTTGGAGGCATTTTGTAGTTACTTACCTTTTTGTGATAAGAACAAAGTGCACTCAGCTCCGGTCTAAACAACCGTCTGCTGAATAATAAAAACAAGGACGCTGAATTTCGTAAGGAGACCATCGCCATGTTTTTACACCGACTGTGACCGGAAGTGACTGAATGAGCATGAGCGAGGACAGCCGCTTTTTGTTGACAAACAAATGAAGACTTTCATTTGTTGAAAGGAGCCCCCACTAGCGGTAGCCACTACACTACGTTGTGAACGGTTAATCGTGTGAGCGGCCCCGCCTCTCACAAAAGTGTTACCAGGCAGACAACATTTCCAACATGGCAGCGCCGAGCAACGCAGAGCAAACGCAGTTGCAAGATATGGAAGAAGAAGAAGCAGGGATGGAAGAGAGAGAGATGGAATCGGATGAAGAGGAGGAGGAGGGCATGGGTGTAGAAAATTCAGACGACGAGGATGACGATTCGTCAGACGATGAGAAAGAAAATGAAGCTGAAATCCAGCGGTTGGAGGAGCAGGTAATTAGCCAACAATCAGTAAAGCCAAGCTTGGTTAACCCAAGTTAGCAGAGGAGCTAACGGGAATGAATGGATGGTAAACCAGTAAGCTAGAAGTCAGCTGCTTGAACAATATGAGCTGCTCAGTCCTGATTTTCTATAGAAATTGTGCATGGTTGTGACAGTGGCTGTTAAGCAAAACAGTTAAATAAGCGCACATTAGACGTCGTCATACTCGTAGCCATCGTGATTAGCTCTTGCTAATTTGTGATGCTAACGGCTCGTCTGGCGTCACGCGCCTTTTTACTATAACCTATCATGATGGCATTACAGCTTTAAGTGACATCAGATGGCACACGTTGAAATAAAAATAATACGTTGCCCTAGCTTCACTTGGTCTGATCATTGGTTCATCATATCTCATCACAGTTGAATCTGGTGTGTTAACAGAGTTCTTGTTCATAACTTTAGTTATGCACTTTAGTTACCAGGTCAGTAGTTGTACACATGATTACAACTCATGCACTCCACACAAACACTGCGGCAGGACTGAACTTTTCATTCGGAAGCTGGAGTTTATAAGTAATCTGTATTGAATTGATAATTACACAGTTGGCAAAGGTGTAATTCGTAATGTAATAATGAAAGACATGTCGGGTTATCCATGACACCTGCAGATGGGCTGTTTTATGTTTGCTTAGCTTACTCTCAGATGGTCCGATCTTTATATTGTTGTTTAACCATTATCATTTAGGAATATAAAAATAAATATTTTTGTCAGGATGCAGTTAGTGGATATTTCTTGTTTCTTTGCAACATGTTTTGATGAAAATGGTGGGCAAAAAATGTAATACGCACACTTTTCTTCAAACTTGCTACTTACAGATCTAAGCAGAATTAACTTATTGGGTCAACAACTGGAAACACTCAGAGAGCAAAGACCACCAAGCCATCTAACTTATTGCAAAATAGCCAGATAGTTTTGGCTATTTAGATTTTTCTCCAACTTCCTAATAATGCAAAACATCGTGATCGACATCAGTTCCTAAAAGGCATTTAGACGAAAGAGGAGGCTTGCTGAAGGAAGCTTTAAGCAAGGATGTACAGATATATTCTCGGTAGAAATGTCGATATCTGATGTCTTAAGGATTGTTTTTGATTGAAGCAATAGATAATTGGTTAATAATCAGAGAATCAGTTAATTAAAATGTATTCAATTGTATTCTTTAACCTGTCTCTCCCTTATTTCTGTGTGCCTTGTTTTCAGTTGTCAATCAATGCTTTCGACTACAACTGCCACGTGGATCTTATCAAACTGCTTAAGCAGGAGGGAGAACTTTTCCGTCTACGAAAGGCAAGGCAGAAGATGAGCGAACTTTTCCCTCTCACCGAAGGTTGGTTAATGTCTAATAAAGTTCTGGCGTTGCCGACCCCTCTCATTTATTTACAACTGAAAAATATAAAATCTTCCAGAGATATGGCTGGACTGGCTTAAGGATGAGATCCATTTGACAGAAGAGGAGTCAAACCGAGAGAAAGTATATGAGCTATTTGAGAGAGCTGTAAAAGACTACATCTGTAAGTATATTATCGCAATGCTACAGCCTTTGATTTCATCTTCAGTTATAACGCAGTCTCATTCTTAATTTTGGGTCTTTTTACTCAGGTCCAGATATTTGGCTCGAATACGCCCAATACTCGATCGGTGGCATGGGGTCACCCGGTGGAATGGACAAGGTGAGAGCTGTCTTTGAGAGAGCAATGACAGCTGTGGGGCTTCACATGACCAAGGGCCAGATGCTGTGGGAGGCATACAGAGAGTTTGAGAACGCTATTCTGTCCACAGTGCAGGTTTGTCACCTGGAGAGATCTTCTCAGTGGTCAGACATAAATTCTGATTTTATTATTGCTTTCTTTTTAGTCATATGCAAGAGAAGTATTGATGTTGATCAAGGCTGTTTGACAAGAATTGAGCTTTTGGATTAAAAGAATCCTTTTGCAGGATCATGTAGTTGCAGACAGTATTATTCCATTTTATTACTTGCTCAAAGCATGCTTTCGAATAAAAATTCTTACTCTATTAGAATAAATCTAAATGTTGTAAAAGCTGAAATGAATTCTTTTCATTATGGATGGAATGAGTCAAATTTCAGCACCATTTTCTCTGCTTCTCGTGCTCTCAGCCTCCCCCTGGCAGGATTCCCGGCCGCGAGGAGCAAGAGCTGCTGAACACTCAGCTTGAGCGAATCCATACACTGTTTCGCCGCCAGCTGGCGGTCCCCTTAATGGGTAAGCATGGTGACTCCTCTTTTCCAGATGGATTTCTGTTAAGGCTCCTTTTGTGAGACCTACCTGAAAACCTACAAATTACACCATTAAAGAAAAAAAAAGAAAAGATGATGGTTATAATAGTGATAAATAAGAAAATGTGCCAATTTGCGAGGAAGTGGGAGGGTGGGTGATGGATTCTCAAATGCCATGCAGATTTAGAATAATGCACTGCTGATCAGGCCCTGGCCATTCTTTAAGATAGTCAGAAGGCCCACTGGTGTGTTTTTTTTTTAAAGCTCTGCTAAATAGATAACAGGCATATTTGAAACCATTTCTTATCTGTACTCCTCCCTTGTTATTCCATAAAAATGGGCCAGATTAATACATACCTGCAACACACAAAAAAGGACCTTTTCAATGTTACTCTTAATATCTGAAATGTAAAAATGGTGGTGAAAAGTGATGTTCTTTCTTAATTATGAGATGATTGAACCCTTCTGTTTCGTAGAGATGGAAACCACATATGCAGAGTATGAAGAGTGGGCTGAACATGGAGTTCCTGAAACAGTCAAACATCTGTACAAAAAGGCTTTGCAGCAGATGGAGAAGTGCAAACCTTTTGAAGAGGCACTGGTAACTGCCTTGAATTCATAATGTCTCATTCATTTACCCTCTTCAATGACCAAATAATATGCACATATTTTGCAATACATCACATCTACTTGCACTTATCTTGTCGCAGATGGTAGCAGAACCTCCTAAACTGTCCGAATATCAGGCCCTAATCGACTTTGAGCTAAAGGAAGGTGACCCAGCACGGATCCAGATAACCTTTGAGCGGGCTCTGGCAGAGAACTGCCTGGTACCAGACATGTGGGCAAAATGCACCACATATTTTGTAAGTATTGGTCAGTGTTTGGCATGGTGCCGTCTCTCCAGTCAGACTTACATTTTTTTTCACTGAGAAATCTGCAAGCAGGAATTAAACAATTGTTGAATGGAAATAATAAAAACTTCACATTAGTTATATTTATCCTGGATTGGGCTGTACTTCCAAGTTAGCAATGTCCTGTTATGAGAATGTTTTCTGAAACTCTTTATTCTAACAATGAGGGTTTGAATTGCTTCTGCTGTGCATTGGTTTGTAGATGTTTGCAACTTTATTAGCATCCAGTGGACATTGATACACTAGGCAGTGATGGAAACGTGTTTGTTTATAAAAGCGACTTTTTAAAATTGCTCTGCAGGACCGTCAGCTGAAGATCAAAGACTTGGTCCTTTCCACTCATGAACGCGCTGTCAGGAACTGTCCCTGGACCATGAGTCTGTGGAAGAACTATCTTCTGGCTCTGGAGAGGCATGGAGCTGACCACCATACTGTGTCAGGTAACAGCTGGTTGATGATCAATATTACTGAAGTAGATCAATGTGTTACAGTGGGATATAAAATATATATGAAGTACTGAAGAAAATTAACTCCCATCTTTTACTACTTCTTCTCATTAGCTTTGTGTTGTGGCAATATCCTTTGCCCTGATAATCACATGTTGGATTGTGTTTGATTTTTATCATTGTGCTGTAACAGATGTTTTTGAGAAGGCGCTGAATGCTGGCTTCATTCAAGCGACAGATTATGTGGAAATTTGGCAGGCATACCTCGACTACCTGAGAAGGCGTGTAGATTTCAGTAAAGGTGAGAGGAAGTAATGTTGTTTTTTTTAATAATAATAATTTAAAAAAAAACTAAAGTAGCTTTACTGTTAACAGAATCAAGTAAAGAGTTAGAAGAGTTAAGAGGAGCCTTTTCTCGATCTCTAGACTACATGAAACAAGATGTTGAAGAAAGTAGGTGGATTTCTCTTTGAGTTAATTGTTAGGGAGTCTTTGTTTGGTTTTCATATCATTCATTGCCTTGTTTATCTGCAGGGTTTGGTGAAAGTGGAGATCCTTCTTGTGTCATCATGCAGATTTGGGCAAGGATAGAAGTAAGCAAATTTTCCATGATGACTGTTTTCAAACACTGGGGTAGTATGAGCAATACATATTGTTGTTTCCCATCCAGGCCCTCCACTGCAAGAACATGCAAAAAGCCAGAGAGCTGTGGGATAATATCATGACCAAAGGGAACGCCAAATATGCCAACATGTGGTTGGAATACTACAACCTTGAAAGGTCTGCCTGCCCATCTCGGAGAGGAAGAACATTCATACAAATTAAGTGCCCCTGAGACTAATCTATAAAACATTATCTTGTTTTTGTTCTGTTTTTTTCTTTGTTAAACCCACAGATCTTATGGAGATCCTATTCATTGCCGAAAAGCTCTCCACAGAGCGGTGCAGTGCACCTCAGACTACCCAGAACACGTCTGCGAGGTCCTGCTCACCTTTGAGAAGGTAGAAGGTAAGTCTCATCCAAAAATGGCAAGAAAACATAAAAATAAAGATGTGAATTCTTGTTTGTTTCTTAAAACAAGCAGTGCACCTTTTAAATTTTTGTCTTTTTTATTTCCCAAGCCCCTAGTTGGCCATGCTAACAGTCAGTAGTCATATAATCATTAAAATTACTTCAAAATAGTAAATGTTTTTTCATATGTCAGTAAAACTGTTTTTATCCACCACATTTTCACGGTTGCTACAAAATCAACTTAGTAATGAAATTTGAAGGACAGATTAAGTTAAACCATGTTACTTAAATAGCATTAAATAACCTCTTCAGTAAAAAATGTCTACTCTGTCTTTGGCCTATACATACGAAGTGTTAAACACAGCAAATGATTTATAATCTGTCAATTTAAAAATGATGTAATGTTATTTAGCAGTTACCCCAGTGTCTTCAATGGACTTCAGTCATACTGGTTTTATATGAACTAATTATTACGCCTGACTTGTGTTTAGTGTTGTTGCTGGTAACAACCAAATTGCTCTGATCTTCACATTTGCTTCAACTTTATCAGTCTAGAAATTCTGCTCGCATTTACTACCACTACCAACCTGTCACTGACTTCATCTTTATCCTAACATTGTCTTGCTCCTTAAAAGCCTCAGTGACTACAGCTACTGTTCATTGAATTTAATTGTAATGGGCTCCACCTGGTGATGCAACCCGGTACTGCAGAATGTCTTTATTACAGTCCAACAGCTGCACAGCTCCCGTCTTCTGCCTTCATAATTAGGTTATCATCATTAACATTTTATCTTTAACTTCTCTGCTGTCATGCAGGTTCTTTAGAGGATTGGGACGCAGCAGTGCAAAAGACAGAGACACGGATAAACAGGATTAATGAGCAGCGAACAAAGGTAGAGGACACTTCAGCACTGTACTGGGCAGGTGTATAATTTGGCTAATTGTTACTTTCTTCTGCCCATCTGTTAGGCAGCTGAGAAGGAGGCCAACCTAGCTCTCCAAGAAGAGGAGAGAGTTGAGCGGCGGCGGAGAACCAAGGCAGAAAAGAAGACTCAGAAGAAGACCCAAAAAGGAACACGATCTGGAGAGAAGAGGAAAGTTGGAGAAGATGATTGTCAGGATGAATGGAACGAGGACTTTGGTAAAACAGTTTGAGAGTGAGATCTTTTCATATTTGGGCAACATTTGCATGGTTTCTAACTTTTTTCTCCCCTTTGTTTGTTACATATTAAGCGCCTAAAAGGCACAGAGGAAATGTTGACAACACCACAGATGAGCACATGGAGACTGAGACTGGACTCTTTGGGAGGAACGCTCCTCCTGGAAGTAAACCTACTACTTCTGGCACCAAAAAAGCAGTGGTCGCAGCCCAGAGGCAGAATGATGACAAACCAGAGCTTCGTGATGACAGCACCAGTGTGTTTATCAGCAACCTGATGTACACCCTGCAGGAGCCAGAGGCAAAGCTAAGGACACTGTTTGAGACCTGCGGTCCTATCAAACAGATTCGCCCAGTCTTCAGCAACAAAGGAACCTTTAGAGGTTACTGCTATGTGCAGTTTGAATCACCAGTATCGGTCTCTGAAGCCCTGAAGTTGGACAGACGGGAGGTGGAGGGCAGGCCCATGTTTGTGTCACCTTGTGTGGACAAAAACAAAAAACCTGAATTTAAGGTTAGTAGACAATTAGTCTGCAGGCTCAAAGTTGTTTTTTTGTTTTTCCTAATTCTTTTATTTTTAATCGGTTTTCTCAAGAGATTTTAAAAAGTATTAAAATTTAGATGGACTCTTAAACATGTAGCTTAATTCATGTTGTGTTGTGGAAAAATCTAGACAGTGGACATAACTAATGATATCCTCACACTAATGTTCTTTCAGGTATTCAAATATAACACATCATTGGAGAAACACAAAATCTTCATCTCTGGGTTGCCGTTCTCATACACTAAAGAGCAGTTGGAGGAAATCTGCAAGGCTCACGGTACGGTCAAAGATGTACGTCTTGTCACATATCGCTCAGGAAAACCAAAGGTGAGGCATTAAGACGGCAAATGTCCACATATTTGGTTTAGTCCTAAAAAGAAAAAGTTATTTGCTTTGACCCTTCAGCAACTTGACAGTCATAAAATAGCCTGTTATCAATACATTAACCCTCTCTTTTTGTGTGGCTCTGCAGGGTCTGGCATATGTTGAGTTTGCAGATGAAATCCAAGCCTCTCAGGCAGTCATGAAAATGGATGGCACGGATGTGGAAGGCAACAAAATCTCTGTTGCTATAAGCAACCCTCCTCGTAGAAGCCAAATGGATAAGCCTGGTACCAGCAGGCCAATGGCAGACATGGCTCGTCAAGTCTATGGCTCGTAAGTTTACCCAAACTTCTTCTGTGTCTGGTATGCAGCTGCTTTAACACCAGAAGCAGTTAATAAAAATATCATTTCAAAAACAATTGTTTCAGGAGAGGAAGAGGACGCACCCAGCTCTCCTTACTCCCTCGATCTTTGCACCGGCAAACAGCGCCCGTAGGCAAAGTGGAGAATGGGACTGCAGCTGAGCGAGATCAGGTGACCGGAGAGCCGAGACCTTTGTCAAATTCAGACTTTGCCAGGATGCTTCTCAACAAGTGAGAGGAGATGAGCAGAATTGCGACAGCCTTCACACTGAAAGCCATCTTGTGTCCTTACAAATTAGTGTCGGTGATTATTCTGTAATTAGTTTCCTGATTGTCCCTTTTAATGTCAGTCACTTCCTCATCGTTCGCTCTGCAAAAAAAGTGTACCATATTTCTGTGTAAATATACTGTATCTAAAGTTGTTAGCCTTTTGTTCCAAGTTCTCTGCTTTTGCTGTGGATTGCTAAAGGGATCTGACAGAAATTTATTGGAGTGTTTTTCTTTTGTTTTTAATATTCAAAACAGCCAAACTTGTGAATGTTTTAAAAGGCTATATGCAAACAGTAAGATATGGTGTAATATAGTTAGTGTGTACATAAAGTTAATGTGTCACAGTGATAAGACTATCTCCAGATGTTTTAAGGACATAGGACTTTTGTGGTATAACTTATTTAGAGGTCTGAGGACACGGCTAACAAAACAGACATGATTTTGCTTTTTCTGAAGGTCTCATACTGTTAATTCATTAGTTTTGCTCAACAGCCTCTCTAAGTCACCAGCTGATGTCTATCATCAGTATTATTACTACATAGTACGCTGAAAGTTTCTATTAAGTATTGGTTAACTGGCTTTTTCTTTAGGGTTCTAATACAATATGAGAGCTGCCCTCATGTCACACTGCTGATTTTCTGGTTTATAATATTTAAAGCATTATTCCAAGTCTACTGACCTATTGGTTGTTTGTTTCCATGCATAATTTTAAATATTGCTACGTCTCTTTTGAAGCAAAACATGCACAATTAATTCTGCCATGCTTTCAGTTTCAGTTTGATTTGTGTGTCGTGGCCCAAAGGACACTGAAGTTGTCTTGAGTAGGATGCTACTGATCCTGTAGATGTGTTTGAGTGTTTTGGTGGCTAGACACAATTCCTGGGTGGTGTCTGTTTTTGTTTAGTGCTCTATAAAGTCAACTTGTTTGTCCAACAATTTGTGAATCAACAAAAGGTTTTCATTAATAACTTTGAGGCAAAATGTCAAGCTTGTCTCCAGTGTCTGTAAATGGAGAACTTTTCTTAAGGTTGATTTTATTACCTGAACAGTTAATTGGGAAAATAGTCTGCAAATAAATTGATGATACATAGCTGCTATATGCAGCCCTTCATGGGTTCAATAAAATACATGTGTGATACATGGATATAAAGAAAATGTGCTCTTGAAAATTGAATTTAAAGTATTGTTTTCTTTTTGGTATTTGTACCCGGTTTCTTTCATGTCATTCTTCTGAAAAAAACCTGTTAAAAGATCTTTTGAGTAAAGGTAAGAAATGAAGATACAGTTGTCATATGTGTACCTTTAGGTCTGTTCTCTTTGAAACAAGAGAAAAGAATCTATGCAGTTTTGTTCCATGTTTTCCCATCTGACGGGAAGAAGAATTGTCCAGTCATCAGTCTGTAAATAATGTTAAGATAAAAAAACTTTCAAATAGGTCACCATAGTTTGTAATAAATCCAAAATCAGATTTTCAGAACAGATCGTATTTATTACTCTCACCACAGTGCCCTAACCTCAAATCTAATAGTCGGTCTCTAGAAGTCATTAGTTTTATGTCTAGTGCAAAGTTATATCATCTGCATTGCTGTTTTTGTATCATTTTTATGCTTGATGTTTTAAATTTGAAATATAGGTAAACAAAGCGCTTTTTTTTTTTTTTAAATATTAGTATGTATTTAGCAGTTTTTAATGTCTCCTTTTCTACCTTTGTGATTTTTGTTCCTCAAAAATGAGCCCTATTTTCCCCTCTTTTTGGTCCTGATTTAATAAAATCATGTACATCATAGCTGATCCGTTTATTGCTCAGCTTTTTTTATTGTCCAACAAAACTATAAAATCTGATGAAAGTTAATTTTATTTAAAATATTTTTTTAAAATAAATACATTAAAGTGCTTTACAGTGTTAGACATCTTTATCAGACAAATGTTCATACACAACTCAACCAGTGGAAATCTTTTGGGTGTCTGACAGGAACATAAAGCAATAAATTCTCTATGCCATAATCACACTCTTGTCTGATAGAAATAATGCTGTAACCAATTTCCTTTGGAAAATGGTTACAAAGTAAACATCAAATATTTATTTTAATTGTAGAGGCAAATTATTATGTAAAAAAAAAACGTGGTTCAGCATCTTCCAACAGCTATAATGAATTCAGATTTAGAAACCAAACTGGCACATGGGAAAAATTAGGCTGAATATGGCCAAATAGTGACATACATGACGACATTTTATTATAATGGAACAGATATTAAAAAGTAATTTATGCCTCATGCACCCTTTTAGCCTTCTGTCTCCAGCTCAGTTATGGACTGGGATGGTCTGTTTGCAGTTGGGGCAGGCCTGGTCCTGGCTGGATCCTGGCAGCCCCACAGTGTGCTCTGTTGTAGAAATCAACAGTGTGTCCAGCGTTATCTCTGTACATTTGGCTATAAAACGAATGAAGGGTCGAACGTCACCCTCATTGGCTGTGTCTAGGGCTGTGTAATATTCAGCTCTTTGCTCTTTGCGAATAGTAATCGGTGGGTAACTCGCTTGCATGAGCACAAGGTTCATGAGCAGTCGTGATGTACGTCCATTGCCATCAACAAAAGGATGAATATACACCAGTTTGTAGTGGGCGAGGGCTGCATACTCCACAGGGTGCAGTTGCAGGGCTTCATCAGAGTTGAGCCATTGAACAAGCTCCTGCATGTGTCTCTGCAGGTCCTGGGGGTGGGGTGGGATGTGGTGGCCCACAAACACCTGACTGGTGCGCAACCTTCCTCCCTCCACAGGGTCCACATAACCAAGCACCCGTCTGTGAATCTCCAGTATGTCACTAACGGTGATGGCACCTGATCTGGACAATAACGTGGTGTTAATATACTTCATGGCTGCATCCACACCAATAGCTTCGTTCTGCTCCTGAAGGCTCTTTCCAGGGACAGCATAACGTGTCTCAATGATGTGGCGAATCTCAGATAGAGTGAGTGTGTTGCCCTCAATGGCCACTGTGTGGTAGATGTGGTGGTAGTAAGTTTCCTCCATCACCCGACGGAGTGCAGAGTTGCCTTTAGGAATGGACATAAGCCTTCGCACTTTACTATCAATGATGCTGAAGTAACGTTGGTCAATTTCCTCCACCAAGGGAAGAGTTCGATCTCGGCTGACCAGAGCTCTCTCGTTACAGGGTGAAATGGCCAATGCCTTTGTGTAGAGGTGGTCTGCCTGAACAACATCTTTCTCCTCCTCCAGAATGGTCCCCAGCTCTGTCAGAGCATCCACAAAGTCTGGGTTCATACTAAGCGCATGTACCAGCAGCTTGTGAGCCTTTTCCTTTTTCCCAATTTTCTTCATCTCTAGAGCCTGCTGTAATGCTGCTTTGGCCTCTAGTTTCATCTCTGCAATCAGAACAAGATGAACAATGTCAAAAATATAAGAGATAATAATAATAATAATCATCACACAAAAGGTATTTGCAAAAACTGTTGAATGAAACTGTTCATTATAAATTTCCATTATTTATAATGTTTAAAATAAGTTATTTTACACAACCTGGCATTTTAGACAAACTTTAAACACCATCAAAAAATTAATTAGATATTAAAAAATAAGACTAAGATTTATAATAGAGTTTCACCTTGTTCTTTGCACTTACTGATTTTTGGTTAGATTTAGGATGAAAAGATAAGTTATTTATTTATTTTAAATCACTATATTAGCAAAATATGTGTCCCTATAATAGGCCCAGTTATGGCAAGTTAAAGGAAACCCAAGCAAATAACTCCAGAATCAGCCCAGGTACATCACACAAGCCTGGTCACCACATAGATGAATGTGCTAACTCTTAGCTGGCTCAAATCCTGACAACCAAATCCTTATTGGAGGACTGGAGGCTCTGAATGGTGCGCACTTTTACTCAGGTGTCTTAAATAACACCGAAGTTATAATCAGAGTTATGCTCCTGTAGACCTGATCTTAGTGTACAACGGTCATGTCTTCTCTTCACATCTCAACGACTATCCTAACATATGGCAGTGATTTAAACAGCGGAAAAAGTACTTCACGTCCTCTTTCTACCTTTGCTCGGCTTGGACCGCTGAGGCAGCAGATCCAGGGCAGTGAAGGGGACAGTCAGGCTGGTAGACTGCACAGCTGGAGTCGGCTCCGAATTTCCCCACAGATGACAGCGGAGCTGAGATATCCCCTTTACGGAGGAACAACACTGGTTCTTCACCCCGACCAGTGGCATCAATACGGCCACCAGAGAGCCGAGTGCGACGCAAAGCAGCGGACCCCAACCCCCGAGGACACGGCGACAACTGGTGAAACGCCACACCGTCACAGCAGCCATGATCCCAAGTTAAATCCTCCATCATGTGGTGAAGTAGTTTCTATCTATTTCCACCCCGGCCTGGAAAGCTGAAGGGTGGCTGACAGAAGAGAAAACGAGGTGACCATAACAATTAGAAGTTGACAACACTGTCGTCGAAATCCTGCCCAGTTACCGTTAACTTTTACCGCCCTCAGGACAGCTAACGCTTCAATTTGACCCTCTGTCTAACGTCTGTCTGTTAGCTGAAGCTCTAAAACACTGACTATGTTTAAACAACGAGTGATTTCTTTCTCTGTCGGCACAACTTTGTACAAAATACACACATCATCGACTTCCTCTTGCTTAACAGATTAGTGTTCTTGAATGTTATTGGTCGTCGGGGATTTAAAGAGTAGCCTTGATTGGTTGACTATGCAGCAATACATATAGTAGTTCGTAGCTGTCGCTGATTGGGTGATATTTGAGAACTTGGCCCCTCAGTTTGGTCTGCCAGGCAACGTTTACGCAACATGCGCAGAGAAACAATAAAGGGACAACAGAGGTCTGTCCTATACCTCGGATCTCTCTGTTACCTGGATTGACCCAGACAGGATCCAGATAAGCGGTTCTACGCAAAAGCTGGTTAACTCAACTCAGGGTTTCCAATCTTGATCAGTGCGCGCTCACATGCTGGATAGTTGAATCTCCTGTATTTATGCAATCAGGAATTCTAGTCTTTACAACACACATGTAAATTGGAATTTATATACATGTTGGATTTACAAATGTTAGCGTTTGGGTCTTTTTCGGTTTAGTTGACGTATCCGTTGGTTCATGTTGTGGCGTTTTCTCTCCCTCTCGTCCTCCAGGCAGAGGGAGAGCAGCCTGGGGCTTGTCAGCACACATGCACCTTATCATTATCACCATCATCATCATCATACCCTTTAGTATTTAAGGACTGGTGTCACACTCATTCAGTGTCAGGTGGTTGTCAATCTTATATGTTGATGCTGCCTTGTTTAACTCTTCTTTTGGATTCCACTGAGGACATTTGTCATTCTACTCAAATTGTCTGAGCAAAACAAAACTTTTTTGACCCCCTTCAAAGTTTTGTCAACGTGTGCCTTCTGGTTTGGCATGTTGGGTTTTGGTTCAGTCAAAAACAGGACAAGGTTGGCATTAGACAGATTTGTTATGCTTGGAGGATTATTATTATTTTTTTTTTATTTTAATCTGCTTGTACGATGTTCTCAGAAAATCGAATTGACTAGGTTATAATCTATTTTACAAGTCTTTTTTTAATGACACTATTTGTCTAATTGATCAATTACCAGTAGATACATTGTCACAATACAGGAACTAAAAAGTCAGCGAGGCAGTGGATTCCATCCATCCAGTTTATACTCACCTTAACCTGTTTAGGGTTGCAGGAGGTTGCACCTATCCCAGGAAACACACTACCTAGGTCTCCAGTGCCAGTGGATACTGTAGTTGCTGGGATCTGAATATCTTTGTACAATTCAGATAAACAAATACGTAGACACATGGAAGGCTACAGATGGACACAAGCTTACACTTTTAATCATAAGCTTTTTTCTTTGGTTCATAATATAAACCAATCTGATCTGTGGCAAGGATAGGAAATGGAAATTCGAAAGAAAGAGATATTAAGCAACTTGTTCATAAAAGCTTAATTTTACAATGGCTAATGGAATTTTTATGAGCTAATGCACAGCGTTTTACTTGTACTGATTAAATGTACTTTTAAAGTGAGTACAATATCTGCATGTGATAACATTTACAGCACATGCAGATATTTTTTACATATTGCGGCAGACATGTAAAAGACTAACAATGTTGAATGTTACAAGTAATGTGACAGCAGCAGGTGCGCCTCTAAGAGGAGTGAATTTAGGTGTCCATAGTTACACTTCAGGATATTAAAACATGCTATTACAGACTTGTTAGTACTTTGGAGTTTATGATGATTACTTGTCCAGTTAACTTATTTATGTCAGCTGTTCAGTTTATCAAACATTTGCACTAAAATTAATTTAACCCAAACAAATCTTAAGTACTTAAACTGAAGGCAACATTTCTCTTTGTTTTTCTTCTCCCAACAGAAAAAAAAGTTGCATTTGTTTCAATTTCACAAATCAGTTAGGTCCTGCGTGTACTGCAGCTGCTTATCACTGGCAGCTTTCTTTCCAGTCACCTTGGCCACTAGCTAAATAAATAGATAAAAGGACATACGATTTGTCCTGTCACAGTGTTAAAGCAAAGGAGTGGAATTTACAGCACCATCAGCTTCAGGACATCTTCCATCTGCAATTTCAATATCCTTAAAAACAGTAGAGGGCAGCATCGATCTTTTATGGTAACATCCCGACCAATGCACAGCAGCTCCTGTGATTGCTGCAGCAGCTCTCAGCCTCAGATGAACAGTATATAATATGATCTGTTCATGAGAGGATGTTGGTGACATTATCAGAGGTGGCCAGCATCACAAAAAGATGCTTTAAGCAAAGAAATATTTTTTGTAAAAAATGACTTGCGCCATTAATTTAGTAAGGCGACAATATTTAAAATTTAAGCTTCTCCCCATCCAGTTTTAATCTCAAAACTTAACATGTTATCCAAAGTCTGTCTGTTTATGACTTGGAATTTACAAGTCATGTAAATTTTGTGTATTTTATGAAAACACAATGCTACAATGTGCATCCTCTATCTATAGTAGCTTTATCAAAATCACCACCAGCTGTGGACACCATGAGGGTGATGTGGTTTGACTCCTGGCTGTGTGCCAAAGCCAGTGCAGGTAAGCAGATGGGCATGGCAGCGATCAGCTCTAAATAGCTGTAATTTATGCACGGCCTGTAACCCTGCAGCAACACACAGTCACCACAGATATTGCAGGAAATTTTTGAATCAACAACCCTGTTGATAATATTGTGTGGAGTTGGAGAGATTGGCTCTATCTGAAATGGAAAGGTTATAAAATTGTCAAGCATCACCGTAAACTATATTAACAACGAGCTCTAGAGCTGCACACAAATATCTAACAGCACTTTCATCTTGGAGGAAAATAGTGGCGCCTATCTAAGAGTGCTTGAGCTGCATTATTTTGCTATTCCAGTTACCCATCCACTCGTTCTAAAAGCAAAGAGAAGGCTGTGACAAGAAACCCAAGAGTATATTTTATAAAATTCTAACAGGGTTAATGGAAGAATGTGGGTAAGAAATAGCAAACATTAAGACATATTTACCAAGCATTTAAGGTTTTTAGGATACGTTATTGCTGTTCTGATCATATCAAAATGTGGTTTAATAATAAAATGTACCACTACAAGTGCTAAGTAATAGCTATAAAAACAAATGACTGAAACTTAACACTCTATATCAAAACAAGGCAACAATTCACAAATAAATGAGCAGCACAAAACAGCAATATGCAGTCAGTGAAAAACTGATGAGTGGAAAGGCTGCTGCTGCCAGCAGGATGCAGATCTGCATTTTGTGTAACACTGGCTTAAATCACACTCACTACTGTATAATTTTTCCACAGCACCAGGATATTGTTATTAGTCTTCAGTATGAAAGCAGCTTATAATGCCATAATGCATGAAACCAGGTCCATTGCTAAGGACAGGAACAAGAAGTTGCTCACACACACACACACACACACACACACACACACACACACACACACACACACACACACACACACACACACACACACACAACGTCTTTATGCAGTTAGTTTCTGGCCCATTATGAATCAATGTGTCACTGTCAGAAATTTAAGCTACTTGCGGGGCAGTCATAATGACAGGCACAGCCTGCCCAAATCAGCAGTCAGCAAAATGTTTATCTTTTTAGCTGCAATGAATGCTATCTCATGCAGCTTTCACAGCAGCTGTCTGCTACATAATACATGACATTACATCATAATACAGCACAGCCTTTATGAGAAATGCAAAATTTATTGTAAGGTAGTGAAAAATTAGCTAATAAAAAATTCCACCATGACCCTTTATGGTTCTCATGCATGCATGTTTTAAATGGTCTGTGGACCAAGTTTTATCTAGTACTTTCTTATGTCTAAAGTAATGCTAAAGCCTACCATTTCTTTCTTCATTTTACTCAAAATTATGGGCTCAGATCAGAAGGAAGTCTGCTATTAGTCCTCAGCTGTCAACAACTGAGGACATATGATAGATAATGAGAAGAGCAGAAACAGTACTTGAATTTTTCTCTCACATCCTACATGTCCAACAAAATATCTACCAATACCATTTAATTTCCATCATCAAGGTTAAATATTGACATCTGTCCCTGTGTGTGACAGTGTTTCCTTGGTTTTGACAACCGTGCAAGGTGCTATACAGTTTCATGTTTGAAGGGATAGTTTATTGCTACATGTTTGGCTTGAATTGCTGGTCTTGACAATCCAAACCCTGAAATAACTGAATTATAATAATAATAAAGAGCCAAAAACAGCTGTTTATCGCTCTAAATTTAGTTTTTAAGAGAATTATCTCAAAACATGGTTATTTTACTGCAGCCTCATGGCAAGTGGTAAAATAATCAAAATGAAATCTATTCTTTTATGTTCTTAGATATGATTTTTTTTCTTTCTTTTTGATGTTTAAGGACATGAAAGCAAGTGATTCCTTTTTTTTTTTTTTTCCAAATTCAAGAAACATGGTGAAATAACAGTCATGATTTTCACCCAAAAGACTTGGGTTTGTTTCCTGTGTGGGATTCTTTACTTCCTCATAGCTTACAGCACAGACAAGCATCAAAGAAGTTGCATCTTGGTCACATCTTCCTGTAATTTGTGACTTTGCAACAGCTGATTTGAAACTCCGCTTTAGTTCAATAGCGAGAGCAAATATGAAAGAATGAGCAGCTGTTGAGGGAAAATTTATGGCATGAGATGAATAGCCCTTGGCTCATATCGCAGATAACTCTACCCATCTGGCATTAACTCACATAGGCTACAACCCCTCAGCTGTGGAAGCAGATAAAACTTCAGGAATATGCAGTTAAAATCATTGATGAGTACTAATTCTGTTATTAAATGCCTGAAGTTCCTTTGGGATTATGACCTGAATGAACACTCTTGAAATGTTAGATGTCTCTCACCTTTGATGTATTCCTATAGTCTGCTTTTATCCCCTGTATCAGCGCTGTTGATGACTGTGAAGCATGGAACATGAAGCTCTCTCATTAATCTCTGAACATTTTGCAGATATTGCAAGGGACTAGGTTGTTATATGTTTCAGCATGATTTTTACTACAGCTGACAGCTAACTTTTAGCACACTCCAGAGATGACCTATCACAAACTATTAAAATAACACTCTGTCTTATAACTGCTTGCTGGAGCTGTGTTTCAAGAAGTAGAAAATCCATCTGCCCACCTGAATAAAAGGTGACCTGTCAGGGCAGGTAATAAATCCCTCTGGCACAGGCATCTGGCTCCCCTCCCTATCGGCTCACACTTCCCCATCCCACCTCTGTGGAGTTATCAGTGTGCTTGCCTTTCTGTGTGAGACAAGGCTTTGTTCTGGTTGACAGAGGTGGGTGTCAGAGATCGAGGACGTCGTTAGAGTCAGAGGGATATCCATGGTGGCTCTCTCTATGCTCTCTCAGCATAGATGGTTCAGCAAACACGGGATGAGGGGGTCTCAAAATGGATGACAGAAGGAAGAGGAGTCTCTACTCAGAGCAGAAACTGCCCTCAGCAGTCAGCATCCAAAATGCCCATCTGACTAGAGAGTCTGCTCCAAGATGCAAGAGCCACAGTTTCATTGGCAGGAAGACAAGTTGTGCTACGAGACAGCTTGAGTGAGGTCAGGATATCATTTCCCCCTCAGGTGACAACAACAGAGGATGAAGGGTTTGTCTTTGGCTGTCCTCAGTCTCCAGGAGCCCCTCAGAGTCAAACGGGTATTTACTGGAGCTTTGTCTGCAAGGTGTCTGTTCCTTTGGGAATAAAGAACTAATGCATACATGCTAAGAGTTTTATAGTGAATAATTATTTAATCATCCCATAATTAATTCTTTAAAGCCAAAAAATTAAACAAAATCACACACAATCAGCCTAATATAGTTTTTTTTAGATATATCACCTTTTAAACACGAGCATCAAAATTGCTTTATGAAGCAAAAGCAAAACTTAAAAGACCCAACACATGAATCAAAATATAAAGTACAGAAATAATAGAAAGTAAAAGGAACGATTTAACTTAATGGAGAGTGAAAAGTAAAGCAACAATATACAGAAGTCTAAAACCAGCTATCACTATAATCTCAATTAAGGAAAAATATCCCTTAGACACCATATGATAGTTAAAGTAATGCTCCTTGTCCACATTGCTGTTCTGGGACAGCCTGATTTCCTAATTACTGAGCGAAGCGAAAGATACCAGCAAAATTGGTGTTTTCTGACACCATAATCCACACTGATTGATAATGCTGTTACAGTGACATTTTAAAACCAAAGGTAAGCATTTAGACCATACCTGTATCAAATATAATGAAAACAGACAATATAAAAATTACATTATATAAAAAATCAATAAGATTTTAAAGGAGGTAATTATATAAACTTTATTCATTCCTTGTGCATGCTTTTCATTAAAATACAACTCCTCAATATAAATGAGAGTTCTCAATGTCAGATGCTTGAGATAAAAACTGTTGCAAGTTCTTTCACTGAGATGGTGCTTTGCATTTCTGTTTTTAATTGGCTGAGAGGTTAATGGCAATCGGTTGAAAGTAAGCTGTAGACCTGATTTAACTGTGGCCTCGAGTCATCATATTTATGTGCTTCAGTCTGCAGGCTCTTTTTGATATTAGCAATACCATAATACCTTCCTTTCCAAGCTAGATAAATCTATTATGATATTCATGGAGGATTGTTTAGGCATTGGTAAGAAAGTTATAATGTTCAATATAGGATGTCGGTCAGAACACAAAGGACTTTCTGGTCTATGGCAGATTATTTTGTGCATTGTGTTGTTCTGACATCTGAGACGCTGATGTTTTATCTCTTATCTGTGCTTTACATTTCATCTTAATACAGCAAATCCTCTCCTCCCTGAGCCGCCACCTTACCGTGGTGGAGGAGTTTGTGCGTCCTGACGATCCTAGTGGCTATGTTGTCGGGG
>JBAMHW010000012.1:17082201-17100525 GCA_037177495.1 Rhadinocentrus ornatus | reverse complement strand
GAGGCCCCGGGGAAGACCCAGGACACGCTGGATGGACTACATCTCTCGGCTGGCCTGGGAACGCCTCGGGATTCCTCCGGATGAGCTGGTGAATGAGGCTGGGGAGAGGGAACTCTTGGTTTCCCTGCTTAGGCAGCTGCCCCCGCGACCCGATTCCGGATAAGCGGCAGATAATGGATGGAGGGATGGATACAACAAATCCTGTAAAAACATTCAAGGAGCTCAAGACTGCCACACAGAAATATGAGAATGTTACATAAACAAGTAAAAAATATATCATGACTAAGCTGCTAGTTCTTTACCCACTCTTTACTCTATGTTGGTCAACCTTGTTGCAAACAGTCTGCCATATCAATAAGCTTCACAAAGACTTTTCAGAGAACTGCCAAAAATATTGTTCAGACACTGTAGCTGGCAGCAAAGTGATTAACAAGGGAATGGTGAATAATTTATATTTTGAATAGTTGTGTGGTTTAAAAGTAAGGAGAGCAGAGGCTTTTTGCTTATGACATGTTGCCTAAAGCCTGAAGAGACTCAAATGATTTATTCAGCTCACACTCCTATCTGTCTGTCCTCTTTCTCATTTTCACAAAGGATTCCTTTCACAAAGATGTGTTATGTGTGAGGGAAACTGATTTGTTTTGGAGCAGGTTTCTATGTTTGATCTTTGGTCCTGCTAGTTGTATTTTTGTTCTAAATGTAGTCATATTTTGACATATACCTTCGTTTTAAAGATGCTTTCCCCTCAGGCCCAGTCCAATGTACCAGCATGTCATGTTCATCAGACTGGTCACCAGCTTAAAGGCCTCAGCCGGTCTAGCAGGTAGGTTGAAAGTAAATGATCTGCTGGAAAGACAGCAGACTGAAATAATTGGGTATCCACAGTAGGGCAGCCATTACCAAGGACTACCCTCAGGCACTTCTTGCTGTTTCACTTATTATTTTGCCTCCACACTGGCCTGTTCTCTTCAGAACGGTGAGTCTGTGAGCCGTCAGCTCTGTCAGTGCAGCAATGATTCAGGAGTTACTCATTATTTTCTTCACCTTGAAAGTGATCACTTGTGTTGACTTAGTTTGGTTCCTTTGGTAATGTGCCGGAATGTACAGTATAAAACCAAATGATCTTATTCCATAATTAAATACAACACAATTCTACTGGATGACAGTGTTTATTTTTACTTTGCAAACACATCTTGGGATTTTGTGGCAGATTAAACTAATCACAGTCTTTGTGAAAATGCTCACTAAGCTTTTTGCAGTGGATCTGGCTTCACTCAAGTACTTGACACATTTGTCAGCAATTTTTCAATAAAACACATCCTATCTTTAGCTTAGTAAGTAGTTATTGTTGTTTTCATAGCAAATCTGCTGTTTGGTTATGTCCTTTACAGTGACAAGTCTGTAAAGGAATGAAAAGTCTGAGTAAGACTGTGGTTTGACCTTCTTTTGGAGAAACGGTTGCAACTTATTGTTACCTGAAGTTACAGTATCTGTAATCCTGTGTTATGAAGCCTGATTACTTTGTTAAAAAATTGCATTTTTTTTTAATTTTTTATGGTAACATTTCTTGGAAAAATTCTGTCATGACCATTAGCGGCACTGTATAGTAAACACTATACAATGAAGATGACCATGCAGGAAAAAATTAGACCTGCTTTGTATAATTTTAGCTCCGCTGTTTAGCTTGCATCACTGGTTGTGCCTGGTGTGTTGGCACAGCCTCACTGATATTCTTTCAGTTTTACACAAAAACATTTGTGCTCAACATTTATTTTCACTGAACATAAAAAATTCTGGATAATATTCAAAATGAACTTTTTGTCAAATGCTTCTTTACATGACAGTGATCAGTGTACATTGCTGGCAGATGTGTTTGATGCCACTAGGGCATCCAGCAGCATCTGATAAATTATTGTGGTCCCATATGGTAACCATAATAGGATCCCATATGGAGGTGGGTTTCTCAATACAAATTGCCAGCAGCATCTTCCTTTCCATCCGTTCCCTCCAGCTTTACATTTGCAAGTTCTTCATGTCAGATGACGGGTTGGCAGAACTTCTTTTTCTGCACGATTCACTGGACAAACAGACTACAATACACATGCAAAACTGAACTAAACGTCCCATCAGAATCTATTATTTTAAGCATACCAATATTTATATAGATTTGTATTGTAAAGATTCACAGACTGTTATTAGTTTTAAATTGTGTCCTCATGAGAGCAACAACTTAATGTGACTGACTAAAAGCAGAAGTAGGTGATTATGAGTTTTAGACATCCCTAGGATTAGATTTGCTATCTGATTAATAATCAGTGCCAAAAGATCCATCAAGTCAATCCTGTGACTTTAATTTAATCCTGCAAGCCTATTTTATAACAAATGCTTTTAGGTACAATAGATTTTGGACTAATGCATGTACTTTGCAGTAAAAAGAAATGTGCTTACAGCAGCATGTTCCTGTTCTCTGGTCTCTTGAATTTCCTTTGTTTTTCTGTGTACTCAACAAGAAAGAAATACATTGGTATAATTGTGTGAACACATTTACAGAGAAATTTTGGTTGGTATAGTTAATATAGCTTGGCAGCATGTGATGTTTTACTTTATCCCAGAGCACAGGGAATAGTGGTACATAAAGACTCTTTAATAGGCTGACATAAAACATGGTCTAATATGATGAAAGAAAAAAGCTGGCATAACAAATAGATGCAAAACAGATAATCACAGAATCCTTACAACTGGATAAGTTTTATATAATCATAACTTTATTGCTTTGGTCCTGTCCTAAACTCAAACACTTATCTTTGTTCTTTACTTATTCTGATGCTGGGGCAGATAAAATCCATATAAAAAAATGTGTTTTACATTAAAACTCAGAAGTCAAAGGTTTCTCTTTCAAACCCTCTTTTGTTTTGGCTGATTTCTTAAAAGGACGTTTAAATGTGTGGTAATAATGCACTACTGTTCTATATTTCTCTTGTTTAAATTAAAAGCGGATGCATATCTTATCCCCCTGCTCTGTGGTCTGGATAAAGCCATGAAGCCTGTTAATGTAAAGATGCTGCAGCCATTCTGATCCATCTGTGTATATTACATATTAGGGCTGGCAAACAGCTAAATGCAATCCTCTTGAGAGCAGGGATTATGTATATGTCTTGTCTTTACAAGTCAAAGAGACACAACACCCAATCATTGCTGGCACTTCTTTTGTTTTCAGTTCAATTTTCTTTAAGTGCTCCATGCAATTTACTTTCACACAATTCTCAAATCAATACAGCACCAAAAGATTTACTTGGATTTATTCCTCCAGCATCTGCCAGCCTTGACACGTCAGCGTATCTTTTGATTAATCTTCTTCCCACTCTAATACTGCTGAATATTATATCATTGCTGCCTATACAGCAACAGAAGAGATGAGAGGCAAGTTTACCAATTTCCCACATACTTCAGGCTAATATAATTATGTAGTTAGGATGTTAATATTTGAAGGCATTGGATTGTAAAACAAGCAAATTACAGACATGACAGATAGAAATGTTATGAATTTCTTTCAGTTATAAGCAAAGCATCAACAAATAAAATTATGTGATCTTGGATGGTGGGACCCATTTCAAATGTGGGCAGAGAAGTGGGCTACCCAGCCATACAGTTATCTGAGTTTTATAAACAGTGGTCTCTTGTGTTACAAACGCATAGTTTTTTTTCTCACAACATCGTGTTACTGGCCTATTTAAAACAAAACTACTGTCAATAGTAATTATCACTACACATTGAGAGGAACTCAATCAGTCAATGTTTCTATAGTCATCAGTGAAACTGGATTAGGTGATTGCCTGGACCACTAGGGTTGCAGCTTCTCTTTACAAGCTTTGATTAGCTGGATGGGATTTCAAATAGATGCAGACAGTAATAGTTGTATGTGAACTTTAAGACATTTAATTATTTCAGCTTGGTGTGACTATGTTTTTGGAAAGCGGTTTACCAGTTAATTAACAAATATCAAAGTTCTTTAATTCTTTGTAACACCTGCTTATTTAAGATCCAAGGGACTTTCATACTATTTACAAAAATTTATTTTTTTTAACCCATACCTTAATTTGATACTTGTGGGTGAAAATTAAGTGTGTAAGTCTTGAAATGATGGACAAGCTTTATACAATGAGCAATGACATTTAGAGCTTGGGCGGTTCATCTATGAGTGGGTTTCCTTAGCTGTTGCTTCTTAAAAACAATGGAACATGGGTCACAATACTGTCATGTAATTGGGCCAAGGATGGAAGATTCAAATTTAAAACTCCACACAAGAGACTTTGAATCAATGTTCTTCATAGTCCAAGGCAGGGGTGAAAGTAATTTTAAATTCTTTCCCGTACTATATCCCAAACTTTTATGTCTCTCTCATTTCATGCATTTTAAAATAACAAATAACGTGACTGGTTCTGGCCTTTTTAGCAGGCACCCACTCTCCTATCGTCCCGGTACTGCGTACCGCCAATGAATCTTTTAGGGGCACGCAGTACCGAACCGTACCAGCTTACTTTCACCCCTGGTCCAAGGTCAAAACAGGCAAAAAGAATTGGGTTGCAGTCAAAACATGGTTGAGTAAAAAAAGAAAAAACCCAAGAGGACATTGTTAGAAGTGAGAAAACAAAAGAGAAAATGACAGAGGTAAAACACAATAGGTTGAAGCAAGTGCTGATTACAGGAGAGAAGAGAGTGAGGATGTCTGAAATAACACATTAGTACACATAAGAAACCAAGAATCCCATAGACAAAACTGAAAACCGCAAATGAAATGATTTATATACAGATTTAAAGGAAAGCCCATGGGGGAAACTGTATAATGAAAAACAATACAAAACAAAACAAACAAACAAAAATAAAAACCTAAGTTAACTAGCTAGCTAACTGAGCTAGCATGGCAAGACCATTTCCTCTTAGATACACCCCAAATGATGCTAGTTCTAATAATATCAAGCAGAATTGCAATGTCTTGTAGGAATACTGTTACTTCCTGAGGTTAATGTTACTTTTGTTACAAAGATCATTTAAACACACGATTAGAATCTATTTCTGGATCTGGGATTCAAAAAGTCAGTCCACTTTAATCTCCACTGTAGCCGTGGATCTTAGGTAAGCTGATTTATGGTGTTGAATGGTGCATCTCTGCATCACTTTAATCTCAGTGGAGGGTCTCAAGCAGTCAGCGGTAAAGTAGCAATAATACTCAAGTTACTTGAAAATTCAATACAAATGATACACTGGCAAGCAGGAGGGGAACCTGAGGACTCACTAACAAACTACAGCAGAGGAGAGACTGCATAAAAATATTCACCAACTTGGTACAGAGTTAAAACATCTGAAAGTCCAGGTCACTGTTTTATATCTAAAAAGTGATGGCGTAACTATGGTTATTTACCCATGGAAACCTAAATGAGACACAAAGAGAACTGCTGAGTTGCAGCTATGATGTTAGGTGACTAAAAAAACACCCTGAACTTTCATTTCTTCAAAATGCTATATGCCAAAGTTCATCAGCTGATGCTTCAATCAGGAAACTGAACAGATAGAAACATGTAAAATACGAGTTTCTATAAAAAATAAACCACTACATGAAATACAGGGGCTTAGAGGTGAGGGAGTGTTGTAGTTTCCAGTCCAGACACCACAATTAGATGTTTCTTGTCCAATAATTTAACAGACAGCAGATATCTAATTTTATTGTGTCTGTGATGTGTGTAATTTTAAGGGCATTTTTAGTTATTTAATCTAAGGCTGTATATGATCTTCTCTGACAAAAGAACACATTGTCTCTTGCACCAGACCCTTTCTGTAGACCTTGCAGGATTTAGGTAGGCTGTATTTTACTCAAAACTATAATCTTTAAAACAAAACAAAACAAGCTAAACAAGTAATTTACAAAACTTAATAAAACTGTGAATAAAAGAGAAGAAGAAGAAAATCTCCCTTAAGTATCAAAGACCAAATGGAGCCTACAGTGGCGTTAAACTGGAAAGAAATTTACCCAGTCCTTTAACTACTAAATATAGATAATCTGGGACAGATTAGACACACACTTGTGTTTACATCAGTGGGTCCTTGAGCTGTAATTTAGCTATGTTTAAAGCTTAACTTATTCTTTTCTATTCAATAAGCAAAGAGTTTGCATGTAAGCCAAGTTTTACCTCTTGTTACAACACAAAAATGTAATGGTGTCAAAATGAAAACCAATGTTTTCTCTACCATTTGTTTTGTATAAGGCAATGTTTATATAAGAGCATGCATAAATCACATGAATTAAACACAGAAAAGATGGAAGACATCAGAGGAGATGTGTGAAAATGCTCAAGAAGAATTCTGGTCAGGTGTTTCATCACATCTTACTTTTTTTTTTCCCCTGAGATATCTTCAATCAAAGCAATATGCCGTGTGAACTCTAACAAGAACAGCACTGAGAGCTGGGGTCTGTGTTATGCTTAAAGTGATATTTCAGAGGAGGTTTCGTCACAATGTCAGCCGCAGCATTATTTCACACAACTACACAGAAACGGTGACAAAGATCAAACCTTGCTCCAGTGACTGAGCTTCAGCAGATCTTTGATTAAAAAAAATGTCACAAGAGCAGTGTAAAGAAGAGCATCTAAGTAAAACCTACACAATATGGAAAGACTGGTCTCACAGCACTGAGTTATAAGGTTTCTATTCTGGACATCAGAACTGTCTGACATTTATCTAAAAAGTTTTTCTTTTGCTGCATGAGCAGTTAAAATGAATGAGAGGATGCTACTTCAAGATACAGAAGATAACTTTAAGAGAAGTCATGAGTGGAAGAACAATCATCTTTTTCTTATCATGTCACCCAACTTAACATGTTATAGATTCAGATGCCATTGACAAAGTGCTCTCACTGAGTGCATTTAATAAATGAAAAAATGATGTCAACCAAGCCTTTGGTATCATTTAAACCATCATCTGCAGCATAAAAGATGAATCTGTGTTTCCCTAGAGGGCATCTCAGAGAAAGTCTACACCTGCTCATTGTGTGTGTGCTTGATAATTTATAACCTCAGCCTTCATTAGGAAATTTAATCTGCAGGGCACCAGCAGGTCTGGGAAAGTGGTTTTGGTGAAATGCATCTACTGTAAGTAGGTCAGATAAGCTATCTAATATTTCCTAATTTACCAGAGCTTCATGTGGTTCATTATTACAATGTGTAGGTTTTTCTAACTAATTTTCAAATTGTGTTTTTTAACCTGACATGTTATAAAGTGTTTCATTAGCTTTCCAAAATAATAACATTAGTATTATTTGATGCAATATGTGGTGCGTGTCAATGGTCAGAGGACTATTCAAAGGCAACATATTTCATAGAGGAGAAAACTGAATACTCTAGAGGAGAAAATTACAGAGCAGCACTTGCAGAAATATCTGGTCATATTGTATAGTATCTTGATATGTGGCTCTGCTGATCTACAGAGATCAGTTGTAAGGCCAATATAACAATAACAAAGGAACATCGTCAGTTTTCAGCTGCTGCTTCTACACAGCAAGTTAGCTGGTGTAAAAATATTTATCACAATATGACCGTTGTGGAAGGTATTACCAACACCCTGTTGTAAGAGGACTATGGTTAAACTGCATTTATGCTCGGTCTCACTCTGCAGATCAATTTTTTTTTGGCAGTGCGATATATTAAAAAAAAAGGTGTTTTATCTGTTTAGAATTTAGTCCTTTTTTTTTTTTTTTACCCTTCATCAGGTAGCTATAGTGCTACTTGCTTTTACTTCATATCAAATGTGCAACAACATATTTCTAAGGTTATAAGTTAACCTCTCTTGCTTGCCCCATCTCTTATCAAACTCTCTAGAGCTCGGAAAGAAGCATGATAAACATATATATATACATACATATATACATATATGTATATATATATATATTTTTTTTTTTTTTCTTTTAAACTTGCATAGTTCTTACAAAGCAGTGCTTCAGGAGAATTCCACTACATGAATACTGCATGAATAAATATAAAATTAAACTTTGATTATTGATTTAACACCATGAAACCAGTGGTGCAGTTTTAATGCTAATTTATTATCTGTGCTTCATTATTTGGTGTTTTGTTGAAAGCATTATGCATAGTCAGAAAATGCATCCATGTCATCTGTGATGGAGAAGTAAATAAATTATTGGCTGGCAGAATTTTGGGGGAGCTTTAGCTTGCTCCTGGTTTTCAAGTGAAAACTCTTTCACTCCAACTAAAGGTAAAGGCCTTTGTTTTTGTAACATGGCTTTCTGAAAATGCAAAGTTAAGTTACTGTAATTTATTCTTCATGGGCTGGAAATATAACCTTATAAATTCTGGGCAGATGCAGTATTGAAAGCTGGTGTATACCTGTGTCAATATTATTATTGTAATGCAGTAATTCATAGTGTTAAATTTAATTAAACAGACCTAAATTATACTTTTAAAAGTATACTTATATATATGGAAGTGATACTGAGACAGTATGAACAGAAAATTCTATAGAAGCAAAGTCGTAGCCGAGAGAGAAGAGTGGTTGAAATCAGCAGGGAATCTGCATGAATCTATCAGACTGGTGTGTTTACAGCTTTAGTAGGTAAATGTTTGAGATCGTTTTAATCAATAAACTTTCATCATAACTTAGAGGCAAACTGGCAGACTTGAAAGATGGGTGATCTACATCAGTGGTCAGTGCTGTTGGGCACCAGATTTTGGCAAATTAAAGGTCTGTCAAGATGATCTTCTGTCTACCTGTGAACAACTCTGTGAATTTAACTGCAAATAGAAAACAACCCGAGTTATTTAGTGCATCAATTTGTGCTTGCCTCATCAGGCACCTAAATATTTATTCTGGACAAGGAACAGGCATATATGGTGAACAGATCTGTCCGTTATCACTGTTTCTTTAAAATAATGTAAATCATAAACTACATTTATTCTTCAAGGTTCCATCATTTCCGTATTTTCTTCTAGGATTGCAGGAGTTTTATAATCAGAAACCTGGTGCTTTGTTTAAGTAGCTGTCCTCACTCATTATATTATTTTCCAATCTGAGTAACTTTAACATCTGTAGTTCTTCTTCCAGCAGCTGTTTCTGCTGTTGCTTCCTCACAGTCAAGGGAAACAGAAAATTGTGGACAGATGCATCCAACTCAGTGATTATAATTTGATGAATCAGGACAACCACAGAGTGCTAATTCAGCCAGTAACGATAGCAGGCCAGTTTACAACAGCTGTTGTATTTTCTGTACATTAGGAAACATCTGGATCAAAAGCTGGGGATGTAATATCAAATTAGAAAACAATGTGATCAAGGTGCATGAGTGTTGTGAGTATTTTTTTTCTTTCCTCTTATATATGGGCATTATCATGCAGCTGTCAGACACAAGCAAAACTGAATTCTCAGGGAAAAAACAGAACCAATTCAGAAAACAGTGCAGGGTGGTGTGGCCCTCACAGCAAGAGGGTTCCTGGTTTGGGACTCGGCTGGAGGGAGGAGTTCGATACAGGTCTTTCATTGTGGAGTTGGCATGTTTTCCCATGTTTGCTGAGGTTCCTCCTACCAACCAAAGACATGCATGTTTGGATAACTGGTCGCTCTAAATTCTTCCTAGGAGTGAGTGGAAGGTGATTGTTTGTCTCTTTGTGCTAGCAACCTGTCCAACCTGTCACCTGCTGGAATAGGTGTGTTGTAATAATGGCTATACTGGAGAAAAAGAAATCAGAAAACTCTCATATAGGGACCATGTATCTGTAATAAATGTTTTTTCACAAGAAAGAAAAATAACACATTGTTCTATTTCTGTTATTCAAAGCCATAATAGCAGTACGATTGAAGGCAGATGGCAGTATTTAATTTAAGATAATCAATGTAAATATAGAATAAATGTATCAATGTACATCAATGTATTATTTACTCTATATTAAAATTGTAATATCTAGAATCTTTAGTTGTGACTGACATAATTTTCTATATTAACATGCAAAACACAAAAAATGTATGAACTGATCACAACTATTAACTGCAAATAAGTACCTGATTTCTTGAGGTTTCAAGACCTCAGAAAGCAGTACTGAAATTATTAAAGGAAGATGGATGTGTTGCAACACCACTCGGTCAGCTGATTGTATGGTTAAAGACACATCTAAAGGAAACAACCCAGCTCTGTCAACACACTAGCTCTGTCAACTCACCAGAAGCACGATCAAGTCATAGCAGGGGATTCACTGAGCAGTAGGTAAGATTTTATTTAATGAGATGGATTTCCATAGTAGTTCCTTAAGATTTTAAGACATTTATTTCACCAGAAAATTGTAATTTTAAAATCGTGTGGATATTTAAATGTTTTCTTTTTTGACAGAAATCTTGTGATTGCTCTTTCAGGCAAAATTAATATGGATTATCATGTCTATGATGCTACTGAGGATTACAACTACACTGAAGATAACTTTTTCACAATAGAAGAGCAGGTTTTTCAGCAACAACCGACATGTTTAAAGGAAGTCCAGTGTGTGTCCTTGATTGTGGTCAGCATGGTCATTTTTCTGCTTGGTCTCTGCGGGAATGCTTTGGTCATCTGGATCACTGGTTTCAAAATGAAAAAGTCAGTCAACACCACATGGTACATGAGTCTTGCCATCTCCGATTTTGTCTTCTGTGCCTTCTTCCCATTGAGTATCGCCCACATGGCACTTGAGGATTGGATCTTTGGTCATTTCATGTGCAAGTTTGCTTCTTCGTTGATGTTCATCAACATGTTCAGCAGCATTTTCCTCCTTGTTGTTATCAGTGTGGACCGATGTGTGTCAGTCATGTTTCCAGTTTGGGCCCAGAATCAGCGCACCATTCGAAAGGCATCGGTTGTGGTTGTCCTGGCCTGGCTTCTTGCTATTGGTTTAAGCATCCCCTCCATGATCTTCAGAGATGTTAGGAACCACTTGGGTAGAAACATTTGTTTCAACAATTACTCACTGTATCAAGACAGTCACAAGACAGTAGCAGTGAGCCGCTTCATTGCAGGCTTTATTGTTCCTTTTACCATAATTATTATCTGCTACTCGATCATCATTGCCAGACTTCGTAACAACAAGATGACAAAATCCTCCAAACCCTTTAAAGTGATGACTTCACTCATCGCTGCTTTCTTCATCTGCTGGCTGCCCTACCATGTGTTCATTCTACTTGAACTGAAACACCAACACTATGACCACAGCATTTTAGCGACTGGACTCAAAATATGCACATCTTTAGCAGCAGCAAACAGTTTCCTTAACCCTGTGCTGTATGTCTTCATGGGCAATGACTTCAAGCAGAAGTTCAAGAGCTGTCTACTCACCAGAATGGAGAACGCAATGGGAGAGGAAGGCCGCACTATCAGCCGATACCTGTCCAGGTCCAGCTCCATGGACGGCAGAGCTTCCACACACATTTAGAGCCTTATTTTACATGACAACATGACCCTCTAAATGTCTATAGATGGTATAAATGTAAATATGATCACTTTGTTGCAGTATTTTACTGTTGTCAGCAGAGTCAATATGTAAATATGTAGTCAGCGCATTGGGTGATGGGAGATCATTTTAACTTGTGCACAGACAAAAGAACTTAAGTTTCTAGAATACGAAATGTAAAATACAATTTATATCTGTGTTACTAAACATGTTAAATCTCGCATTATCGTAGTGGTTGAAAATACAGTTAGCACACTGTCCAAATAATTTTGCTGCCATTTGTCAGACATGCTGGAAAGTGTCACATTTCACAAATATTTGCTAATCCCAAATAGCAGATGCATTCGTTAGTCTTTCAGGCTCAAAACCAGTACTGTGCCGTTTATTTTCATCTGTAAAACACATAAAAGGGCATATTGGAATTCAGTCGCACAGACTCCCTTTTAGCAGAAAATGACGTTTGGATTTTGCTCAGTTGGGCTAAATTGAATGTGATTCATCATTAATTTAGTTTAATCTTTAATGTTTCCCCTGACCTCTGAACATAAGTGATTGTCATGCAACTGTATATAAAGGACAGATAATGGAAACATTATAAGTGAAGTAAGTCATATAATTTTTTTGTGCGCATAGTAGTTTAAAAACGTTTCTTCACCAAAATTAAAAATAAAGTACTTTAATTCACTATAATTCACACAATAAAACCAAACTGGCGAATGGACCTGCACATATAAACTTTTATGTATTAGAGCTGTAAATATGGTTCAATAAATTTTTTTAATCACAGAGTGAAAATGTCTCTTTTTTTATAATCCCACTGACATCATTTAGAAAATTTTGGGGAGGAGGGATGAGGATACAAATGACATAGATGAGACCCAGGGTACTGTTGAATATTCAAATTATTTATTTTGATAAATGGTTTTCTATTGAGCTTGATGGAAAATGTTATCAGTTTTGGGCATAAATAACTGAGATGACTGAGTTCTCTAAATACCAAGTAAAATTGATTTAGTGCTTTTCCTATAATCTCTGTTAGCATTGGTTCAGGTAAAGTTGGTCATACAATTTAAAAAGACACATTGAAATCTTTAATAAAAAGAAAGGGGGAAAAATTGCCAATGGTGGATGAAATACCTCTATTAGGGTACTTCAAGTTGCACAGTATAGGCAAAGGAAGTATCTTCTTTACTTCTCTCTACCCGTTTAACAGGATCCTTCAGTTACAGATTATTATCACGTGTCATGAGATCAGCAAATATAATTAAACCAAAGAAGAAAAGGCCTATAAGATGTCCATAATATGCCTTTAATTACATAAGCAGTGCAACTGATGCCACTGCAAGAGACAAGGCTAACTTTCTGCACTGATAATTTAACCAATCCATCAGAACAAAAAGGAAAGGTAGGTTTTCAAAGGCTGAGTCAAAAGTACTTAAAGTTAAAATGGTAAAAAGACTGGCTCCACCAGAATCACCAGTCTACCTAACTAAGTGGGGGAGTCAGCTCTGACTGAGTAACACGCTGACTATACAGGATGCAGTCACTCTGTACTATGGTGACTCCACCAGAGTCAGCCTGTACAAAGGCACCCTCAGAGGCTGGTGGTGAGCATATATAGTAGTTGACGCCCAGCTCTCCACAACTTCCCTTTCCTTTACTGTGAGAAAAAGACAGTGGTTCATCCTGGCACGTTGGTGAGCCCACAAAGAGATCCATACACCACTTTAACCCGTAACATCTGTACTCATAACAGTACATCTGTTTTCATATTTCTGAAACGACAGTGGCACGTTCCAACATAATATTCTAAAGTATCATGTTGCTTATATGTTTTAAATTTCTTTACATAGCAACACAAAGGTTGGAGGTAGTAGGGGTTATTCCAACAGGAAATTATAAGGGCTGATTTTGTTGCCTGTCTGATCATGTCGTGGACCTTCCTTTATGAAAAGGAAGAAGGAAAAATGCCATCCCACTATTCTTTTCAGCTGCATCATATTGAAAAAAAAAAAAACATAATTATTTTTGCAAAGTAATTAGAATTAAAATTAATGCAAATAAATATATGAACAAGAAAGTTGGTGAAGTAACATGTGATACCAATATATTTCACTTTTGTATCTTCCTCTACAGCTACAGCCAGCAAAACAGAACAAAACTTAGAAAGCATCCAGCGTAGCGTTCATTATCTATCTTGGAGGAGCTGCAGTTTAAGCCCAGTTGATTCGTGTCACAGTGCAGCGCACATGCAGTCATATCTCTGCAGTGTTATTGTTGTTTCCTAAGTCCTTTAAAATTCCTCAGGAATATTGACTGGAAATCATGTTTCTCCGTGAGGTAAAGAAAAAGTGTTAAGGAGAAGACTACAGTAGGGGATGCATTTTTGTTTACCTTTTGGTTGCTTAACCTCATCTGCATTTTGTAGGAAAGTTGTTTAGCACATTGGACCATAAAACTATTACACACCAATAGGAGAGAAACTACTTTAGCATTGCCTCTAATCCATTAAAAATGGCTAATGATGTGATTAATATTTGTATTATTTAGTAGATAAAAGCTAGAAAAATGTGAGGAAAAGTATAGGTCAGGGTGGATTATGTATTAAAAAATCTTGTGTTATTTATTGCATAGTATAAGACATTTAATGGAGCACCCATAGCCAGTATATACATATTCAGTATTTCTACAAGCAGCACAATATAACATAAATTTAAATTTTCTCATTTATTGGGGCTTATCACATTACATTCAGTCCATAGAAAATACATTCAGACTTGACACCTGCCCATTGAGTGCCAGCTTGTCAATGAAAGCAAGAGCCAATAAAGCACGTGTTAAAAATAGAGACAACTTCTCCCATTTGCTTGTTGTAGTAGAAATATTTCTGGTCTGTTAGCTAATGCTACAAAAATATATTTTTATTATATTGAAAATGGAAGTTAGTTAATGTCTTCCTCCTCTCAACAGTGTTTTTTAAATAATTATTTTTAGTTTTTTTTAAATATTTCTATATTTATCTTCTATTTTCATTGAGTTGCTTATTTTTAAAGACATGGCAGAGCACATTGAGTACCATTAAGACGTGCTGTTTAGAAAATATCTTTCTTGGAGATTTGTTTTGTCAAACAAGGAAGAATAAAATTATAAGTAGCTTCGATGGCTTCAAAGCTTTTCTCACAATAACTCAGTAAAAAGCTTTTTGTATAACTGAATGAAGGAAATAAATCTACAACAATCACACAGACTAAAAATAGATTCCAAATTATAACATTAGTGTAATAACTAAGTCTTGATCTTTGGAGAAGGTGCTGCACAGTGAGGTGCTTGTTGAATTTTTGCATCAAGTCCAGTGTTAAGAAAATATCCGTAATTGTTAGCCAACATGTGCTCTACACACCAGAGATAAATAAACACTGAAAACATTCATCCTCTTCTGTTTTTGAGTCAGTGCCTTCAAAAGGGATTATTCAACTACTTGAGGGACAAAGATTTGAGTATTTTACCTATTGATTGACAAACGGACAAATAAGGTGAATAACTTAGAAAAACTTGGAAACACAGTATCATCATCATTTTCAGGTAGTGATATCCTACATATTGCATTTCGCCCCTTCGATGAAGAGTTTTTAAGTATTAGAGAACTTTATATATAAAACTGTTCTGTAGCAGCAGGAAATTCAATATTTTAACATTTTCTTGAGATACTTTTTTTTTTGTTGTTGCATGAAATAAGCTCATACAAAACTGGTGTTAAGGCATGTACACATGCCTACACAGTACATATGCATAGAGCAGGATAAGAAGTGTTTTTCATTAAGCAAAACAAAAAAAGAAAACATCTACTGTTGTAGCTGCTTGTTGTGAAAATGCACGAAGCTTCCGAAGTTCAAGATAATCAAAAATTACAATAATTAATTATAAAGGAAAAAAATAAGAAGAAGAAGAAAAAAAAAAAGGAAAATCGATATTTTCTATCTACAGCTTCGACTATGGGACTTGAGAGAAAATGAATTGACAAACCTATGCAGATCTTGTAATCCTACAAAATATAGTGCAGTCTTTCAGAAAAAAAAGTAAATTAACAGGAATAAAATCACATTGATCATCTTGGCATATATTCCTCTGGAACTCCAGACATGTGTTTTTTCTTCAAGGCAGCGTCTACTGTTCTGATCAGTTCATTGATGTTTGCTCGCATTTCAGGCGTGTACGGATCATATTCTAGCTTACGAAGTCCTGATCGCTTGAAGTTTCCGTCCTTTTGGCCCTCAACGCAGAGCAGACGATCCTCTGAAACCTTCAAACCCAGAAACTGGACCATGTCCTTCAGCTGTGAGAACAGGTCCTTTTTCAGGTTTTCAAAGTGGACCACATGGACCTTCTTTCCAAAAGTCAGCCAGTCCAACGTGTGGGAAGCCCACCAAGGAGCATAGTTCTTGACAAACTCGGGCCACTCTGTAGAACAAATGAGAGTAAAGAAGAAAAGATATGTAAGAAAGGGTGTCAATGCACCAGATACAGCAATGGCTATAAAATAGTGCAAAAGGAAATCTGTTTCTAGTGAGAAAATGAAAGCTTGTGAGGTTTCCTAATTAATGCTCAGATATTTAAAACCTTATATTAGAGCAGAAATAATCAAAAAATGACAAAGCACTGATGTCTTTTAACCTGGGAGGTCTGACAGCACGCATCATGTCAGGGTGCATTAAATAAATAAATGTCAGGATGGTTTAATGGATGTTCTTGGTTATCAGCCAAACCGCAGAGGCAGTGCAGGAAAATCCAATTCTTGCAACTTTTACTCAATGGTAATCTACTGTCTCATAAAAGCAGCAGCTGCCAGGAGCTGTGCTGCATTAGAGCGCATCGTCACTGCTGGGAGAGAGGTTGACATTAAAGTTTAAAGCCTGCTGAGTTTGCAGTGGTATATCAAAACCAAGGACCGCGACAACTTTAATATGCACTGACATTAGCAAAATTTCTGTTGCTGTGAATATCAAAGAGAGTGAATAACGAGCTGACTTAGTCATTCTTTTAAAGATGGCACATTTAGATAAGACTCGCTTTATTTCTGCAGGTTTTAAGAAACAAAAAAGGAAGTGAGCCCAAAGTAAAGGCTTAGGCAACCTCCATGGTCAGTTCTTGGCTGCAATGTCCTCATCCGAGCTGGTAAATCCTTTATGTAACTGTTTACAAGTCTTTATGATGTAGTTCTGGGAAAATTTCTGCTCATTCTGCCTTCAAAAGATGTCTAGCTCAGGGGAATTCTTGAACTGTCTTGCATGCACTGACTCTAAAGTCAGTCCAAACATGATGACAATAATTTTAAGGCCAGGAGACTGAGGGCCACAGCAAAACCCTCTACCTGCGCTTCTTAACATGGCTTTGCTTCTACAACTTCCAATTAACAAAAATGGATTTTGAAATTTGAGATGTTTAGACTTATTGTTTTTTTGTAAAGCTATCCTTATTCCATCTTCATTACACATTGAAGATTATGATTTACGGATTTTTTTACATCCTGTGATGTGATTTTCACATCTTTTCACACTAAAGTAAAAGGTCAAATCTGATTGGAAATAGAGCAACTTTTGAAAACATCAGGCAGCATGTCCTTCTGTGTGTGAATGAATGAATGAAGGATGAATGAATGAATTTATTGTCATTGCACAACATGACACAACATGACACCTAACAATGAATAAAAAAATAAAAGCCACAATATAATAGACAATAAAATAGTCAAACATAAAAAGCAAGAACACTTCAAATAAGTTATACAGTAAGATACATAATAAGAAATAAGAAGATGCTATTATTTAAAATGGCGTTGCTGCTGACAGCATTTAAAAGTCTTATGGCCTGCGGTATGAAGCTTACTCTGAGCCTGGTGGTACGAGCATGAAGGCTGCGAAATCCTCGGCCAGACGGTAGCAGACAGAACAGTTTGTGACTGGGGTGGCTGGGGTCCTTAATGTTTTTGGTGGCCTTCCTCCTACACCGCTGGGTGTAGAGGTCCTCCATGGATGCAGGACCGTCCCGGTGATGTGCTGAGCAATTTTCACCACCCTGTGTAGAGCCTTGCAGTGGAGGGCGGTGCAGCTGCTGTACCAGGCGGTGATGCAGCCAGTCAGGATACTCTCAATAGTGCACCTATAAAAGTTGCAAATTATCCTTGAGTCCATGTTGAGCCTCCGTAGCCTGCGGAGGGAGAAGAGCCTCTGTCTGGCTGATTTGTAATAAAGTCAACGTGATGAGTCCAGGTGTGGCCCTCACTGATGTGGACCCCAAAGAACCTGAAGCTGTTGACTCTTTCCACCATAGCCCTGTTGATGGAAAGGGGGGCGTGTTCCTCTCTCTGCATCCTCCTGAAGTCCACAATCAGTTACTTAGTTTTGCTGACGTTTAGATGGAGATTGTTGTCCTGGCACCAAGCTGTTAGGCCTCGGACCTTCTCTTTGTAGACCGTCTCATCGTTGCCGGTGATAAGGCCAATGATGGTCATATCGTCAGCAAATTTAACGATGGTATTGGAGCTGTGGGTGGCCACGTAATCATGCATGAACAAGGGATAGAGCAGAGGACTAAGCACACAGCCCTGGGGGGTACCGGTGTTCAGAGTCAGGGTGGAGGATGTGATGCCGCCCATCAACACCGCCTGTGGTCTGCCTATTGAGAATTTCGGGATCCAGTCACAAAGAGCGCTGTTGAGCCCAAGATCTCTGAGCTTGGTGAAAATTTTGGAGGGCACAATGGTGTTAAACGCTGAACTGTAGTCAATAAACAGCATTCTCACATATGTGTCCCTCTGGTCCAGATGGGAAAGGGCAGTGTGGAGGGTGAAGGC
>JBAMHW010000012.1:17063280-17082101 GCA_037177495.1 Rhadinocentrus ornatus | reverse complement strand
GTCATTCAGGCAAAGGATTTTGGTTCTCTTGGGGACAGGGACAATGATGGTCTTCTTGAAGTATGTGGGGACTACAGACTGGAACAGTGACATATTGAAAATGTCTGAAAAGACATCTGCCAGCTGGTCTGCACACACCTTGAAAGCTCTGCTGGGGATGCCGTCAGGTCCAGTAGCCTTATGTGTATTTATCCTTTTTAAAATTCTGCACACGTCGGCCCTGGATATCACAGGTGGGCAGTGGTCCTCCTGAACCTTTTGTACCTCTGCATCCGGGCATAAAAGGTGTTCAGATCTTCAGACAGAAATGCAGACATCACCTCAGTGTAAATATCTCAGACACTGAGGCAGGAGATAAAACTGAGGACGATGCTGTTTTTTCACTCAGTATTATTGCAAATAGTTTACTCAAAAACAAGAGGAAGTAGGCCCTGTTGAAAAATCCAGGAGTTTACCTTTAACTACATTTTTTCATCATATTAGAGACTGAGGAAACAGCTACACAAAAGGCTTTATCTTTTCCTTCTTTGACAAATGCTTACGGGAAACCATGGCTGCTTATTTTGTAAGAAAGTTTGATAGATGAGATATTTATAAAGCTGTTACATTTGCATCAGCTTGTGTTTTTTAATCATGAATGCCAACAAACCTTTACCCCAACAAGCACACATTTAGGTCTGACAAGAGAAGCTGTTAAAGGTTATCAGAGATTAAAGCTCTTGAGTACCCCCATATTTCCATGGTGTTCCTTTATTATCTTTTTACTTCAAAAATAAAAAACAAAGTAAAAACCATTGAGAAAAAAGTTTTAATCTTTATGTTTCACATGAACTTTTGTATGACACAGAGAAACTGGGCCTCTAAGTGTTGCAGATGTTTCCCTTTTCTTATCTTGCTTTTAAGAGAAATCAGAAGTTAAAATATGGAGAAATCAAAAATAAACTTAACTCCTTCCAGATCATATTCTGCAAATGTCTGACTGTATGTGTAATTTAGTTGAGACTTATGTTACTATGAGCTTAGGTTTGTACATATAAGAGTGTTTATATAACCAATGCAGCTTTCTTAAATTATAAGTCCCACAAAATGACTTGCACTTCTTCCTAAGTTGACTTTATGGAGCCACATTGGTTAGCATCAGTGTCTGTAACATCATCTGAGCGAGCAAGTCTTTCTCTGTGGAGGTGAGTGTATCATATACATTTGGAGTCCTGTGGACGATGTTATAATGGTGCCTAGACTGAAATAGATCTCTCTGTATTTGAAGTGGCAGCTGTCAAAAAGCCTTTCCCCGCACTGATGTCACTGCATCATTTGCCCAACAACACAAGGCGGAAACATTAATTGGATATGGCAGGCCAAATGTGCCGATGTTCTCACAAAGAGAGACAACTGCTGGGTCGGCAACTCTTCAGCCTCTGGAAAATATATTAAACCTCACAGAAAGTAAGAGAGATGATGCACAGAAAAGACAAAGCCAGTTACCATGGCTACTGACATACAGTAAGTTTGGTGGATGGTGAGAAGATCATAACGCAGCATGCATGAAATATAAAAAAATCTTAGCAAACTGGAAGTCATTCAATCTCTTTAAGTTCTGATTAATGATCTTGTGAATAAGCGTTTCTTAAACATCCAGTAGACGTAGAGGACTTTTTATGTGACTAAATTGTACTAAAACATCATATTGTTGCACAATACAATGGACAGAAAGATACTAAGAAAAACATGTCTTAGAAATCTCCAATGCAACAAGGTGGTGAGAGAAGAACAAACACAGAGTGGTGAAAAATTATAGGAAAACCTAAACCTACATAAGGACATCTTGTGACTTTAAATTTGGCTGCCATTATGCTGGTATGTTTGGGTCCACCCGGCCCTTTTAAAAGCAGATTCAGTTTCATTTAAACTGTTTTTGGTGATCACTTTAGTGCTGTGATGAAATATTTTACAGTGCTCTAAATCATCTTAAGACTAAATTGGGGAAAAAAATAATTTGGAGAAAATTTAACACTTACACTAACACATACAGCCCCAGATACAAAAATGCTGTTACACTGTGTAAAATGTATTAAAACATCAAGGATACAAAACATGTAAAATGTTAATAATGAAACATTACTGTTTCACGAAAAATATTTCCACCATGAGTTTGATGGCAGCAACATATCTTAAAAAAGTTGGGATGGTAACAACAAATGGCTGGAAACGAAAGTGGTACTAAAAAGAAACATGACTGGGCAAAAAAAAAGTGCAACCTCTTAGAGGTAAAGGTAAGCAGTCTGTGTAAATAATGGAGTAGTTCAGGAATAGTGTTCCTAAATGCAAAATTGGATCCTTCTGGGAATCATTGTATTCACCATACCATCCACAAATGCATATTAAAGCTATGTCATGCACAGAAGAAGCCATATATACAGTAAATATGATCCATAAATGCTGCCATCTCTTCTTGATCAAAGCTAATTTATATTTGACTGGTAAACATGAAAACTGATTTTCAGTCAGAAGAAACTGAGTTTAAAATTTTTTGTAAATCATGAAGGCTGCATCCTTTGGACAGTAGACAGAATATCTAGCTTGCTATCTGTGCCCAGTTCAACAGCCCAAATCACTGATTGTATGAGGGTGCAGTAGTTTCTTAGAAAACTGGCAACTTGCACATCTGAAAAGGAATCAATGCTGAAAGGTATGTACAGGTTTAAGAGCAGCATTTGATCCCATTCAGACAGTGTTTTCAGGCATGCCTTGCATATATCAGCAAGTCACTACTAAACCACGTACCGCATCTATTTCAGCAACATGACTTTGTAATAAAAGTGCTGCACTGAGCTGCCTACAGTCAAGACCTTATACCACCTAAAACATTTGGTGCATCATTAAAGAAATATTTTGACAGAGAACTCTGTATTTCTTTAGACCAGATATGTACAGGCTGCTGGTAAAAGAAAACGAGATACTTGTCAGTAGTAAACATAGACCTTCCCTAGCCTTTTTAATATGTGTTGCTTCCAGAAAAATCAAGATGAACTAATATTTTTCATGAAATAGTCTTTATATATCTTCTATTGTAAATAAAATAACAGATTATGAGCTTTTGCAAAGCAATGCATTCTGCATCTATTTACATATCATGCAGTGTCACAACTTTTTAAAATAAGTTTTTAAAATAGAGGGAGCTATGCTGTCAGCTTAGCTAGTCATCGCTATAGAATTGATTAATTTTTGTCACTTTGGGTCTCACAGATGACTTTCTTTATCAGCTACTCTCTGTGAATTAGACTCTTCACATAATGCATTTTTCAGAGAGTAGCTGATAAAGCAAGTCATCTGCAGAATTTCTGTTTCACATTTTAGGTCAGATATTTACAACTATTTCTTAACTTTATGCAGTCTAGATGGACATTTTCATTAAATGAACAATTTATTATGCAAGCATACATGTTGAATGTGAGTCCAAGGAACAAGACTGGTGATGCAATTCTTCATTTTACTCATCAGAAAGACTAATGCGCACACGGTGGTGTGTTCCCTGTTTTTTTTCTTACTAGTCTTAGATTGTGCCCAGTGTTATTGACGTTGCTTTGGAAGCACTTTGTTTAAAAAATGGTACTTAACCACATTGGTTTGGGTCAAAACACACTTCCACAAATGTCTTCATCATTCTGAGTCACTCTGAATCATCATTAAATGCTGTGAGTGGGTTTTTGTTTGACTGGGGTTTTTTTCATTTTCTTCTGAGGAAAAAAAAAAGGAAGTTTCTAATTTGGGCCATTCACTTTTTCCATTTATCATCCATCCATGCTGTAAAATAGAAATTTGTCTAAAACTGATTTGAGCAGCTTACCTTTCCCTCTCCAGTGCGCTTGTGAGGCAAATCCAATATGTCCACCATATTTGCGGTTAAATTCTGCCATGAGGGCTTTGTATGGGTTTCGGATCATGAGGATGCTGGAGTAAAAGGCTTCAATCTCCTTCCTGCCGCTTTCATGTGTCTTAATACAGATTGTCCTCCCACTGCGCCAGTGGTCCCGCTCCCCTTTAAATCCTGGGAATCCCGCAGTTTGTTTAAATCACAGACTAACTTATAAATAAATCTTTATGAATCATGTTAGACAAATGCTGAGGCCTACCTTTGTTGTAAAGAGAGCCATCAAAGTAATAGCTGCCTGTGTAGAAGCCAGTGGCGAGCTCTATTAGGTGGCGAGCCCAGGTATTGCCTGCTCCAGGGAAACTGGCGAGGGCCACCAACTGTTTAGCACGAGTGGGAAGGAAGTGCCTGTCCATGCAACGGTTATCTGACAACATATCAAACACATAAAAACCAAAAGACTGACTTACTACTGTGTTGTATAAAATGACTGCAAAATTATGTAACAAGTTGCTTAACATAATAAAACTTCAAATGGATCCTAAAAGTTAGTCACTTCCAGTTCATCAACAGTTTTGTAATACTGTGAGAAGAGCAGTGTACACAGACTTTATGTTGAAATTGTGGAAATTGGTGACCTTAAACACAAGCACATTAAAGATGAAGTGGTGACATTTCTCTGTTGTTGTGGGCATTCATGGCCTAATAATGATATTTATGTGGTGATTTTAAAAACTTTGGTGAAGTTAAAAACCGATACTGAAGAGGAAAATGAAAAGGTGAAGCAGTGCACTTGTCCAAGTTCAAGCTTGTCCAGTCTATGTGCAAAAAGTTCATTTCCATATTTAGCGGCGTTGGTTTGTTTCTCTGTCTGTTAGCAACATAACTCATCAAGTTACAGACAGATTTTCATGACATTTTCAGAAAATCTCAGAAATGAAATAAGGAGTAAGTGATTAGTTTTTAGGAGTGATCCAGATCACCGCCTGGTTCCAAGAATATTTTTAAAGGATTATTTACTATGAAGAGATAGGAAACAGTGGAGTCTGTCTCAGAGTGCTTCTAGTTTTGTTTTGTTTTTTGTCTTTACAGCATTAAATCTTCCCTTTGTTTACCAAACTGTGTTTTGCTGATCCAAGCTACTACAGCTGTCTGCTGCACTAAGGACACACTTCCCGAGACAACACAACATATAAATTTTTGCTACATGCTGGATTTTTGTGCAAAACTGCAAAATATAAACAAAATGCTGTTTTGGAGTGCACTTTGCTATGTCTCCTCTATCGTTTTCTTTTGCATTGACGGAAATTAATATTTATTTGAAGAGAACTGAAATTTGAAAGGAGATATGTATGAGAGAATTTTTAATCGCTGTGCTGTGCAGTCATAAAGAAAACAACCCCCTGCAGATAAAAATATTTCTTCTGTAAATCCTAATCAAAATCCAAGCAGTCAATGGTAAGTCCATGACTTAAGAAACAAGTGAGGAACAAATCTTTTTTGTAGAGCTTTTTTATCTTCTTTTTTTTAAAATATAACTAAATTAAATTAACTATATTTTATGTGTCCTCTCAAGAGAGATGATGTAATTACCCTGGGTGATTACTGAGCATTGTATCATTACTTCACAGATTTTCTTCACCTCCTTGTTGGTTTAGATCATTAATGACAGGCACCATACATGTATTCAAGCATCGTCCTTTTTAAGTTTTGCTAACTTTGTGACTACAGCAAAATATTTTACATGGCATAACAAATGTTTACTGGTAAAAATGTTGATCATAACTTATATAATTAAAACTTATAATTATTGTAAAGATAAATTTTCAGCTGTTGACGATATTAAAGTAGAAACTAAGCAACTTTATATAGTTGATGTGCCTATTAAGTTTATGAAAGGGAGACAGGGAATAATAAAGTAATGATTCAATACTCAGTGCTCATACCCTCCAGTTTGTCTCCAGAGAGGGTCAGTAATAATAAGATCATTAAGAAATGACGCACAGTTTAGGATTTCTCAGTATTATGTATCATTACTTGGACTGCAGGAAAACAGAATACAAGTATGTTCCCTGGTAATTCCTCATTTTTTTCTACTCAACATTTTGTGCCCTTTTTTGCACAATTTAACAGCTGCACTTCTAATATAAAAATCAATTGCTGACTCATAGTCAGGTTTATGTGAACTCACAGTTAAAAAATGTAATTTTTAAATGTCCTGTGCAACTTGGGTGGCAGTGCACTAGTATGTACCACTGATCCACTGCCACCCAAAATGTCCTGATCTATTTGGATAGATGAAGCTAGCAAATCTGCTAACAGACAAAAAAACATCTAAGACACACTCTAGATACAGACTCTCGATCAACTGTTTTGTGCTTCTTGTATAGAAGACAATCCTCATCGCAGCTGGCCCAGGTTCTGGTTCACCCCGGGCGTATGGCACTTTGCATGCCATGCAGAGTAAAGGCCAGTAGAGTCGAGTGTTTCTGGTCGCAACCACCTAGCCAAAATAACACTACACTATGTGAAAAAGAACTGAACTTCTCACACACACACACACACACATGCAGAGTTTTCTGAAGAGCTTCAGATCAAATGTGCCTACTATGTACTGCTGTGACTATGCAGTCAACAGAAACCCAGTTTTACCTTGAACCTGTGTCTGATACACCATAAAGAACTTGTCGTTTCCACAGCTCTCAAATTCTTCGCCCGGGCAGCGATGGAGACACTTCTCTTCATCCTCCAGTTCATGAAGGGAGAATAGTGGCGTTGGGAAGCCGCAGTGACATTGGTCTCCAGCCAGAACTGCCAGTGATTTCTCCTGAAATACAAGAACTGTTATATGAAGAAGACAAAGCCACAAAATGCACACCTCTGCAATACATGAACACACACAACCAGTGTCTGCTCACCCTCTCTGTGCACATGTCCACACACTTGTCCACAGACATGTTGTGGATGACAGCACTGAAGGGAAGAGCCAGAGTAACATTGTCTGGCCGGTGAAAACACCCTTTAAAAATGGCACTGCCATCTGAAAGAGACAAAACAAACCAGGATGTTATTCAGCAACATGAGAAAAGCACACAAACAGACACCCAATGGATGCTTGTTTTATGGTTACTGAATAATTTTTTTTTTTTATCAGAACAGCTCCCAGTCACACTAACCCTTGATGACAAGATCCCACTGAGACGCTCATGCAATCTACAGAGGCCCTGACCTGCCAGCACATTGAACCACTAGCATCATCTAAAGTTTATAAGTTTGTGTATCTTAAAAATAATGTTTTATACTTCAAAAACAAGTATGTGACAGCTTACTCATTCTAACATAGATAATTTAGCACCTAAACAAAACTGAGGAGCTCCTGTATGCAATTATTTGCTGAAAGAATTAACTATAAAAGCTACTGCACCTTAAAAAGGAAATAGCATTTGCAAATTAGCACAACATATGAGTCAGCCCAATGCTTTATTCATTGCTGACCTTTTTCCATGAGTAAAAGCTACATTTTTAATGTCCTGACTTTCTGCAGTATGTCTGCAGTACATCGTCTTTTATCTACCCTTCATGTGCTTCAGATGAAGCTGAGATGTTTCATGTTGTGCTCCATGACTCAAATAGACACAATGTATTCCATGTATTTATTACAAAAAACAGATAATAGCTTTTAACCACTGTAAAAACACAAAGCATGTGAGCATAAAGGCTTGCATGTGGCAAAACCCACAAAACAGCCACCTCAACACATTTTCTGCATTTCCTGTTTGAGTCTCAGTGAAGACCTCACATGACAGAGATCAGGGTTTAACAGTGGAAACACTTGCATGAAGACCTAACACAGCAGTTTGATGGAAGGCAAACTGAGGGTAAAAGCAGAAATGAAAATAACACAAACAAATATAAGGGGAGAAGCTATAGAGCTTGAATTGATCATGACTGGATTCATAAGCTTTGTAGCTGGATATTTCTATCTGGATATATCTTTTTATAAAAGTGGGAGACAGAAGATAAAGAAAGGAGAGGGTGGGAAGAGTGTTTAGCATGCAGACCATGGCTGGCTACATAGGTAGAGCAGCTCTATTGGGAAAGCGGAAAACAACAGAGCAGCCTGCTCCCAACAGTGACATTAACATAAAAAGTATAGCAAAACCTTTCCCTCAAAGCAGACTTGGATGCTACATTTCTGGATCAAAACAGCATTTTTGCACCTGCCAGCTAAAAAAGTATGTTTAAGTCTATTCAGGATTGCATAAAAAAATAAAATATTTTTATTTTTATTTGTTTTCTTATTTTGACTGTTTTTATTAAAAGTGGTGGAAATGCAGTCTTTTCTTGTGTTTACTGTGTGGAGCAGCTCCTGGTGTGCATGAAGCAGAGACTCACAGCGGCGAGCTGACTCCTGGCTCTGTTCCAGCCTATAGATGGACAGTCTGTTGGCTCCTCCACACAGGCTGCTTTTCTCTCCTTTACACTCCATGTTGCATTCGCTCTCCGAAGCGTTGGGCGCCTGAATCTTGTGACCACAGTAGCACTCTGCTCCGAACTCCAGGCCAGCATACATATAGCCTCTAGAAAACAGGAGAAGAGGAATTAAAATTGTTAGTGAAAGAAAAAAAGAGTGCTTATTCTGAGCCTTTGTCATGTTTCTCAATCCTTTCCAGGCCAACACAGCGTACTCTTCAGAGCAACTGTGTGAGCTCTAATTAATAAAAACAAATAAACAATACACCAGTGATGGTGAGGCAATGATGAAAACATGAAAACATTACTCCAGATCTCTCATTGATGATTAAAGAAGAGATGAGTTAGATATGCTGCAGGCCTCAAAGGCAAAGCCAACTATACATGTGTGTAATATACTCAGAGACTAAATCACACAAGATCTCCCTTTTCTTAATGGAGGATTTGACTCCCAAGAAACCTCTCAGAAGCAATTAGATACCTAACACACCCCATATACAGAGCAAATCCCATGAGCTGTCAGTCAAACCCAGACCTTTATGTGCAGCTTTGCGTTGTCCCTCATTTGTTTATCTGTTTTTATTAACCCATTGCTCTGGTGGGAGAGCCAGGAAGGCTGCAACAGGCATGAACCAAGAGGAGAGGTGAAGATGAAACAAGCATGTTTTTCTGCTCCTATTCTCAGCTATGTGAATCAGTGATGGGTGTAATTCAATGCATTTGGTTTGCTCATCTCCCTGGTATTCCTTAGGGAGGAGAGAAAAGAGGTGAGAGGAAGATAGTGAGGGAGCAACAGAGGGGGACAGGATGTGAAGGAAACAGAAAACTAATGGAGCAAAGGAGGAGAAATATAAATGCTTCAAAAACTGGAGCACATTTTTCTGGAAATCCATAAAGATACCAGGAATTCACGTTTTGTATGAGGGGATTTGTCAGCAAGATGAATTTTATGTTACCAGAATTTTACGCCCATATGTGAGAAGTTGTAAGTTGGGTTTATTGAAATAAAATCTTTTGATATACAATACCTGAGGCCAGGTTATATCCAGACAGAAAGAAATCTTTCATCACACACATGGAAAGTTAATGACCCAGCACCTGAACTCTTCCCCCAAGGCAACAGTAACAGCTTAATCTGGCCATGCCAGAAACAGGCCTGTCAAATTCTGCTACATTAAACTTAAAAAATGTCTTTCCAGAAAAAGATCACATCAAAAACAGGAAATAAATAAAATTAAAAAGTGAACTAAAACTGCACTGTTATCTAAAATATACTATGGTAAATCTGGACCAAGGTAGGATTAGAGCATAAATAAATAAAAATGAACTGAACCAGGACATGGATTTAAATCCAAAAAGCACACCCAATCTATGATATTAAAGGCACAAATCTATGATATAAATGAATTTTGTCAAGGCACCACTCTGCTTTACACGACAAGGTTATCAATCTCATTGAGAGGGACTGTTGAACACAGCACCATATCATTTAACAAATATGTTTCCTGAAAAGGCCCAGTTAATCTATATATGGATGTGGTATGTATTAATAATATCATACCGATTAAACTGACAGGTGCTTCTAAATCTGATGGTCAAATATAATTTCATTAAGTTTGAGCATAAAACATGATTGGTGTGATGAAAATTACACTGAAGTGAATTTTCTTTTTAGTTAACGTTAAATTCACAACTTGCATAAGTTGTTTAGATGTTATTAAAAGTAATTAAAAAATAAATAGATAACAGTGTGATAACAAGTTTTAGATTTTATTCACGAGAAGTAAAAACTCCAAAGTTCACATAAATATATTAAAGACAGATTTTAGTTTTTTCAGTGTAGCTTTTCATCTATTCTAGCATTGTCTACACTATTGCAATGCCGGGCCATGAGGGCGCTGCAGCCTATCCCACCAGCGTGGTGAGGTTGTCAGTCCATCACAGGCCCAAAACAGACAGACAAACCATTCAAGTTCACACTCACTCTTAGAAAGAATTTAGAGACACTAATAAATCTAACATGCGTGTGTTCAAAATGTAGGAGAAAAGCTGGAATACCTGCATGACAAAATCCACACAGAAAGGTCCAATCCAAGGTTTCAACTTAGGAATCTTCCTGCTGTGAGGTGACGGCGCCTAACACCACACCGCTGTGCAGCCTGTGATTCAACTTCATACCTATAATCTTTTTTCATGGTTAATTGGGTTTGTTATGCTCATTTTTCTCTTTTTCAGTGTTAACTTTGTTCTTTGTTTCATGTTCTGTATTCCATACAATTTCCCTCTGTACCTTACTTAGCTTTACTTTGCTTGTTTTATTAAGCTGTGCATTTTGCTAAGCTTTGCTTCCTGTGTTTGTTGCTAACTACTCAATGCCTGTTGTTAATTTTGGTTTGGTTTTTACCTCATTGAATATATACTGCCTGATTTTCTTGTTCAGTGATAGATTGTTGTCTTTCTTCCATGTCAGTCCAGTCCCGTTTCCTGCATGTTTTCTTGTATTTCTTCATTTGTTTTCCTGGAAATGAAGCACCACTGACTTGACTTGATTTCTGGAGCTTGCAGTCAGCTGACATGATGTTCATCAACAGATTTTTGCTTGTTCATTTTTAAATCTTGTGTGATTAAAAATTACTAGATGATCTCAAAATTGGAAATGATGTGATATTTGCAACTTTGAGTTTTGTTTCCAATCTTTTTATGCTTTTTAAATATTAGCCAATAAGAGCTACTTATCATTCAGATTCAGCCTTGAAACGGTGGTTAGCTTTCAACCAACTCCTCTGCAGTGTGATGTCTACTTCCTTTCTCTGCCAAGCAGCAAGTGTAAAAATTAAGACAAAAAAAAAAAAAAAATAGTAATAACTGATGGAAAAGGTTTTGTTGTTTGCTGCTGTCGTACCTTTCAGCACAGTTGTCTTGACAACGGAATACAGTCATTTTTTTGTAGTCAAAAAAGGAAACTCCCCTCAGTGCTCGTTTCTGAATGTCGTCAATGTAGCAGCCAATGTACTTTGCTGAAAAAGACAAAAGAACAGAGGGAACATTTCCAAAAAGACAGGAATGAGACCAACACATACATATATATATAAAAAATTGGCATAAATAGATATTAATACGACAAGAATGCACTTCAGCTACAATAAGCGCAATCAAAACCATTTTTAAAAAGAAAAAAAAAATAATAATAATTATCCATAACAATATATTTTTGCTTTTAAAGGTTTCACAGTGTAGTAACAGGGCTCATGAGGAACCCAAACTAGGGCAGAGCTTTTATTTATTTATAAGGACACACATCCCCTTCTAGTGGCCTCTAAGTGTAGTGGCAGTCATCTCACTGCATTTTTCAGAAGTGTGTGGGGGCTGGGCTGAAGTGAACCTCTGCAGAGGGATACAGTGACCCTTCAACAGCTTCTAGCCTCTCATAAAAATAATGTTCTCCCGTTTAGCCAGGCAACAAAGACTACAACAGACCTCTCACCATCTGTGCCATAACCACTGAGCCTCTGTTAATGGCAAGATGGGAGAAGCCTAGAGTTCCCTGCATTACTTTAATTGTTATGATCAGACTGCCTGCATTTGGGCAGAGTGTGGTGAGCTGCAGCAGGCTGTAATCTTCCTCCTTTACTATTGTAAGCTGAGAAATAATCTGCTATTTGACAAAATGCCAATTTAAATGCTTTGAATGTATGATTTCTGTTTAGAATAACACAAGATTAAAGGATGATACATAACTGAAAATGGACTTGATTGTACCAGCTGGGCCATATTAGTGTTTAAGGTAAATAATTTTCCCAGCCTAGTCCCATTTTCAAGAGTGCAGTAGTCTATGCTATTGCACCACATGGCACAAGTGTGTATGTGCTGCATCCTGCATCATATGCTGCAATGTTTTCTTTTAAATCTAATTTATAGCAAGAGAGGAAGACTGTATTTGGAATAAGCAGGGAAGAAAACATCCCTTAAACCAACAATAAGAGGTCTATGAATATGTTTAAGGCTACAGAATGATCTATGAAGCCAGATGCATTAGAGAAAATAAATGCTTTGAAGCTATTAATTACTCAATCACCACATTCAGCTGCTGTTGCAAGAGGTTAGTGTTGCAGAAAATGGTGTTAGGGGAGGAGGACCAAGGTAGACAGGGACCTTTACTTGATCAGATAACCTAAAGCTTCCATGTACACTAAAAACATGCTGGCTTTCCTGTCCTTCATTTGGGAAAGATATAACTTTGTTATTGCTAATTAGGAAAAACATTGTTCTTTAATGTTCAACTCGCCACTGCACAGCATGGTACTGCGTTATGATGCAAAGGTTTTGTAATAGAATAAATTATTTATTTTATTTTCTAGCTTGACCTTTGTAACACTCACAGATTTTGATGTATTTCCCAGAGTAAAAAATCAGTCGGCCAGTCTCTGCAGTTAGTCTTCACACTAACACAGAGAGAGAGCAGCAGTCGCTCACACTTAGGTTAAATATTTGTGGGCAGTTTGGATTCACCACCTGCATGTAGGGAACTAGCTGGACAGAAAACAGAATCTCACATAATAAAATTGGAGTTGCATAAAGAAATTCTGGCACTATTTAGTGTCTATTGTAAGATTCATGGATGAATAAATAGAAACAGACAAATATTGTGTTCATTTTCAGCGAGGTCCTCCTCCCTGCCAATCCAGCTGTGTCCAAACCAGATGTCATTTATTGAAGGATATTTTCCTTTACTAAGAATTCCTGATTTAATGCTATCTAAATATATTTTACCATAATTCTTTCATATTTGTTTAAGATTCACCTGAAAGCTCAGATGCAAGCATAAAATCTGACGGGTCTACATGATACAAGTTATTGAAGAAATTTTTTAATTGTAAAATCTGAAATCTGCACTTCTGTACTTACAATGTATTTCACTGAATAACTTAACAAAACTACTATTACTTTACGGAAATCTTTAAAAATGTGGTGTGCCTTTGAAACATGTACAATCTTTCTTATAAAAGTAAATAGTAGCAAAGGTGTCACATATTTACCTCTGGAATGTATTAGAGTGGAAGTATGAAGGAGCAAGACAGTAGTGTCAAATTGAAATATTCAAGTAAAAAAGTGTCCATTATATTAAATGTGTTTTCTTGAATAAACAAAAACTGATCAGCAAGGTAAGAAAAGCTCAGATGAAAAAAAAATCACCTTGACAGGGATCTTCTTAGCAGCTACGCTGACCGTTTTTAATTTGAAAGTAGTAAGAAAGCAGGATTTTTGTGTCATTCAAGCTCGGAGATGTCAGCTTTGAACAAACAACACATTCTCACACAGCTTTCAGATTTGATTACATAACATGTCACAAGCAAACCAGGAGTTTATATGTAAACCTTTTTTTTGACAGGACTACGCAGCTGCACAGTTTATTATAAAGACAGATAGAATTGTAAATCCTGCAGCCGTGAAGTCAGTCAGGTGTTGTCATAATATAATCAACCAGAGTTTGGCTGAACACATGCTGAGCAACATAAAGCAAAGCTTCTGCTGAGAACTTCTTGAAGGATTTACAGTGGGGAAAAACAAAGGATTTAACCATAATCCTAATTTAACTTCAATCTCAAGAGATTTCCGACAAGACCAAATACATTTTGGAACATTGAGCAACTAAGATGCAGCAGAAATTTCAGTGCATTCGTTTGATATTGAGTGAGAATGAGTTTATATTTCAAAATTAATTTTATATTCTATAACTACTGTTGATGTTTTGCAGTTGTTGCAAAGCCAGTAAATGCTGTCTTTACTGATCTACACACGTTATTTTCTTGAACTTAAAAATTTTGTCTTCAAATTTCATGAATATAATGTATAAGACATGCAATCTGTGTTTATCTCACCTCTTCCTTCATCCATTTCTTTGGCATTGCGTCCTTTAAGTGCACGATTCCAGTTGCTGGTGTAGTCTCCTCCACGGCCCGCTGTCTCGTGAACATCCTGTCCGTTCTTTCTCATCCAGCGAGGACCAAACCTGCGTCCAGACCTGCGTGTCTCCTTAAACACTCTACTCATGATGCCAAGCCCCCGAGTGTCTGATGAGGATGTTCGGCTGCCCATCTCTGAAGCTATAATGGAGTCCCTTCCTCCCAAGGCCCTGGGGCCGCTGTCCCCGACAAAGCCAGAGTGCAGGAAGACGAGGCTCCCGGCCGTCAGGTAAAGGAGGATCAGGGAAAAGAAACGGACAGGTTTCCTGCGAAAGTAGCGTTGTATCCTCAGCAGAGGCTTGGCCATGCTGGCTCCCTCTGCCACTCACACAAACTCTCCCAGTGATGAAAACTCATAAAGCAGAAAAATCAACACCAGCTTTTCTCTGTTCTCACCACACGCCCCCACTGGGCTCCAAGGGAAAAAAAGTCTGTTAAAGTGTCTCAATCCTGTATGAAATTCATCCAAGCAATCACATGACTTCTTTCTCATGTATGAATCTTCTGTCTCATAAGGGAGATGCTTTGCATGGGTGCACAGAGCTGCTCTGCAGACTATGTCCACGTGAAACTGTGTGTGTGTTCCTGCTGACAGTCCAGCCCTCACGGCCGGCTATGAGGCCACAGCCTGAAAGGTGAGTGGCTCAGAGTGAAAGATGATCCCTCAACACTGCTTTCACTCCACCTATCAGCCTATACAGAGATGCCACACCAGCACTGCAGAGCCACTTTCTCCCACGCTGCACCGAAGGAAGAGGGCTTTATTTACCAGCTGAGCTGAGATCCTTCGGCTTTGTGCAGCAAGCTATTCACCGAGTTGATCCAAGAGAGCGAGGCCGTGACTCACCATCTGCAGTAAAGAAACATGCACACACACACACACACACACATACACACAACGGATGAATAAGTGCATCTGAACATCTTTTACAACATGAAAATGGAAATAATATCAGTAGGGAAAAACAATGAAGGAAATACACTTTCTACTAGCTTTAAATCTATAAAGTAAGCATCATCAGACATAAAGTACAGGTTTTATAAAATCGTTTTACTTAAAAATACTATTCTTAGTTAGTGGCATGTGACAATGTCTATTTTTCTGTTAAACTAAATAACAAAAACACAACATATAGAACAGCTAATGATAAATAATTAAAATCAATTACATATGCTGAAATGCATCTATGTCTCGCACCAAACAGTCAAGAATGCTTAAATGTATCAAGTTCAGAGTTTCACATGATCTCTAATAAATTAGATGAAGCCACAGGGGGAGGGAAAAAAGAAAAACAGAAAACTCTACCCTGCAGCATTTCCACTAAAGTGTCTGAGATCGAATGTTTATGTAGATAGAAGGAAATTAAAAACATAAGTCTGGATGATCTAAAGTGACAGAAACAGAGCAAACATGCTCAAAGAATGCAGAGGTTAAGGATGTGGTTAAGTGAACTCATCCATTAAATCTAAAGCACATGCCATTATAATTCTGTCTTTATCAAAATTCTATTTAGATTTACTGATTTTGTTCTGTTTTGGCTGACTTTCGAAATCCTTTGCGCCCTCCCTCAAAAGACTCTCTGTTCTGGAACGAGTCCTGCATTGGAAGGTGTAACGCAACACTCCTCAAGGTCAGGGAATTTTCCAGTGCATTCGAGGGAGCATTCGGCCTCATGGCTTTCTGTCTGCCCCAGGACAAATCTGCACAGTACTTGTCACCTGAAACCTTAATGGCACCTCAAACCTCCCTTAGTTTTCCACTCATCTGACCACCAATCTAACTCCCCCCATGAAGAGTCTAAAACCTTCAAAAAGAAACAGCTTGCATTTGTTCATAGCTTTCAGCTATCTAAAGCATCTGCAGACAAAAACAACCCTTTTCCTCTTTAAAACGTTACTAATTGTGTCAGTTCATTTTAAGATTAGATCTATTTTCTAAAGGCCTGACACAAACACTTATGTTCTGATGTAGAGAAAAAGAGCATTGCTTAGAAAACAAAGGAAAAGTATAATAGGTGTGCCACCCCGGCACATAAGATGCATATGCAAGAAAGCTTTTGTCTTAAAATGAGAAGAAAACTACATCTGAGAAATAAATCTGTTGGGGTGTTTGATTGCTTGGATTGTGAGAAGCATGCTGAAATACATGAGCAACAGTTCGGTAGAAATGTTTGACATCTACCAAAGTTAGATATCTACCAAATACTGTATAAAGTTAACACGATAATTTGCTTTACACAAATTGAAACAAGAGCAAACTGGTTTAATAATGCTAAGGGTTTTGTAATAATTATCTTGTCTAACAAGACAGCAACTAAGCATTTTTCTTAAACTAGTCCTTTCAAAGGTTGTCTTACCGAGTTCATGAACTTGAGTGATTTTTTAAAATTCCTACAAACAGTCTCTGTTTCACTTAAATGTAGCTACACAGTATGATAATTCCTTCATTTCTCCAACTTAGCAGCTGTACAAACAATATTGAAACGCTACCCCCACACTCCACTTTACCGTCTAACTAAACGTTCTTTAGTCCTATATCAGCATGTTTAGCTCAGATTAAGTAAAAAATCATATCAAGAATGAGAGCCAGGGACTTAGCAAGATCATTTTTGTTTTAAACTGGAAGCTTTTTTCACAGAAAATGCTGAGTCATATCGAGGCTAGAGTTACAAGGCTAAATAAAATAGAAAAATAAAACTACTTGTTTCAACATGCCTCCCACATCACTGTGAAGGGGAAACTGCATCCTGGAAATGTGCAGCAACCCGCACAACAGTTCACCAGCAGACTGCATATTATGTTTAGAGTATGTAACAAGCTGTGACGTGATTTTGTTCTGGGATTACAATAGATAAGTTTATGAGGTTGAACAGATAAAGAAAATGAATATGTTATACCTTACTGCCTTGTCACTCATGAATGCATCAGGGCCCCCCATATAGGTTAATTATGGCAGTTAATAATTCACATCCCCTTGGTTACAGAAATTAAACTGAACTCACAGTTAATGACAGTAACAAGAGAATGGATAGACTCCAGCTGCATCTGTATAGATTGTTTATCATATGAGGCAAAGAAGAACAAGAGAAACTTTCCTCAATGGCAAAGCAGTTTTACAGCAGGTATGTTAAACCTGATCATGACAATAATCAACAGTGACCAAAGGGATACTTTAAGGCAATCTATCCGTGATGCTACAGGGGAAAAGTCACATGAGTTACAACTTACGACAGTATGATTACTAATGTAGCTTACATCTACAATGTTAGGTTCTCAGACATCTGAAGCACTGTAATTATAAGGGTCACATGGTGCATGTTTGTCCTCCAGAGACACTGCAGATAATCATCTCAGTTAGAGTTAAAACAGCACTGATGGTAAAACCCATGTGAGCAACAGGCAGAAGGAGAGGAAGTGAAGCAGGGGGTGCCATAGAGGTGTTTTGTCTTTTTGTTTAAGCGTGGACATGAGCACGCTATCTGACCATTAACTCACATTCATTCTAAATGAGCCTGCAAATATTTAATCAGAACAGAGTTACACGAAGAAATGTCAAAGGTAATATTGGGTGAGCCGACTCACAGCTGGCTGCTTTTATGTGAGATATGTGCATTGAATTTAGTTCTGCAAATGCATCTGATGTTTTTAACTGAATGACAATAAGGATTGATGATTCTTTTGCTGCAGGCAAATGATTTTACAAGTTGAATCCATAAATATTTCCCATATCTGTTCTGGGACTCATTAACCCGGGAGAGGGTGGAGAAAGACAAAGCTGCAGTCAGTTCTACAACTCTTCTCCGTAAACAGCCTAGTATTCGCCAAGATGGACAACTGGTGGACTCAAACCAGGAGCCACTGAACAGAACTTTATACGCTTGAGATAATAACAGCAGGGAAAAGTATCTGGCTGTGTGATTACATAAACTTGTTTTTGGTTTAAAGGCAAGAAAATGCCAGAAAAAAGTATGGATAATATGATATGAAATAAAAGAGAATCTTTATAACTCTCCTCAAAAGCATGAAAAATATCAGAATTGAGGAGGAAGAATTTTTAGAATTTTGACATTTTGTAAATATAGAAGAATATAAAACATTCAGTCATGCTATTTACTACTGCAGATGTCATCAATTTCCATTCTGTTGTTGCTGGCTGCCAAGAAGCCTTCTTTTTACCTAGAACATGGAAAAGGCATCTTAACTGCTGTAATCTCCATTGCAGTTCTCACCAACTGAGGTAAATTAGCTGTGATATCTTCTAAAAATTAAAAATTGGCTTTTCTTGCTGTGTTTTCACAGTTGTTAGAAAAACACAGGGAAATAACTGTGTGGGAAAAATGTCAGCGAGGTTATGTTTGGTCTATAGATTAAGTAAAAAAGGAAAAAAGATTAAAAAAAAGAAAAAAAAACAATACCAGTCATCAACAATGGACTTGGGTGTGTGTGTGTGAGAGAGAGAGAGAGAGAGAGAGAGAGAGAGAGAGAGAGAGAGAGAGAGAGAGAGAGAGAGAGAG
>JBAMHW010000012.1:17024301-17036109 GCA_037177495.1 Rhadinocentrus ornatus | reverse complement strand
TGTGTGTGTGTATGTTACAAAGGAGAACTTAATTAAACAGACATGTTTATTTAGACATACTGGACATATCCTGCAGGATTTAGGCATAAGGATGTAATGTTAAAGTTTAAATGGGCTAAGCATAGAAGATTAGATTAATTCAAACCTCTGTTGTTCAAGATTTTAGCATTTCATTCTTATTCTCTGCTATGTAAATGCCCAGGCTTCATCTAAAAAGGTTTTTGCTATGCTTTATAGGTTACTTGCCAGATGCACCAGCTCTGCCTCAGGACTGTACTGCTAAATGCAAATCAAATAAACCACAAAGAGAGAAAATCTATAACCTGCGCCACAGAGGCAGTGGAGATTTGATTCAAGATTTGTTTCAGCAAAATGAAAATATGCCCCTTGCAAGTTAGCAGCTGCAAAGAAAGCAGTGCATGCATGCATGAAAGAATAAGTCAGCATTACAGAACAGCAAGTAGAGTTGTGCAGATCAGTCAATTCACCAACCTCCTTTACTTTTTTTTTATATTTAGAAGAATAGCATAATTGTAGGCAAAATACTTAAAAAGTGCAAAATAAAAAAAGACTTCCTGACTTCCAAAATGTATGAAGTCAAATATGATGCAATTCTGTAATATTTTGAGCTGGACTTTTACTTCTTTCTATTACCACTCTAAGCAGTTTCATAAAAACAAGCAAAAAGGAAAATTATTACATAATTGCATTAATTTGGCACATGCATATCCAAATGTCAAAGCTTAAAGATGTTTGGGTTTTTTTAAGAAATAAAGACTTTTTTTTCTATTCTTGCTTAGATTTTCATTTATTCTTCCTGCAAAACTATTCTTGTTCTGATAGATTCAAGAGTCCTCCTGCATGCGCTCTATCCACAGATTTTCAATGATTTTCAGAGAAGGTTGAATAAAGAACATGGCAAAATATACAAATTGCTGTAGATACGTTGATACGGTTGTTGTAAAAGTCACATTGTTGATCTTCTGGTTGCAATGTTTGCAAAGTGTAATTTAATCCCGTCTTCCATCAACCAGTGGGATGTCATCTGTCTCACTGACTAAAGCGTGGTCTTTTTACCCCCCCTTTGCCTACAAAGCTGGAATCCTTTTCATGAAAATCTCCAACTTTTTATTTTCAAACAAACAACTTGGGTCTAAAAGGTCTTTCCCAACTTAATTAGTCCACAGTATTTGTTGTTTTAATGCATTAAATATGCAAATTCTGATGATTTAAAAACATTTGACACAAACCTTTATGTAGAGAGATGTTTTCATACTGAAAGCCACCAGAAGTTCTTACATGTTTATACAGCATTGAAATTTGCATTACATAAGCACAGATGAATGTGTTTAAGGTGATAAGGCTTTACTAAGTTTTGACTTTTAACAATAATTTTATTAAAACTCTTTGTTTGATGCATTTATTCCCTTCACCCCCCCCCCCCCAAAAAAAGTATATATATATATATATATATAATTTAATCTTTCATCTGTAAAAAAAAAATTTGTTTACACACTTGATTCGTTGCATGAATCTCTGTTTGTGAGGCCACATGACTAATAATGTATGTAACTATTTAAAATCTATGGGTGACATCCCCTTCATATCTGTGACCTCTAGGGGCTTAAAGAAAATGTGCTGTTACTGTAAATATCTCTGTTGAAGAACCCAAGTCTGTATTTATGTTATGATGGAGTGGTTAATGAGGGAAAAGTACTCGGGATGTAGTTCTTCATATTATTCCCAACTCCACACCCAAGACCAGTATCAGTAATCAGCCTTGATTTGTGCTCTCTTTACTTAATCAGCTTTCCTCTCAGAGACTAAATCCTCAGCACACACTTGACTCACCTTAAAACAGAGTCCACCTCTCCAAAAGTACTCTCAGTAAAAATAAAAAAACATGTCATCACAAGTTTCCTCAGAGAGATTTTTCCCTCCAGTCAAGTCCAGTTGAAAGTGCTGATGATTGCATTCATCATTGGATTTCCTTGACCACCACATAAGTTACTCCTCAAGAAAGGCCACACAAGATCTGAGGTGGCTCAAACATTAGGCTCAGTTCATTTAACTCATTGACTGGCACACACAAATGCTTTCACACCACACAATATGATTTAGATACTGACCCTTTTGGCCTTTCACCTTCATTTGTGCTCACCCCCCCACCCCACCCCCAAGTCTGGCCTTTAATTTACTTCCTCTCAAGCTCCTCTGTCTATAGTTATTGATCACACAGCGCTCCCAGCGCTAATTTAATGCCCATGATACGTTCTGTCATGGGGGAAGCAGGAAGGGAGTGATTTATCTACAGTTCTGCTGAGGGCTCTACTTCAGCACACTATGACAAGGGAATAATTAACTTCAGAAAACCTCTTAGAACACTGCGTTTCCTTTACTTGAAATGTATTTGCAGCTAAGCAATATGACCACACAAGCTGAGATCAGAACATCAGGGTCATTTATTTTCACCACATTTGCTGAGCAAGATGGAAGACAAGTATACATAAAAGAATGAACTTAATTTAATACATGAGATTTCTCCCTCACTGTATATAGATGTCTTACTGTTTGTTTTACATATCATGTTATGCATTTAAAAAATCTTTTTGTATCATCGTCAGAGAAGAAGCTAATTTTTTTCACATAACAATTTTCACTTTAACATTTGAGCGTTCACTAAGTTATTGAAAGTTACTGTGAATGTAATGTTGTGTGGAAATAAAACTATAGAACAAACCAGAGATCAAATGGCATTGAATAAGCATTAGAGCAAAGCCCTGTCAATGTGGTCACAACAGCTCAACAGGAGTTGTGGTCATACTGTGAAAGTATAGATTTTTTTTGTGTACAATCATGATTATTATTTCTGCAACTCTGTTGCCACCTGGTGGCAAAGATTCAGATAACATGAAAATTTGCCACATCATTCTGATTTTACAAAACACCACAAACTACATAATGTCTGGGAATTAATGTTAAATCAGCATTTGATTTGCTAAATAAATTGTAGGTTTGTATAAGTTTACAAAACACTTTTTTGTTTGTTTGTTTTAAGAGGATTAGACTCATATACACATCTTTCATTTTCTGTTTAGTTTTTATCAATACAAATCCAGGCTTTTCTACATTAAAATTTTTATTAGTAATAATAATAATCATAATTTATTTATTACTTCATCTCCCTACATACTTCAGAATGTCTGTTCTTTTCATGTTATACGTGTAACTATGTTTCAATTGGTCTAATACAAATCAAGTTTTTCATTGCAGCAAATTACATAACAACGCTGTCTGTCATTGATTGATACATCATCCATTGTGACCATGCCCAGGAAAGCTAATCCACTCCATGGTGCAATTTGTCTCAACAACATTCCCCACCACTTGTGTCTTTTCTGTCACTGTCACCATAAATAAGCTTATATGACGTCAAAAAATGGAAGGAAAGATAACATGAGTTTCCATTCTGAAAGAATATTTACATTCACAGTTGGGAAATCACATTTCACAGAGCAGAGTCTGCAAGTTTTTATTTAGCAAACGTTTAAGCAGGATTTTACATCTAATAATACCAACAGTCTGTATTTACCTGATATTTAGTTTGGTTACAAACATTTAAATGCATTTTTTTTAAATCATTTAAAAAAAATTTTTTTTGTTACAATTTACTAAATTGAAAAAACAAAACACATGAAAGGTGCTTTTTTCCATTCAGTTGTATTATTTTATAATAATTTCATGTCCACTGCATCAGTTATCAGAACATATATTAATTATAAATAATTAAGAAAGAGAAAGAAAGAAATACAGTTGACAAACCTTCTGTTCCCACATTAACTAAACCCTTTTCTCTTTCTGATAGATGGAATTTAGACTTTACTCTCACACAAAGGCCACTTATTAAAGCAATGTTTCTCAAAGTTAAAATAAATTATGATTTTTATCAGAGGACATAAAACACATCTTAATATGTTTGACACAAAAATTTACTGCATTTTTGGCACCTACAATATAACTTGATGAGGAGCTTCTCAGAATAGTATTAATTTCCTGAATATTATATAAAATCATTTAGCCAGTGTATAGAAGCGGACGAAAGGCACCACTATTTACCTCCATGATTCCTATTAGTCAAAAATAATCGATCCATACATCCATCTTTTAGATGGGGTGAAGTAAAAAAAATAATAAGTCTGCAGAGATTAGAAAGAAAATTAAACATTCACTTTCATCTGATTATCAGTTGACACTAGTGTACCAGTAATCTGCTGTCTTATCTATTGTATGCACAGTAGGTGTCACTAACAACAATTTTGCCTTAACGCCTTTTTAGTTTATTAATTTTTTACATCACGTGCAGGAAGTCAGGTTATGGAAGTTTCACCACCTGCTTTCCTTCATTCAGGCTCAGCAGCAACCTGTGTACCTGTTGGAGGCTTAATATTTGCATATTTTTTCTTTTTTGGGTCCTGAACCTGTTCCTCATGTTAAACTATGACTGTCAACCCTAACTAATGATTCATCCAGGCAGTCTGCTTCAAAGTCAAACATTTCTGAGTCTTCACAATGCTGCAATATATACTAGTGACAATAACATGGAGTAGCTCTGAAACTTGAGTTCACCATAAAGCAAATAAACTGTGATAATACATTCATTTGACATCAGGCTCCTAGAAAGAAAAAACTGTTCTACAAGTTGCTGTGTTTCTATTGGTGTCATCCATATGATGATGATATATGCAAAATGCATTAAAAACAGACGTGCAGTGAATTTTAAGTTTTTGGTCCACCATTTGGCCAAGACTTTTGAATGAAAGAAGTATTTTTGGCCCCACTGCAATGCAGTTAATCTAGAAATGCCCTTATTAACATTGTTTAGAGATGTATTAAGATTTTATAAAATTTTTAAGGTATCTGACTGGCTGGTCCATAGATCAATTTCAACATTCTAAACTACACAAACTCACCAACTTTTACCATAAAAAACAGGCAGAGAAAAATCGCTGCACATTAAGGCAGATTATGAATGATAGGCTAAATTTCAATATTTGGTTGGAATAAGCCCTTGTATAATCTGAACAGGGTACCAGAACAGGAATGAATAAACGAGTCCTTTAAGCCAGTGGTTGTCACTGAAGACCAAAAAGCTGTATTATGCTTTCATCCGCTGCTTCTCACCATAAATGATGCATTCTGGCTGACTCCTTTCCTGTGATTAAACCAAAGTTAAGGTAATAATTAACACATTACTTTGGTTTTCTCTGGTGTTTTTGGGCTACCAAAACACTGGTTCCATGTGCATGAAATACCCAAATGATAAAAACCTGTAGTGAATACACCTCAACTTGCCTTTGTGTGTAAAAATGACCGTAATTTAAATCCCAAAGGCTCTGAACAGTCGAAGCATCTGGGATCCCCTGTGTCCATTGGAGGACCTCCTTGGGAGTCCAGGGCCCCTTGGTTGGGAACCAACCAAGTTTCACTTTACACAGTGCAAGTGAACTATAAATGTTGGTGTTCTAAAGTAAGATTATCAATATAAAAAAATATATTTAACATTGATCAAAACAAAGAGGTCCTCTTATGCTGTCTCACATCACCCAGTGAGACATTATTTTGGCTGTCTCATACTCTTGAAGTAAACAATTTTTCAGCCATTGAGGTGTCATGATTTTGTTTATCCAGCACTGGATCCACTTCGTCCAGGTCCACTGTAGGAGTAACAGCTGTTTTAAGTCTCTAATGGGATAAAAAAGGCAAAGGTTTTTTTGTTGGTCTTCTTTTTTTTTGTATGTTTGTTTTTAAAGATAATCAATAATAAAGCTATAATAATAAACCGGTCAAGTTAAGGATGAACTCATCAGGGGACAAAAAAAAAACATAATTCCAGTACTTTTTGTTGGCAACCAACAGTAAGTACACAAAGAAAAATCTTTTCTCTTGTTAAGGTCACTTGGTCACAAACTGATCTGATGATTAGTTTGTGACCTAACATCAGTCAGCATCTTATTGCTCTGCCATCTTCTCAGTCCACCACTTTGTCAGCAATTACTGTACAGAGTACTTTTCATTCATTCTTGATGAAAAGAGAAAACCAAATTTAATTATCTCTTGTCTTTGCAACTGACACAGAAAATTAACTTTTGAATAAAATAGGGGAAATATACTAGAAAATATAAATTTGGCCTAAATTTATGAGGCTATGATTAAATGTGCAAGTGCATGGTCATCCAACATAGCCACTCGATCAGCTTGTAAACACGTTGCTGATTCAGCTTTGTCTTTTTGTTCTCCTTTTTTGTTGTTTTCTTGTTTGCTCACTGCAATAAACTGTTATTGTAATCATATAAAATCTGGTAAACAATCAAACAATTTCAATGGCTGTCAGGATCTTTGAAATGTCTGTATGGTGTTAAAGTTCAAAGCCTCTTCATCCTCATTTCTGCCCTCTTTAAATTCTCTGACTGCACTTACCTGAACCAGAGGTCCTTTGTTGTTGCAGATCTCATGAATGGCACCAAGTGGGATCCACACCACAGAGACTAGAGAGATACCCCAGCCCACCAACTGAGCCCAAAGTGGGTACCAGTAATTACCATAGTGAGGAGGGGTGTACTGAACAATGCTGGAGGTCAGTATAGACTATGCAAAGGGAGAAAAGGACAGTCTCACTCAAGGTTCAATAGACATTTTTGTCTCATGGTTTAAACATAACTCACCAACATCAGTATAGGACAAACCAGCAGCCAGCAGAGGCGAAAAAAGATGTTTGGAGATTTGCCTCGCATCCTCTTTACCATTAGGGAGAGCCGTGGTGCACCTCACAGATGACAAAAAAAAGTAATGATTTAATTCCTCTAGCGTGCAAACTTGACATCCACTTGTTGGCATTTAAAAAAGGTTTCTCTACTCTATCAACGCTTTTACAATAATCAGGAAGTCTGAGTTTGAAGTGATTCTGTAATTCTACCAAAGATCCAGCATACAGCCACAACTTCAAAGAATGCCAGGAATATGAGGGAAACTACAGCAGTGCAATGATCCATCAGCTGAAACACATAAATGCCTCCCTGTGAAGCAGGGAGAGAAAGACTGTTACTACATGCAGGCTACACAAGAATATGATTTTCTACGAAGTGAAAATGTTTCCTACTTTACCTCAGTAACATGAGGGAGCCCCAAAACAAAGCAGGCAACACACACAGTCAGGGCTATCAGCTCTTCTCTCTTCACAAAACGCAGAATTTGGGGTCCAAACGCGTCCTTTAGAAATGTCACACCCACTTCCACATTGGCAAACTGAAAGGCATACTTTGTAATTACTCTGAGATCACAATAGTAGTACTATCTCTGGTGCCCTTTTCCACTGAATGTGTTTGCATATTTGTTTAAAGTAGAATTATACATTTTGAAAGTCACTAAACTGTAGTGACTCAACAAAATACAATGGTTTTGTTGAATTTCTTAAAAAATTGTTGTTAACTACCCTATCAAATAAGTAGCTCATTCTCCTATCATGCAAGTGGCACAAGAAAACCAAGTCAGAACCTTGTAAATATGTTAAATTTGCCCTTACAGACCTAATTGGACTGAAGCATAGCAATAGCAGTAACCCAAATACATCAAGTTGACCTACAATATTTACATCTAGTTCAGTTTACAGAATTCTTTCTCACCAAATTAAAGCATTTCATTTTGGTGGAAATTATTTCCATAATTTTATTGTATTCATCTAATAAATTGTTTTTTCAGTATACAAGAGGTGCAGACGTTTACCTGACTGTCCAGGCCCAGACAGAGCAACATAACAAAGAATAGAGGGGTCCACAGCTGAGAGACAGGCATGGTGGAAAGAACCTCAGGGTACACAATAAACACCAAACCAGGGCCTGAGAAACACAACAAACAATGCAAACTTTGCTTTACGAGCAAGGTTTGATATTGAGTTTGCAAACCCACCTTTGCAAAGAGGTGTTACTAGTTAGGGTCAAAGCCTGGAGACTATGAAACCAGTATAGAGGGTGCAAGCTGAGGAACACATTATGTTTTTGGTTCAAGTAAATCTGTGTAAATCTGGCGCAAAGTCATGCAAAACTTTAATTAAAATTCTTTCTTAATCGAATAGATGTCCAGTGTAGCTTAACAAGGACGAGAGAGACATCTTTTACAATATGTTAAAGACTTGGTGGCTGAGTTTTTATTGAATTTGATGAGAGACGGCCATTTCAATGAGAAAATACACATTTGATATGTTTTTGACATTTGATTGTTGATGGCTGAGAACACTGTCAAGTTTAAGAATATTTAGTAATTTAGTATGATATAATGATAGGCATAACATTTTTAAAGGTTACAACAATCCACCCATGTGAGAACAATTAGCTCATATAAATCCGGAAGGATGTGATAAGAAATCATCTTCCAGTCTTTGGGTAGCTGTTTTTGCTCCTGTTATCCAGGACCCCTGCATTGGGATAAGCAGGTAAAGAAAATTGATGGATGTTATCCAGGAAAGCTGTGAAGATTTGCTTTACTTCCCTAGTTGTGATTCAGCTGCAAATTGCAACCAAAAGCAGCACCATGTGACATTGACTTAATGTCTTTACTGTTGGCCGGTTAAAGGTTCAACAATATTTACACAATAACCATCTAAATTGGTCAACCACAGTCCTATAACTGATAAATCATTCACACATTGAACATTGAGACTGAATCCATTTTATAGTAATCTTTTGGTTATGAATTAAAGCCTCACAGTCATCTGTTAGTTATAATATGTGCTTTGACATAGATTGTGTGAAAGTACAATAGAAACTGTGTCAGACAGCTGCTTCACACTGAGCAGAAGGGGAGGAGCTAGAGACACTGAGTTTGTTGAAGAAAACCTTTTTCTGTGCAGGTTAGGTTAGTCAGTTACCATGGTAACGGATTCAAAGTTTAAGTTTTTTTTTATATACCTCAATTTCTGGACTCAAAACTCTGAGTTTCACTGAACACAGAGTTTACAAACTCAAAGAGTTTTACTGAAAACAGTTTCTGAAATAAATCCCATCAGCTTCAGAACTAGAACCCACCAGAACTTTCAGCTGCTCTTTACCACCAGACATCAGAAATATCACCTCTCTTTCTCTTTTCAATTTCAGACTGGAAAACTTAATGTTAAAAATTGCCTACTCATTATAACTTCATTCACTCTCCGTCACTTTCTGATATTTCTGACATTCATTTGTTTATCTTTGACTTTGTTTTTGTTTATCTTGTGCTTCTCCATTTTAATGTTGTGCCTAATACTCTGTGTCTTTATTGTACAGTGTCATTATGTGTTTTGAAAGGTGTTTTTAAATAAAATGCATTATCATTATTTTTACTGCGAAGATAGCACTAATAACTGTAGCCCCTGCCACCACAGCTTGAAACACAGCTAAGATAACTGCAATGACATAGACATTTACTTTTTTTAAACCTTTAAAGAGTTGCTCAACAAATTCTGTGAAATTAAACATCCATTTTACAGGCTGAGAGTTACTCCTAATGTAAAGCAAAGTAAATGTCTTCCATACAGTCTACAGAGTGCAGCTTTAAAAATTCCCAGATTTTCAATATTTATCCAGGAAGAGGAAAAAAATCCCAAAGGAAAATAAAATAAATACTGGTTAGCACAATAACATAAACTATTATCCTTCTCTGTTTCTGTAATATGTTGATGTATTGTTACCCAGAATTTACCCATAAATCGTGGTCTACTTTAGATCCTTGAAATAAGAAAAAAAAAATCCACAAGACTGTAGTGTTGCTTTTCTTCGTGCTGGGATGCTTACCATCTGTAGCTATGTTGTCAACTGGTAGGTTATGTATGTGAGCCATGTAGCCGACAGCTGAGAAAACCACAAAGCCACCCAGGATACTAGTGAATGAGTTGACAAATGACACAATCAAGACATCCCTGTAGACAAAAAGGACCAATGAAACACTCTGCACTTCTGGTATCCAAAGAAACTCTAGAAAAATCTGTTAAGTTTATAAGGCAGATATTTCTTCAAAATGAGATGTGAACACAGTGTTTTAGGACCAAATATGGAGCATTTTTAATAAAGTATTATTGATTTTGACCATAAACTGCTCTTACAACACAGAAAAGAAGAGCTCTGCTGTTCAACAAACTAAATGATCTTGATTACATTTTAGGGAATATATGAAAATAATTTCATTTTATTATAATAATTTGTTGTCCTTTTGGTAAGGCAATTCAGTTGTAAGCAGATTAAGCCACTATAATATGCAGTATTTCACTTTAATTGTCCATCTTCTGACCTTTCTGCCACCTTGTTTGTGAAGTTTAAAATTAGTGTACATCTGTCATGATTAAAATAAAGTTGCTTTCCCTGCCACCAGTTCTATATATTTTGCTAGAAAATCACATACATATTGAATTGCTTAAATATTTAAAGTTCTTTGACTTTTTTACCTGAGAATGTTGTTGTTAAACTTGTTGTAACTAGCCATTGAAATCATGGAGCCGAATGCTATTCCAATTGAGTTAAAGACCTGCGCTGCTGCATTAACCCAAACCTGTTATGGAGACAAAGAACACCACATGGATGAGGTTTATTGGATCCATCAAATTTAGTTTTGAAACCACTTTTTGTGTTATTGTTTTCTGTAGTGTTGATTCAATTATACACGTGGTTTCTATTATTGTTAACTTACTTACACTGCACAGTCTCAGTGGAATAAAGGGGAAATCAATTGCCTAAAGCACGGAGAATTTTTACAACTTTAACTTAGATTACTACACATTGGTATCTAAACTAAGCACAAAAATAAAGGAAATTTGTGTCTGGTTGGTTATTTCTCCCCTTTAGTAAGACTTCAATACTTGTAAGAATCATCCCTCTGTGGATAGAGCAACACAGCTAAACGTATGATCGGTGGGTTTGGTTTTTTGGGCTTTAGTAGCCAGGTCTATTTGCGGGAAGCTTAAGCACTTAAGCTTTCCAAGCTGGCACCCAGGTCCTGCCCAATGCTCCAATTCTGGTTTAGGTTGAAATCTTATCCTTGAATAAGTCCCCAAAATCTTGAAAGAAAAATTCCTTCTAGAAAAACCTGAGCGGTTTACTGAATTCATTATGGAAATGGCCCCTCAACTGTTTCTTTTTCCAGCTCTGACTTTTGGTGAGTTATAAGCATTAACAGATACACTAAAAGTAGCCTCAAACTAAAAAACGAAAATAAAGGTTTTTAAATCTCTGACAAGTATTAAACTTGATAGTATTTATGTTAAAGGTATAGTGTGTAAGAATTGCTGACACCTAGGGGTAAAGATGAAGATAGCAATGATTTGAAATGCCAAGCATGCTTGTAAATGTACGGTGCCCATCAGTGGCCAAAATTCTTCCTGACAAAATCATGTTTCCATCTGCCAGTGTATCCAGTAGACTTATGTGCAGCAATGACCGCACTACAGGTAATTACTTTAAAATTGTGAACATGTGTATTGTCTTCTATGTGCCTTTTAAGGTATAACTCGTCATAAGAATGCATTTTTATTTTACTCGTTCCAAATGGTGCTCTACCACTTTAAAAACAGCCTGACCTTCAGTTTTAAAGTTCAGAGAGTTCTCAATTCCCACCAGAGTTGTTTGTTTATTCAGAGACAGCATAGTAAAAATGGTGGTACAAATATGGCAGCTGACATGTATATGGACAAGGCAAGTAGATATAAATGACTCACTCTGAAAGAATAAAAACACATGTTATTTTAGTAAAGTGATAGATGATGGATACCAAAGAAACATTATATATATA
>JBAMHW010000012.1:16997814-17017943 GCA_037177495.1 Rhadinocentrus ornatus | reverse complement strand
GTAGCCTTTGTTTGCAATTACAGAGGTCAAACGTTTCCTGTAGATTTTCACCAGGTTTGCACACACTGCAGGAGGGACTAGCTAGACTAAAAAAGACTAGCGACAATTGTTGCCAGTGGAGGTTTATTCAGATCCAGACTTACCTCCACCGCTGCTGTAGCACAGATAAGGAAACCTCCAGATGTTCCCCAGACCAACCGCGTACCCCACCGACGCCAGGATGAACTCCAGCTGCCCGCTCCATGTGGGTCTCTTCGCCTTTTCATCTGCGGTCCTCTCGGCGATGACTTTGGTATCTAAAGCTTGTAGATCTCTGTCATCACGGAGTGGCTTCAAGTTTTCTTCCCCAGCCTCCATTAAGCTTAAAGAAAGTAGTAGCGATTTTTTTTTTTTTTTTTTTTTTTTTTAGGCAGCAAGGCTAAAATGTCTTATATCTATTCATAAGCCGAATTGAATGCCACCAAACAAATAATATGCGGCCCTGGGTAAAATTCTAACCCTATAATTATACCGACAGTGACCGTTCGCTTCCTGCACTCAGTTACTTTACTTGCAGGATGTGTAGGCAAATAGCGCAGTGATCCACAGGGGACGCCACAAACGGGGTGATTGTGGGAAGAAAAAAAAAACATTTGCTATTTCGATACACGTGCGGGGGGTGGAGTGCTGGAGCACCTGCCCCCTTTGCTCCTTGATGCCCACATTTTTTTATGCTTGTGTGTGTGTGTGTGTCACTCACTGCTCTTACGTTCCCAGACGTGCCGTCCTGTAGCGAAGCAGCTGGAGACGGTAGTCTTAAAACTTAGGGAGGAAGGAAATGGTTGCTGGTCTGGTGACCAGTTTCGTATTTTTTCGTTTTTGTCTGACTCTGGACACACCTCTGATAAGTTCTAGCCGCTACTTAACCCCACAGTGTGCTGAGGGGAAACGTTTGTATATGAAGAGCCCATTGCTAAAAGTGCCCAAGTCACTCTTTTGTCAGTTTCAAAATGTCTGTGCATGATGCATTTATCAGTACCAATATTTATCAAACAACCAACTTTTTCCTTGAAAAAAAAGTCTATGTCCTATTTCAGAGCAGTGGCTTTTCCTCCATTGTTAAGCCTAAAAGCACTGAAGAGCTTTAAATAGAACATGCTATTTATATTAAAAAGGTCATTTTAGTCTGTCAAAGGTACGAAATTGGTGTGGATCAGGGTTCGAATCATGGGGGAGCTAAGAGGAGGTCCCCTAAAGAAATTCAGCTGATACTTTAGGGGGAGCCCTAAAAATCTTCCAAACTTCGCGGATGACCCGTTCTGTTTCCTTCAGCACCGTGGACAGCAGCATTGTTTGTCTTTTGTGTGCTGTGAGCGTCCACACAACCACCTGATGTGCTTCTTTTTTGTTTTTAAAGAACTCTCCGTCGCTGTTTCTGATTAAACAAGCTGCATGCACTAGTTTGTTTTATTAGTAAACATATTTTTGTGCGCTACGTGCACTCATTTATGTGCGTGCATTTGACGTGTGTAATAAAAAAGGCTCCCTCAAAAGCCCAGTGTAATTCCCTGTGTAAGAGCCCTGGTGTGGATGATGGGCATTCATACTATTATGGTACTTTTCTTTATGTTACTTATTCAGTAACTATCTGTAAATACATTTGCCAATAAATCTGAAATCTAACTATATGTAGGACTGTATTTCGCTGCCTTGTACCTGTGACATGCGCAATGACAATAAAGTTGAATCTGAATCTGACTAATGTTATGGGTAAAACAATTTACAGTTTTACTCTATGGGTTAGGGTAGACCTATGCTTTGTTTCTTTGAACTTGTGAAACACTTCTTTTCTACACTTGGCATAAATGTGTTCTTTTAAATCAGATTTTTCAAGTGAACAGATATCCACATAACATCTGAACTAAGTGTGAACAACCACCATTATATCAATTAAGTTATAAGCTAGCCCTAATACTACATTGTGTTTCCAGAATGAGTATGTTAAGAGAGAAAGATGCTTTTGTGGTCAAACAACTGGATGCTGTTATCAAACGCAGCTGAAACTGGTCTTTGCTTAAATTCAAAGGCTAGTCGCAGTGAAAGGACATCTGTCAGATGTGTTAGACACTTTATTATACATTCATACTGGCCTGTAACTCTGCTTGATATTTTTCTCAAAGTGCACCAGATTGATACTTAAAATATCAAATGTCCAAAAGTTTTCTTCTGGGGGAGCATGCCCCTGGACCCCCCTAGAGGGGTTGTATCCTTCTCACCTTTTTCACCCCTGACCTATTTTAATGTTTGTCTCATGCTCTTTTTAGTGTCTCTCAGAGCAATAGTGCACCACAGCTTTCTCAACAACCACCTCCACACAAAGGCATTGTTCAATGTATCCATCAGGTAAAACAGATTGATTTTGCGTTGCACTGCCCCTTGCACTGCCCCTCTGTGAGAGAGGGTCACGAATTGAGAGGCTAGTTGTCGGAATCTGTCCAGACGTGATCCCAACATGGTCTCAGAATTTGGAGGTGCTGATTCTCATCCCCGCCACTTCACACTCGGCTGCAGTATCATTACAGCAAGAGCTGAAGATTGAGCCCGGTGAAGCCAACAGAACCACATCATCGGCAAAAAGCATAGACCCAGTCCTGAGGCCATCGAACCGGATCCCTTCAACGCCTCGGCTGCACCTAGAAATCCTGTCCATAAAAGTTATGAACAGAATCTATGACAAAGAGCAGCCTTGGCGGAGTTCAACCCTCACTGGCAATTAATATGATTTACTGCCGGAAATGCGGACCAGGCTCAGGCACCAATCTTACAGGGACCGGACAGCTTGTAAATGGAGATCCGGCACTCCATGCTCTCAGAGCACCCCCCAAAGGAGTCCCCTAAATTTCTCTTTGTAACACTGTTTGCAATAGTTACTGTGTGTTGTGTCTGTGCTGGTTCAATTCATATGATTTCGTTTGTTTTCATGTTCAGTATTTTCATATTCCATGTAACAAAAACATTTTTCTAATCAAAACCTTTTTTTTAAATGAGATTTTATGCTGCATCACTTGTTTCTTCAGTTTTATTTGATGTTATTTCCTACTTAAAAGAAAAAACTCTTGAATACATATGCAGCTTCTGTGTAAGTGTGTGAAGATTGATTGTGACATTGACTGCGATACAAAGGGGCACCAACTAAGATCTTTTCTAGGGCACCGAATTGGTCAGGGCTGGCACTGCTGGATAATTTAATAGTACTTTTGTGAAATAGGCCCCTGGATACAGTGGGCATGTTGCTGCTAATCAGCAAACCAGGATGAGGATTCATCAAGCCAGGTGAAACTAATCCTGGATAATTGCGCGTTCGTGTCTTTCTCAAATAGATCCTTGCAAACTATCACAGAATCACCGATCTACCATGGCAACGAGAGCAGCGTGCCTCTCTCAGTTGGATCAGGAAATCCGCCTGGAAGCTTAAGAAGGAGTCAAAAACCAAATAAAAAAAAGGGAAACGGTTCTCAAACAAAGAGAGAAAGCGTATTGCAGGCTGGCTGAATGCTGAAGAAGGGGACAAATTCACACTCACTACTCCACTGAAACTATCATAGTTACAATCCACATAATTACCATCTCAGAAAAGGTAGCTGTACTATGATATGAATCTGTTAAAATTGCAGGTGAAATTGACGGCACATGTGAGGGAAATTATGTAAATGTGTGTGTCTGGCTATTAAAAAACTATCAGATGTCTTTATCTCCTTCCCTGGCCACAGAAGAATCTTAACATTAAAGAGGTTTTTTATAGGATTATAGACAAGAGAATTTACAATTATGGGACAGGTGTTCCAGGTTTCCCCAATGTCATTAAAGCACTGGGCTGCAATTACATCAAAATAAACCCCCCTCAGGTGCTAATGGGGGGTAAACGGGAAATTCTTCCACACAGCATTAATGTTCAGGTGAACATGACTCTTTGGTAGTGTCCATTAATGAACACTGTACATTGCTTGGTCTAATAGTTTACATCTTATCATTATCATTGTGATTGTACAATTGCAGAGGTCTACCAACAATTTTATGTTGGTAGACACTTATAAAAACAATTTTAGAAATGGTAATTGAGAAGGAAAGAAAATAAAACAATGGCAAAGTAGCCTGGCTTGGTCCATGACTTCCAAGTCTCTTGGAGCACTGCAAACTATCTTCGCCTATCACAAGGTTAGCCACAAAACCTCTATTAAAAATCACTTTTAACATCATGGCTGAGTCAAGAATGTTACTCTGTTTATGAGGCTGTGATGATGACTTTGTATTCACTGGGGAATTTTCTGGTGCATTGCTGGCAGACAGATATAATCCCTGCCAGCCTTATCTCCTGACACGTTTGCAGACCCCGCTGGAAGCATAGCAGGCATATATTAAAATCCATGCCAGGACAAGGGCTCAAATAGAAATGACCCTTATCTCTCTAAAGGCACACTTGTAGTGTCTTCATCACTTAATGATCAGCCCAGGCAGAACCTGTGACATCATGGTGGCCTGTTATGTCATCCACAATGTGGCCTGTCTGAGAAAAGAGAGGACCCCCAGAGTGCCACCACATGTGACCTGGGACAATGCTGCCATCTTCCCGGAGGATGACAGTGGCTGGCTGGTCAGAGACCAGTATGTCTCAAATTGTTTTATTTAAAACGCATGCTTTCAATTTAACCTACATATGACCTACAATGGCAGAGCAATTAGTGTATTTTTTTTTCTTTTTGCACACTCTCACTCATCCTGGCATATACATGCATATATATATACACACACACACCATCCAAAGCATAAACACACACCACACAAACGTCACCGTCTCACACCCCAGCACCTCCCCCTACCAATCCTCCGGAACTTTTTGTTAAAGGTTTTCTGATGATATATTAGTTTATTTTAATTAAAGTGGTTTTCAAAAGGTATGGTTTGTAAAACACGCCTTTCCGCATCTTGCTGGGTATTGCAGAGCTGCCATATTGCCAGTAGATGGCGCAACTGCGGTTTCCTTTAAGTCCAGGTCTGAATCTCAGCGCGCTCCCTCTCCCGCTTCCAGGTGCTGCTGCAGTTGAGCCCTTCCGCTCTCCGTACAGGAATGTGGAGACTACATTACGTCACTTATCCTGCTAGTGGCAAGAAAACGTCTCGCTTCGGGAGTTGTTTTTTTTGTGTAGGTTTAAAGGCGTTGTGATTTCCTCCTGCTGTTGTCTGATCTGGGAGTCTTGGATGAGTTGGAGGCGTGGATGGATGAAAATTTGAGGCGGCACATGACATCTCCTGCTTCAGTATGAGGAATTTGTAGATGGACCCGAACCTCGACTAAGCTCTCGGAGAGTAGATGGAGGACCCAGAGGGTAAGGAGCGTTTCAGGTTGTACCTCTACGCTACAGTGATGTTACATTGTTTCATATCGATTAAAATTGCTTCGTTTAATTGACTGAAACTGATTAACTGCTGCACGTTTCAAACGCAAAAAGTTGAGTGGCGCGCCTGGCACACCTTTACTCACTTAGACCAAGCTGCTACTATTTTTGGACGGTTTTTCCCCACAGCTCTGCTATCGAGTGAAGATTTCTTTTTTCTTTTTTTGCAGATAACTGTAACTGTGCGGGATGCGGGGAGAAAATTCAAGACTCGTTTCACATGAAAGTCCTCCAGGACACCTGGCACAATGCCTGCTTTCAGTAAGTGTTCCTAAGTTGTGAAGTTAGGCATACCTCTGTGTTAATGAGCCAGAGTTTTGTCAGGCTGAGTAGGGAAATTGTCCTATTTTCCCCCCTGTTAGTCCATGTGAGCTGCTCTCTGTTTAAATACTCATGTGGATGATCCAAGCTTCTGTCTTAAAGCCTAAACACCAGGCTGGATTTGTTTTTGTGCCCTTCTGCATAAAACACTCCATCCAAGACTCCACATTCCTAATCATGCCACAGCTGACAGACCAGGTTCTTGAATGTATACTAGTTACTCAGGTTATGGTCCTGCTCTCCAGGATGACTTTGTCCCTCTTTCCTGAGGTTTAATGATTTCCACAGTAGAAATGCTGAGAGCCCTCTTGAAAGTCACGGGTCACTGGACGAGTGGGATGTCTGTTTGGTGCAGTGAACCCACATACATGTACATACCAACCTTATGTTGGGTTAAAAGGTTTTTTCCCCTTGGTTAAAAGCAAAATTAACTTTTTCCCATAACACAAAAGAAGCCTGAATTGTTTTAGGTGTTTTTAAACAGCTGCTGGACAAAGAAGACGTGACATTTCAGTTGATTGCTTGTTCAGAGCTACATTAAAAAGTACATAGATGTCAGCTTTCAGTCAAGCTGACTGACTTGAGCGGTAAAAAACAATTCTGGACAAATCACTGAATGTGCTTTTTATTTCTTTAAGATATACTTTATTTCAGTTTTATTTATTTCTTATATTTTTATATATATTCTTATAAATATTTTTTTTAATGGCATACAGCTAAGGGGTTTTCCTGGTATGATACAAGTCTCACAGAAAGTATATGCTGTGAATATGGCATGAGTCAGTTTGCCGTGTTTCAAGATTTTTCTCACTTAAAAAAAAAAAAAAAAAAATATATATATATATATATATATAATCTCAAATAATCTGAGCTGACATGTAACACTCCGGCTCTGGGTTTTAAGCAAGCAGTGTCCTCACATAACCTGATACTCCACTAAAACAGATTCCTGCTACTTGTATCATCTCAGAGGCAACACGTATGTGCCACAATATCTACCACAGATTCTTTCCCTAACTCTGTATTTTCATACATTCTCACTTGTCTTTTTTTTTTGTAACCATATTTTTAAAGCAACACTTTTTTAGAATACTTGCAGATATATTTGTGTTTTTGTCCCTCTGAGATTTCACTCCAAAGTCTAGAGATACCGCTACTGAAAGCTTCTTACACCGCTGTCTGTTTTTGCATTCTTTGCCAAACAAAACTCCTTAGGAAAACAAAAAAAAATTCCCTTGCTGAAAAATATCATGGCATTTCTTTTCCTATTGTCTGCATGTTGTCACTCCATGTACCTCCACTTGTGTAACATTCTTACAAGCTTCTTCTTCCAGGAAACCTGGTGGTGTTATAGCAACCCATTGGTAATTGCAAATTCAACTTGCTGTGTTCTGCATTCTTAGACAGCGATTCAGAGATGTAAGCCGCTGTCTCAGACACTACAGAAGCCTTTGTTTTCCACAAAGAAAGCAGTTTATTTTTTGTCCTTCGCTAAGTGTGTACAGGGCTGCTGATATTATCGTCGTGCTTTGGTCCAATACACAGTGGAGCCTTTTAGTGCTTTAATTTATCCTGATTTAATCCTTTTTTAGTATAAATCTCATATCCCCAAGAAGCTTTTGTTACACATTTAGTTAAATGCAGTACAGTAAAGATAAGTTCGCTAATTGTTAAGTTAATGAACAGAAACATGTTTAGCCTTAGCTGTACACGTGTGCAGATGTGGTGCTTCGGACCTATTTGAATGTTATAGGGTTTAGAATGTGGAATGTAGACAAGACGCTGCATTATGCTGAAAAAAGTGTTGGTCTTAGAGAATTTATTGTTTCAATTTATCTTGTTTTGGTTCTTTTATGAGCAAAACAAGTAGTATAATTAATGGTAAGATGATACAGCTGCATCTCTTTGTCTTGACATGAATCAGCATCTTTCTCTTTTTCACATGCCTCTTAATATGAGCCCAATTTTATTAATGATAAGAATTAATCATTGCTCTCAACTTCCAGGACTGAGGTGGTTGTTGTTGTTGTTAAAATTAAATCAATAAAAATGGTACATTCATATAGAGAAGTCAACACTCTCTCTACAGGTCTTTAAGGCCATTTGTGCACGCCCCCCTTCTATTATGACCACACTCCAACAAAGGAATATACTCCAGCAGGAATGTGGATTTTAGGAAATGAGTAATGTTTGCTTGGTAGTGTTTGTGCAGACATGAGGATAGCATTGTTCTCTGTAGAACCACCTGAGTCCCCCTACCCCCCCCCCCGCCCTCACCCACATTCGGCAGCATGTACAAAGGAAGTCAGGTGTTTTTATAAGCACGCTCACATTACTTCATCTAGACATTATAGGGACTTAATGGACAATAATTACAGTGTATCAGCTGTTTTAGTCTTGAGAATGCCTTTTGTTCAGATCAAAGCGGAAGTTTTTGTTTTCCCAAACACTCAGAAAGATGCTGAAAGTTACTCATTTGGTATCTGTTAAAGTGCTGCATTTTTCTTTTTCCTTCTGTATGTATGTTTTGTCTAGTGGGACAGTTTGAATGTTTTTTGTTACCAGACAATATATATACGGTGGTGTTCTGTGTTTGACACAACTAGGAATGTACTGGTCTTTGTCTTTTCTTATAGCTCGTTTTTTTTCTTTTGTTTTTTAATGTTTGATGGCAATGTCTGAAAGCCATAAAATACAAAAACACATATATTTTTAGGTTTACTTTTATTAAATCTTTTTTAAATGTATTTGTTTTCAAATAGGACCTCTTTAAATGTTTACTATTGGATTAAAAAACAAAAACAAGGTTGTCAGAGTGATAAACACCCTAATGTCAAATATTATTGTCTTAGCATTTAACAAAGTCATATCTTGTTAAATTTTAGCTGATTTGAAAGAAAAAGAATCCTTTTAGATTTAGCAACACTGGGTAATCTGCACTGATTACTCAGAAAATGCAGTTTGATTTTTGTCCAAGGCATAAATGAATGCCTTGCACACAAGCAGTTTTACTTTTTAGAGTGTACTGAATACTCCCTCACAGTAAGGGATAGATAAAGAATATCTTCAAAGAGTTTCTTCAAAGGATTTACAGTCAGGAGACAAGATCAAAATGCACGGGTTTCCAAGTAGCCTGTTCAAAAAATGAAGATAAATGCAAGGTTTGGTCCCAGTCAAACTCTGCTCTTAAGTTAGTGTGGTCAGTGTGAATAAAGTCACAATCAAACGGAGATTCAGGACAACAAATGCCACAAGACAACAAGAGAACCAAAGGAATCTAAGAGTAATGGGAAAAAAAGATCAGAAATCTCAATTTAATATAATTCTAATTCACACGTTAAGACACACGCTAAAAAGAATTCTGTTGGACTTTAATGAATTATGTAAATAAGTTTTAAGACATGTTTGAGGTTTTGACATTTTGAGGAGATTTAAAGCCCACTACAGGAGGTAAAATAAATGCATGTGCTCTGACGGGGCAAACGTGTTACTGATACAGCTTAGCATACTTACCATGATCTGTTTTCAGTACTCTTTGACATATTAGCATAATCACAACATACCCAAAAAACAATCTGAGGATTCTTCTTCATTTGTGTATGGCCAAGGTGACTACTTTTTTTTTCCTGAGTTTTTTTTTTTTGTTTGTTTGTTTGTTTTTTTGCGCGATTACTTAAATTTCTCTATTTATCAATGCCATGTGTGGCAGAGCTAAAGCACCACTTTCTGATGAGTAAACCGTTTATATTATTTGCTCCACATAATAAATAGAAGCAAGCCTGATACAATTTACATGCATCAAAACTGCACTTTATCTGGGATATGCTAAAGACCTTATCCCATATATATTAAAGAATTGTAACAATTTTGTTGGAACGAATGAATCACTTTCCTCCTCATTGTTTAGTTTTTATTAGCAGCAATGTGTCTGATGGAGGTTTTACTTATTATTTGCAGCCTGCACTGGAAGTAATTACTGTTTTAATAAAGATATGAATCTTGTTAGCTTGTATTTGCCTGTTTATGAATTGGGCCAAGATCAGACAACCTAGAAAACCTGCCAAGGCAAAATAGTTTTGCTTTTGCAATACTACATGAAAGGTATGTTTTTTATAAAACAATAACCACGGCCAGTTTGTTGTTTGGCCAAGGAGCCTGTTAAATCCATTACACGTGCACAAGTTAGATTTTATTTGAGGTCATTTTTCACACAGATTACACAAATCAGACATATGGCCTTTAAAGCAGGTGTCACCACAGCTGCAGAGCCACCATTACTCATGCAGTCTTGATGTTCTCGCAGATATTCTGCCCCCATCCCCCCACCCCCCATCACATCACAGTGGGATGTGTCAAGCAAGAGTCATGATGTCGACCTTATGTTCATCCTTAGCAGTTTGTTTCCTCACATTTGTGTTACAAAGGCATCAACACAGATGTGTGGATGTTAGACGGAACGTTCCCTCTGGCCTCGGAGTCGGTGATCTTCCAGTTCAGTTCAGAGTCTCAAACATGTGGTCTTCAGACTGAAGGATTGCTCCCTCTAAAGTAATGCCAGAAAACTCTAAAATATCTGGAATCTGTGCCAAAGTCAATAATCCTGGATCAACTATACCTGCAGCACAGAGAATAACGTAATGTGTGAGTCTCGGCTGAAAGTAGCTGAAAGCTCATCTCCAGAAGAGCAGAAATGTGGACGAACTACATTCCAAGTAATAAAAAGTTTCATAAGAGAAAAAAAACATTTTGGTAGGTATCATCACAGTGCTGGCCCTTTTCACAAAATGGATAATTAATCAGCAGAGCTACCATAGTCAGTATGGCCTGAGATAAGAAGAGTTGTTAATGAGGAAGTCTGTATAGCATGTGGAGTTTATTATTGCAGTCATTCCTGAAGGCTACCTGAATATTTTCTTATGCATGCTTTTTGCTTATTTTTATCTGGAGCTTAAGCAAAACTAGTCCTGTGAACACTTTCACCTATATATACACATTCTAATTCATTTGTCTGCACATCATTACTTTAGTCCCAAATCTCAGCAAACTTGCTTTAGTTAGTGAGAATACAAATGTTAAGGAAGGGTTGCAAAGCCTAAATGACACCTGCAAAACACCCCAAAAAACTTGAATGCAGAAATTCTTGCAGCCTAATCTCTGACAAAATGTTTTTTCAAGGGTTTGCAGAACCAGTTCCGTTTCTGTAAGGAACGCTCGTACCCTGCAGTGGCTTTCCACTTTAATAGCAACTTTAGCATTCTTCTCTCTGAACATTTTGTCCCTATGCTGTGGCCATAAACATCCCTTTAGTTTGCCAAGTATCTCCTCGGGTGACAGGTTAGATCAGTTAGTAGCTGAAGTACAACAGAAACTGCAGTCAAAAGAGCAACAGTTTTGATTGCAGTTTCTCTGACAATGCTGTTAACATTCCTGTTAACTGCAGAGACTATTAGGCCTATTGTTAGGCCTGGAAATTCAGAAAATTCTTACATAAATTATTCCTAACACTGAACAGAAGAAAACAAGGTGACAGCAGGCAAATCTGCATCTGGTGAGCTCGATGATGTCAGAGCTTTAATTGCAAGCAAAAAGCAGGCTTAATGAAACATATGAAGTTAACTGCTGTCAGCCACTGATGATATTGGGATGATGTCAAGTAAAGGACCAAAGGATACGGCAGTGGTTGCTTCTACAGTAAAGCAGATGTACATTGAAATTTTGGAAACTTTTCGGATTCTATTTAAAGGAGAGCTTTCCAGTCCTGTTCCCAGGAACCACCTTCCTTGCTTGTTTTTAGATGTTTCCCTGCTTCAATACTTATCTTTAATCTCGTCATCGAGTTCTGTAAAAGCCTTTCATTGACCTGTTAATTTGAGCCAGGTGTGAAGATGTAGGTGAACCTCTGTAATGCAGGGTAGTGGCTCCTGAGGATCAGGATTGGAAAACACTTATATAAAATAAGTTGGGTGGAGGTTTGTCAAAATAATCATGCATCTTATCACAGAGCAAAGTTTTCTCCAAGTAAGACAGAAATTTCAACTCAATGACACATCCAGAAAACAGTCCAAATCTCAGTCTGAGTTAAAACTTCTGTAGGACGTGGGTAAAGATTGTCCACCAAATGATTTAATATTTTTGACAGGAATTGTAGGGATTTGTCCGAAGTTTGTAGAAAAAAGATGAAGCTACTCTGTAACTTGTAACCTAGAAATCATGTAATGGTTTGCACCTCTTGATCTCAAGGTTAACAGGGTGACTTGTTAGTGTTTACATTGACCGAGATAAGAATAAGAGCAGTGACAACTTTTAGGAACTGCAAGCAGAATGTGCAGTAAACAAGCAGATGATCTGCAGACTTTGCCCCCGTAGACATTTGTTTTTAGCCTGGCTGGGATTGTTGATGCAGTCTGGTAACCAAATAAATCCACCACCTGCAAAAGCTTTCCAGACTCTCCCTCTCCTGTGTGGTAACATTTTTTTTTTCTTTGTTTCTAAAGGTGCAACACTACAAATAACCGCACCCATGGGAGACCTTCATTTCTCAGGGACAGTGTTTAATCTGCACCTTGTTAGTTAAAGGAAAGAACATGTCATCTGAAATGTGCTAATGTGTCATCTGTACCCTGCCTCTAGTTTACATTTAGACCATAGAAAATTCTTCATCTCTTCATCTATTTTGCTCTTTGTAGGTGTGTGATGATGGTTGTGTTTATCTTCTTAGATGCTCTGTGTGCTCTGACCACCTGACTAACTGGTACTATGAGAAGGACGGCAAGCTGTACTGTCGGAAACACTACTGGGAGAAGTTTGGCGAGCTTTGCCACGGTTGTTCTCTCCTCATGACCGGACCTGCAATGGTATGTCTGCTACAGTCATTGCTTTACACTTAATACCCTTTATCTAGAGATTTTTAAGCTAGGCCAGGCTGTTGGCCCAAAACCACAAACTGTTTTTGAATAGAAAAATCTTTATTTACTTTACTGGTGTGACATGTCAGTGTATCATAAAGCCTGTGATGACATTTTTGTGACTTTTGACTGTTTAGAAATGCAGGGATGTGGTCGGTGAAAGAGGTGGGCATTTAACAGACAGGGTGGATGTAACATTTGGCATGATTGAATTGCATTATGGGAAATAAAAAAAATTACCAACATTTTTTTAAAACTTAAAACATAAGAGAAGTTAAAAGTATGTCTTCGGTTATAACTAGTTGACTTTTGTGAGTCCCAAAACTATAAACTCTCTCACTAAATTTCCCTTCTCCTTTTATTGGCATACTACAGTATGGCATTATGACCTAGCCTGGTATTTTAATTGCTTTCATATCACTTTATGGCCAAAGCTACCACTGTGCTTTCTTATTTTATCTTGGTTATAATTAAGGAATGGAAGGAAGGAAGGAAGGAAAGGAAAGGAAATGAAGAAAGAGATTTGTCTATATTGATAATGCACATTTCTTCTGTTTAGAGACTCCAATAGAATGACCAGTCCCATTAAATGCAAATGTGGCTTACTGAGTGTCAGCGTTACACCACTGGTCAGCAAGCAGTACACTGACGTTTTCTTACTGACTTCTCCTCCTTTTAATCCGTTTTGCCACAACTCCTCCCAGTCTGAGTCAGCATATGATGTAAGCAGCTGTACTCTCACGAAACACGAATGCAGTGAGAACCAAAGACTCAAAACTGTGGATCCACAACTACACAACAGTTGATGCCCTCATCTGCAGCAAGTTGGATTTTTTATATAATAGGATGAAAATATGAGCAGCATGCAGATGCCAATAAGGATCATTCTCTATGTGCTTGCACAGGTTTGCACGATTATCAAATAGTTCATGTTGTAGCAGGTATCTAAGGTGTGTTTCCAGTGTCAAGCTCACACAGAGTTAACAATATTGTATTCAAATGAGTGTGTTCAGAAATTCAAATAAATTCAAATAATCAGAGCACTCAGAACAGTGGATCAGAAACTGCAGCCAAAAACCGTCTTGTTTTATTTTTAGCCATTTAATAACAGAGCAACATGCAATATGCACTTGTAACAAACTCTTTTCAGCTTTTTACAGTGACCGCATAGTCCTGCCAACTTTTTATTCAGTCTTGAGTTGGCATGCTTGCAATACACAGGGATGGTATGCATGGGTGCTCTTCCATTCCTCCAACTTCCTCCCATAGTTCAAAAACATGCAATATTAGATTAATTGGTGATTCTACATTGATGCTTGAAGTGATTGTGAGCATGCATGGTTATTTGTCTCACTTGTCTCTGTGTTGGCCTGGTAATGGACTGTCAGCAAGACCAACATGTACCCTGTCTGCAACCAGCGGCAGCTGGTAAAGTCTCCAGCATCCCTACGACCCTGAAATGGATTAAGCATGTATAGATAATGGATGGACGGACTTTACTTCCTACCAGACTGCTAGCTTATTTTTCTATACTCGCGTTTCTCTGTTTGCCTGCGCTGCGATTTTATGCAAGTACAATTAAAAAAGTTTTAGCACTGGGTCAGGACTGTTTGACCACCATTGTTGCATGTGACTGCCAGGCTCCCTGGGTCTGCCTTGCCATGATCAAATAACAGCAATTAAAGTCACCCCCACTACTTAAATAATACCAGAGCATGTTGGTACTCTTAAAGATCTAGTTTCTTTTTACTGATCCATATAAATGGTTTCATGCATAGAAGGCTAGCAAGGGGCTGTTTTTCAAGGCGGTTTACAGATGAATGATACTTGGGCGACTGCATAAGGAGCTATAGACTTGTGACTTTGTCTCCCCCCCACTTCAGGCCCCACTCTTTTCCCTGTCTGTACTGAAGTTTTCCACTGTTCACTTCCCTACACACGGGATCTAGTGGGAAGATGCTAGGGTTGTGGTTTTGGAGCATGCAGAGTTCTCTGTGGTTAGGAGGTTGTGTTAATATTACCCACACTTGTATTATGAACCCCACTCATTTCTTGAGAGTTTAATCATCTGTTTTTGAAGCAATATTTGAAAAGGAAACAGCACATTTTTGCTCCACAAATTAAAAGCTAACCAGTAACTTTTCTCAAAGAAGATTCAGTCTGCAAGCTCAAACATGAAGTTCAGGTGACAGCAGCTCTTGCTGGTCACAAACAGGGTCACTTGTCTAACATGGAGCCAGACTGAATTTTTTCTTTTTTTCAAAAGCAACACACATAATGGACTCTTCTATTTGGTGCTGGCGCCCTGCTTGATCAGCCAGTGAAGCCAAGTGTTTTTGGCAGAGATGAACTGCAATTGCAGCCTCTCACCCAGAAAGAAAATCATTGTGGACCAACAGCGGAGGAGGGTCATGCAGAGCTGCTGCTCCTTGTTAGGCATTCAAGTCCAGAACACTATTGTTTTTGTCCTGGTTAATTATTTGTTAGTTCATTGATTCTTTGGGATGTTTTTTGTTGTTTTTTTTTAATGTTTTTTCGTGTTTTGTTTTTTATTATTTTAAGATGGTGTTTTATGGTCAGTTTATCCTGCTTTAATGCTTCAGATTTCTAGCTTCTGTTCTAGCTTCTGTTGTACCTGGCGCATGTACCTCTGTCCTGCTGTTAAAGCCTGAGGCAGGTCATGACTGAGGTTGTTGTGGTGACTTTTGTGTTTGGCTTAAACACTGGAAGTAGCAGGCAGACTTTTAAGATGTCACAATTATTTGGGTTAGATCACCTTGAAGCAGCAGGGAATCCTTTCCCAGCACAATCTGACTCAGACATGTGGTAAATGTTGGAAAATTATTCCACAACTCAAAATGATAGCAGATAACTAAAAAGTGAGAATTAAGCCAAAAAACAGAAAAGAGGCCCTGATTTTTAGGCGTGCTCTTTTTTTTTCTCTCTCTTTTTTTTTTCGGGAACTTCTTTGAAATCAACACCTAAAGAAAACAGAAGAGCAGCTCACAGGTGAAACAGGTTCAGTGATGTCAACAAAAACATCTTCATTCTTCACATTCTTGCTTTTTTTGGTTGTTTTATTTATTTATTTTTTGTCCATCACAAAGGGCCGTAACTTTATTCATGAAACTTTGATTACATAAATGAACTCTATTAGTATTTTTGGCTGACAGGTGTTTAATTAGATAACCTCCTCGCTCAAGGGCAAGACACCTGATCTCACCTTGCATGACAAAGTAATGAAAGGAGGTAGATGTGGCGTGAGTGTGGTATAAATTTCAGAATGGTAAATTGGTGAGTCATGCATGTGCCATGTCGATGAGAGAGACTTGAAAGTGAGAGCAGCAGTGAGATGAGTGGCTCAGACCTGCTGAAGGTGATGTCATTGCAGATTCCAGACAGGGCTGAGAGTAAAGCAGGTGTTACGCCTGTGTCACCGCTCAGAGTGGGAGGAGAGCAGAAAGCAACAGGCTGTACAACACCCTTATTTATCTTAAGGAAAGCGCAGCAGAGCGGTTCAGTAGGCACTTGGGTTTTGAACAACTGCTTTTTGTTTTCTGCTGAGTGGAGGATTAGCAAGTTTGTTTTTTGGCTACAGGTGGCCGGAGACTACAAGTACCACCCAGAGTGTTTTGTTTGTCTGAGCTGCAAAGTGGTGATTGAAGACACAGATACCTACGCCTTAGTTGAGAGGTCGAAACTCTACTGGTAAGTCACCTACCTTGTTTAAGGCTGTTTACAGGGTCAACATCTTTTAATTGTGTTGATTTTAAGATGTAAAAGTAAAGATTAAAAAATGATGGCTGTAGTATCATCACATGAGCATATTTCCTTTTTCTGTACTTTCTGTTACTCTTTTCTTTAGTGCCTTTTGCTTGTCATTTTTTTGTTCAGTGTTAGTGTCATTATTATTCCATGACTTCTTTGTTTTTTTTTGTCCTTTAAACAATATGCACACATGCCTAAGCAATGTGTTTTATTGTCTGTGTGCAGTGGAAAGTGCTACAAGCAGGTGGTCCTCACACCCATGTTGGAAAAACGCTCCCATGACTCTGTCCTAGACTCGTTGCCCCACACAGTGACCCTCATCTCGATGCCCTCTGCAGCCAACGGCAAGAGGGGCTTCTCTGTGTCAGTGGTGAGAGACGTCAACGGCTCAGCAAGCGTTCTGGTTAAAGAGTAAGTGGTAGCTGATCCATATATCTATCTTTGCTGTTGTGTGTGTTAAAAAAGAAAGAAAAAAAAAAAGCATGAGTAATGCTATATGTAAGACTAATTACAGGTTGCTTAAATGGCAGGTGTGTGTAAGTGTGTCACTGCAAGGAAAACATATTTGTAAATAGTTTGATATTGTTGAAGTCAGTCAGCAAACTAAGGCTGAATAAAAGGCTGAGACGCTCTTCAGACTTGCATAGTTCATCATTCTGTCTTTTAATTGCTACACTTCTTCAAAGACTTGCAAGTTCATGTTTGTATTGTTTTGCTGCAGGGTTAGAGGGATGCTTATTAGTCCGGAGGTGCGAAATGCTATTCATGTTGGAGACAGGATCCTGGAGATCAATGGCCTTCCTGTTGGGACGTTGATGGAGGAAGAGGTGAGCTTGTATGTTTTATTTCTGATATTCACACGGTGAGGTATGATTTGAAATAGCTGAAGTGAAAGTAATGAGCTTCCTCATTAGTTTAATTCCTTAACTGCATTCTTCAACCCATGTTTGTTATACAACGGCTTTAGATGTGATTTTTGACATTTCTTGCATTCCAACATCATTTATACATTGTTGAGCTGGGAGAGGAAAGTACATGAATGACTTAAAGGCTCATTCCTCCAACCTCACCCTCGCATTGTTGAAATGCATTCCACAGCAGTCCTCATTCACTACTTTAAATGATAAAACTGGAATAGAAACCGCACATTCAATAGTCATATCCAAACACTTAGTCACACTCATAATTTGCATAATTTTGCACCATCAGAGAGAAATAAATAGATATTTTCAGTAAACATGGTTTTCTCACTCGGTGACAATGATTGCCCCCATATGTCATTTAAACCAACCCTGGGAATAGTATCGTACTTTTTATGTGAAAAATAATTCGACAATCCTGGATATTCTTACTCATGTAGGTGGACGATCTTATTCACTGTACCAGTCACACGCTGCAGCTGCTGATAGAGTATGACCCAGTCAGGCAGCGTTTAGATCGGCTCAGACTGGGATCACCCAGGACCCGGCTTGGAGTCCCAGCCACCTCCCGCATGCGCCTTTCTTCACCGTCTGATGCGGTTCTGGAAAGAACAGATGTGGTTGATGACGGTACACTAAAAAGGAGGTCTTTGAGGTATGTTGCAAGAGCCAAAAATGCATGCAGTTTCCACATTTTTTAGCCTGTAATAGTCAACAGATGAGCCTGCACAACTTGTAATTCATCATTTTCTGTCTTTATCAGGCGCAGTAACAGTATATGCAAGTCTCCTGGGCCAAATTCTCCAAAAGAGTCACCTTTCATTACAAAAGATATTGGACGCTCTGAATCCTTGAGATCCTCCAATAGCTGTTCTCATCGCATTTTCAGGCCGTGTGACCTCATACATGGGGAGATCTTAGGAAAAGGCTTTTTTGGACAGGCCATCAAGGTCAGCCACCAAGTTTGATCAGTGTTTTATCATGCATTTAATCCACTGTTCAGGACTTTTTGAAGTAATGCTTGTATTTGCCACAGGTGACTCATAAAGCCACAGGAGAGGTGATGGTGATGAAAGAGCTGATCCGTTGTGATGAGGAGACACAGAAAACTTTCCTAAAGGAGGTCAGTAATCAGCAGCAGGTGGTCTGTGATTTCTCACAGACAGAACTGTCTCTGTATTAATATTCACAGCTGAAAGCACACCACTTTACCCAACAATTACCTCTTTGTGTACAGTGTTATTTTGGTCTTGTGGGAACACATTAATTTGATTTAAATTGAATGCTTTTTCCTTGTGAGTTTTTCTTCACTTTAACTTGGAACTGATTAGGAATAACTTGCTTATCATAATGAGGAACTTCTTGTTTTTTGTCACATTTCAGGTGCAAGTAATGCGAAACCTCGATCACCCCCATGTTTTGAAGTTTATCGGTGTACTGTACAAGGACAAGAGGCTCAATTTGATTACAGAGTTTATTGAGGGAGGCACTCTTAAGGATTTCATCAGAGACATGGTGAGTTGAACTTGAATTTTTTTTTTGTTTGTTCCACCAAACCTTTCTCATCTTCCACAGTGGAGCACAAAACCCCTATAGTGGCCATAGATGGAGCTGCCTGCAACTCAGAGCTGTGTAGGAGGGGGTGGCCGGAGGTAAAGTCTACACTGATACAGGGCTCTCAGCTCTGTAATTATCAGGCAGGCCCGTTAACTGGCCTCGGCATGGAATAAAAAAAGGTCGTAGAAAGTGTTCCCAGGTGAAATTCAGAGTTCTGCTCCGCTCCTCCCACAAATGAATGTTTTTCAGAGGCTGTACAGCTCAGTACAGAACAGGGGAGGGGAGTTTTTTTTTCTGTAATCTTACAAGTATTAGAAGAATGAGGAAGACGACCATTTGTGACTTTTCTTTTTTTCCCCAACAAGGAATTGTTTTACAATCACTGTTACAAATGCACAATTGTAGATGCATCTTCTGAGGAAGTTTTATTTTCTCTTTACAGGATCTGTTTCCATGGGAACAAAGGGTGAGCTTTGCAAAGAGCATTGCCTCTGGCATGGTGAGTATTTCTCAGGTTATTGTTCTAAATTAAACCAGCAGCTGTTATTTTTAGCAAAACTTAGTTTGCGTTAACATGTAAATTTGTGACACTTTTTATGAACATTGAAGTCAACACAAAAGCTCATGAAATGAATGTGACAAGCAGAGAACGCTTTTCTGATATATACAATGACAGTGTTTTCCGCTTTATTGTATTTTAAATTGATCTGATCAAAGATCACCTTTAATCAGCTACTTAGCAGCTGGCATGTTAAACATGTTGACACAGCTGTGTGGTGAGGGATTAAAACAAACAAGGTTGGGAAATGCTCCAACAGGGAACTGGGATGCATTAAAAATCACAGTGTGACTGTCCAGCAGTGATTTGATGTCTCAATTTCTGGTTTATAATTTGGATTCCACAATATAATATAATCAGTTAGAGCTCGGACTTTGGCCAATCTAACCAATTCTCCACTTCTTTTTTTTTTTCTTAGGCCTACCTTCACTCAATGAGCATCATCCACAGAGACCTCAATTCACATAATTGCCTGGTTAAACTGGTAGGTGGAATCATGAGACTTTGTTGTAAACTGGCTATATACAAATAAAGCTGAATTTAATTCATTCTCACCAACCATTATACATCACAAAATGTGAAGAGTTAAATTGGAGGGTTTGATTTTTTTAATATTTCATAAGCTAAAAGCTTGCTCCAATTACAGTTGTCATAAAAGATGTTTTTA
>JBAMHW010000012.1:16985087-16997808 GCA_037177495.1 Rhadinocentrus ornatus | reverse complement strand
TTTTAATTGCATTACAGGAAATAAAGAACTTTATCACAATATTCTAATTTTCTGAGACAGTCCTGTGTGTATATATATATATGTTACACAAAATTGCATCTTGTTTAATAGAGTAAAATTTTACAACTACAACATTTAAACATTTAATTGAGATTTCTTTCTTTACATCACATTTTAATTATTTTATCAAGTTATCTTCAAGGAAACATTGTCTTTTAACAACAGGACAACACCGTAGTCGTTGCTGACTTTGGACTGTCCAGACTCGTGGTGGAGGAGAAAGTTAAGCCTCCCCCCGAAAAACCCTCCACCAAGAAGAGAGTGTTCAAGCGCATTGATCGAAAGAAGCGGTACACTGTTGTGGGAAACCCTTACTGGATGGCTCCAGAAATGCTGAATGGTGAGTCATTAAAAAAGAAAGAGAAAATGAATTATCAACTTAAAGTACAGATGATAAGACATTCTGTGGATCAGCAGGCACATGTAGTCATCCTTATGTTTTTTCAGGTAAACGCTACGATGAGAAGGTGGACATTTTCTCCTTCGGTATTGTTCTTTGTGAGGTGAGGAGCTGGTTTTATTTTCATTCTTAATCCTGGATTAAAGAGGTTGTTGGTTCAGTTCTACACAACTTCAACAAAATATTATGCAATCGTATGCACCAACTGATTACATTATGACAAATAAAATAGGCAGCATGTATTTTTATGTACTAATGATCAAAAGCCCATTGTTTGTTGCCTGTACTTGATGTGTTCACCATAACATTTTCTAAATACTTTCATCTGTTAATGTGTTATTTTCTTTAATCCTAACATTTAATTATAATTGCTATTATTTAGATTATTGGAAAAGTCTATGCAGACCCTGAATGCCTCCCCAGGACTTTGGATTTTGGCCTAAATGTAGGCAAGTTTGTGGAAAAGTTCCTCCCTGAGGACTGCCCACCAGCTTTCTTTCCACTGGCTGTGGCCTGCTGTGACCTCACTCCTGAAAACCGGTGAGCACCTGCTGTTTTTGTAATAGTTAACATATTACACTTCATTTACTTGGCTAAGTTTTATTTTTGTATAGCTATTAACTATAGAAAGATGGGCAAGAACTGAGTAATAAAGATTTTAACTAATCCATAAGAATAGAGTTGATTACTCACTCCAAGGATCACATGTCCAGTGTTGAGGGTTGCACTCAGTGCCTCTATACAAGAGTTTACAGGAGAAAGAAAGTGAGAATAAAAACAAGAGCTTTCTGATGCCATCTGGATGTGCTTGAACAGGGACACGCCTCTACTTCTAGATTGCTTTCTCATGTTTTTGCTCAACCTTGTCAGGTTGGTTCTAACCTTAAACCCCATTGTGTGCCCTCACTGATCTTTCTTTCTCCTCCCTCAGTCCGTGTTCCCAGAAGCTTGAGGACTGGTTTGAAGCTCTTTCCCTCAACCAGGAGCTGGGAATCCCCCTGCCAACCGAATTAGACGAACTGCACCAGAGTCTGAGTAGACTCTATTGGCCTAAAGACCCAATCCAGGGCACCGATCAGCCTCTAACCCAAGCAGCTGCCTCCCCAGACCACTCCTGTAGGACAGAAAATGGCACCTAGAACTCTGTGCCTGTTTGACCAGTAATGTACTTTTATGTGATGCTTCTTAACTGCTGCACTAATGCTGTGGATGAGAAAAAGAGGAAAATTGGATTTAACCCGAGCCACATTAGAACTGGATAACCTGAAATAGCTGGACCAATCGCCCTATGTGGGACCAAAGCTCCGTGAGTGAGTGGAAAGACACATTTCAAAATAAGTGTTAGTTACAATGTTTTTTTTTTTTGTTTTTTTTTAACAAGTTGCCACTTATTACACACATGGTTGTTTTTAAATGTTTACAGTCTACAGAAAAAGAGCCATTTAGAGTGCTTCTTTTCCAGTGGTCAGGCATCGTTTTCAGGTGGAAAACTTTGGACTCTCACGTGACCACAGTCTTTGTTTTTTCTGGCTGTGAAGTTGTTTGCTGTGCATGGAATGCACTTGCCAGTCCTTGCTTAAAATAGGAGGTGCTTCACCTCAGCAGTAAAGATAACAAAGATCCGTGAGAGTTGTCAAGGCACAGTGTTGGTCAGGGTTGTTGGCACCGCTGAATCTCTTTGCACAATTTTAGAATTTCCTGAGGATTAGTCAATTGTTAATTAAACAAGATATAGCTTAACAAAAATACAAACAAAAATGTACCCAAGACAGAACTAATGGCACTAATATTTAGTTACAAAGCCTTTAGCAACAGCTGTTACATTACTAAGTGATGAAGCTCCTCTAAGTTTGAGGCGTATCAGCAGAAGCAGATTACTGCTCTTTCTCAAGGTTTTCAGTGGGATTTAGGTCAGGATTCAGTATCGGCCATTATAAGACTTTTCGTTATTTTCTTTTTATCTGTACTTAGTGTCCAGCACCCTTGTCTCAGCCATAGTTTTTTGTTTTGTTTGGGCTTTTTTTTACACAGGGTGATTCTTTAATTTCAGTAATCTTAATCTCTGATTTTATCATTGATTTGATTAATTCATGTTGTCATAGAAACCTAAAAGCATGATGGAATTCTGCCATGTTTTACTGAAGTTTGGATTTTTTCCTGGACTGTTAACTGAATGTTTCTATTTTTGTTTCCTTTTTATTGTAATTTTTTTTGTGAAAGCTGTCATTTAGTTTGGTGTCTACTTGCAGTAGTGGTGTCCACTCTTGAGAGGGCTAGGTCACCTTGATGCTCCTCGGGTGTCTTGCTTGATCATTTTCCACAATCCAGAAGTCTTAACATTTCAAACTGCTTAAACTGGGATTCCTGTATCTTTTTTCTTTTCTTTTTTTAACAACTCAAAAACTCAAAGAACCCTTTGATGAAACTGAAGTCTGTGATGAACCCAAACTCAAAAACACAAGGCATAAAAAACCTGCAGAGCTGAGATTTAAAACAGAAGCACTGTTGTAGTGAGGTGAGGGTGCCAACCACTGCTTCCACTCTTCCTCATATAAAACCACTTTTTTTCAGGGCATGGTAACTCTTGAAATTAAGCACAGGTGAGTCACTTTTTGATCTTCACAAATAAAAAATCCTGTTTTTGGTTAGCAGGATTATTTTTACCCAAACTATTTTTTTCATCAACTATTTGCTTTGCATTTGTTCTGATTCTCTAAAACATGCCTAAAATTCAAGGGTGCCAATAACACTCACCAGTAGTGTAGACAAGAGTCACAGCATGAACGGAACAGGTGCCACTTGAAGCAGCAGTTAAAGCACAATATGGTGGAAATGCGTTTTCTTTTTTCTTCCAAGCACCACTGATGTAATTTTTTTTTCTTTTCTTCAAATATGCACCTTGTAGTCTGATTTAATTTCTCAGAATGTATAATGACACTTTATGTTTTTTTGGTGTTTTTTTTTTTTTTTTTTTTTTTTTTTCTTTTAAATGAAACATGACAAAAGCTCTGTAGGAATGTTGTTTATTGTCGGAACATCTGTCATGCAAGAGCTGACTGTAACAACTTTTTCTTTTCAAGCAATGTAAGTATGTACATATGATACCTCTAATTGGATTTCATTTTGTAATGGGGAGTTAGTAGATTTTTAGACATTTCGGCAACAGTTTGCCATCATCATGCAAGGTACTGACGACTAATTGTAACCACTTTTATTTATATTACTGTAGTGTTTCATAAATAAACCTCTTGTATTTGTTTTTTGTCATTTACTTATTTATGGCAGTAAAACAGATGTTATAATTCAGGATAAAGATCAGTAATATTTGCTTTAAATATGCTGTGAGGCACTGGGCATGAGATTAAAAGTTTGTCATTTTTTCTATCTGTAAATATTTGAGGAGAAGAAAAATATTGAAATATAGAACAATCTTGTTCAACTTTACAATGTATACTGTTACTTGGCATTCCCCAATTTCAAAACTATGATTTTCAGTTCAACTAAAGCTAATCTAACCCAAGCATCCCTCCTTAAGAGTAAATGCAATAAGAATTGAATACTAATTTTTTCTTGTAGTTTTAGGTTTTAGACTTTTACTACTGAAACAATACAGTACAACCTAACGGGGAACATCCTTTGAGTTTTCTACCTTTAGATTTTCTCAAATGCAGTAAGAATGATTAATAGTTTACATCATCTGGATAAAATGTTAATTTTATGCTGTAGCTATAATAAATTTAGAGGTCATCTCAGCCTCATTTGTACTTGTTTCCTTTAACACTTTTTTTCCTGTCAACTCCGACTCATTTGTTTAGTATTTGCCAACAGAGGGAGCTGTTGTAAAATGTTCCTGTTATGAAAAAACCCTCAATGAGACGCTCAAAGGTTTTTATACGTTTCTCCTCTGCTAAAAATGGCCAAAATACATTAGACTTCAGTTTGTGTTCCTTTTATTTCAGTCTTAGCAATGGGAACATTCATACAAATACAGGCGCCTAAATCAAATGTTGGACTTTTTTTTTTTTTTTTTTTTTAACTTATGACAACATAATTGCAGACTATAACAGATGCTTGAAATAGGCAGTAGCAACCATTGATTCACCAATGATGAAAGTCCAGCAATAACCACAAAGCCAGATGAGCTGGAGTGATTACATGACAAAGCTTAACACAGTGAGAAGTAACAGTGCATCTTATAAAATAGACTTAAAATCTTCTCTGTGATGATTTCTACTCTCATTCATACATTTTCTTTTCAATGAGTAGGTTTTAGGATGGAAAAATGGCCCCTGAATGGCAAACATACAGCAGGTAACCATGTACATGCAATTATGTTTCACATGAGCAACACCAAACTCTACTTCATTCTTGTCAACTCTGAAGCATCAAGTGAATGATTCAAACATCTGAATCTAATCTAGACACAAGGCTCCATCACCACAACACACACGTACACACAAATACAAACTATCCTGCGCTTCAAAAACAGACTTTGGGCTTTCTTCTTTTGTCTGATCCTGTCTGTGTTGTCCTGAGGACTAACTACTGTGCTCATGCATCCTGAGAGCACTGTATATTTCCTGTCACTCCTTAACCTGTGGAAGAAAAGGGCAAGTCCTTCACGTCTGTCAATAACCACGTCGTCCATTTTTAACCTACACTTGCCCAGCAGTGTACAAATAGCATAAAATACTTTCAGAAGTATCATGCTAAGGCAGTTTCTGAGCTGGAAGCCTTCCCTTGTCTTTTGCGGGCCTGTTTTACCTCATGCATCCTGTCACAGAGGAGGACGAGTATTTTCAGAAACATCTGTGTAACCAGTGTGTCAGACAAAACAGTCTTTGTACAAACATGTCTAGTTTTTGTTGGAGTGCTTGTGACCTCATTTTGTCTCCTCTCAAAATAATCGGATATGAATATTAAAGAGCGCATGGTATGTCCTCATTAAAAACAGATTTTCCTTAGTGGATCCGGTTGTTAAAAATGTGTCCATTGAAAGGAAAGGAGAAGAGACACAGAGGACAAACCAGTAAATTCAAGTCTTTGGAGTCAACACAGCTCCCCAGCTTCTTTTCAACTGAGGTCACTCAAGAAGGTGAAGAGGAGAAACCGGGAGATGGGAGTGTTTTGATCCATAAAAAACACCAAAAGAACAATACCCAAACATGTCACAGTCCTATTGGAGGACTACATGCCTATTCATGCTCCAGGCGTGCCAGCGTGCTGGCCCATTAAAGGGTCTCCGCCCTCCTGAACGGGGCTGGTCTCGTGCTCTGCTGTGATTACAATGGTGTTCTCATCTATGAGCTCGCATGTGGGATTGGAGAAGGCTGACAGGGGAAGGGTGATCCTCTGCATCTCACGCTCGTACACTCGCTGCTCATGCTGCTTTTTCAAGTCTCGGCCCCTAAAATCAAAGCACATTTTCATCATGTTACAAATGAGTTCAAGCAAAAAAGCTTTATCTAAAAAAATCTGGGAAAAACAGACATACAATCATCTGGAGCTGTGATTCTGAATCATCTGGCAAATGTTGGTGTAACAAATTTTTTTTTTTTGGTTAATTGATAGAAAATTATATACAGACAGCTCACATATTACATGCAAAGATCGCTACATGAATTTGATAAACAACAAGAGAAATCTGCCCAAAGTGCAAAAACTGCAAAAAAAAAAAAAAAAAAAGTTACTAAAAAATCTTTTTTCTTTCTTTTTTTTTTTTTTTTTTGTTGTGTTTTTTCACAACCAGATAAAAATCGATTGCCTCTAAGAGGTTCAAGCAGATCCACAAAGGAAGCTCATCATACACCATTGGTTCTTATTTTAATTATTTCTTGCCTTTTTTTTATCATTTTGCTTTTGCATACTTCCTGAACTTTGTCTGTTCCTTCTCTCTATTTTAATCTAACAAACTTGTTGTGCTTGATCCCTTGCTCGTGATAAAAGTTTAAACCTGTCCTCATTTAACTTTTCCTGGATCAGGATAAGTTAAAGTGAGGTCCTTCTCCTTGAGAGATCATGACCAAACTAATGTAAGGCCAATTGAGGGCCCCTTTGGGGTCACTAAAGGGTAATCCACAATAGAAACCAAAAAGGGAAATGTTTAGGACCCTCCAGGGATTAGTGAGGGCTCTCAATGGAAAAACCAAAGTGTGGGTTTCTTATATTTAAGATTTAGCAGGGGTATTCAACACATATTCACTTTAGATTTTAATTGAGCAGTGCACGCTACATTTGCGTTTATGTGGCCCGCAGTGACATATTTAATAGGTAAACCCAAAATTGACTCTTTGATTCATTCTTTTTGATAATTGTTTTAAGAATTTCCACACAGATAAGAAGTAATTATTGAGCTTTGAATCATAGCTTGATTTTTATAAGACATTATAGTTATACATCATTTCTAGAGATGTCTTAAGTAGTCTTGTAGTTGCCATCCATGCTTAACGTTTGTGCTAAAGGGCTTTAGATAAACTGTGTAGATAGCAATGCCTGGTCTGCAGCAAAGAAAAGGGACAGATGGTGATAAGAAACAAAGTACTGACTGACGAGTAGGTTATCTACTCCAATGCAGTGACATGAAGCTGCATGCTGCAGCTTTATACTGATCTAGAGCCAAAACAAACCAATGTACCAAAGATTCAAAACACCTCCTACCTGCCTACGGCAACACATCATTGCGCAACTCAACTTCTGCTTCACTGTGTATCGCAAGGGGTTTTTAATTTTAGTTATTATGATGGATTTATGAGCTCCTTTGTTTTGTGAAGGACTTTTTCCAGAAACTCTTGGAGCAAGTTGCCATATAAACTTACCATGATGGCTGTGTTCTATTATTTCAAGCCTTGGAGATTGTCGTATTTGGCATATTTAAAAGAAACAAAAGTGAAAATGCTCCTCTCAAACTTCTCTTTTAAATAAAAAGGCTGGCTGCATGATAAAACACTGGGACAAGAATTCAGATGAAGTGCTCTCTCAACATTTGGAGAAGTCTGGAATGAAAAGTTGACCTAATTTGTTTTGTAAGATCACAACACACATTGTAACTGCAGAATACCTGCGACTCAGCTACCACACTGCTGAAGGTGATGTCATTGTACACTGAGGGCAGATATAAACCCTATGACATAATATGATTCTTCTCCTTATCAATAATCACTTCCTACAAATAGAAATTAGTAGTGACAAAGGCACTACTAATCAGATATGTCACTCTAAATATTCTGAGAGGGCGTTTTGTGCTGTGCCAATTGGAACCGGAGAACCTTCTTTCACAGCAATTAGGACATCCCTTTGTTTGTTGCATAACTGTAACTGTGCTGGCTTCTCTGCCCAGTTCATCCCCTCCTCCATGTGCTTTCCATTCTGAGAACATTAAATAAGAACGCTCAGAATAGACTACGGGCATTTAATTTCCTGTCATGTTCCTCCTCATGTTCTGTTTTGATAAAACAATTGAATTGGGAACATCAGCAACAGCTGATAGTTTCACCGGAGAGACCCTTGACATGTGCTTTTGTTAACTTTTTCCTGCACATCTAAAAGATGATAATGGGAGTTGAGACAGCACAAACAGAAAGATGTCACTCTGAATCATTATTTTGTGGCATTACATTACAGGTAAAGTGGATGTATTTAATATATTAATGGCTTACAATAAAGAGACTAAGAAAAAAGCAGGACACTGGGCTAGCTGATAGATAAATGATAAAAATCATCTCCAATATTGAAATAAAAAGACCCATGTTGTGATTTACATGCTGACCTCTTATAGAAGTAGCCAAATGTGATGCCCACTCCAAGAACGATTATGATGGCCATCATGAGGATGCCGAAGACATAGCCTGAAAACCAAAAAGAGGGTTTGAATATCAGTTTGTCAATTCTTCTCCATTAAATCAATCTGCAAGTTTGCATCTCCAAAATCATACAACAAATCACAGTGCCACATACCAAGAGTCCCAAGATCCTTCTTCTTTTTAGGTCCTGTGTGCACTCGCTGGCTGATTCCCATCATTGGCTGCACAGCAGCAATTTCTCCAGGAGAAGCTCCCGACCTCACCGGCTGGAAGCTCCCTGTGGAGGATGTGCTTCCTGTTACGTTGAGGGATTCAGCCTCTTCTGACATAGCTGAAGTTTGCACTACAGACACAAAAAAATGACAAAATTAAATTTTGGGGGGGAGATTTTTTTGTTGTGCTTCTGTCACAGAGGGTTCCTACATGTTTTCTATTTAAAGTAATTTTTTAGGCTTAACATTCTGTGTTTTCTTTTATATGAGCACAAATAGTCCAATATTTATCATGTAAATAATATTGACAGGATTAAAATCCTCTGATTAGTTGATTGGCTACATTTTGAATGTGTATGTGATCATTTTACAGCATACAGCAAGAACATCAAGACATGTTCCCAAAAGACATGTTCTCCATACTTTGATTATTTATTTATAAGTTAATATTTGTGTCCCCAATTCCCACTTGTTGGATTATTTGTAAAGAGGTACAGCAGTGAAGTTCAATATGTTTAAATAATTTAATTTTTAATGTCTGTACAGCCTTTTTCTTTTTCACTGTAACCATGGAAATGACTATGAAAACAGACTTAAAGGTGAGCAATCTTTACCTAAATACAGAGTCCATTTACTTTTTCTAACATCATTGTCTAACTCACTAAAGCTGAGACAAGCATGTTATCTTGGATGTCTACAAGCAAGTAAATGGGATTGTTGGATTTTCTTTCAACGTTTTACACTGGATTTTGTACAGTTATAAGAAATTTGAGGCAGAGCTGTTTCATGGGCTGTGATGTACAAATATGTGTGTGTGCGTGTGTGTTTAGTTGCATGCTATACTCCTTTGCCCTCCTTTTACCACATCCAGTTCAGTTTGGCCCATTTTCCTCTTCTTTTTTTCTATTAAATTAAGTTTTATCCATGTAACCACCCTCTAATGTTACCACAGTGTTCTGTCTTCATTTTTAGATACATAGGGCTTATCTTAATCTGTACAATCATTTAGACTTAACTTAAAGTCCATCATCTGGACCGTGCGGCTTGAAATTAGTCCTGGTCCAATGACGCAAACCCCTCCCTGAAATAGCTGGAATGTAAACTGCCTAGATGATTTGGAAACGCGTGTTCTGTGTGCTCACCTCTCAGCTGAGAGGCACATTGTCAACATCCGCTCTTTCATTCTTTTCTGTCTCCTCCGTCTAAGTTGTTTATGACCTCTGCCCGAGATAAAAACCCTGAAGGCATAAAGTTCAACAGCCTATTAACTGCTGTTTCCAAGGAGAGGCAGCTCCTCTGTGCCAATGAGCACAGCTTTGGGGCCAGGTTAAGGAGTTTCTTCAGTGTGAACTTATGAACACGTGTGCAGGGCTTTGTTGTTGTTTAAATGTTGGCTTCAGCAGGAAATAAAGAGAAGCACACAAACGTCTCACAGCAGCTTAATACTGACTAAATGAATGTTAATAATAACTTGGAAAAGTAAATTGTGAGTAATCCATGTTGAATACTAATGGTATTTTTGTAGGAAATAAAGCAACAGAGAAAAGTTTTTAAAAAGTTTTAAGCTATAAAAAGGCAGTATCTTGACTGCATCATTGTTGTGTTTACTCATGAGAATATTGGCCTACTTACAAAAAGTTTCACATTATTTTCCCCCTAAGAACCATCCACCTTTTATTTTTAAATAATGATTAAAGATGTAATCTTCCAGAGAATCTAGAGCATTCAGAGAAGAAAGAAATGTTGTTCATACCCTTTGCAGCTGACTTATAATAGTCTTTCCACAACATTTTTGCATGAAAGTTAATTACATAATGTATAACAGTAAAAAAATATTCATAATCATCTCTGTATTCAGTGTTTACTGACCTTTGCATGCCTCAATTGCACAGAATTGTCTCTGAATCGTCCCATCTGGGCCAGCAATGTAGCACCAAGGCCTTTCAGAGGCGTCTGGGTTTCTGCAGTAATTGTGATCTCCAGCACCTACAGGAGGAGCAATAAAAACACTGTGTGTGTTACTGATTCCCCATGGAAATACAGGCCTGTCTCTGAGTACCTGACACACTGTGTGAAAGAAGCGCTGGATTCATGAATCATTCACACCACAATAAACAGGCTGCTATGAACACAAACAATGAAAACAGCTGCTGCAGGAAGACATTTAAAAACACAACCATGCACCAAATTTTAAATGTGTGCTGTTTTCTTTATATTTAATTTTATTTTTTTATTAATCTATTTCGGGGGGATGTTGTACAGACGTGTTACATTTTGAGTGTCCTGTCCTGTATTCCAAATTATAGACAATATAGATGATGATAGGTAATATAGATAATTAGAAATAATTACATTTCCTTCACTGATGGCTGCAGGAACAGACTCAGACTGTTTACCTGTCTGTGAATCTGGACGGATTTCAATATCATAGTCCCTTGTAGTATTGATCCAGTTTAGACAGGTCAGACCTGAGGAGGAGCTTTGTTGTTCTCCTCGGTAGTCCACACCACTGGATCTTATACAGTCTGAAAACAAAACAGCAAAACTCCATAAAAACATGTTGTGCATTTAAAAAAGAAGGTCAGAAATTGAGTATTATGTATGTTTTGGTATATTAGGTACATGCATCACTTTTTTTTCTTATTTCTAACACAATAAATACAAAATAAACAGTCCACAATGTAGTTTTACCTTTCTGTTCTCCGTTTGATGCGCTGCTCTGCACAATGGCCACGCTCAGGAAAACAACGTGCAAAGAGAAAAACATTTTGTAGAGCTGATGGGAAGAATTAACCCAAAACATGTTGAGCTTTTCCCTTCTCTCTCTACCCCTCTCGCTAAAAATCAGGGAAAGTATGATTAAATACTGTATGTTTCAAAAGGAGGAAGAGCCTGTGCATGCAACACACTGCTCCACTCGCTTAAGCCCCAGCCCTTGTTTTTGTCAGAGCTCGCTATCTTCGTAAACAGCCTTGTGTGGAGGAGGAGCTGCCCTTTGCAGTACAAACCTCAAGGTCCTAAAGCCTCACTAGCTCTCGCTCCTTCTCTTTCTCTCTCTCTCACACACACACAGACATGCACGCACGCGCGCATTGGAAATATACCTAGTCGAGGACATCAGCTAAAGAATAATCTGGCATCTTATCATGGTCTGTAGCTCTCAGAGAGCTCTGGAACAGTCAGCATAAAAAATCAAGGATACTCATTCATACTTTGGTTTGAGCCAAGATCTTCGTGGTTATTTCTGTAATACTTCCATCTTTTCATGTCCAAGAAAGTTATGTTTATTTTGTGTGGTTATCTATAAATAGCTGTTCCCCATTTCCATTTCAATATACTCTGAGTCACCACTCCCCACTTATAATCCCTATCCAACTATAGAGTCTTAGCTGGTTCTAAGTGTGGGGAACATCTGCAATCTTCCCGATTCCCAGTCTTCCTCTTCAAACCATGAGGTCTGTTCTCCTGGTGGCTTTAGTCAGAAGTGGACCCTACAGAGAGTAATAAAGGAGAGCAGCCAATGCTCTCTGTCTGCTGACAGGAAGCTGTGTGCTCAGAGCACAGGGGGCCCTGTGACTTATGGCTGACTGTTAATAAGGCCGCAAAGTCCATGACTCAGTCAGCGTTCACTAAGCCACTTTTCAATTAGATGCTTACCTGGTTTTCAGACAATCACCAGAGCAAACACAGAGCATCTGTCCAGTGTTGTCCAACACTCTGAACTTTCCTGTCTGATCACTCATTTCTAACTCAGTTTCCCAATAATTTAACATGATTTGCCATAATCTTTAGGGGGCAATTAAATTAAACTTAAAAATGTTAATCTTTATTTTTTTAAAGATAAAAATTATTTGTTTTCTTACCACCTTCACATCTTTTCAACTAAATAAGTGAGCTAGTTTAGGGTTTAAACTCGTTTTCAAACTTTTATATTTTTCTTGTTGTATAATTAGACAGTCATGGGAAATTTTCCACATTGATTTACAATATTTTTTCTGATTAAATAAATTTCACACAAGATGATTAACATTATGAGCCCACAAATAAGCTTTTTTCTTTTTCTTTTTTTTACAGAAGTGTTCTATTTGTCAGCAAGAAGATATGTTCTGGAAATTGTGTTCGGTCTTACAATGTAAGAAGTCCTATTTCAAATACCAGCCTAACCGTGCACTGCGCTCTCAAAACGCAGGTTTATTAGTAGTGCCAAGGATCTCCAAAAGTACAGTGGGAGGAAGAGCCTTTAGTTTCCA
>JBAMHW010000012.1:16972672-16984844 GCA_037177495.1 Rhadinocentrus ornatus | reverse complement strand
TTTACTTACACCTCTTTCTGTAAAGTCCTCTGAGACAACTTTGTTGTGATATAGGGCTATACAAAAAAACTTGATTTCATTTGATTTCAAATTCGAATGAAGAGTGGAGTTTGCCTTCTGCAATTTGAAGCTCTGATCACATGAAAGACACATTTTTGCAGAAAAAAGCCCCAATTATTTTCTTCATCTCATTCAACTGTTGTCAGGATCAAAATACACAATAAAGTCATTAAGGATTTTACCTGGGGAAAAAAAACAAACAAACACACACACATAAAACAACTTTCATGCTTGAAATGGAACACAAATGTCCATATTTATGAACACACTCCTCATGGCGGGGGCTGTACCCACTGTACTTGGCCCTGTTCCCTGTTGCCATAGTTAATCATTTAAGTAGCAGGATGGCAGCTTACAGAGAGCCCAGATACCCTCAGTTACGATGGCAAAGGCTCATATTCAGCCAGATGGTCATTTTCCACTTGTATAAACACTTTGCCCTCAGGATATTTACAGCCATGCTCACCTTAAACTCACTTTTAAAACCATTGTTTTAGACATCTGGCTTTATATTGGTCAATCTTGGAGACATCCATAAAACCTACAGTAACTTACTGTGATGAAAATGAAACCTTTATTTTCACAGATTGAAAACCCCACAAAACCACAATTACTTCTGAAAATGAAACTGAAACATGATTGTTTGTCAGGATCAACCAGTCAACAGATCATCTTTCCATCAATAAATGCCGACTGTAGCTATCACCATAAAAAAACATTTGATAAACTCTTAACTTTAAAACCTTCTTTGCCCTGCAGCTGTCCTTATGTCTGAAGTTCCCCTTCAGACGTTAATGCAGTTGAGCTCTGCACATTGGGCGTGGACTTTAGGTGGGTCATGGAGACACATTGCATAAGATTTATGTATGAATCATAAACACAAGCTTATTGTCATTACTGAGGTATTATCCAAGTACTCAACAGTTAAACAACTGATACATGTACAATGCAAGTGTATTCAGAAGCAAAAAGATAAACAAATAACTAAATAACTGAACTAGTTACCACTGGTCTACTCTACCCCAAGAACTGAATACCTTCTGTTAAAGCCACACAAGGAAACTAACATAGCCAATTATAGCATATCTGTCCTGTCAGGGTTTGTCTAATCCTGAGAGCCATTCATAATCAGCAGTGGAGGGAGATCTGATGATGTAAGACTGCACTACTGTGAGGTCTGTTGCAGGGCAACCACCTGCTTTCTGAGATCCACTCAATCAGCACTCCTCATGAGGTTGTCAAATGGACACTTTTCCAAGCAGAAGGCCTCTAATGGAACATTAAGCTGCACACCATATTCCCCTGCTGGTTACCAAGCAGGCAGATTCTTTTCCAGATGCTGTTGCATTACATCACTGCATTAGTCTGAGTCTTGCTGCAGTTACTGCTGAATAACCCTTACAACAAAAGAAAAAAAAAAAAAAAAAACATGCTTGGGGTGGTGGTGGTCAGAGAGGCTGACCCCAGTCTGCTGTGGTGACTGCAACTCTGCATAATAAAGCTTTCTTTTAAAAAATTAATAAAGCCTCAGAAAGTCGTGTCATAGTAAGAAATGTTTACTACTCTGACTTTCAGTACCCAGAGGGTCATTTTTCTGCACAGCAAATTTGTTTGAGTCAAGTAATAGCTGCCACTGGACTCTTATGCAACTTCATTAGCTCACCCAAGTGCTGGTGTGCTGCAGTGTCAGCAGTTGCATTACTCATTTAAGACACGGGAGGCACATGTATGTCATGTGCATTCTTAAAGTATCAACAGGTAATTTTTTACTGGGTCACATCAGTCATAAGATTGCACTCATTGAGTGTTCATAAACAGCTCTCCTGCACTGTTAAAGAAGCAGCTCTTGAGCCACAGCAGCAGTTAAGGCACACTGGAAGTGGACACCATTCTGACTGAGTAGTTCACAAACATCTTGTAAACTTGTGCGCATCGACGAATGATTACAAATGTTTTGTACATGAGTAGAAGTTCTCAGCAGACGGAGCAGAAGGGTAGCTCTGGTCAACAGGCCACACAGAGTGCAGTGGAAACGAGGATCCATAAGGAGAGCCAGCCAAGAGGGAGTCAATGACTCAGCTAGAAAAAAAAAACCATTGACATGAAGTAAATAAAATTGGGAATATATCACAACTGAAACTGAGGCCGACAAGCTAATGTGGTACCTGCGTGGAGCTTTTTGCAGACTGTTAGATTATCCAGCACCTGTGCAGCACTCTCCTCTGCCCATGAATTCAGGCTCTCTGCCAGAGCAGAGGACTGAAAGGATTTTTCAGCCATCTGCAGGAGGTAAGGCAGCACATGTGCAGACATAACAGAGGGCTCTGCAAACACATTGGCCTCATCCTGCTCATACAGGATGGAGCACCTGAGTAAGAGAGAAACAGAAACAGCTAAACACAAACTGAGGAGGCTGCTCAGTTTGAAAAGAATACAGATTCAGTGAAGTAACATACCCGCCTTCTGCCAAGGCTTCTGTTAGCACAGATCTGAGATCAGACGGAGGCAGATGAGACAGCAGCACCCCTAGTGTAGCAGGAGAATCCCAGAATTCCTCCAGAAGCAGGTCCAGGAGGAGTGGCAGAGCCTGGTTGACCTGCATGAGGTAGACGCTACTCTGGTTCTCTCCTCTTCTTGAATGATGGAGCAAAGAGGTAAAACAGGCTGCTTTCAGCCTCACCTGCTGGCTTTGGTCCTGCAGCAAGTAAAGGCCTGTGTTGATCAGCCTAAATCATAAAAGATGAAATATTTTTAAATTCTGTATATCTGTTGTATCAACTAACAGACAATATCATCAGATTTTCATTACCGGATCATGATGGCAGGGGGAGGGCTGTGCTCTCTCAGGCCGCAGCTTATAAGAGGAACTCCAGCAACACAAAGAGCTTCACTACACGCCATTCTGAGTACTTCAGGTGCATCTGGAGCTCGCTGGCTTTCCAAGATGCCACACCAGCGCTGGCGCACGGATATCGTTAGACTATTTGGCAAAACAGAAGCAGATAGTCAAAGCTACAAAATGAAGTCTTCAACAGCGGAATTACAAAATGAAGTTTAAAATGAGAAAATAAACTAAAAACCTGGAATCTGGGCACTGGGAAAGCAGCAGACTAGCAGCATGGAGAGCCTGGGAGAGGAAGTCTGGCCCTCCTCTCTGGTCCTCCAGGTTCCTCAGCAACAAATCCAGACACTCAGGCAGAGTGTTTTCCCCCAGTCGGGTTGAGTGTGGAAGATGCTGAGCTAACGTAGAGCTACCGCCACTCATCACTACAATCAAGGCTGCAAGGTATGTAGTGCGATACGCCACACAGTGGCTTAATAAAGCCTCCTTTAAGTTTGTCTGGAGACAGAAAACATTTCAACAGGAATGTTACCTAATTCCTCACTTACACTGATCAGTGTTGATTTATTCTTACCGCACATCACAATGAAACAAAATGTATGAAAAGTCAGAACGCCACAAACACAGTAGTCTATCTTTGACCTCTATCAAGCTGAGCTAAGGTGAACACCATCTTCAAATACACAAGACACAGCTGGGTGACCTAAAGATAAATTATGTTAGACCTAATCTGAATGGTTTCCACAAACTTTAACACAAGTAAATACAAGCCCTCTGCATGTTTGCATATTAAGCCTTCTTTGGTAAAAAAAAACAAAAAAAAACAAAGCCCACAGACAGTCCCTTTCACATGTAGGAGAGGTAGAAAAATTCATTTAAACTCAGAAAGCATTAGATTTAATCTAATCATCATCTCCAAATTATCCTGACATTGTCTTGTAAGAAGTTCGTTACAACTCAATCTGCACAACTGGTTTTTGAAGGTTGCTTTTATTTTTTTTCTATGCTGAAGTCATGTGAGCAGATCACTTACCTGCAACACCATTTGAATGACTATTTTCAAACCAGTTTGCTCTATACCACGCCCATCCAGCAACAAGGCAACCAGTGAGAGTCTCAGGTCAGGGCTCGCTCCAGGGAAGCTGTCCCAGATTTTACATGCCCACTTTAGATCTGTGCACAGGAAGCGGATGGCTTGTTGATGGAAGGATGACAACCCAACCTGTGTCAGCGACACAGATTTAGCAGCAGACAAAGAAAGAAAGAATAAACCATGAATAAACTGAATAAATAATGTCAACTCATTTGACTAACAAATACCTTAAAAGTTGCCACCTGCTACCTTATACAATAAGAATTTTTCCAAGAACAAGTTTTAATATAATAAGTTATATTATAAGTTAATCTTACGTATAATAAAAACCTATTTGGCACCAGGCACATTTCCAGCTCAGTTTATGCATAAATGAGCACTGATATCAAGTATTCTGAGCCAGGAGGAATTTACAATTTTAAACTGGCAGCTTAATTTCAGCATTTATTTTCCTAATAAATGTCATCAGAATTTTTTGAGTCACAATAAATAATGATGGAATATGAAGAATCAACAACATTAATACCTCTATCAACCAAAACTTGTAATAAAAAGCTAATTTACACAGAGTAACTTCAGGTTTTGATAAAATCCTTTACTTCATCATGCATACTAACATTAAGCTGACATTTATCATAAAGGAATAATTTCTGTCTCACATGGCTTTCAACATGTCACACACCTGAAGACTCTGCTGAGGTGTTTGGAGGTCATGCATGAGTGCATCACTGAGGTGTGATATGAAGCTCTCACAGCAGTGTCTTCTTAGAGAGTCGGCCACGCCGATGTAAACCGCTCTTATTAGGGGACAACGCTGAACTTCAGTGGCCAGCCACAGCGATGCCTGCACTCTTCTCAGCACCTCACTCAGGTCATCTGAAGGGCCACTACCAACAGAAGCACTGCATGACTTTAAAGCCAGAAAAAATGTTTGATGAAGTAATAAACAGCTCTTTTAAGTCTCACCTGTCAGTGCAGAGAGCTCTTTCCAGAATGGCTTTGATCTGCAGCAGCTGTCCATGGAGCTGGTTGTGGCAGCAGCAATCCTGAGGACTGGGTAGTTGAGAAGTCAGTTTAATAAGGATGCCCATGTACTCTGAGGGGGGAGTCATGGCAACCAGAGCCTTAGAAGCCATCACTCTCACACTGTAAATAGGGCTGGCAGACACCTGGAGTAAGGGAGGCAGGAAGTCCAACAAAGTTCTGGCAGAGGGAAAAAAAAACAGAGGAAAATCAGTCATAAAATTCAGTTTGGAGATTTATGCACAAAACAGATTTTTGTTTCTTGTAGTCATGGAAAAGGAGAGCAGTTTTTCTCTTGCTTCCAGTATTTATGCCAAGTCAATCTAATAGATAGCTGGCTCTAGGAACTTATTTATTGAGCAAACATAATGCTGAGATGCTTATCTCAACTTCTGGCAAGAAAACATATGAGGTCTAAGATGAGTAAGGTAACAAATCTTTTCATTTTGAAGATGCCATGCTATTCTAATTTATGGGTTGATCATAATATAGGTGTAATTGTATAGGAAGTTCACAAGGTTTAACACATACATAACACACAACTCTACTCATACTGCACACACTGGTTTAGTGCCACTTGTCGTCTGCTTTCTGAAATGTTTAATTTCAGCTTGTGTATCTTTAGGGCACCCTCTCCCTCAGAGAAGCCCAGTCTGCTCTGATTGGCCAAACAAATGTTAAAACATGTCACCAAATGTCTTTCATGAAAATGAAAACAAGTAAAAATATAAAAAGCCAGATGATAAACTAGATGTGTGTTTAAAAAAAACAACAACTCCAACTGGTTTAGAGTTTGTAACTTTGCAGCACTTTTACTGCACAGAAAACTATACGACTCTGAAAGATAACGCAGCCTCTTCAATTTAAATCAAGCTATCTGAAAACATATAAACAGTAACCACTCTGTTGAGTCTTGGATGCCAGGTTGGAGTTGTGCCAGCAGAGTCAGGATAGGGAAGAGTGATGGCTGGAGGTGCAGCTTGGCATTATTGGATGGATCCTGGAGGCCTTGTGCTGCCGCTTTTAGTTCACCCAGGAGGAAGGGCTGGAGCCCATGATAGTGGAAGAAGAACGCAGCCGGCGACATGCTAAGCTGGGTAGGGCCAGCCTCGTCATTACTAGACCTCTGGCCGAGCATTCGCGAGCAAAGAGAGCCTAGAGACAGATTTTAATTATTGTTATAGGAGTATTTACTAAAGAACAAGCTAATTGATTTGTAAAACAAGCACAAATTAGCTAAATTATTTTTAAAACAGCAGTAAACTGATCAATTATAATGGAAAATTTTCAGTGCAGTTAGAAAAAGTCAAATTTGTTTGGGAAAATCAAAATGGACTTTCTATGGTGTCATTTCCTGACACAATATACACTTAATAACAGCAGTTAATATATAAATTAAGATAAATACACAATAACTCCTTAGGTACTTAATATTACAAAGTAAGTCTGTTGTTAAATTACAAATGTGTCCGTGTCTCACTGTAAAGTTGCAGAGCGGCATTCCTCATGGCCCAGGAGGGAGAACTAAGGAGAGTGAGTGACAAGATGGCTACAGCAGGTGCAAACTGAAGGACGGCTACTCCCAAACCTGCACGGCGTACCAGAGCCTGCAGAGTATGAACTGCACACACCTAAAAGGGACAGGGCCTATCATGTAGATCATATCCATCTTTCACATTATAAGTAATAAAAAACCTGGTTCTTGCTGCTGCATTTACACACCTGTGGCAGATCTAGCTTTTGATCCCAGTTCTCATCCAGAGGGGTTTTGGCTGTGTCCAGTAAGGTTTGCATACTAAGGGTCAATAGCGGCCTTGCTTTACTGGCCTCCTCTGCTGACACAACACACAGGATCAACAGGGGCAACCCTGCAGCCCGCCGGGTCACCGATGTAGAACGAGGGCACTGCACAACCTCCAATCCCTGTTTAGATATGGGAGTGGGATACATGAATTAACCTGCAATCCAGGATCTCCTTTTTATCAAAGAAAAATATGTACAAGCATCCCTCACTAGTTTAAGCATCTGGGCTGGAATATCTTTAAGCTCTGGATCACTGCTGCTCAACAGGGAGACGCAGAACTTTGTAAAGCCAAAACTGCAACCCTCCACTGCCCCCTGGTGAGAAATAATCTACTTTACAGAAAGGAACTGTTGAGATTCAGGGTGGATGCCTCTAAACATATTTGGAAAACTTACCCAGTGACGGCATTTGAGAAGAATATTTTTAAATAGTTTTGAAGCTCTAATAAGGTCCTGTTTAGTTAGAAGATGATTGCTGGATTGTTTGGATTCTGTAAGAATTTTCTCCACTAAGGAACCTAAAAGAATTCCTATTTCCTAAAAAACAAACAACAAAAAAACAACGAGAAAAAACACATCTTAAACACTTCTAAAAAGTCTTTAAATTTAATCATGCATTCAAAATGGTTCATGTGCTTCTGTCAAACCTTGAGGGAGACCCAGCAGCAGGTGAGAACAAGGCTGTGCTCTTCAGACAGCAGAACACATTCCTTTCCATCAGCTTGACCAGCTCCAGACTCCTGGGATATGAGAGAGTTGATTGCGTTTCCCATATCACAAAAAGAAGGCGGGGCGTCTAGGATGGAAGACAGCAGCAGAGTACATGCTGTCAAAATTAAATGTGAAATAAGTCATGCCATGTTTCTGCAGCTTGCTTTATTACCCTTTTTAGTGATACAAGTACTGCGGTCTCCATACAGAACAGCGAGAAGTAGCAGAGTTATATTCTCCAGCAGGTCCAGCACCTCAGTGATCACTTGGTGATCTAGTATGTCACAGACACTGTTCGGTATTTCAAGCAAACACCTCTGAAGGGCACACAGCATACCTGCAATATAATTCATGACAGGATTCAAAGAAAGGAAAAATGTTTCTAAAGCTCACTATCTTTTTAATGAATGTGTGCAGACCCTTAATCTCACCATGAATGGGTTTGGTTCTGGCAGCAAGCATCATGTCTGCTTTGGCTGTCTCATAATGCTGCTCCAGCTCCTTCATCACACATCTGACCACACAGGACGATTTGGGGTTCCTTCCACTACTGTCTGTAAAGTCCACTCTGCAGTCCTCAAATAGATCTCCCGATCTACAGGAAGATCAGCAAAGAACTGATCATTTAAAGCAGGTCTATGAACAAGTGGGCGACAGGAGGTGTGGCTTACTTCTGGAGGAAGACCTTCATCATCAGTGCCCCCATCTGAGCCTCCTGCACCCGAGGACTGCAAAGAAGCTGCTTGGATCTCATGTTTAGCACTTCAGTGATATCAGCTTGGAAACTGGGTGGAAAAAATCTCAACAACAACCCAGTGGAGAGCTCCCGAATCTGAAGTACACAACAGACTGCACCATAAACTTTAATCAGATTAAACAAAAAAAAAATGTAATGGTCAGATAAGTCAGCTCTACCTCACTAGTAGAATCTTCTAAACAGCTGATAAGGACCAGTTGTTTTGTCCTGCAGAAGAAATCCCACTGTCCTCTTTGTCTGGCACATTTAATAAGAGTTCCTATATTTGCTACAAAAAATAATAAAAGCCTAAATTAACATAAAAAAATGCTAATAATATTCGTAAAAGGCAGCAATCACACAATGGAGTATATATATTAGCACCATATTTGGCCATATGAATGGGTCTGCATTTGTTTACATTTTCAAAAGACACTGACCTGGAGGTTGTCCCTTTTTCTTGTCAGGGCTCCAGGTGTCTGTGCAGGTCTCCAGCACTGCAGACAGCAACAACAGTGCAGTCTTCTTTCTCTGATAACTGTGTCCTGGTGCCAGAGAGCTGTATGGAAGCTGGCTTAACCACTCCACAAACACTGTAAGACAAACAATAAAGCTTTTCTGAACAGGAAAAAAGATGGACTGATTAATAAAAAATTAACAGGGTCTGAAATATGATTTAAAGAGGCTGTTTTTGTTTTTCTTGTACTGTATTAAATCCTTTTAGTTCAGAAATGGGTATTTAAACTTCAAAGTAAATGTTGGCTTTGCTGTTAAAACTCAAATACAAATGTCATTGCACAGATCACAAAGCATGTCTCCCTTTAATATCACCTTTTTTTCAATTTTTAGTCAATTCCATTGCACCTGTTCAAGCAGCTATTCAATATTTTAGAACCAGACGTAAACGTAGGGAACAAATGCAGCATAATTATAGCTGTATTTCTGTAATTTCATTTAATTTAAATTTAAATTTATCTTAATAGCAAGTAAGATTTGTTTAATTAGTTTATAGAACTTTGCTGCAGAACTCTGCAAGCTGTTTCTGGATGTTTTTTGGGAAAGGCGTCCTACTCTGACCTTATGCGACGTTCACCAAATGAGTTTCTGGATAGTCTTAAAGTCGTGATTATTCAGTCATCAAGGACTTTATTTTCTTAATTTCTCACTGGGTATTGCTAAAGGAAAAAATTACTCTACAATCTCACTTAAATGTGACATTTTGATGTTTTCCTGAACTTTTGGTTCTGACTTACCGATTAGATCTCTGATATCGTCTCACTGTTACTTTCTTTACCTGAATGATCCTGTACTCTTTATTTCTAAAATAGAAACTGAAAGTCTATTAGTTTCAAAAACCTATTGAACATATTTTCCATTTTCTTGGCTATATACCGTATAAAGAAGTGAGGGGTGGTTCAAGACTTTATCACAGCGTTATACGATGCTAACCTCTATTTTGATGCTAAGATATTTACACTGTTTAGGTTTAGTCATTTTTCCCCACTTTTTCAGTTGCTGAAAAAACAGCCAACTACTGTACTATATTCACGTAACAGCAACAGTTTTTATAAAGCACTTACATTATTGTTGGAATAATGCTACATAAATAATGTTTGTTATTATCAGATGGGGAATTTTCAAACGTTAAAATACTTTGCATGCCCAAAAAAAACAAGATAAGTTAATCATAGAAGTCAGATATGAAAAAGCAGCTCACTATATTCTTACCTATTCCTTGCTCCAACACATCCTGTGAGCTCTGAGAGTGGCCAGCATCCTCTTTCTTTTTACCTTTTGGTCCTCTGATATGTGCTAAGCAGCCGTCTCTGATACGAACCAGAAACTTCCTCACTCCAGCCTGAAGATGCTGACGAAATGGCGACGACTCACAGTTCAGGTTCTGAGGAATGAACCTCCTCATTATAGTCAACTCCTCTGTGGTCGGGGTATCTTTGGTTCTTGAGCTGCAGCTGAGCAGATTGAGGGCAGCAAGACGGATTTTGTCATCTGCAGACCCCAGAGCTAGCTGCAGCGTTTCAAAGGTGGAGCTACCCTGAAGAGCCCATGGAGAGCCACCGGTTATGGCTCGGTAAGAGCTCAAGATACAAGCCCAGGCGTGAAGGTGGCCGGGCACACGAGGATCCAGAGAGGCCAGCAGATGATCCACAGCAGAGGGGAAAACCTGAAGAGTGCAAGGTAATAAGTGTGTTGAGCTGTTGTTCTGTAAAAGAGTCCCTTCAGAAGTCAAAGCTTCATGAAGGACAGGCTGCCAAAGCTTCGCCCAGTGTCCAGCTAGATCCAGCTCTGTGAGAGAGGCAGATTTTTGCAGCTCTCTCCTCTGCTGCTGGATCAGACACTTATACAGCTCTGATCCACATGGAGACAAGTGGTTGGTCGATAAGCACTTCAGGAGATGACTGGGTATTTCAGCGTACTGATCCAGCACCTGAAAGATCACACAGAAACATAAAAAAGCACCAATGACATGTTGAGCAATCATTTAAACACCATTAAGGCTCTAATAACTCTACAATCCTCACCATGTTGGTATCCAGATATGGCAGCAGAGCAGAAAGGTGATGATATTTGGCTTTGGCCTCCCTAGGTAGTTTCATTATTCGCTGAAGCAGTGTAGCATAAAAGGTCTTCTCTGCATCACAAAACTGCTCACAGTCCATCTCATAGAGATTCAGCAGCATAATAAAGGCATTGCTTGCAAATTCCGGCACCCCTTCCACCTGACAATGCAACATCAGACAGATGGCATTAAACAACTCTGCCAGTAATGTGATTATTCATTATTAACACAAGAGTTAATAACACAAAGCAGGCAGATACAGCTCTTTTAAGAGACAGTGAAAGATTAAGAGTCTCCAATCAAGCCTCATTCTTAGCTTCTTTACATAGAAGGTAATATCTTTGTCTTTATTTCTTTTCAACAGAAACACAGAATAGATAGAAATTTTCTGATTTTAAATCACCTTCCAAGTCACAAGCAAGCTTTAATGTGCTAATTACTAGATTTATACTTCACACACAGCCATCTCAAATCAAGATGTAAATCACACAATCAAAGCTGGGAGTTTCAAGTAGTTTAGTGTAGTATTCACGCAAGACTTAATTATAAACAACATCCTGTTTTAAAAAGAAGTCCATATATTTGATATCTTGCTTACAAACTAAACATTACTGTTTGATAATGTTCAGTGACTCACTGGGCTTTCTGCATTGGTCCAGATAATGTCAATGAGCTGCTGCCGCAGGCTGCTGTTGTCAGGCAGAAGACGGGCAGCTGTCATCTTCCAGAGATCCACCACACATTCTTTCACTCTCTTCAGCCACAATGTTAACACTGCAATAACATGTCACATTTGAACATTTGATATGATTATTGAAACACACAAATTCTGGATGTTACTCACCTTCCAACCCAAAGTAGTGAACATCTAGCTTCTCTTTACACAATGCATAAACCAGAGGAAACAAACCTTCCAGCAGTAAGCATGTCTGGAAAAAAAATATATATATATATATATTTTTTATTTATAAAATCAGGCACAACAAATATCTTTTTTTAAAAAAATAAATTTTCAGTAGATTTACTGGTGCAGCATCATCGCAGCAACTGAGTAAAATGTGAGGACGACAGCAGGTCAGAAGGCCCCTGATCACAGCCAGCCTGCCCACTCCATCTTTTCTTGCAGGAACACACTTTACTTGCAGAGCACCAACAGTCAGCAGCCAGGGCTCTGAGAAGTAGCAGGAATTATCACATATAGTAGAAACATACAATACAGTTATGCAAAAAAGATGATCATCACTCATCACATGTTTTTTTGACTAATTTAAACAAGCAAACTTCTTTTTGACCTCTTTAAAACAGTTGATACATTTTAACTAGATA
>JBAMHW010000012.1:16957917-16968156 GCA_037177495.1 Rhadinocentrus ornatus | reverse complement strand
ACCGAGATGAGATCCTCAGACCCCTTGTAAGACCATATGCTGGTGCGGTTGGCCCTGGGTTCCTCCTAATGCAAGACTATGCTAGACCTCATGTGGCTGGAGTGTCAGCAGTTCCTGCAAGATGAAGACATTGATGCTCTGGACTTGCCCGCCCGTTCCCCAGACCTGAATCCAATTGAGCACATCTGGAATATAATGTCTCGCTCCATCCACCAACGCCACGTTGCAATTATTACTCAGTAAATGCAGTGTTTAAAATATTTTTTTTAATTTTGTTAGGCAAGAGGACGTGCATGCCATTATCCAATAAAGACATTTTATTTGTATTTTACAGTAATAGAGTAAGCAAAATTTACATGCTTAGTTTGTGAAAGCAATGCGTTTCGTAGTATTTTTAACAGATAAAAGCCGCAAACTTATATCTTTAGGGAAAACCACGACCGGGAGTCCTGTGCTTGTTGAATACAGTTACTACTCCAGGCCAAAAGAGGTCCCTGTTGCTCACTTCAGAACAATTTTATAGCTCCCGTTTTCCTAGAACAAGAATCTTTGTCGATGGTGATTTGTTGAAATCTGTGTTGCTAAGACATCACAAACAGTTTACAAATGTCGACTCTGTAATCACCAAATGGCTAATGTGGTTGTAACCTTAATTTCAGCGTCCATTTCGCGCCAGGTCACGTATGTTTTGCTCCTCATTTCCTTGGTTCACACTCAGGACATTGTTGGTAAGAGAATTGTGCTACTAGTCATCTTTTAAGGTCAAAAGTTATTATTTTTATTTTAGCTTGTTTTTTATATATATATATATATATAATATAGCTGACATGCGATGCTAACACGGAATAGTAATATTTTGTTTCAGTTTTCCAACCGTCCTTTCTAACTGCTACTGGACCCACGGTCACCGCATTTCTGCTCGGAAACACATCAGACGTCTCTCTGAATCTGAGGACAGTGTCTCCATCCAACACAACAGGTAGAAAGCCTGAAAATTAGTAACAAGCTCTGTGAGAACTATCGCCTGTGCCAAATAAAGTTGTTCACTTACAGTAAAGATATGTAGGACTGCTTTGTGATTGTTGTTTTCTCCATTTTGGGTTGATTTGGTGCTTGGTGATGATGATGATGATGATGATGATGATGATGATTGTCTTATAGGGAGCATTGGATCCCCATCATGTGTTCCTGAAGCAACACGATGGGTGCTCACAAAGGAGCAGGTGGAAAAGGTAAAAAGGCAATCTGACTTTGAGCCTAACCAGCAGTTTTCATCTAATGATGCTTATACTAAGCTGAAGTATGATACAAGGACTGTAAAACTGAATATAACCAAACAATACACCCATGCTTTATGCTCCTGCTTTTTTGTTGTTTTTATTTACTTATTTATTTTTCCCAGACTGCAGTTCGTCTTCAGCTGACAAGAAATCAAAGTCTACATGCATGTAGTGAGAATGATACAAACACTGACTGTTGTACAAAGCTGTTGTGTGTCCTGGAAACCCTTCAGGTGACTGCTTGTGTCGGCAGTACACCCAAGGCATCACTACTGATACAGGCCACCATACATGCCCGGTTGTTTCCTGCTTGGACTGGATATGGTATTTCAAATGAAATGTTAAATTTGTGCCTTATCATAATGTATGTATGTATGTATAATGTCTAATTATGGATACAAGCACTTTGAGAGTTGCATAGGATTTTATAAATTATTTTCCCATTTCAGATAATAAAACAGTCATTCCGAACCAAGTGTACCAACCACTGGGGCCTTGTCCATGTGATTTAACAGTCAGAGCGTGTGACATACGCTGCTGCTGTGACAAGGTATTTCTATATTAATTAATTTTTTTAGCATGAGTGTTTCATGGCACATAAATGCACTTATTCTCTGTCAACAGGACTGCTCTAGTGAAGACTTGAAGCTGTTTGCATCCTCTTGTCTGCCAGGGCCCTTTGGGGGACAGGTCTCTCCTGATCCAGATTATCAGTGCTCTGTGCAGTCCTCTATAAACTCTCCAGATTGGTTTCCATTTCTTTGTGTCACTTCTCCACCTAAAAACAATCCCTATCTTGGCCTCTTTTACCATGGAAGCACAATGTAAGAAGGGATTTAATGTTTTGTTGGTTTTTTTCCTCCATTTATTTGGTACGTTTTGTGACGTGATTTCATCACATTTTTTTGCTCTTCATTTTATCTAGTTCACCTAAGTCTGGCCCATCCTTCCAAAGGCAGACACTGTCAGCTCCCATGCCAGTTAATCTTTATGTTCAAGGAAGTCCAATTGTAACATTAAACAACCAGTACTTCAGCATTCCTCAGGTTAGTTGTATTTTGTTCCTTAACATTCTTAATATATTTAATAATATTTTGCGTTGTATCTGCTGCCAGAGCTGTGACAAATAAAGATGTAATGTATGTTTATGCCCCACAGAGGGTCCTCGGACAATGTGTAAACAGTGCCCCTGTTGCATTTTTGAAAAATTTTGAAGTCGAGTGTGTAACTGTTTACCACTCCTGTCCAACTGGATCTCCATTACAGACACTACCAGCAGATTTGAGCGTTCAAGTGATGAATGGTCAAGGCGGTGGGTTTTACTTGCTAACTAAACTGGAGCAATGCTTTTATGTTCTGAAACTTTTTTAATCTTGGTTGATTTCTTGATTTCAGGAGATGTCGTGGTAAATGTAACGGATGATGTTGCCACTGACTTAAATCCATTTATTTCTGAAATCAATGCAGTTTCCTCTACTGGTATAGTATCTAGATTACAACAGAGTATCATTACTAGAACAGCTTAAGCTGGCCTTTAACCTAATGTTGAAATGTGTTTATATTTATCTGAAGCTCACAGGCTGGTATGTGAAAATGTGACCTTGGCCTTGGATTATAAATTCTTCTGGCAAGGAAATAGTATTACAGCTATCACACTGACACGCACCATTGGGACTTTTATCTCAGATGTTAGTGGTAAGTGTCAATATCGATTGGCCATAACCAAAGTATCATCAAAGTTAATAAACATGCTTGACGTTGTGACTCAGTTTTCTTTTTCTTTCTAAATAGTAGCATTAACTACAAGATATTCTGCCGTGTTTCTCAATGGAAATTTCATTGCTGAACCCAACTCTGGGAACCCAGGTAGGAACAAGAGACATGACTTTGTCCCAGAAATGAGACTTCTTGTTAAAAGCGGAGCATTTACAACTGAGTAACACTTGCATTTTATGAAGGTTATCAGGTGGGAAAGCCTGTTATAGCTGGAATAATGGACAATAATTCCGACTCAATTCAAAGGACGTTCATCAGTACTTGGAAACCAGGTAAAACACAAGTCATATTGTCAATTGCTAGCTTGCAGTATGTAGCTTAGCTATATATTTATTTAAATACATTTTTGTCCATGTTAAAAGACAAGTTGTCTTCATTGTTTGATGTGACTACCAGTGCGTGATGGACTCTGTTCCACTGCTGAGAAGAAAGTAGTTTTATTTGGGGAGAATTCAATGTCAGGATGCCTGATACCTGTCAGACAACAGATCCCAACTCAGTGTGATCTCCTAAGGTCAGCAGCTCAGTATGAGTTAATGTTTCTGCAAAATGCTGTATGTGAATATACTGTGTGGTTTAGACATGTTTTTCTCATTTAGAGAAACGGTTACTAATCTACAGGCAGATTTGATTACATCCACATATGTGGCAAAGCGTGGGAACCTGGATCTTTTAACTCTAACAGACTGGATGAACATAAGCTGTAAGTGTTTAATGCAAAGAAACTGTTTTTTTTGTGTGTTTGTTGATCGTGTATCTGTGAATATCACTATCTCTGTTTTTGCTTTAGTACTCTTTCCATTTTTTAAAATCAATTTTAGAACATTTCTGCCAAATTGGGAACTTTTTTATTTATTTTTTGCTATTCCAGCTAAATGTTTCACAAAACATATCAATTTCAGTTGTGACACTGAACTCAAGCGCAACTATGAACGACACTGTAAGCACTTGCGGTGGCATTCCATCCCACCAGCATATCCTGGTTTGGAGTCTTATCACTGGCCTGGTAAAAGGTGTACCTCAAAGGGAAATCCGTGACCTACAAATCAGGTGTGTATCAGAAACGGTATATATTCATGGAGTTGCACAGTTCATATTTTATTCCCAGATCATTGGGAGTCATAATACTGCCACTGATTTTTTTTTTTTAGTTATCTATTAAATGAGGCTATTTTGGTAATTTTTTAGCTATAGCCTGTCCACCTGGGCACAGGACTGTGGAGGAGGGAACTCTTCGTGTGAGGAGATTCAGCTTTTCCCTATCACTTCCTCAGTCACTTTTATTGACATCCCTGTCAACACAGAACCACCAAAAACCAGGTGCTGTAGCAATGACAAGGTTCTGTAAACCAGATAGTTTATGTTTAAGGTACCTGCTTGATTCTAACGTACAGTCTTGTTTTATTTTGGCTTTTTACCTTGTAGGTTTCAGATCAACTTTACTGAATATGACTGTAGCAGGAATGATGTGTGTTGGCCCGAGCTTGCCTTTCCAATCACCAGATATTACACAGGTAGGAATTTATGTAATCTGAGAAGAAGTTATGTTGTTCCTTTTTGCTGTCATTCAGTAGATACAAACTTATTTTCATAAGTAAAATGCAAAAACTATAATCTGAGCTAAACACACTGTCAAGATGATTGTCTCCATCAGTAGAGCTAAACAAAAGCAGCAGAGCCTCGTCCTTGCTAATGTTCACTGTAATTATAATATGGTTTCTTTATGCTTATCTCGGAGTGAAAAGCAAGATACTTATTTAATTTTTTTTGTCACAGGTGAACCATATTCTCAGTCACTGGCTAAGGGCATGATCCTGGTTTTCTTTTTTATCACTGCCTCGATTCTTGGGACTCCATGGAGAGAAATCAGACAGGTCTGGTATAGCGCTGCTTTTTAAAATCTGAGAAAATATGTAAAAGATGAATCTCAGATAATTGGAAAGCCAGAGGCTAAAGGGGGTTGTAATTCATTGTCCATGAAAGACTTGTTAAAATGTTGTAATAGAAAGGAGAATGTAATTTTATTTTTTGTTGTAATGCTTTTAACTGTATGAATATTACAAGTTGAACTGATTCACCATTTTGTAATAAAATATTTTTATAACTCCGGAGAACATACTTATGATCACAGCATTGTGCTTGTACTGTTCTCCAATCTGACTCCAGTTGAGTTTACAGTCATTTTATCATGTTTTTGTGCAGTACAGGGTTCAGGTTTTAGGTACAAAGGGTTTACAAAAGGTCATCATCGAAGCCCTTTAGAAAAGGCTTTTTTTTTCTCTCATGAGATGTTTAATAAGTCAGATTTGAATCTGGTTCAGTTAACAAGGAAACAACACAGATTTTACATTAAAATATTTTTAAAACGGACTTTTCATATAAAATACAACATCTTAAAGCTAAAACCGATTGTTCCCAGGCTATCAAATATTTGATTTTTATCACAGTAAAAAAGAAAAATTTATCAGGTGAAAATTTGTTTTTCCTCTCCTTGCAGTACCTCATTAATCTTGTTTCCACTCCTGAGATTAGTCTCATGACTGACTCAGGGTCATGGCATCTATGTTGATAGTAATTTGACTAAACTAATTATCGTTGATAAGACAATCACCATTCAGCTAGTACAGGGAAATTCCATTTACACATTTATTCTATGTGAAATGGTTGTGTGTAGTAATGTACATTTGGAATATAACATTGTTATGCACCATTGTAATATTATTTTAATGGTGCAATTAATTAAAAGGTCAAAGTACTTCTTCCTACACTGCTGAACTTACAGTGCGGATGACTCATATCTCGGATGACCCAGTTGAAAATATAAGAGCAAAAACTCATGGATCATTTACAATGCAGTTTTCCTTAAGACACAAACTAAAAAGTTTATCTTTGCCTCCATTCATCTGAAACGTTTCCTGGTGTGTTCGTATTCTACTTGAAATGAAAGGCTTTTTACAGCCCCGATCTTCACATTTTTGCTCAACTGAACACTCATAACATGTTAATTCAGTCATGAAAACAAAAATGGTTGTCAAAACCTTAAGATTGGAGAGTCAGTAGGTTTTTTTGGATTACAGTGAATAGGTTTTAGTAATGTGCACATAAACTGCCAATTTATGACAGTAAATATATAAAGGCTATCCAAACAAGGAAAATGGAAAAATTGCACAATGAATGCGTTTGTCTGAAGGTGCGCATCTACCTTCAGATGGCGTTGAGGGATTAAAAACACAAACACACCGTTACACTGCGCAGACTCCCGAGGATGATGATCATTGGTCTAAACATTTGCCACTGTGGAAGTTGATCGTCTTCAGTAACGCGAAGTCAAATGACGTGGAGAGTTTAGAGATGACAAGCGCACGTATAAAACTTTGTAAACTGTGAGAAAACTTGTCTCAACACATTGGGAAGAGCCATGCTAGCCGTTGCGACATTTTCTTTCTTATATATTCAGATTCAACTTTGAAGAAACTAATAGTCATCAAGAACACGGCTTACCCGGCTAACCAATTAGCAAGCTAACAGGAGCAGCCTCTACTGCAGCGACGATCGTTATCTAAAGTCAGCGTTGTGCAAGTCAAATTTTGTAGTATCACCTGAGGGAAATCATGAAAGGACAAGGAACGAGTTGATCACTGACATAGGCTTAACAGGAATCGCTAAAGTTAGCTTTTTTTTTGTTTTGTTTTTTTAGCCCGTCAGAGAAGCGGTGAAATATCATAACCATTTGTCAAGATGGGCTCTCTGTTCCGAGGTGAAGAGATGTGTTTGGCCCAGTTGTTTCTGCAGTCTGGATCAGCATACGACTGCATCAGTGAACTTGGAGAACAGGGGCTGGTGGAGGTCAGAGACGTAAGTACCCAAACAGATATAAACGTTTAAACTACTTAATGCCAAACTTTGCGTCAGCGCAAAGTTGAAAGTGCTCTGTTTTCCCTCTCGTGTAAGTGTCCATGCCATCTGAAAGAGTATACAAATTGTAGCAAACTGAACGGTTAATATCAAATCGAACATGACAAATTTTCTTTTAATTAATTGGTTTAATCTGTTCACGTGAATGAAATTACTACTACTTGGATGAAGCATTGCAATCTTGCTTTAATTGCTCTGTAACTAAATTTCGATGGTGGAAAAGTAACGATTATTATGATCATTACAGCATCATTTACTAACTAATCTCACTTTATAGATAACTAATATCCAAACGGCTGTAGATTTGACAAAAATGTATAACAATTCTGTGAACAGCACGTATGAATATGGAGAAAACACTGAAGTTGTTAATATCCAGTGGCTAAGAGAAATTGTAATGTAATAAGGCCCATGCATGTATTTACTTGCTGTGCACTTCATTACAGTTTGTTCTTAGGGTTAAGTACAGAATATATCTGTGTTTCACACGGTCTCAGTGATGAGATTGGATGAGGATCGTTCATCATTCAAAGCTTGACTGATCAATTCTCTTGCACCTGTTTCAGCTCAATCCCAATGTTAGCGCCTTCCAGCGAAAACACGTCAATGAGATAAAAAAATGTGAGGAAATGGAAAGGATCCTTGGTAAGAATAAACTGCTCTTTGATGTGCTACTTTTTTATTTATTTATTTTTAAATAAGGCTCTTTGTTTTGTTAGTGTCCATTCATTCCTTGTCAGTCTTTGAGCAGGAAATAAAATTATATTTCCCTCACAGGACTAAGATAAAGCAATGATATGACTGTTGAGGTTAAAACGGGGACACAAAGCCACAGAGGATCTTCTTACAGATGAATTTAGAGCCAGTACTCTTAACAGTCATGAGAAATGTCAGCTGGTTGTGGACTGCAGTCTTTTGGTTAACTAAACCCTGGATTATTAGATTAAGAATGGAATAACACACTGTCAGACATGGATTCAGCTCCCGTGTTATCGGTCCGTGGTATCTGGAAACTTGGATATATTTAGAAACTTTTTTTTTTGTGTCTAACAAAGCATTGCTGTCTGTTTTTAATAGGATATCTACTGAGGGAAATCAAGAAAGCAGATATTTCACTGCCAGATAGAGACGTGAACCCTGTGGCTCCTTCACCCAAGCATGTCATATCTATAATGGTAAATTGCTTATTGTTGTTGTTGTTGTTGCTATTTTATGTTTGTTACTCATATTCAAACATATTGTTTCACAGGAGCAACTGCAGAGACTTGAGGTGGAATTGGGGGAAGTGACCAGGAATAAGGAAAGGTTACAAAAGAATCTCTTGGAGCTGACAGAGTACACACACATGCTACGCATCACCCGCAGTTTCGTACAAAGACCTGCTGAGGTGTGAAATTTCAACTGAAGTTTTTATTCTAATTGTCGATTTTCTTTCAAGAGTCTGCAGCTTTATTGGATTTAGATTCTTTAACCTTCTTGTGTTTTGTCTTTTCCTTTAGAGGGAGCCGCTACAAGTTCAATATGAGGAGTTTCCCTTCCTAGAAAAAGACACAATGATGGACTACAGCAGCATGCAGAGGCTAGGGGCCAAACTGGGGTGAGTGACTTTAATATTAGTGTTTCTAGGTGTTGAATTTATTATAGATCTTGTTTGTAATATTGTGAGGAAGAATAGTTTGGTTTTGCACAGTTGCTCTTGTTTCAGATGAGGAATGTTTTCTATAAAATTTTCAGGTTTTTTTTTTCATTCATCTCCTTGTTTGCTATTACTTTTATCACCTGCAGACAGACTTAATCCACAGAACACACACAAAAGAGCAAGATCTTCACAAGCTGCAACAGCTATAAAAGGACCGTAGCTGTTTAACAACTTGTTGCTAAAACAGTGTCAACTTAGAATTTTGTTCCTATGTACTTCTATATATGAATTCAGTATTGTTAGGATGTAGATCGGTGAATTTTAGTTTTTTTGACCACCAACAACTTAATGGTAAAATGATGTAAACTTAACAAGGCTGTCAGTTTCAATTTGTTCTTATTAATCTCTAGGTGCAGTTGCTGCTGCAAGAAGTGGGCAGGCTTAGATCAGAATAATTGAACAGGAAGCAGACTTTAAATTAAAACTGAGCTGGAAATTCCTTCATGAAAGATTTTTGTTTGTTTGTTTGTTTTTTCCCATTTTTGTTTTTTAGGTACATTTACAGACATTTATTAAAGCACATTTTCTTTTTTCCAACATGGATTAAAAAGAAAAGGCTTATGGCAAGATGGTCTTTTTATCATTAAATATTTAGCACAAAGTGTTGAACAGTTCATGACATCTGAATACTTTATATCTGCAGTCCCATCACACACACTCTGCATTAAAGCCACACAAAGCCGTTTGTATATGTCCGTGAGCTGAATGTGGCTTCAGTATCTCTAATTTTCACGGAAAAACCTGGCTCTCAGATAACATCCCAGATTCTGCCATTCAACTGCAGACACACTCCATTCATAGAGGTGATCGACAGCAGCCTCGGGCAAGGCGAAGAGGGAGGTGCGTGCGTGTTTATCAACGCCTGGTGTGAAGATGTAGGGACTGTTCACCAGCACTGTTCGTCTAATGTGGAGTTTTTTCTGCTTAAGTGCCGTCCCTTTTATCTACTAAGGGAGTTTACATCTGTGTTTCTGGCCGCGGTTAACATTTCTCCGCGAGCTAACTCTGCAGCAGCACTAGGCAAGCTCCATGACCTCATCAGCGCGCTAGAGACCGCTAATCCCGACGTGGTGTTTATTGCTGCAGGCAATTTTAATCAGTGTAACCTACGGACTGCACTTCCCAAATACCATCAACACGTTGACATTCCCACCCGTGATAAGAACACTTTGGATTATGTGTACACCAGTATAAAGGGTGCATACAGAGCTGCACCCCGCCCCCACTTCAGACATTTGGACCACATCTGTTTGTTCCTGTACCCGGCGTACAGACAAAGACTCAAACAATCGAATCCAGTCACCAAACAGGTTAAGCTCTGGACACCTGAGACTGGGGGCACACTGCAGGACTGTTTTGCCACTACAGACTGGGATGTATTTAAAGCTGCAGCCACTCTTTAGGACTCCTCTGTAAGCATGCAGGACTATGCTGACTATGTGGATGGATATGTATGGATAACATCAAGCCCACCATGCAAGTCAGGAAGTTCCTGCATTTAAATCTGACAACGATACTGAGCACAAAGCTGCAAAGTACGGACTGCAGAGGGCCATCAGAGCAGACAAG
>JBAMHW010000012.1:16924849-16945958 GCA_037177495.1 Rhadinocentrus ornatus | reverse complement strand
AGGTGGGAAAGGTTTGGAAAAAAAAAAAGTGGGGGGGGAAGGGGAGGGGTTGGGGGGGGGGGTGGGGGAGGGGGGGGGGGGAAACTTAGGTTCCCCCCCCCCCCCCCCCCCAGAACAGTCTAGTCATAATTTCATGGTTGAAGTAACAAAGCAAAACACATTGAGCTGTTCTCTGTATGTTTGCAAATATCGTTTACTACTTACGAGTAATATTCTGTTATCTATCTGTCTTTAAGATATGGAACTTGGCATCAAACCGCCTCACATTCCTTAACTCTTATAAGATGAAGATGTCTGTGATATTGGGCATCATACACATGAGCTTTGGGGTCATTCTGAGCACCTACAATCATCTGTGAGTTACATTACTAGTTTTGTTATTTGAAAAATTCCTCAATAATCAGTCTTATTATTTAACTGTCCTCTTTCTTTTTGTCAATAAAAACAGATACTTTAGGAAGAAGTACAACCTCTACTTGGTATTTCTGCCTGAACTCCTGTTCCTGTTATGTTTATTTGGCTACCTGGTATTCATGATCTTATACAAGTGGCTGGTCTTCTCTGCAAAAGACTCCAGTCATGCTCCAAGCATTCTCATCCACTTCATCAACATGTTCTTGATGCAGGGTGAACCAAAACAGACCCTCTATCCAGGACAGGTGCAAAGCTCTGTGGTTTTTCTCAGATCAGATCGAATCGAATGTAGCTTAAATCACAGTACTCAGTGAGAGGAAACTTGCAGTACTAAATGTTATATTTCCTCCAACAGACTGGCCTTCAGGCATTTCTGGTGGTCATTGCTGTTCTCTCAGTGCCTGTGTTACTGCTGGGGAAACCAGTCTATCTTTACTGGCTTCAGAATGGAGGCCGCCGTCTAGGAATGTACAGGGTGAGAGTCTGAGATGCTTCAGCTCGTTAAACTTAGATGCCATGTTTTTGATTAAATTTGAACATTTACTTATAGAATAGTGTTAAATCTGTAGTTACTGAAATAAATTTACATTTTCTGTTGGTCTATGTTGTTTAGCTGTATATCTGCATGTTCTCAGGGATATGAGCGAGTGCGGCGAAACAGTGAAGAGGAGCTATACCTCCTGAGGGCTCATGACATGGAGGAAGGCAGCAGTCACAGTGATCTCTCCAATAGTGGAGAACACCACTCGGAGGAGGTCTGCACAGCAAACAACTGATCTTCCTTAATATTAGCAGCAGTCATTTTTCTCTGGTTTCTTTCTGTGATCTTGACTTTTTTATGTTACAGTTTAACTTGGAAGATGAGTTCCTTCATCAAGCTATTCACACTATAGAGTACTGTCTGGGTTGCATCTCCAACACAGCCTCCTATCTGAGGCTCTGGGCTCTGAGCCTGGCACATGCTCGTGAGTATGATGGTTTGCCATGCCACTTTTTAATCCCTCTCATTTGCTGTTGTCTGTATGAGTTTTTAGCTTCTGTGCATTTGTTACTTTAAAAAAAAAAGTAAATCTTCTCACACACAATAATAAGAGGAGTCAAACCAAAGATTTCAGATCAAAAATATTTAAATAATGATATATTGATTGAATATAGTTAAGCTACTGTTTTTTTTTTCTTTCTTGTATTTATCTAAACTGACAGTTCATATGTTGTTTTCACTGCTTTCAGAGCTGTCAGAGGTGCTGTGGGCCATGGTGATGAGAGTGGGACTACGAATGGACACCACTCTGGGGGTTTTATTCCTAGTTCCAGTGTTTGGCCTGTTTGCTGTTCTCACTGTGTCCATCCTCCTTGTCATGGAGGGTCTGTCTGCATTCCTTCATGCTCTTCGACTGCACTGGTAAGCACTTGTTGTACTAGTAGTGTCAACATGCTTTAAATGATCTGTTTTAATATCCCCCCCCCCCAAATTTCTTGTCTCTTTTCCAGGGTGGAGTTCCAGAATAAATTCTACAGTGGGACAGGAGTCAAGTTTTGCCCCTTTTCCTTTTCCCTCCTGCCTTCCAGCTTTGTGCATGACGGCTTATTGTGAAGGGACTATTTAATGATAATCACAGCTGATAAATGGAGCCAGAACATTCAGCAGGGCTTTGTGCTGATGAAGACAGATTTTTGAGTTGAGAGTTCTATTTGCAAATGTATGTATTAGAGGGTATTTTCTTCCGATATGCTTCACTCCAGAATATTCTGAGGCTAAAGTCCAATGACATTCTATTTTAAAGGTATATTTGGAAAAACTGTTCTCAGAGAAAAGAAAAATCTTTCTTTTTTTTTTCTCTGCAGCATTAATTTTAGCTTAATTGCCCGCATTAATGCTGCAGTTTTTATTGTGTTCACTGAGCTTCTGTTTTGTCAGATCTGGTTTTCAAACACTGGAAAAAAGAACCATACCAGAGTGAAATAGTTCCTGTGCCACTGTGTGGTTAGGCTCTTTTACAGAATTCCATCCACGCAATGGCTCGTCGTATCATTCCCTAAATTTTAGTGTCACATTTACTGAGACACAGCAAAGGATTTTTGTCTGTTTTATGTTAATTGGTGTTTGGGCAGGTGTGTTATAAGATGTATATACTTTTACAGAATTATTTTTTTAATTTATTATAAAATTTTGTCTGAGAATTACAGAGGAATGTTAACGGGTGTGTTTTTAACATTTGTACATTCACAGTGTTGCCTTTTACACCTCCCACTTAATGTTCAGTCTAATCTCCACGTTTGGAAAATTTGCTGCATCCATTAATTGACTCAGCTCTGCTGGTTTGAGCCCTTCAGTATGAATATCCTGCATCTGTATTTAGCACAGTGGCTGGATTATATTAAATCTCAATGGAAGAAGACTAAATTATCTCTTGATGTCAGGCACGAGTAGTCGAATATTTTTATTACTGCCCGGAATTGGTATTGGGATTTTTTTTTTCCCCTCTCAAAGGGAATCCAACATAGATGTCATCACTGTTGTGTTCATTATCTTTTGCACTTTTAGTCTGGCAGCACAGTTTGCTACATAAAGGCACTGCCACACATTTTTAATAATGCAGCTGGGAATCTGTAGCCCTTTTCATACAGCATCTGAGCTGTAACAGCACAAACCAGATTAAAATGTTTACTTTTGCTTTACATCTTACATGTGTTTAGGCACGTTCAGTTCATGATAGGCTGACAACGGGCTGTGGGAAAAGGGCCACTGTTTTATTAATGCAAGGTATGTTCAAAGATTATTTGTTAATTAAGACTAAATGGTTCATTAGATGTAAATGGTTGTTTTTTTTTCTAATACATCCCTAACTGTCCCCTTTATTTCATCTAAAAAGTCATGCTATTTGGTTTAGTTTTTTTCTTTCATTACCTGACACTACAGGTTATAATTATTTTTAATATAGAAATTGTTTTTCCTTCATGACAATAAAAATGTGTAATTATTTTTTAAAGTTTATTTCAAGCCCATAAAAGCGTTTCTTTCCTCTGCAAACTACTTTTTTATCAGATTGTACTAATGAGTATCCGCATTAAAATATAATTTAGGGGAAGATAACTACTCTAGTTTCTTAAAAAAAAAAAAACAGAAGTTGTTTCAATGTCATAACGCACTGATTGTATATGTTAAACTATCACCCTTCAAGCTGATGATAACTTGGAAAGATATGTCTGCAAAAATATGCGGGAAAAGAGTTTCACCTTTAAAGATATTTGCAGAATGGGGAAATCTTAAATGGAGTTGGTAATCCACAAGCAGAAGTTGAGCTTGACGATTCTATCGAGGAGCATTTCTAATTATTTTAGTTCTTCACCAGCAGGTGGCAGTGTAGCATCAACCACTGTCTTTAGGTCCTCCAACAACTCTACTAACACCTTAATTATTTTTATTAATATTATTACTGTCTAGAAGTTGGTCCCAGTCATATAAATTCATATAAGTGTAAGTTTACATTGTAGATTTCATTTGTATTGGTTATATCGTGTGCTGTTTAAGAGTTCTAAAAGAAACTATGGTTTCTTATGTTTTCCTGCTTGGGGATGGACTGTGCAGGTTTTCAAAAGGCTAATACTATTAATAGCTTTCTACTTACGTTTAGTTCAGACTTAGAACAACTTTTAAAATGCACGAAGCTTAGTGTAGGCAGTGTTGGTGTGTTTTCGTAAGCCTAAATGAAACTGCATTTAAGGTATGAGCATGTTCACCCTTAGTTAAGATTCAGTGATTCTTGTCTTCCTGAGGTACAAAACACCTGCATTTGAATACCTATTCATGTTTTATTTAGCTGTTGTTTATTTTGATATAATAAACAAAAATAGTTATTTTTCAGTTCTAATACATTTTGTGCAGATAGGGGTCAGTGTACATCTGGTGAGAGCTGTGGCACATAATGGTCAGGTTGTCAGTTTATCACAAATCAGAGACAGACAATCAAGTACAATTACACTTCCGCTCACACACATTAACCTGTCGTACATATGTCTGGAGTGTGAGCGAAATGTTGTAAGAACCCTTGTTATGATGTTTTAATGCTGTTAACAGTTGAATTGTTTCTTAACAAGAAATATTCTGTCTGTTCAGACATATCAGCTCCCACATTGACTCCATGTCTATTCAGAAGTTTTTCAGCCTTTTTTTTATTTTTTATTTTTTTTTATTTTTTTTTTAGTGTAAGTTAGTTGAAAGGACCCTGGATTGTTTCAAATCAGTCAAAAAGTCTCAGATCTAAGTCGCTTTGGATAGAAGCGTCTGCCAAATGACTGTAGAGTAGAAAAACTATTTCATGTTCTTAAACTGCTGCCACCCTCTGGTCATTTGCCTCATCACCTCCATGGTCTGCTGCTGCAGTTACCTGAGTTGTTTGCCATTAACCACTGTGGCTCTAGCAGCTGACCCATGACTGTCTGCTGGAGCTGGCTGTTGCCTAAAAGAGAACTTGTTATTTAAGCTTTTGGGCCAGACAGTTTTGCACAAAAACTTAAAAAGGGGACATTTGTCTGTGACTCCTCAGCTGCTTCTCCCTACTAAAGCACTTTTTTTGGATAAACCTCAAAAATCCATAAAGATTCATACATGTATGAGTTATGTATCATGGTCACATCTGACTCTGGATCATATTAGGCTTCCCAAACAGGCCTATAACAGTGTCACTTCTGTTGTTAGAAGAACAATATAAGTCAGCCATACTGTTACGGTCCCAGGCCTTGGCCTTTGGAAATGTATTTGAATTCCTGTGTTTGTTTGCAACCAGGTGATTGTCTGGCTGTCTGGAACCCAACAGCAAGTACCTGGTAGTGCCATGACCCGTCTGCGATTGGCTGGCTGTGTCATCACCTGCCTGTGACCGGCCCAATCATCTGACAGCCACTGAGAGCTCCACTATTTAAACGGGCTGCAGAAAGTCATTCAGGGCAGCTTTGGTTGTGTAGACCGGCTTGCCGAGTGACGCCTTTGGACTTGTGGTTGTGTGTTTGCTAACCCTTGACTTAGGTTAACCTCTTTTTGAAGGCTGTGGAAAAGCCTTAGGTGGTCTGATTTTGGTCTTTGTTCTTTGTTATCGTTTTGTGAATGGCTTTAGGTCTTAGGTTTTATTGTTACAACCAAGCACTAGTATGGCTCTTTTGTTGGCATTTGGATTTGAGTTTCTTTGTCTTTTGTTTTAAGATTTTGTTCTTTTTCTTTTAGTCCCATTTTTGTTGTTGTTTAATAACCCCTTTACCTTTACAATATTATTTCTTGTCTTTAATGTTGCCACCCCTTTTCCCCTAGCAGAGCCGGGGTTGTAACATGTACCCAGAATGGGCTTTAATGCTACCTATCCATCTCTGAACTTAGATTCCTTCATCCATGAGCCATACGCTGACAGCTTCTGGTCCACTCTCATCTTTCGCATTGATGACATCCAGCACATGGTTATGAGGTTACCCATCTATCCTATTTTTTAAGTGACACTTGACGATATTTTTAAAGTATAAGGTAAAATGTATTTTACCACGAAAACAATCAAAGAATTTTTACATTGTGCTTCATTGTTAATAAGTATTGTAAAGTGCTTCACAGGAGAAAAAATGAATGTATGTATGATAAATTATATTAGAAATACATTAAATACGCAATTATGTCATTTTTTTTAATAACATTTTTGGACAAAGATATTGAGGAGTAATAATTTGCAGAAGAAAACAAACAAAAGACAAACACCAGAATTTCACAGTAATTCTTGAAATTTGTTTTCTGGAGAAGTTGAAGGAGAACAACATCTGCACCTGTCTTCTTATGTGCTTTCTTATTTGACATGCAGGGATGGTAATATAGGAAGACAATAAGAAAAGATCTGTTTGACTGTTATGTGGGGGCCGCCAAAATAGAGTATTTCACCGAACAATCAGGACTAGCTAGGTCAGAGCTTTATGTTATGGTTATCCCCATTTTTGTAGGGCAAGGGATGCAGGCAGCATAAAAGCACTATGTGGAGCAGACAGAGGGAGAAAGGGCAAACTATTTTTTTAAAGCTCTATTTGATCTTTATTTTACAGAGAGTCCCACTGAGACATGCAGTCCCATTTACATCCCAGTTATATTTACTGAATAACCCAAAAAGCAAATAGGTACTTTTTAAAAACTACAAGTTGTTTAAGACAATTCTTGAATCGTCAGCTGCATAAATTTGTGCTGAATACACAAATCTAATTTTATTAGTCTAATGTTGTCAATCTAGTGATAATTGCAGGTTAAAGAGACCCCTGTCCTTTATATTAGAGTGCAAATTCAGAGCTCAAATATAAGAAAGATTCTGCAGCTGCTTTTACACATACAGAGGAGTCCAGAAAAGTTGTTGAGATGTTCCAAAGCATGTCCAACACAAATGCCCCCAAGATTTGCTCCAAACTTTCTACAGAGTTGGTCCATCAGGTCTCCTGGTAAAATCTCCAGATATTCAGAGGTTGAGACAATGTATAAATGTATCAGCAAATAGCCCGGACTTCAGACCTTTCGCTGAGTACATGAACATGTGTGTGTGTGTGCTGAAAAGTGTATCCATTCTGTTGACCTGTATGCTGCTTTGTCTCACTCAGGAGATTCATCTGCCATTCTCAGTGTGTTGGAGAAAATACACAGCAATTTCCATAGGATTATTTCTGCATCTTGTGCCACCTCCTGCACACTCGAGGCAGCAGTTTCTCAACATTACAGTGGAAAAACTGGAGAAACCAGCTGCAAGATCCTCGTGAGATCTGGCAGCTGAGATGGCAGTTTTTCACAGACAAACATAAATGAAAACTCTGACAGTTTTGATACATTAATTGTAGCCTCCACTATGAAAGTGCAGCTGTATTTAGGCATGTGCTGCTTGGATTAAACTCTAGTCTCTGGATGTGAATAATAGAAAAGAAAACAGCTGTTAACATGAAAATGCTATATTTTCTTAAGTTTCTTTTTTTTTTTTTTAAATCCCCACCCTCATATGAGCTCACCAGAATGAATCTTATTACCATTTTATGATTTCTAAAAGGGTCCTGTCTCAATGGTGGAGGGTAAAGGTTAGGCAGGAGCTTTTCCAGTTTTAACTGGTACAACTATCATAAAGAGTTAAGATCAGGACATGTTTATAACCAAACACAAGAGGGTGGTATCTTGTTTCCCCAGATGAAAAGAAGGAAAGAATGATTTGTTGTGTTGCTTAATGAACCTTTACATGACTGGGAAGAGCTTACATCAACAGTCACAATGGGTAATGGATAGTTTTCAGTTTATGAAGTAAAGAGGAAGGAAATAATAGAAGCAGAAGAGTAATTGAAGCAACCAGTGAGGAAAAAAATAGTAAAGCTAAACTCCAGTCTGTCCTTACAGGCTAAATTATTTTCAGCTGCACGTGTCTGCAAGGATTTACATCAACCCTCAACTACTTGGCATCATTTTCTGTTCTGAGTGACCTCATAAAACGCATAGGGGTACCTGAAATAAAAATATATTTATATATATATCTGACACACTATTTTTCAGCCTAGGCCCACCCCTATCCATAACTTTCCATATGTTGTCATTGTAAGCAGGTGGGCTCTATCACCTTTTTAAAAAACCCAGTTTTCTCTGTTGTACAAAAAAGATCAGAAACCAATAGTGGTACTCTAAAGGCTCCTCTGTGAGTGTGAAAGTGTTAACATTGACTAATGGCACAGTAGCTGAGGACATAATGAAACTTTAGCTTACAAAACAGTTACACGGAGAAACTTTGCAGTCTATAGCATCTTTTGCAGCTGATACCATAGATCAGCTCTTTTGGTTTGCAAGGTAGGCTGTTTGCACTGATAGCCTACATTGGTGGATGGATAGATGAATGAATGAGTGGGTGGATGGATAGTCCTTAATTCATTGCTTCTATATTCTATAAATATACGTTTTAAGCCTGTAGTGTGTGAATAATACGTTTACAAATGTTAACAGTAACTTTTTAAATGAATGTGTGGCATAAATATGCCAGCCAGTTTCTTTACTCTGTTGTTTATACTAAATAATAGCTGCACAGCTCCCGTGATTTCGGAGGACCCTTAAAAGACTGCACCCCCATAATTCATTCACGCTGCTTAAAAGTACCGTCCACTTGAGCGCGCATTTTCCTCTGCGAGCTGTTGAAACGGGGCAAGGTTAAAAAAAAAGAAAAGATAAAAAGAGGACTGCGGGTGTGCTTTTAAAAGACCAGAGGAGACTATAAAACTGGTTTCATGCCCGCTGCTGGAAAGAGAAGGAAGGATATGAGCACGGACAGACGGAGGTAGGCAGAGCACACACAGAGAGGCGAGGACAACACACACTTTAGTGTCCAAGGTTCACTTTCAAAGGAGACAAACGAGAAGCGTGAGTCCTTTGCGTGTGTAGTTCTCCGTAGCTCCCTTAGGACATAAAGAGTTGCTCTTGTACAAATGAGCCTGTGTCAAACATCATTATTTCCAAGTGTGTAATTTTTTATTTCCGTGAAAAGGATGAACGTCCTCTTCAGTCGACCCGGTGCAGTTTGACACATCTTCACTCCGAGCTGGACTCACCAGATTTCTAACCGGAGCAAGTTGGACACGTTAAAAACTTCCCTGGCCACACTTTTGATGCCACAGAAATGGGACCGCAACATCGGGAGAGCGTGTCCGCACTATGCAGAAAAAGTTTGCTTTGGACTGTGCTGCTCCTCTGGTTGGCCTCGTTTGTTAACGGGACCTGGAAGACGGGACTTTACAAAACATATTCAGCCGGGACGCAGCTGAGCGGAGACCAGGCAGCAGCCGCTCACACCTCAATCTATCAGAAAAGGTAAAGATGCACTTTTATATGGCCTCTTCGTATCATTAAGGTTTGATAGTTGCTACAGGCCACTAATCATCAAATGTGTCTTGTTGTATGAAATGACCACTCCAGCCTACTTTGAACTTTTATGAGTCTTTTATTTAGTGAATGACTCTGCAGAGCTACTCCCATCTCCATCCATATACCAGCTCCTATTGTCTTCCTGACAGCTGGTTTCCTTTTTCCTGTGTTGGCAGCACACATTACTCTGCTGAGTGCGGTCCTTTTGTTGGCCCACCTTTTCTCTATATGCCTTCTCTTAGCACCTCCACCCTCTCCGAGGTGTGTTTTTTGCTCTCCTTGCAGCAGAAGATGTAGCAGCAGTTCCGTCATCTTCTCAGTTGACGAGGGAAATGCCTTTTAGAGCCCTGGTCCATCCATAGAAATCCTTCTTTAATGAGAACAGGGTCATAAGAATGAGGGAGCATCGATCTGTATGACTTTATTGGTCAATGAATGAAACAAAGAGGATGAGATGGTTCTCATGTAATGATTGATCTTCTGTATAACAGCACAGTTGTTGATGAGTCTTTCTCTGAAGGAGTCTCTAGACTAAACACAGTCAACCACAGCTCTGCTACACTGTTACTCATTTTAAAGCCAGGCCATCTTGTAATGATGAGAATGTGGTCCCCATCTAATAAATATTTACACTGCCACATTGAGTGTGTGTGGGCTGAAAATGGCTGGAGGCAGTGAACCCCTCTCTCTGATGAGGGTGTGTCCAGGTAGCTTTCGGCGGCCCCCCAGCCTGCATCGCTCCACTGGCTCACCTCTGTGCTCAGCTCCCTCCATCCATCACGGCCAGACATTTGCGGACAGGTTTACTAAATAAGAGCAGCTGGGACTTCACTGCATCCCGATTTGTTTTGGGAAGATTTAAGTGTTTTCGGGTGGGGAGGGTAGAATAGACAGAGAGAATGCTGCTGGTCTGAATCCTCCACTGTCCTCAGAGGGGTCTGGTTTTAGGTGGCATGCGATGAGCTGAATGTCTCAGTCCACCTGCTGTCTGACCTGCAGCACTTATGGTGAGTTTACAAAAAAAAAAAAAAGCATACACGGGAAGATTTTCATTCCAGCTGACTGGGAAAGAAATATATCACAGAAGGACCAACAATTTCCTCTCGCACCGACCCTGTCTGATTACAAAAATCTTAGGAGATTAAGATTTTTTAATGACCATGTTAGCACAGTACACTGAGGTTACTGAGGTAGATGATTCTTCACTTCTTTATCCTCCCTCGGAGGACTTGTCATGGTCTGACAAGCAGTCTGAGCCCTGTGGCCACCCTCATTCCTTCCCTATCTTAACCAAATCCATGTTCTTTTTAAGCATGGGAATAAAAGCTACTGAGATTCCAGTAGGACAATAGTTGGATAGTTTTAGTGGGCTTCAGTTTGTCCTTTCATATAACTTTACAGTTTGTTCAGATGGAAACATTGGAAAGATGCAGGAAGGCTCTATTTTGTAATCAATGATTGCGGATCAAAAGTCAGCATACTTCATCATGAGTTTAAAGGAGTTTTCTGATTAATTACCATTTGCTTGACTTGCTTTATAAAACGAATCAAATGAATCAATCAAATGAATCAATGATGGTTATAGCTTCTGTAGTGGGAAAATAATTAGCATTTGTTTTAAATCATTGATATATCATCAGTTTTTGACAAGTGTCTGGACAAAAGCAGTCCAAGCATACCCTCCCCCATGCCAAAAACATTCCTTGATGGCAGTGGCCTCCCCCAATGGGACAATGCTCAAGCCGTTGACCCAGCTTTGAAACTCCACAGATCCCAGCCTACAGCTGCAGCCTGTAGGTCCTAAAGTATCTGCTGCCAACATCTCAGTTCCAGACACCTCACGACAAGCCTTAAAGTTTTAGATCTCATTTTCAAATAAATCACAATATGATGAGATTAATAACTTTTCAGGTGATTTTTGGCTGTTTGGAAGAAGACTTATTATGCATAAGGAGGAATGAAAACAACACTTCAAATTGCATCGGACCTGGCAAACAATATACTAAAGATTAAAAAGACATCATTCACTAGCTGATTCCAGTGTGAGCCATGAAAGAATAACCTCACATACTTTACCAGCATCTTCCCAGATATGATATAATATCACTGATATATTTATGAATTAAAGTAAATCCACAACAGCTTTATTTATTTTCCTTTAGTAGATGTCCATACCAGTTGTTATTTTTTCTCTTCCTCCACATTAAGGCCTCAATGTGACTAATCAGGTTTGCTTTCATTTACACTGTTCACTCATAGGCTACTCTGGTTCTCTTTGTTTCTCCTAACCTGCAGGTTACAACTCCAGGAATGTAATTTCCTTTTCTTCATTAATTTCTCCTTTGTCCTTGTCATTTGTTGGTGTGCCACATTAATCTTATGCCTCTCCTTTGCCCCAGGAGACCAACACTGCTTTATAATTTTATTTTATTTCATCTCCCCTTTGTCGTCCGAAGTGTCCTAGTATGACCTTCATGAAGAAATGTTCTAACTTCCCTCTCTTTTTCCTCTTGCCTCTTCTCCTCTTTTCTATTTTTCTTCAGTCTGGCCATTTGCCACATCAGTCTTTTGTCCTTTATTCTCCAAAAGTACTTTCCCACAGACAGAAATCTGAAGAAATTCCTTTGGATTTCTATCCTTGCAACAATTCAAACATATCTTTGAGCACGCAGCTTTCCTCCTCCTACTGTACGTGAATGGATGTTTGGAGGAGAAGGACTTACTGAGATGTTATTCTTCCAGAGTCTTATCTGCGTTTTGCCCTCATCAACCCTCTTGTCAGTTGACACGGCTTTGCCTCCCATGCTCTTCCTCCTCACAGTCTTCTGCTGAAAGTCCACCAACTCAGTAGCATAATGGGAAAAAAAAAGCAGACGGGGTGAAATGAGGGCACACTCTGTAAGAATGCAGCATATAAGGTTTTTTCTTTTATTAGCTTACTGTCTACATTTGCATACATTACATTTAAAGGGTTGAGCTTTCTTTTGTTTTGCTCCAATGTCTTCCTATTTGGCGTCTGTAGCGTTGAGGAACAGATGGGACAAAGCTGCGATTTTTCTGGATTTCTTTCTTAATGGTTGGCTGTGGCTACATATGACTGTGATGGTTGATGATTTATTTAGCTTGGGCCCAACATTCAGAGTGTGCCATGTGTGCTTTGAGACCTGATACTCACCGAGGGCCTGCTTGGTGTTTTGCCAGTGAAACAGCATGGTGCTGGTGGGCTTCACACTTCATAACACATGGGTGCCTCGGGTAAGAGGAAGGTGTTGACTATAAAACATTTAAAAGTGAAAGACTCAGCGTGCTGAACACCTGTGTTCCTTTGTGTACAGGCGTTTTTAGCAGCTTGCTGGTTGAGGAAGAGAGTCCATGATGTTGCCTGCATCCAGTAGATACAATTTTTTTTAAACATGAAAGAGATTATCTTTAAATTTACTTTTTATATGTAGAAGGCTAAGTGCTCTTTTAAATAACTTGTTTTTATATGTCATATTATTCAATAAAAAATAAAATATTATTCATAAATTATTATTTAGCCAGTTGTGTGTATGATATTTTTCAAACCACTCAAGAAATTGTAATTAATATGTCAGATGCTCTTGTTATTTCATTCACTGAAGCAACTGCATTTGTCATTTCCTTTTTGTTAATTGCATATGTGCAATGCAAAGAGATGCAGAGACCATAAAACCCACCTCCCACATCTTTCCATGTACCCCCTGCTGACAATCTTGGCTGTTCCCAGGTGAAACCTGCTCTCCGCCTGGGAAACTCAGATGTTTATCTGCTGGGTCTGGAGGATAAGTGGTAGGGAGGAGTCAGGGTACAACCACTGACTTCCCTACCACCACCTCCCAGCTCTACATGACCACAGTTCCTTCAAAGTCAGTGAGGTTTTTATTTCCAAATCAGGAAAAGCAATCATAGGGAAATTATATAGATTCATTTTCATTTTTGTAGCCTCACAGCAGATTGATATAAGATACATTAATGTCGGACATGTATTTATATAACATGTTGCAGATGAATTCCCATAGAGAAGTCTATAATTAATTCAGATTGTGCTGTAGTTTTGCAAAGTTCAGCCCTTCTCTGTAGTGCCTCCAATATGTTGTTTATATCCCAAATGTTATTATTTGAAGTTTCCAGAAAGCAGCAAATAAAAGAAAACTATCATTGTAGTGCAGGCTTAATGAATTTTACACCAGTAGAAAAGGTCTAAATCACTTAATAATTCAAATAAAAATTATGCCTGCACAGACTTTGCACAGGCATTTATAGAGGTGCTTCTGCTCACTGACTCAGGTCTGTGTGTGCGGCCACCACAACATGTGGGGATTGTTAAAGGGAGCTCGTTGAGGGCTGCTTCACATCCTTTGCCTTTGGCGGTTTCCTTTAGTGTAAACTGTGTCTGATACACGCTAACATATGGTCTCACATATTGACAAACAGACTTTGGCGGGAGGGAATATCCCACTATTCTTGCAAACCCACTGGCAACACAACACACACAGTGTATTTTGTGCTGCTGGCCTCACAGTCGGCTTTGTGGTTTCTAGTGCTCCTGTCTTTACATACAGTGGTTGTATCAAAACAGGCCTTAGTAATTGTTTCCTTATTTATCTTATGTTCTGATGTATATGATGCAGGTATTCATGCATTTCATTGTTGATAAAATAGATGTTGTATTTAGTAGCTCACCAGTCTTACATAGTTTTCCACAAATTAAAGCCAAGTGTTCAGTGTTAAGTTGCAGAATGAGATAAAAGTTGGCTTTAAAGCTAAACTTTTTTCAGAAACATCTCTCCTGTACTTTCAGGAAGAGGCATCTGCTCTCGTTAAAAGGGGTCTCACTAAGGATTAAACTAAACCATGTAGCTCTCATTCTTCTAACAAATGAATCAGGTTTTATATAACTTGATATCTTTTCTAATATCCTACTGAGATATTGGTCAAATATAACACTTTGCCTCTGGGGGCTTTAGAAATAGCTGCTCTATGATCACACCTCATTATTAGATCTGTATCTCTGGTCTTCATGTAAGCTTTTTGTCCCTTGCAGTTTTTTTAACAGCTTCAGTGAGTCTTGACAATATCTTATGAAGCCTCTCAGGGAAGGGAGTGAGCTTGTGACCCAGTGGTAACCTGCAATGAAAACCTTCATGTTTGTTTAAGACCATGTCGTTCTCTTTATGCCCTCCTGAAGGACATCACCTCCTCTGAGACTTAATGCAAAAACAAATGTTGACAAGAACACAGATCTTAATGTAAATATACTCCTGTGAATCTTGTAGCTGACTAAAAAATTGGGAACATTGTAAAGAAGTCCCAAAACAAAAGGGTGGAGGAGGGAAGACCACAGCATGCTAAATGTAGCTGTGTGGCTAATTAGCTTTTGTGGGCATGCTATATGACTGCATTTGTTTGAAGGTATCTTTCCTGTGTTAATTTGAAGATGTAATTTTCTATCTGAAATTAGTATTTAAAAAAATGTGAAAATTATATGTGAAAACTAAATTAAGGCATTAATTGCAGTTTATGTGTTTTGCACTGTATTTCTTCCCTTCATTAGTATGCTTCTCTGTTTAGGAACTGGTGTCCTCATACAGTCACTAAGACCGTGACCTGCCAGGTGCAGAACGGGACAATCCTCCAGCGGGTTTACCAGACATGTCGCTGGCCACAGGGATGCTCAGGAGGCAGGTGAGGGGCGATGGGACTTTTATAACACTCTTCTTTAAAGATAAGAACCTTAGAATACCAATCCACTGTGGAAGCTTCATTTTTTAATCATTGTTTTTTATATTAAGCATTTATTCACTTTTTTAACACGTGAGATATTTCTTTTAGCATCACTAATTGTTTCTACGACTTCGTACTATGGCCACATAATAGTACATAGGTAATTAATCTGGGCAAGTGCAACAAAAACAAAACAGCAACACTAATTTCATCTTCTCATTTGTAATTTAAAGTTTGAGAGGAGTTAGTACCTGCCTGGAAAAAAATGTTAGTGTCATATTTTATCAGCTGCCCTGTAATGTATGCTGTAATGTAATGTTGGTGACCTCACTGCGTTGGGGCTTTGCAAACGTACGTCTGCATGTTGTAGAGGATCGCTGCTTCTTGTTGGCACTCTCATAAAAATGTTGAACAATTTGAGGTGTGGACTGCTTTTGACTGTATGGGTGCTGATGTTGGTCCTTTATCCTTAGTCAGTTTTGGTGTAATACAGAGGTCAAAGATCCCTTTTTGTGGTGGAGTGAAACAATCTTTTTATACAATCTGATTCATTGTCAATCAATGGGTGCCGGAGCCTGTCCCAGCTGCTATCAGGTGACAGCCAGGGTGCACCTTGGACAGGTTGCCAGGTAATTACAGGGCCAAGGCAGAGATGACCAACCACAGATTCAAACATTCATTGTCTAGTGCAGTTCTTGCATGCAACAAACCATTTTGTTCATTATGTTCAGGAACATGTTCAATCAACATTCAAGCTAAATGTAGTGGCATTTAGATTTTGGCAGTAAAAAAATATCCGTTCTGCATTAGTTTTTGTAATGAAAAAATATTTACTTCTATCATTTATGTCCATGTGATGGCTTGAGATTTTGTGTATATTTTTCAGCTACAAGACAGTGATCAGACCTTCGTATAAGATGGTGTACCGCACTATTACTTCTCTAGAGTGGAAATGCTGTCCAGGATTCAGTGGCACCGCCTGTGAAGAAGGTAAGTCAAGACAGAAGAACTTCCACATACTGATGAGCAATGAAAAACAGAGTTTGGGATTACACCACCATCCCACCGTTGGAAATGGTTTAGAGAAATCAATGAACTCTCTATTTTTTTTTTCTTTTTGCCTTTAACTACTGCCTTTCCTCTGCTGTCCGACTTTCTGTTTGGTATTTTAATGCCTTCAAGCTCACTTGCTTATCTTTATTCCTGCGTTGTGCATTGCTGCCTCATAGCCTGAATTCAGTACATGCTTTCCAATGTGCTTGCGCGAGTCATTCTTTAAAACAGGGGTGATTTCCATTAGGCTTACATAAGGACGCTTCTGTCCTTTAAATGAAGTTAGGAAATAAGATCCCTCTGCCTCTGCTGGGTGAGTCAGATACCCCAACTTTATTAATCACTTTTAATGTCATTATTCCAAAAGTAAATGTACCACTAAGAGTTTGTTCTTTTCTATGGTTTTTCAGTTTTATGATCCAGCTGGAACAAACTCTTCCTCCTCTTAAAGTGACACGCACTTCTGTTTTCATTTTTGGACTACAGTAGCTGCGCCCCCCCACCACACACACACACACACACAAAGTGTATAATGACTTCCTTTGGCACTAATCCGCAGGTCTCTGCAGTCTGTGGAGAGGGGTGGAGTGTCTGTTTATGTCGTGACCCAGAGCTTGAATGGGTGTAACATAAATTGTCAAGCTGTGTAACACAAAGGACAATAAATGTTTACAGTGGTACAAGTGGTCACTTTTTGTGGTGCTGAAAACTGGCTATATAACTTTTTTATGCTCCCACTGCCAGGTGAACTAAGAACAACTCTCAGCCGTCCCACTGGCTGTGGTCTGCTACAGAGTGATTTAAATTACATAAATAACTCAAATTGTCAAACTGTCTGAAAACTACCCTCATTTAAAACTTACCACATTCTCAAAGTAAAAAGAAAAACGCTGACTGAAATTGCAGACTTTACTTAACAAAAGGAGAGAAACATAAAGTGAATCTGGGAGGAAATTATCCAATTAAGTTGTTGCCGGAGGAGATTCCCCTCCAGTTGTCATGGCAGCAGGGGGCTGTCAAACCAGTGGGGATGCCGGGATTAGCCACTTATCTGAGCGTCGTTCCGGGTGGCTCAGATCACAGGCACATTTGAGTGGAAGTGACAGGCTCCTTTCACAGGCCTTTACTCTTCAGCACCATGAATGCCATCCAGGGCCACCGGCGCTTTGTTCTGCTTCTGCCATGTGAGCAGAACCTCTTTCCAGCTCTGAACCTGATATCCCACCACCGTCTGCCTCACTCTGCACTTCAAGAAATAAAACTATACTACCATACAGGCAAAACTGGAGTCCAGATCATGCTAAAATCTGTTAACACGGTGTTGCCAAGTGAAATTAAAACTGCACTTACAGTTCATTGCATGTAAGTGTTAAAACCAGTTTCTAATTACTTGTGTGTGGTTCCTACACACAAGTATTAGTTCTGTTAACAGGTACATAGTTTTATTAATCTCTATACATCTCATTTTGTTTGCAGATGGCTATGATATTGAATTTGAGTTTGGCTGATTGAACAAGGCATACTAATCAAATGTACCGTGTAAAAGAACAAAAACTACCATTACAGTTTTAAAAATACTTTTTCTAGGTGAGACATTAAAAGCAAGTAGTTCCCAGGATGTGTGCATCTCTGCAGATGTCGTGTGGAGTTTTATAATATACTTTTGCTCCCATCATTATGTTTCCTCTGTTTGTCTGTTTCTCACAGACTGTGGAAATACTGTATTATTCGCTCATGTACTCACACTATTAGCTCTACCACTCTTTCACCCAGCCACCCCAAAAGCCTCCGGCCATGTCTGGATCCCAAAGCCAGCCTGCTTTACAGCAGATCTCAAAAATGTCTCTGAGGGTTTTTTAAGGTTTAAAAGGAGAAAGGGAATGTGTTATAATTTGCAAGTACTGTCACTGATATATTTTCAATCTAGATGAGAAACTTTGTTTTCTCTTTTGAACCTATGTTCTCTCCTTTCTGCCTGTCGGTCAACATATGTAACTGAGCAGTAAAGAAAACATATCCATGTTTAAACTATTTGCTTCAAAAGCCAGAGCTATAGTGCACAGATGATAGATCATAATGGCCAGAGATCCCCCCATGTTGTCCTCTAGACATGCAAACTCAGAGCAAGAGTTCCAAAAGCAAAACATTACAACACACCCATACTGATAAACAAACTTACTCAGTCAGAGTGCAAGACAACACTGCATGAGACAGGGACCTTTCACATTTACTCACCAGCTCTTTCTTCTACACTCCAACCTCTGGACTTGGCTTGAATTCCAAGCCAGTTGTGTAATTACAGGACCTAATTGTTTTCTATGAGGTTTGGGAGATATTGTCTTACTTTTGGACCAGGAACACAATGGCCTTTATCACTGATTGAGCCAGGGGGAAAACAAAGGGCTAAGTATTTGCAGATGGAAGCTCTTTCATAGCCTGCCAGAAACAGGGATTTAATGTATGCCTGGTTGACTTTGGTATTCCAAGTAAGTAAGCGCTCGTTTTCAGTTGGGTTATCTTAACTTATGCTACATCAGACACAAATTTTAAAAATTGTACCTCATTTAAAGGCAATTTTGTCATGAGAATATCAAATTTATCCCTTAAAAACAACATTATTTTATTTTAGCTGGCTCTTGAAGACTCATAGAGGTTAACTGACATACAGTACAGCAGTGGAGGTGACCGCACACTCAGCAGTCATGTTATCTGTACATTTTCTTAAATATTTTTTACTTTTTCATTCATTGTCTGTACTGCTTAATCCATTACGGGTCACGGTTAAGCTGGAACCTATCCCCTGCTACCCACCACACCACCGTGCAGCCCACTTTTTCATTCCTATTTGCTAATTATGACAGATTCCTAAAAGCGTGAAGGCGACACTATGAGACAGCCGCTGACATGTGGTTCTTCATTTAATTCATTGAGGAAGAAGCTTAAAAGAAATATGGTTGCAGCTTATCGCAAGAGGAGGCTACCATGCAGAAATCATATAGGTGAATGTAGACTTGAATTAGCGCGGCTGTCAAAGCTCTGCCACGGGCATGGTGGTGGTGGTGGTGGGGTGGGTGGTGGTGTGTGTGTGTGTGTGTGTGTGGGGGGGGGGGGGGTGTCTCTCTCTCACCGCCAAGTAGAGGCTGTGGTTTTTGGGCCACAATTACGGTATGGCTGGGAGGCAGAAGCACGCTGTCTGTAATAAGCCACAGAAATGTAATCTGTGTTTTCACAGCTCAACGCGGCTTATCTCAGGCCTACACACTAAACCTCGTGATTTAAACATCAGTCAGCTGCAGCTTGCTATTAGTTAGGAAAGAGTGGGAGTGTGTGGACGCTGGTTTACAGTATTTGTCTGCCAGAGTCTATGTGTGGGTGGGAGAGCGAGGCATTGAGGATTTATACAGTGAGGGATGCAGCTGTTCAGTGTGATTAGTTGCTTTAATGGCAGCAGCCTTTAGTAGCTGTGAGTGGAGGGACTACACCCTGAGGTCAAAAGAGAGGGGGCTGAGCAAGGCAAGGTGACCTCCACTCCCACTCCTGTCAGACCACACAGAGCTATGCTGTCAAAATTGCAATAGAAACTTAACCACCTTTTCATTTAACCCCTCCTCTTTTTTTCCCCAGTCACATTCCTGTTTGCATTTGCAGGTGTTGTGTACTTAAAAAAAAAGAAAACTAATTTGATGATCTTTTATTTATTTTTTTTTGCTGCACCCGCACCCAATATTATTTCTGCATTCAGAAGATGAAGTCTATGACTCTGCATCAGTTGCATTCATGACAGGTTGAAGCCAGAAAAGGCCATGGCAGCTGATATTCATAGTTATGGAAATAGCCAACGCATAAGCACCGAGCCCAAATTGGAAGCGGCTGAAGTTAAACCAAACTGGTTGTGAGACCCAGATGAGATTAGACATGGGAGCGTCCAGCCCTTTTAGCCCTTGCTTCTCGACTCTGGGGAATCATCCTGATGGTCATTAATTACCAAAGAACAGCACTGAAAACATCAACCAGCCAAACCCTAAATATAACTTAAGCAAATAGAGGAGGAATTCTCTACTTCTCTTCTCCTGTCCTTCCTTTTTTCTGCACCATCATGTGTTTTATTAAAAAGTTCTAGTATTTGCAGAGGGTTTATAAAAATACCAAAATTATATTTCATAGTACGGATTGGTATCTAAATTGTATTACAGACCAATAATTATGAGACTATTTCTATTGCATGGATGAAATGTTCCATGCAAACCACATACAGAGCACACACTGTGAGGCAAAGTGATTGCAGGCTGTGATATGATAAGACTTCTAGACATTGTCTTCTTTTTATTTTTAATCCAGGAGCAAAGGAAAATTACACAATGGTAGGGTATTTTCTCATGTATCCAAGTTGTATAAAAGGCATAATAAATTACATTAACTATCCTTTTTATTTAGTCTGCACCTGATTTAATCACTTTCATTATTTGGCCACCTATATTCTTAAATTTAACTTCAGTGGTACTTTCTCTGGACCTTCTTTAAAATTTCATGTACACTTAGCCTTGAATCTGAGTTAGGTTTTATGTATCTGGCTCCTGGACTGGAAATGTCTCTTCAGCTTGCTGATTTATTTATTATTTCCCAAGACTTTCCCTCTGGAGTACATTGAAAACTGCTTTTCCTGCAGTCAGAGAGAAATAAAGCGGGCCGAGTCAGCAGTGCAAAAAAACTTTAAAGGATGAAAATAGATGTGCGCACACCCCACAAATACACAAACATGTAGGTCATGGCAGCTGGAGTATTCTTCTGTCCCCAATAAAGCTGAGGTATTTCCCCTCGCCCTGTTGTTTAAGTGGACTGGTGTGCCGACTGAGTGACACAAAAGCAGGCACTTTACAGCCCGACAGAGATGAGCAGGGAAAGAGAAGACACTCTCTTTCTGGTGGACTAAGTGACCCAGAGACAAAGCTTTTATCTCGCCGAATGATATAAAAAAAAATATACACACACACACACACGTGTGTG
>JBAMHW010000012.1:16914724-16924840 GCA_037177495.1 Rhadinocentrus ornatus | reverse complement strand
TATATATTCAATCCTTTAAAATCCACAAGCAAAGGTGTGGGCTCAACCTCCATTATCTCATCTCTAATTCACTTAGCAACTGATGTCATTAAAGCTGCATTAACCCGTCTGCTCCCTGCCTGTCAACATATCACCATCTCTTAACTTGCAGGTTAGGAGCGGCATGATGTTGGTACCGCATAACACAGCACTACTGTTCTTAGGTAGGCTCTGAACAGGTAATGAAACATATTTGACGTTTTGACATCAGTGCTGACACAATAGCAGCATTGATGTAACAGGCAGGCTCGGGTTCTCGCTGGTTCCCTACAGCTGATAAGTTCAGTGGACCCAGCTTCAGCCGGCAGCCCTCTGCAAGTTTGTATCTCCTATAACCCTGGATGTTTCAAACTACAGTATATAGACTGATATGTCATTAGTCCTGCCACCAAAATGAATAATTTTTTGCTTTAATCTACTTTCTTTAACGTAAAGTTTCATAAAGATGCCCTGATGCCTAGTTTAATTGCCAAACTCTGACAATCACTTAAAACTTGAATTTTTTTCCTTCCCCCATTAGATTATCAGAATGACCAATTCATAGACATGTTGACAGAATGGTCAGGACTTCTACATATCTTGAACCAAATTATAATTGAATTAAAAAATGTATCCATTTATCCATCCATTATCTGTACCTGCTTATTCCAGTACAGGGTCAGAGGGACTGGAGCCTATCCCAGTCGATAGACAGGTCATCAGTCTATCACAGGGCCAACACAGTGAGACGACCACTCACACTCATGCTAAGGAAAATTTAGGAACACTACTTAACCTAACAAGCATGTTTTTGGACCGTGGGAAAAGCTTGACTACTCGAAGAGAACCCACACATGCACGGGAAGAACATGCAAACCTGAACCTGGAACCATCTTGCTGGTGAAACTTGCTTTTAAAGAAATTTTGATTTTGATTTGACTGCTTTTAGTGATCTAATTAATCAAAAGTTGTCAAAAAGGAATTTAAAAAACAGCTTAAAATTAGGTTTTTGTTGTGCTTTTAAAGTGTAACCAAACACTCTGTTCAACCTAAAAGTTTTAAATTAAGTTTCATATAGGAACAAAGAAAAATCTTCACATTTGAAAAGCAGGACTTTGAAAATCTGGACAATGAATCAGTTATCAATTCACAATTTATGTTATCTCAGACGACTGAATGATTGATCTTTAGTTCCACATAAATTCATTCTTTCACACTCTTACATCATTCAGTTGCACGAGTTCCTGTAAATGCAATTATGTATCCCACATTAAAACACATAAATGACCTATACCACATCACTTTATCCACCACCCAGTAGTCCTGATGATCCAGCTGCTCATTTGTTACTGTTATAAGTTCATAAACATATACAACACCACATAAGAAAAGATCCAGTGTTGTGGCACAGTGGGTGGGGATTTTATGAACCAAAACTTAAAACCTTATCCACTCCAACATATACTAAAGCACAAACAGACCACCACATCACAGCTATCTTCTTGTGATGACATCATTTATGGCCTCTTGCCATCCAGCTTTTTTGAGTTTGGTCTCAGCTTTCCAGCCACTATACACAGCACTCTGGGCAAACCTGTATAATTTTCAAGGTTTTAGTCTGATTTTTGAGCTGTTTGTTGCATTTAGTGGCATATTCTCGTGTGGCTGACTCTGTGTTAAGCTGGGATGAGAGGAGTGGTGCTGATGGTTGTGATCCTGGACTGAAGACGAGTGGAGGTTTTGGATGAACTGTACCAGCAGTTAGTCTGATTGGAGAAATGCCTGGTTAGCTTTTAGAGCTTCGACCTGACAAAAGAGCTGGATTTTCTTTAAGGTGCCAAATATCTTAGCCATAAAAAAATGACCTCATGTGACTTGCAAAATAAGGAAATAGTATAAAGTTTTATCTGTATAGAGCTGCTAAAGTTTTAAACGTGTTATTTTTGGACATTCCATTACCTTGTTTAGATAGGAGTAGTGAATGGGAAACAAACTAAAGTGAGCATTGGAGTGGCATGCAGTAAAGTTTTAGCTGGCCAGGACTCAAATTAGGAACTTACATGATCACATGTCGACACCTGCGGTATGCACTGGAAGTGAAATAGATGTACAAAGAGTTATTGCAATTTATATAATGATCCAGACTGAGGTGAACCCAAAACTGAGGAATCTGTCAAAATTTGTTAAAATGTTTTTTAAGTGCACCCCCAATTTCATTACCTTCCTTGAACTTGATCTTGAGCTCCACTCTTGAATTAATTTGTGTTTTAATAATGAAAAATGTGTTTTTCTTCATGTTTTAATCTTGCAGAGCACCATGAAAAGGCTTTGTATATAAAAACATGCCATTTAAAAGAACAATAGTGCAGTCTTAAAGCCAATTCATAGTTTCAATGTCTGCTCATGCAGGAGGCCTTTGTAATGTGAATTTCATAATCTGCACGAGTAAACCAGGTCCCTTTGCGGCTGACTGTGTGCAGCCTTTAACCCAGTAGGCTTAGTGTGTTGACCACATGTGCATCTAGATCAATCCCCATTCAGAGAAAAAAACCCATCTCAAACAAATGAGCCAAGGAGCAGAAGAACATAAACTTTATTATTTAGTCAATGGCCCCCTCCCTGCATATTTGAATGCAATTGATACCTTAGATATGAAAGCCTAATTTTTTAACATGCATCCAATAAAGGAATCGAACCCTAATTTAGAAAATAAAGTCCTTTGTGTGACTGTTGTTAGAGTGCTGAGTGATTTATGTTCTACACTAATAGATCACATACTATAAGATATGCATCACTTCAAAAACAGCATCTTGAACGACATTTGCTGTTTTACAACTCCTCCCACAGTCCCAGCCGCTTTGGTTTAATTCAACTCGAGATGCAAACACCTCTCAGGTTATGGGCTGGAAACACAGGAGGCAAAGTCGCTCCTTCTCCATTAATTTTCTATGGAACTTGCGCGATGAGGCAAAAATCGCAGCCCTCCTCCAGTCAAGCGACAGGCGACATTTGTGCATGTGAAATGTTGCGCTCATTCACGTAGACGTGCAAACGGGTGCGTACGCGACGCAAGGAAATAGAAATATTTTCAAATTTTGTGAGTCACAACTAAATAATCCACCAGTACCCAGACACAGAGAGATAACACACGTTATAAACAAACATAACTTTTTTTTCTCGCTAAAGACTAGCGCTCAGTTAACACAGAGAACAACCTGGGATTTAAAGCCGCAGTGTGTAAGAATTTCTCCCATCTAGTGGTGCGCTAATATATTACAAGCAACTGAGTAGTGCTCTACTGGAACCTCACCGTTTAAGAGCGTTATTACGACTATGGAAGCCGCGGAGATTCATAAATGGGAAGTTCAAGTGTCCCGTCAAGTGATGAGGAACAGAACGATACATAATTATTATTTTTTTATGCCAATAAGTTACAAGCGTGCCCTTAATGTATTTAGTACCGAGCTACATCTCGTCACTATTTTAATCACGTGTCTCTCCCTGGCCTGAATGATGAGTGTCGTGAGGGTGTTGTAAACAACCTGGCTACAGTCCAATGTTTCGCCACCTCTGCGGACCTGTGGTCAAGCCACACCATAGAACCGTAAATGACGTGGATTTCAACGTGAAAACGAACAAGTTCTTTCCAGATCACACCGGGCAGAACATAGCTGCTGCTGGTCTGAGACAAACAATAGCTACTGGAACCTGGTGGAAAGAATCTAGTCTGTATTACCACAGACAACGCTTCAAATGACTATGACAGGAATTCTGAAGCAAAATGAGCTGCCTAGTGTCACAAAGCTTGGTCTTAGTTGGAGGTCGTGGGTCTTTGTGATGGCCGCCTAGGCAGCCACACACTGAGCTCGGTCTGGTAACTCCTTTTCTTTATTTCAAGTAATTCAATAGACACTTTATTTATAATATTTTTCATTTGTTTAATATCTCCCACTTTTATTAGTTTGGCAGGGTGGTTAACTAATTGGGTGCAGACTGTTAGTTAACTCATTCTTGTCACGTGGTTAATTTAGTTTACTTTCAGTTAATATGTATCTTCTTTGAGTTACCAGTTCCTGGGGAAGTTGCTGTGTGTGTGGAAGTCCCAAGCCTGCTAAGAGTCCCACCTGAGGTGAATCTCCTTTGATGAGGCTTCAGCCTAATTGAACTCATCCACTGAACAGAAAATAGTGGAAGAGGGGTTTAGATCTTCTATTGTTTTGTTAAACTTTATTTGTTCTTGTAGAATTATGATTATTTAGATTTCTGTTTCCCTAATGAGTTAAGAGTCTAAATTGTTTAAGTTTTGTTGTGAATTAGTTAAGTTTATTAAGTTAGTTGAAGATAGTTATGTTATGTTTTTCCCTCTTGTGTCCCTCTTGACCTCTTTTATGGGCCCAGAACCTTTACTTTGGAATTTTTATTTTTATTTTTTGTTAATTTAAATGTCAAAAGACTTTTTATTAAAAAAAACCCTCCTGTGCTCTCTTCGTCTTTGGCCTGGTCCCTCACAGTCTTCCAACAGGATAATGACCCAAAACACAAGAATAAAAACACTCAAGAATAGCTAAGAGTGGCCTTCTATGAGCCCTGATTTAAATCCTATTCAGCATCCGTGGAAGGAGCTGAAACATGCCGTCTGGAGAAGGCACCCTTCGAACCTGAGTCAACTGGAGCAGTTTGCTCAGGATGAGTGAGCTAAAATTCCTATTGACAGGTGCAAAAGTCTCATCGAGAGTTACAGAAATGGTTTTATTGCAGTGATTGCCTCTACAGGTTGTGCAAGAAAATATTAAGTTAAGGGTGCCATTATTTTTGTCCAGGCCAGTTTCATTAGTTTGTTTTTTAAAATGATTGTGTTGAACAACAGTTCAAAAAAATATGCTTGTCTGATTTTCATTGGTTTCATTTTTTAGTTTTAAGCTATTTTAGTGACCATCATGGGGTTTTCTTTCATTAACAGACAGGTGTCAACAATTTTGTCCATGTCTGTATGTGTGGAGTCTTCTCATTCAGATATCTACATAGCTACAAATAAATGTAATAATTTCTCTTTCTCTGAGTCACATTTGAAGAGACAAAAATACGCCCAACCAATGGTGCCCAAATAATGCATATTTTTTTGTCCAGGTCTGCAAACATAATGAGGCTTGTTTATTATTAAGTACTCTACATAAAATCTCAGTATGGTGTGACACTTCCTTTGTGTTCACCTGGAGAGATATCTTGTTGAGATCATTTCAGGAGGAAACAGTGATGTGCAATTGCTCTGGCAGTGGGGTCCAGGTCCATTTTTTAAGTTTGTGGCAGTGGTGGTGTGGCTAATGAAGCAATGTAAGGGCTCAGAGCCAGAGAGGCCCAATGGGGTGATCTCATTAACAACAGGACGTACCTCTAAACCCAGGCCCGCATTCTGTCCGCTCCAACTACCTCATCCAGGGGTGCTTTAACAGCCCCCTTACTTTTTTTCACATACAGACATGGACAAAATTGTTGGCATCTGTCTGTTAATGAAAGAAAACCCCATGATAGTCACTAAAATAGCTTCAAACTAAAAAATTAAAGCAATGAAAATCAGACATGCATATGCTTTTGTTCAACACAATCATTATAATAAACAAACTAATGAAACTGGAATGGACAAAAATGATGGCACCCTTAACTTAATATTTTCTTGCACAACCTGTTGAGGCAATATCAGCACTGCTGTTTTCATTGGACCCTCGCCACGACCAGAGTTGAGCGTAATGGTTCACCGTTCCTCCACCTCATTCAGAATTGTAAGTACAGTCCAGATAGGGTGTGTGTGTGTTCCTGCTTACTCAGTTGTTTATAGTCTTCTCAATCATTCATGCTGAGTTCACAGCTAAGGCCTGGCAGCAAACAAACACTTATGTTTTCACACAAGAAAATGTTTAAAGTACAGAAAATACCTGTTTCCCTCAAGCACAGACACGTACATCAATCTTGAACACACACACACATGACTGAGTATGATTCAACACTGGGTTGCTTATTAATAGCAACAGCGGTCAGGTCATACATTATCAGTTCCTGTTGTACTTCAGTCATATCACTGCAAGCAGAATGTTGGCTTTGCTGTGTGCTTGTTAGAGAGCATAAGAAGGCTGCTGAGGTCTTCCTTCACTTGGGACATCTTTGATACAGGGGGCTTGTAAAAGTTTGGGCATTGCTCATTGTTTAGCTGAATCAGTCCACAGCACTTAATGAGGCCTTTTCAAATTGTAATTTTCAAAACATCTGATGTTGAAATTTGTTCTGCGATTTCAAGAGCATTTTTTTGTCATGGCTCCTCTAATTATGCTCATTTTTACGTTTTATTGCTACACAGTAAAATAATGCACCACAACTCCAGAGTTTGTTCAATCTTCCTGGTGTCTGCTGAAGCCAAACTGAGGTTTTGCTTTGTCTTTCTAGTCATTTTACAAGCAGCCTTCTGAAAATGTTTTCTTTGTCCTCCATTTGATGAAGACTGTACCTGTCAATTGCGGCTTTTAAAATATATTACCAATTGAAGAAGCAGCTATCTAGTTGTTAAGGCAAGGTTTGGAGAATCAGGGTATTTACAAAGCTTTGAAATTTTTAAATTTGCATCACCTAAAAATTAAGCAATTTTTTTTTCTTTTTTTAAACATCTTAACAATTGGTAGCTAACAAGCTCTTTCAAGTCTGAGCTTTTAATGAATTATTATAAAACTAAAATCTCCTGAAAAGCCTCAGTATGGTCCTAATTTTTCATATAACAACTCAAAATAAAATAATTGATTTATTATTTTATTATTTTATTATTATATTTGTTATTTACTTTCTCACTACATTTTCTCACATTGGAACATGAACCTGTATAACTGATGGTAAATGGTAATATGTATAACTGATACAAAAGTAACACAGTGTAAAAATCCAGATAGTTCTTGTTCAAACGGCTTTAACATTTATTTTATGTTTGAGTTGTTTTAGATGGTGAAAAGTACCCTGTCATGTCTCCTATATGAGGAACTTTTAGTTTTGCTGACTTTCAGTCTGGAACCGTGTGATTCTGATATGTCTGGATTCATGCTTGTACAGCTCAGAGGATCTGGTATTAAGCCAGTGCCTGCACACAAATTAGCCTCTCAAGACTTTTTTTCAGAATGATTAGCCTCTTTGGACATCCCCCATCATTACATCCTATTTATAAAAGACCAGAAGGATTATTCTCAGTTAATGCTTTTTATATGAACCCTCCACTTTGCCTGTGTAAACCTAGCTACTCAAGTAAACAATGCTCTATTGAAGAAGAGTTACTAAATCTGCAGCCAGATGGGTCTTCGACCCCGAGACAAAGCGGAGAGTTACAGTTTGTCCTGAAAGTCTAAACTCAGCTCACAGCCCTTCTCTTCTGTCTGGCCTCACTCAGAGAGGGAGAGATAATCTATTCCTCTCACTCTATGGAGAAAGAAATGAGTATGTAAAATTAGAACAACTTCACTGGTGAAGAAGTGGCAAAGCAAAGTTGGGACAGGTTTCCCAATGTGCTGCCAGGTAGAAAAGGTGGAATGCAGGATGTTTTTCTTCCTTTCTTGTTGTCAGAAGCTGACATTTACAAATAGATGGGATGCCATTGTTGTTTTAAGCCAGACGAAGGAAAAAAATATAAAAGACATGAAGAGAAGGGAAATGAGGGTTTTTCTGGACTGGAAATGCCTGTTCATGTTACTGCTAAAAGGACAGAAATAATAATGATGATGAGCATCATTCATACTCTCCGTATGAGCAATAACCACAGTGTTCATTTTAGGTCATGCATCATATTGTAGGTAAAATTAGATTTGTGGGTTACTTGTCTTTGTTTGCTTAGACTGACCCGCTCACAGTTCACAGTGCACCGTTACCCCCTGGGTGTGAGTGGATAGCCATGGGGACCCCAAAGGGGTGAAAGGGCAGAGAATTGAGGGGTGCAGGGTTTGAGCTTTCCTGCAGAATAATAGCAAGTATTGTTCTTGAAATGGAAGAACTGTATTCAGACTATGATAGAATTTTTTTTGATGTAAGCATTTAGGGTCTGTCTTAAATTTCCGAGTCACCTCAAAGCTTGACACTTAGAGCACAATGTGCCTCTTTTAGCTCCAGCATATCAGTAAATTAACAGAATGACTAAAGGAAAAAAGAGTCCCTTGCAAGTGCCACAAGGTTTAAAGGGTGATTGACCAGGACATCTATAGGGAATTGTACTTTGTATGCTGTGGACTTGGTTTTCTTTTGTTCTTCACTGTTAGGTTGAAATCTGTGGCCATCACTGATAGCGACCAGAATACATCTAACTTACACAGTCAATGCTGAGGCATTATTATGATGAAAGCCTCACACACTCCCAAGTCCGTAAGAGGGCATGCTGGGAGATGAATTACAAGCACAACTCAGGATCATTCATCTGTCAGAGCAGCTCTTTCTTCCAAGATGGAATTCCTTTCCTGTTGCTGCACCTGACAGTGTGGAAACTGTAGCCTGAGCTACTGCCCGTTTACTTTTTGTTCTAAAAATGCATCTAAGTTTGCTGGAGCTTTTCATGAGGTTCTTGGTAAAGATCAAGGCAGTCTCTTCAACACTGAGCAGCCGCTCTCCTCGTTGACAGTGCCTGAAGGATCAGAGTAAGAGACTGTGCAACAGACGGATGAATGGCTATCATCAGCAGTTTGATTGATGTAGTTTGAAAAAGTTGTAAGCCATTGTTGATTAAAAGTGTTAAAAAGGGGATTGCATTATGGCTGCCTGGCTTAGGGGCTTTTTGGCTAAGGAATATGCAGCCATAGAAGAGCAGCATCATACCAAAGGCTAAAAAACGTCTTCCATATGACAAAATAAAATCCCCAGGCACTCTGCATCACTAATCACAAAACCTAAACATCACTGCCTCTTTCATAGAAGTTGTTAAGCCCACAGTTTATTCTTTTGAGTAACCTTGAATAAGAAAAAGAAAGGGCTGCTGGGTGACTGTCACCAAATTATCTTCATGTTTGAGCCACATAATAGCTATTTAGAGCCCTGTTAAACTGACTCTTATACAATAAATAACATGTATTGTTTTTAGATAGTCATATTACTTATTTTTCACTAGAGAGCTGGATCAATAAAATCTAGAGGCTTAAAAGGACGAAATGTTGAGGTGAGCTCTGTATGTATTGACATACTTTGTTTGGGTATAATTTTACATAATTTGTTCACATAAGTGTTTGCTTATTGGATCTAAATGGATTTGAATTTGTGGGCTTCACACTGTTGTAAAACTGAAATCTGTATTTGCTATTAGGCTTAGCTGACCTTGTGGGAATGTCTTCACCTAAAAAATGTGTTTATTTGTTAACAAAAATACTTAGATGAAGCTAACTTTACTTTTATGTCCCCATGTGTTTATTTGAATTATGATTCAGTCATGGTGTTGACAGATGCCACTGTTTTTTAGCATTTATCCAGTCATTATTTTTAAACAACAACTGTGTAAACTTCAAACTGTCTGTAATGAATAATAATAAAATCCAAGCAATTAGCTAAAACATTAAATGCCACCTGCCTGGCATTGTGGAAATCCTCCTGGTTCCCAAGGATCGTCCTGTGGCATCATGCAGCAAGTACTGAAAGTTGCAGAAAAGGGGTATCAGAGCCAGAGAGTTTAGTCTACTGTCTCTTAGATACAACTTATGGTGCCCCTGGACACATCATCAGTGATGAAATCTGGGATCACAGGGGGTTTCGGATCTTTCAACAATCAGACCCCCTCCTCCAGGCGACCCAGCCAGGGCTGACCAGGCCCCAGCTTGTGTCCAGGGAGCACTATCCTACTTGCCATGCCTCTCCCCTCTTGATCCACAACCACCTTGACGCAACTTCTGCTGCAACACCCACGGCCTCGGAAGGTCTCCACTTACGTCCCGTCCCAACCTCGATTCCAGCCTGAGCGACCTTTGGGTCACTGGACTCCCGGTATTGAAGCAGCTCCCTCGACCGGGAGACCATGAACTCCTTACTCAGGCTGCTTATAGGGAGCTTCAGCTTGTTGGTCTGCCCATACAGGGCGATACTGCTCAGGCTTCGTGGCAACCC
>JBAMHW010000012.1:16899301-16914624 GCA_037177495.1 Rhadinocentrus ornatus | reverse complement strand
GAAGTCGTTGATCCGGAAGAGACTCTCAGGCTGAAGTTGGCATAGTAGTCCAGGATAAGGTCTCTGAACTTCGTTGGAATATGATGTCGATTCAGTGCCTCTTCGACCAGCTTGTGGGGCATGGATCCAGAGGCGTTGGCAAGGTCCAGCCACAGCACAGCCAGGTTGCCCTTGTTCTCCCTGGCTTCCCTGATAAGCTGAGTGACAACACCTGTGTGCTCCAAACAGCCAGAGACCTTTGAAATCCCTCCTTTCTGGACCAGGTAGTTTATTTAAATAAACACTAAACTCTAACCGGAACCCAAAGCATCACATCACCTTAGTAGTAGTAAGCTGCAATGCCTGTTTTGACATTTTTTCATCAACCTCAAGGACCTGAGTTTGAGATCCCTGATCTGAAGCATATTTAAGATATTTGATTCACCTGACAAGAAAAATCAGTTCACCCTGTCTGTGCAACATAGCCACTGGTTGCATCAAAGCTCTGACAGCCTCCGATGTCTTTTATTGCCTAGCCAGTGCACAGAAAGAAGAATATCACATATGTTTGCAACAATAAGATCAGCTTTGAGATTCAAGGGCTGGATTTCATTTGTGAATTATGATGACTGTGACACTCCACCCTTAAAGCTGTGGAGAAAGAGTGGGTGACCTACTTTAAGTAATCAAACTGCTAAAATTACTTTTATGTTCTACTTGTGTGGAGTCCTGATGTCATGTGTAATTCTGTAGCTTTCATGGTTTTGTTTATAGTTTTATGTAAATGGGCGTATATTGACTTTTAAAGGTAGCTTTGCCCTAAATAGTTACTTCAGATTTTATATGTTTTATTAGTAGTTTAACACTCTGAAAATTAAACAGACACACTACAAAGTCAGCAAAATTGGCCCTCATGTATTGTTTGTAGATAGTGTTAATAAATGTTTTAAAAGCAGAGACAGAGGCCGAGTAAGAGGATGAGGAACTTAAAAAAGCTTCTACTGGTTTGCTTAACAACTGCATCTTGAAGCCATGTGAAAGTTTTTCTGGTCTGTGTTCTACTATTGCGAGTAAAGAAGATGATGATCACCCCCCCCAACACACACACACACACACTACCTGGTTTCACAGCTTGATATAATGTGGACATTGTCTGGATTGCAGTGAACCAGTGGACACATCCATCCAGTTTTTATTTAATGGAAGGAGAGATCAGGCCGTTCTTAGCCAAGGTCCGACTCACTGCTAAATATCAGAAAAATAAGAATACACACTCACACAAGGCAAATAGACAGACCCTGCACACGAGCTCACATGGGAGAAATATTTAGCTGAGACAGGCCAGATGTTTTATCTTAGTGTGTGAGAGTGTTCTGCTCCCTGTAAAGGAGGAGTGATAATCTCCAGGGTTTGGGGCTCAGCACTTCACCATGGCTGCTGTGACTGGGACAGGTCTGATAAATTACCCCCTGCTGATCATGGGGGGTCTTGCCTGTACACAATTTATGCATGAAAAGCCACAAAAGATGTTTCTAATGGACGTGTGACTTCTCCCTTGTGATTCTCGATGATAAAAACCTTATCTTCACCTCATGCAACAGTGTCTAAATAAGACCAATTGACTGTATGTGACGTATGCTGGAGCAAATATGATATAATCTCTGAAAAACAAAACTTTGTTTACATGGTGATTAATACTGTACTGATTATGATAGTATGTAACTAAAATACCAGCCAGTCATGGTAAACCATTCTCGTAGCACTCAAACATTCTTTAGTCTGAAATCTGCACTTACATTTCATGTTGTAATTTGGTTTTTTTACATGCTGATTTTTTCTGCTTAGTATAGATTGGATTTCTGAAACTGTTTGTGTTTATATTTACAGGTATTTCCTGACACTTAAAAATAGGGAAAAATCTGGATCATTTCAGCAAACAGATGCTATTAGCTTAACAAATCTAACACATATATGTAGCTTTAAAAAAATATCACTGGTCAATCTCAGGCAGCTGTATGTAATTTTTTTTTTATTTTATTTTTTTACCTGATTTCTAAGCCAAAAGACATTTTTATCATTCCTGTTGCTAAAAGTCATTTGACATTTAAAAAGCATGTTTAAAAGCATGTCAACAAAGTCCTTTGTTTTCCTTTCAAGCAAGTTTGTTTTTAAAAGAAATGGTTAGTTTCTTGTTGGATAGACATGCAAATTGTATTTTTCTAAAAGATTAAAAGCCATTTGTACCATTTTCAAAGAGATCCAAACCTCAAGTCTATTACATTTTTTGTAAAGTAATTTATTAAAGAATTGGGTAAATGCTAGACTAAACATAATTAAAGGAAACTGGTTTCTTTCTTTGTATTCACTTTGTAAAATTGGACTTAAATCTCAACAATTTGGGTAATTTCAACTGTAAAACACAAATATCAAGTGACTAGAATAATATTAACAAATATTTGCACTTATAAATCAATGAACCAAAGGACTCCACCCACTCCTGGAATTGGTACTTTGTCCTGTTACTCTTTAATATGAGTAACAGGACTGAGCTTTTAGCATAGAATTAGTTAGTACATTTTAATAAAATAAATTAGAAAACTTACTTTTGGTTTTCCGTTGGCCTTCAAAAGATCTAGCTGATATAACTTCCTGTTGAACATGTGACTTGTAGAATCTTCCAAATTTTTCAGATGGGTTAAGATAACTGAGCAAAAACCCAGAAAAATTAGATAAATGTTTATTTTATAGAATCAATTTTTGGGGGGGACGGAGCACTGGATGTCATCCCACTGGCCATTTAAATGTGCACCAGCTGATTCACCAAAGAAAGGAAAGGATAAGAAAGTTAGAAGATGACAGATGACTACTAAAGGAGATAGGACCCATAAAGTAGTGTGGTGGGTTGAGCATTGTTGTAATAATGTATCTCAGATGGACCTGTCTTTATGGACATTCTGTGCTCTCTGTGAATTTGTGGGGTATCTCCAAGTCCAAACACATGCATGGGTTATTACCTCCGCCAAGGTCATGTACTCAGTGGCATTGGTTTGTCTGTCTGTCAGTCTGTTAGCAACATAACTCAAAAAGTTATAGATGAATTTTGATAAAATTTTCAGAAAATCTCAGAAATGGAATAAAGGAACAAGTGATTCGATTTTGGGGGTGATCCAGATCAACACCTGGATCCATGAAATTTTTTAAAGGATTCTTTACTATGGAGAAATAGGGATAATTTGTCATTAGAGCTTCTAAATCTAAAATAATGTCCACAATCATTGGTAAAAGAAAAATGGCTTGGCAGAGTTCTGAGCTCTCTGAGTGTTTCTAGTTTAGTATATGTTAACTGTAGGAGTTTCTTTGTGAGCATGCATGTTTTTTGTCTTGCTTGTCTCATTGTTGGCCCTGTGATTGACCAGATACCCTTCAGGGGTGCACCCCACTTCTCACCTGATGGCCTCTGGGATAGACTCCAGCCTCAAGCCGCTACCCTGAACAGGATTAGCAGGCATAGAGAAAAAGCCTCCAGTGACATTTTTTTCTGAAAGTAGAGTTTCTCTGCAAACTATAAGAAGTGGGTGTATCAAGAGGACAATGTAGCATTAAATCACACAGAATCACATGAGCTATGACTGACACATGAGTGAGCATTAATCTGGATTTTTGAGTTGCTTAAGGTGATAGGTGAGCACTGCAATCGCAGCCCAGTTACCACTGCATCAGCCCCTCCAGTCAGTCAGATCTATTGATGTCATTATTTTAACTTTTCATGCGGAATATTTTTATCATTCATTTATTTCATCTGTTATTTTGAATCGCTAGTTTTGTACAGGACTGAAAAGCTGGAGTCAACTAGCTGAACAATCAAAATCAGCGATATGATTACAGATTACATAATCTCAAAGCAGAAAGAAACTTTGGATGTGAATATGATTTTTCAAACAACCAGTCAGGATAAAGATGGCTGTTTATTGGTGCCCCAGTTATTTAAAGTTTGCTTTGCAGTTTGTCCTGAAGTTTTCTTTTTTATTCCATCAGCAGTTTCTTGTGGTGTGGGAGTGAGGGAGCACAGGATGGCTGTTGACAAAAAACCTTGTGAATACCAGCAGGGAGGAGTCTGAGGGGGAGCTTGTGTTCCTTTGTAATGCAGTGCTGAGATAAGAGCTGCATCCACCACGTCAGCCCCTGATGGAGCCCAGCAGGGTCGACCGACCCTTGTTACCTTAAACTGTGATCACACAGTATGTTTTATTAGCTGACAGGATAAGACATGATTGATGGCTGGGCATTGTTCACCGTATATTGTATAGGCAGTGATGGTTCTGCTGGGTTTTGATCTGCTTTCTCTCTGATAATTTGCCTCCACTCTTCTGCATGGCAGTTTCTCCTCTATGTGTCTGCTTTCATCCTCACATGGAAGTCTTCACACAGTCAGCTCTGTCTGTGGGTATGTTGTGTTGAAGTGCTTTTCAGAGATAAGACCCTCATTCTGGTAAGATGGAAGAAGAGAAGAGGATGGGGGGGGGGGGGTGTTATCCACTCTTATCTTTACTCCTTTTTCATTTCTTATGGTGGCTGTCTGAATGATTTGTAGCATATTCAATTAACTGCGGCTCATTTGCAAACTGTGGTGGGAGTGTAAAATGTCCACAGCATCACGTTTACACTGAGAGCATCTGCGAATGGGTGTTGCAGCAATCCATCACCTGGCAGCAACTCTGACTTGGCAAACTGAAGCTACAAAGAAAGAGTTGGACATTAACTAACGCTAATGCAGGAAGACTGAGTGTTTTCCTGGACTGATTCATCCAGCGGCCCCCATCGGTGTGTCTTAGCCAAAAAAATGAGAACAAATCCAAAACCCTACATCTGTTCTTCAGTTCTTGCATAACTCATTCTAGAGTAAATAAATCTGTCTTTGAGGCATAAAATACTCTTAAGTAAATCACTGGTTTTTAATGTTTCTGCTCATTTCTCTATTCAAAACTTAATTTTTGCATTATGCATTGCTGCTGTGCTGATGTTAGAATTTGAGATAGTAGTCTTTTGATTATGAATGGCACAGATGTTGAAAAAAGTAAATCAGTAAAAGCAGAGTCTGCAGATAATTTACAGATGGCTTATATAATCTTAAAGTATTCAGTTCACATTAAGGTTTCAAAGCAGTAAAAGTAAAAAAGAAGTAGATTTTTTTTTAATCTTTTTTATTTCCTAAATTTTGAATATAAACATTTCACATACAGAAACTGCTTATCTGTGCTCATTTTATAAAATGTTGTTGCAGTATATGTAAAAGTTGTTTCTTTAGTTTATAGAATTTTATTTGTCTTCATTCTTCCCATGAATAGGCAATGGAGCTTTTCACTTTTGTCTTTTCTTGGAGTTGTAGAAAAAAAACTCACCAACTATGTCTTGTCCTGGAAGGCCCTCTTTTCCTTATTATCCCTTTGTAGAGCACATAGAGCATGCTTACTTATCTCCAGTGGTGCAGAAGACAAACAAACGAAAGCTGTGTGCACGAGGGCTCTTTTTTATTTTCATCTGTCAAGAGGAAGCAGACATGAGACAGAACCTCATGTTGGAGTTAACACAGGCCAGATCTGAGGGGTTGTCATTAAGTTTTGATACTTGGGTGTGGGGGCTTTGGTTTCATTCCAGACACGGCTGAGACAGAGCATGCAGATGCAAAAAGACACCTGTGAGAGAAGGTCCATGTGGTGCCCAAATAGGCTTTCATGAGTTGTATTCTTCCATTTGTTCTGATTGAACAAAGAGTAGGGATACAACATCAAGATAAAAAACACACAATCAACTTTTTTTGTTTGCCAGGCTGTGATTATGTTTATCTGTATGCCACTGAAATCCCCTGAAGGTCATTCTGTTTATTTCCCAGGGACCAAAACCAAAACATGCTGTGTGTTACTGTTTGTCATCAGGATCAAGATGTGCAGATAGCTTTGACTATACATAGATTAGCTTTTGGAATTCCAGCATTCAGTAATTAGTTCAATCTTTGCACGCACTGCATGTCTACTCTGGTGTCAGTCCAGCATCTGAATACTACACATGCACAGACACAGTAATTCCTCATTATTAGTTGGGTATATTTGTGGATAAAGTCTGTTTATTTTCGGTGTGCCTCAAGGGTGTTGTCATGTTAGCCTTTTTAATTCCTGCTGCTGTATCTCAGAGGTCTTTACCATCTCTGTGTGTGAGTTTTGCTGTGGGCTGTTTTTCTAATTCAAATGCTTAACACATTGTGTTGCCACAAAAAGGCTTCCTTCACTTCCTCTGTGTGACTTACATGGATTAAAGAAAACCTCCTGGTTTTTTTCTGCAAGGGTAAAGGTCAGGTGCTGAGTGGATCTTTGGGGTGTGTGAAGGTTGCTGCAGATCAACCATCGTGTTTGTTTTGTCTGTCTTCTGTTTTGTTGGATGTAAGTTTAATCAGTTTAAAGCCGGCAGTGCTGTCAAAGTAGAATTAAGTCCAGATTGCTGCACTGTCTGTCACATATATTTAATTTCAGTTTCATTTATGTCTTCTTCATAAAAGGCTTGTCATGCTGTGCAGACTGTAGAACTGACAAGGAAAAGCAATGATTAAAATCTTTTTGTGATTTGTGTTTGTTTAACCTTAGTGGACTGAAGTCCGGCATACCTGTTATATTGTGGGAGGTTAGTCTTTCCTCCTACGAGCCAGCCATCAATCAGCATAGTGACGGTTAATGCTGTGCTGGATTAGCGAGAGTTTGACCCTCACCAGGTGTGTGCAACCTGCGTCCCCATCTTATGTCTCGGCCATGGTGTCGTGTTCAAGAGTCTGCCCGAGTACAAGCTGTCTGCTCCACAGCCACCACAGTGAACCCAAAAACTTCAATCGGCTTTGATCCCACCCTGCGGCCCCTGGAAGTAAGTGGGGTCTAATCCTAAGAAAGCCTTAGAAAGACACAGAGGAATGCTTAGTACACAGCACACCATTCACGCAGGGATTAAACTGAGAAGAGCTCAGCTTCACAGTTATTTACTCACTCATTCTGTGGGAGTATTTATATGTGTGGATTTGTTTTTGTGAGCGTGCAAATGTACGTGTATGCAAATTCTGGGCTGTGTTCTAACCTCAGTGAGACTTTGAAACCACTGCCAGAAAGTCAGGTCACTTGAGCAGGAAGACTAATCATAAGCACTTATCACTTATACATGTTTTAATACTGCAAACCCCCCAAAAGACCAAATTATCTGTGCCAAGACTTAGAGGTCATGAAATGTATTATTTTTAGTATAATTGTCTAATTGTCATAACATGAGATAGGTAAATAAATATTTATATAGAATATATATGTTATCCATTTTTTTAAATGAGTTGAAATATTCTCGTTGCTATGACATAACAAGGAGTCATAACATTACAGAAATTTCTGGTAGCTTACGTTATATTTAAAATTTATTTAGGTTCTTCAGTAAGTGATTAATTGTTGATATACTCAAGCAGTTTTACAAACATCTGCAGTGCAGAAACACCAACAGATCACCATCTGGTTGGAGTCTAGCTCCACTCCTCTAAACACATTTTTTTAATAGTCTACTGGTCCTCGAGTGAGAGAGGTAAAAGTTGAAATCTGCTGTCTTTAATTACAGTTTTAAATCCTGCTGAAACAAGATGATGTGTGTCTGCAAGAAAAAGTGAGTGTGGAGGCTCCATCTGTCAGCACGCTGAGGTGGGACAGTGTTGGATCAGGTGGATGGCTGTGTTATTCAAACTTCTGTCACAGATGCACTATTTTGTAGCCAGTCTCTGTTCTGTGTGTTTAAACCGGTTCACAGATATATATAATGATGTAAAGAGTGATGGTCTGATGCAGCGTTACATTGCTAGTGAGGACAGTTAAGTAGCAGTGTGTGGAAGAACCATCAATCCTATTCTGAATCTGGAGTGTTGAGGTAGTGATGTTGATTCTGGCTCTCTCCTGCTGCTTTGAGGACTTTTGCATATGTGGCTGCAAGTAACCAAGTGATGGATCATCATGGGGTTGGTATCACAACACTCTTACCTGAAAGTATTCATAGTAATCTCTCCATTCTGTGATTTTATTATAATTATTTTTACAAATAGGGTTTTCATTTGAGGAGATGTTATAAACCCTCTAAATCAGGGGCTTTGACATCCTGCTGTCAAGTCAGTCTGTGCAGTAGTAAACTGTATGTAACCCAACCAGGTCCACAACATAGGATGTCTTCCAACACACCTCATGTTTGACACAGCCACAGCCGTAGGAGTTTTTATCAGCCAGATGTGCACGCCTGCTTTGCACTCATGCAGGAATTCTTTATGGCTTATGGCTGACTACCTAAAGTGGAGGTACAGTATAGAGACAATGGAGTTATGCACTGCAAGAATATATGAACCTTATATCCCTAAAACGAAGATGTTTGTGACTTCACACACTTTTCTGTCATTGTCTAAACAGTACTCACTGTTTATCTACTGGGCAGAGGATACATAAATGAGGTCCAATCAAAATACAGGCCAAGTGCCTCCTTTATTAAACTAATACTTTTACTTGACCTTATTTGAGTTTGATCATTTCTTACAGTGTGAATGTATTGAAGTATATTCAAAGATTTCCCCTTGTAAGTTGCATACCTGTCATTTAAATTTCATATCAGCCTAAAGTGTTGGCACTTTTCCTTTAAATAGCAGTCTAATCTAAGAATGGTAGTAAAAGATGTTGCCATTTATTTCTAATTAACCACAAAGCGCTGCAACCCTCCCAACTGCTATATCACTAGAAGGAATAATGCATTTTAAAAATGCACATGGCATTTTTTAGAGGATGTTATTTGCTTTGCTCTCTCAATAAGAAAAAGCAAAAAAAAAAAAAGAGACATGACAACAAAACCTATGAAGAATAGCTTTCTATGTAATTACAGATAAACACAACTCACGCACAGTCAACAGTATGCATGGTATAGTGGTTAGCAGTTGACTCGGATACAATTCCCGGCCAACACATCATAACATTTAGCTCTGTGGTGGCTTAGTGGTTAAGCGTCTATTACCACACACAGGAGCTCTGCGATTTGATCCTAGCGATCAGCAACATTTGGGAGTGGTAGCCTCTAGTGCATACAGAGGTGGGCTTGGGTCTAGAGAACTTGGGTTCAAGTCCCTCTCTTGGCAACTAAGGTAAAAACCCTGAGCAAGGCCCTTAACCCCCAACTGCTCCCCGGGCGCCGAACCTGGCAGCCCACTGCTTCTAGCAACTAGGATTGGTTAAATGCAGAGAAAGAATTTCACCACTGTGAGACTAATAAAGGATTATTATTAACATTTTTTTGTGTGTGTTTTGTCAGAGATTGCAATACCAACTCTTTACCTATACTTCGTTTACACCTATCGTATTTAAAGGGCCTTTCGTGTACAGAAGAGAAACCACACACCTTCCCTATCAATCCAAAGTTATCAATTTTTTCCCCCCTACATGTAAAAACATACAAAACTAAGAGTCCCCTTATATGCTGTGATGGCTTTCATTAAAGATTTGTTCATGTATCAGTTTTCCAAAAGCTTTGAGCTTTTTCAGTGACCTGAAGCTGCATTAGTGTGTGGATTCAAGTCTAAATACATATAGACTTTTTTTTTAATTCTCCACCGCATGTGGAATGGATCTTGTATCTTGAAAACATTTAAAAACCCTATCATAAACTTTCATTTCTCTCAACACAATTAATTTTAACAGCGATAATAAATAAAGTGTCCCTTCTTTAAACTTCAGCACTAAGGAGAGTTTATGCTTCTACATATTGCTTTTATTGGCAATCAAGCATATTTACAAGGAGAACATGATAACGTTGTAAAGGAGTGGTCTTTTGCTATTACAGAAAATTAAATCTAGCATTTCCCACTTGACAAACCTCTGAGAAAAGCTGAATACCTCCACAGCGATATGATCCAAATCTTATCAAGCCAAAATGAAGATTAGGCTGATTCATGAGGAGCCTCAAAGGAAGCTGGCAAATCAAATAATTTGTTTCGGTGGTGGAAATGTAAATGTTCTGCAAAAGAAGCTGAATCATAAGAAAACCTGAAACAAAAGTGAGTAAAGGCTTTGTTCTGTTTTTACCACAGGTCTGCTGTGTTTAGTTCATTTATAGCCCTGCAGTGTGAGGCAAGTTTACGATTTGCTATTGAAGCAAAATATCGACCAAAGGGGAGCTGGACTGGCTTGAGTCTGGCAGCCGTGTCTTGGCTCTGCATGGATGAGTGCAGCCACTATCATCAGTGAAATCATTATGCATTTGTATTTGGTTGTCATGGATTCTGCTGCAGCGGACCCAATTGTTTTTCTTGTTTACTTGGTGGTTAAAGAAAATATAGGTTATTGAAACCTCTTTCTAAACAAGATTTGCTCTCATGTGTATTCGTGTACGCATCATACCACCAGAGGGAAATTATATTTGGCTGGTGTAGCAACAGGCCTCTGAGGTGGAATAAGTGAGTGCGTAGACCAATGCTGGATGAATAAAGTATGTGTTGGACTGGATGTGTCTGGATGTGTATGCTAAGAGATTTACTCACCTAGCGCCGAGTGTGTACAACAGAAGGGCAGAATGTTTGGCTGGTGGTGCGTAGAAGTAGTCAGCTTTCTGCTTGGCTGCAGCTGTGCCCAGTGATCTGGAACGCATGTCAACTTCTGCACGGTAATTAACAGGGTCAGAGTAAAAGGTGTGTTGGTCTGGCATTTAACACGATGTGTTTGCAGAGGAGCAGCAGTGTATAACTTTTGTTTAAACGCTGCTGTTATTATAGCAGATGGTCAATTCACCGTCTTTTTATTGGGGGCACCTCACCATCCCATTGTAGCTTGAGTCTACTATTTCATTTATTTTAAAATTGGATTTAAATCACTTGTTATTGCTTACTGCACCCTGCTGTAATGCTTTTAATGTTTTATGTAAAGCACTTCAAAATGTCTTGTACATGAAATGTGCTATACAAATAAATCTGCCTTGCCTACAGTAATTCAGTGCTTCACATGCAGTTCTTTAAAGCTGGTTACAGAGTTTTTTTTAAGTTAAGTGTACAGAATTGCAGCTTGATACATAGCAACTTCAGTAGTTTTCTAATCTTTGCAATGCATAATTGCTGTCTTAGGAAGTGCTGGACAAATTATCCTATGCTGGAAACCAAAATGGGACATTTTACATTAGTAGCATGCACCCAAGTCAAGGAATCTTTCATTCCTAATTTCTACAATGCAATTGTCTTTCAGTAAAGACTTTCTTGGAGTTAGAATACAGAATAAGAGCTTCACTGTACAATCAAGGCTGAGGCTAAGCTACCTTTTGAATTTCTGTAAATACCTCTTAATAATTGGTTTTCTACCTCCACATGTGTGGAATACAGCAGATCTGCATTAAAAAGTAATTAGAGAGGAATTTCTACAACTGAGCAAGTAAATAGAAAAACTCTATTAAATGCTCTTATGTATCTTTTCTCAGGTTCTTCAGTAAGAATGTAAAAAAACACTAAATGTGATTTACTGCGTTAATGCATTACAGGCTTAAGGAAACTTTTAGAAGGTGTAATAAATCACAAATACTGTAATATAACTTCATTTTTCAGTTGAAAAGTTATATTTTAAAACCCAAAGCTACATGTCAAATAAATATTCTCATCATAAAGGTTTTGGTCATCGTTTCTGTCACATTAATCTAGCAAAGCTAAAAAAACAAAGACTCAATGTCTAACTAGTTAGCAGCTTTCAGCATCATTTCATTGGACTCCTGTCATCCATTCAAATAAATTATAAGCCTAAAAGTTTTTTAACAATGCTGATGTCAGTGGAAAGTGGTGATGGAAAAATCCACATTATGTTGTTTTCCAGCTCAGTTAGAATTAAGAGAAGCGGCATAAAACCAGTAGTTCCTGGTTTGCTAAAATTCCTTTTTTACTTAATGATATTAATAATACAAAGAAAGTAAGCAACATTGCCATAAAGAAATCAACAAAGCCGTATTGTGATGGTAAATGAATGAAAAGAAGAAGTTTGCAGCTCTCCTACCTTCAAAGAGACTAGTGACAATAAAAAATAAAAATCCTTCAAAAAAAACAGATGGAGTATAATAACATAATAGCATATAATAACATCTGTTTGGGAATAACTTCCCAAGCAGATGTCTGGTAAGTTATTCCTCAAAGTACATTAATTTGTGTGAAATTAAAGTGAAACCCATTGAACTGCTTCATACATGTTTATGATATTTAAAACTTATGTGGTGAGTAGTAATAACTTTAAGTTAGTGTGTGGGTGTTTTTGGGTGTGTGTGTGTTTGTATTTCTCCAACTATTTTAGAGAGGGCTGCTTTTTGGGCCACCAAAGTGCGGGCATTTTTACTCATCTTTTCTTTCTCACACCCCTTCCAAGGACCTGTCTAATGCTTGGAGCCTCACTACATTTCAGGTTATATAAATAGCTGAGGATGGGCTTTTGGGTTGGGATAAGGAGGTAGGGATTGCATTTATGTAAAGAATGTCCTCACAAAGATAGATACGTAAAATGCATATGTGTGTCTGCGTGCTGAAGTATAATTCTGGTCCTGGGTGTTTTTTGAGCTTTTGTTTGTTGGTCCCTTGTTGCAGTATGTTGGCTGATCCAAGTGCACTTTAATTACCACTGTGTGATGTCAGTGTTTTATAGGAAGGGGTCACAGACATGATGGTCGCCTCCCTGCCACACTAAAGCTGCAGCAGCGGTCTGTGTGGCTTTATCCAGGCAGTCTGCTTCTATTCTGTCTTGTTTTTACTTGTTTCCCTGGTGACCACAGAAAGGACAGATATTGAGTGAGTCAGTGGGTAAGATGCCAAATGAGTGCATTGAATGGGAGAATATCACCAAGGCAAAGTCTACAAAGCAGGTTAATAAGAAAGCACTGGTATTCCTGGAGCTACGGCATTTATATGCCTCTCTTAATAAAAATGAAGGCTGTGAGGATTGTCAGCCTCTGTCCTGTGCTTTCATTAGACATCTGCTGGGTGGATTGTTTTGCAGCCTGTCCCAACCACATAGTATCTCAGTTCAGCGTGCTGCGGTTTGACAGTACTCACCAGTTATTTTAGCCACTTTACACAAACCACAGCATTGTCTCCTTTCGTGGCAAGGAGAACTGTTGCCATTTTGCCTTGTGCAGCTGTGGGTTGTTTTCTTTGTTTCTTTTTTTTAAAATAATGATAAATAGACTATATAACTTTAAAGTTGTTCATTTGTAAATTCACTTACATTCTGGCGGATTTTGTGTCTCTAGATTCTATATTTATTGTGGATCGCATTGAACTCAAACTTATTTACCGTTGCCGAAGCATTTTACACTGAGACAACCAGCATTCACTAAGGCAACTGGTAAAAGCTCCACATCCCAAAACCAGCAGATAAATAGTAAAGATAGGTCTGCTCTGCGTAGTAATTAGAGATGAATGTGGTAAGGGACTTTGAAAGAAAGATACATTTTCCTGTAATTAGTATCTTTAAGTGCCTTGCATGTTTCTGTCGGCTGTCAGGTGACTGTGGGGGACATACCTGTAGGCTTCCGATTATGAAACTTTGGAAAACATAATAAGCAGGAGCTTTACAAGAAGATGAGGAGGGTCGGCTGTGTTAGATCCGTAGCTGTTGATGCCCAATATGACCCTCACTCCCTTTGGTCTCGAGAGCCAGTTGGTGCGCTGATCTACAGCCCAGACATACATCTTCACCACTCAGATCATTGAGATCACGTTTTCTCTGTAATTACACACCATTGCCTGCTGGGAAGGGGTAGCCAGACTTAGACACCTGACACTGACATCAGCATCATTGCAGGCATGTGCTGGAAACAGAGAGAGTAAAAATGGATAGGGAGAGTGATTGAAAAGGAAGGTAAGGTAAAGACAGCTCTGTGTGGGACGAAGAGGTGGGAGGAAAGGCAGGAGATCCTCCTCCTCTTTCCTGTGGAAGATTAGAGGTTGTCTGTATGAGCACATCTGGATAGGATGGAAATGCTGGAAAGAGTGATGTGAGAACTAGTCGAGATAAAGTGATAATGCTGCTGGTCACAGTGAACTAGCTTCTTTAATGTTTATCTTTGTCTTTATCTTATCTTTGTATGTTTTCAAAGTTAGCTGCTAAAATAGGCATCTCATAGACCTTTTCTCAAAAATCTGCCAGTAAGTGAACAAATCTTGCATGTTAGAAATAAAACACACTAAGAAGCTGCTTTGGTTTAAATGTCAGTCCTGACTGATGAGGTGAGATATGTGTACATGAGGTGAGAGCTTCTCTGACCTTGCATACTCTCACCTCAGGGTCTTTGAGGCTCCACTGTGGTTTTATTTGCATCAGGTCATTGCAACACCTCACCTAGAGTTATGAAAAAAGAAAAAAATGCAGGTGCAGACTGTTTGCTTCAGTGCACTTGTTTGTCAGCTCAAACCATCAGAAAGTGAGGCTTTAGTTTCGCTCAGCTTAACTTCTCTTCTGGGATCAATTACCCGACTAGTTGTTACAGATGGCCGCACTTCCCTCTCACCTGTAATTATAGCTGAATCAGTCCAGTGCGATGGCTGCTCTACACTCAGGCCTAGAGGCATACAGGCAGAGTGGTATTTCAATTGGAAGGTAATGATGAAGTGTGTCCTGCAATTTAAGCCAATCACCTAATAAAAGACAGCCAAATCCATGGGAAAGCACAGTAAACAAATGGTTTCAGAAGGAAGTTTGCATCTGTGCAGACAATCCGGGCCAGGTCAGCAGACTGAGCGCTGCCAGCTGTATGAGAAGCTGTTCATTTCATACCTGAGACTGATCTCAGCCAGTCATCAATTAAAAGCAGCTTATAAAGATGAAAAAAAAAGCTTAATCCATCTTTTTCACTCTGTGTTAATGTGACATTCCATTTTTTGTGGATGCTACATAATTTAAACACACAACACATAAACAACTTTGTTTTTTTTTTAATAATAATTAAAATTAAATAAAAAATTAAATAATAATTGTACATATCATAATAAAAGTGACTGGTCTAAAACCATTTCTTGAATGTAGGAATGTTGGAGAAGGAAACGGGGGAGAAAACATGTGAGAGGAGAGCAGAAAAAACAATATCAGGAACACCTAGTTTCGATTTGTCTTTTGTGGATTTAAAAATAGGAGAAAAAAAACAGCTCACTCAGCAGACATATGTTCTGATTAGGCACCCCATTCATCTTGGCTTGTTTCTGAGAGTACAGCACATCACTTTGTATGTGTGTGTGTGTGTGTGTGTGTGTGTGTGTGTGTGTGTGTGTGTGTGTGTGTGTGTGTGTGTGTGTGTGT
>JBAMHW010000012.1:16873652-16889083 GCA_037177495.1 Rhadinocentrus ornatus | reverse complement strand
GATCTTATGTGTGTGTGTGTGTGTGTATATATCCTTTTTACAGGATCCTCCTTGCAAGAAGTCTTTATGTGAACCAGTCCAGACAATGTGACCCTATTTTCAAACAAAATCAGTCTTGGATGCCACCTTCAATTAGATCTTTTTTTGTTTGTTTGTTTGTTTCTCTAATGTGATGACTCAGGTTTTATAGACTTGCAGCTTTACACTTCAAACTCTACAAAAGACAAAATGAAAAAGAAACAGACAGGATGACGTTAATCTGCTACTTGCTCCTCATTGTCTAGGAGCCATGAGTCAAACAGTGTTAAATGGATGCAGACTGTGGGATTGACAGTCTTCACACACTGGGATGGGAACCTGTCTATAGGTGATGTCACTCAACAGTTTCCAGATGTACAGCAGGCCATTCATACAGCTCGGAAGGAGGGGGTTGTGAGAGACGAGTGGGGGGGCTAGACTGCTCTTTCAAGGTCAACAGAGGGGCGGGTTTTATACATGGTTTCAGTGGTAAAACAAAGTATGCAGCACACAGATTTTTAAGCTCTAGGTTCTTGTGCAGAAAGAGCTGCAGAGGTGCTGTGGTTGGCACAAAGATTTCCGAGACTGTGGGCCATTTCTTTAACATCAAAGTAACAGTGGGGAACATAAGTAGAGACGGGGGCTGGAAGTTTTGCGCTGAGCTTCCTTTGGAAAACACTGGCTTATTTGGCTTCCACATGAGCATCAGAATGCTGAAATTCCCGTCCTTAGAACAGGAGAAGGTTCCTAAAACAGCAGCCCAGGGCTTTAAGGAGTGAAGAGGAAGACTGTGTGAAAATAGCTAGATATTCAAACCATAGATGCCAATATGTTCTGAGGGAAAAAATTTAGCACTTGTCCAGAGTTAGTCAGGAACACAGAGAACCACCCTGGCTTGGATGTCACCTCTAGTGGTTTACAACAATCTGCCGGCTGGAGGATGTTTATAGATGTCAGTCCTCCTCCTCGTCTTCCTCCTCATCCTCTTGTCTGTATCTTTAATATCTCGAGCTGTGACTGGATCTGTGTTTCCTGCCAGTGTAAAATGACCTAACAGCCACACACTTCCCCTAGCACACACGTTCACCAATCTCTTCCTCTTGTTATTTAGCTGTGTATGCATGTCAATGTCTGACACTGATCAGTGTTACACAAAGTATATACAATATTTCCAAACATAATATTACATAATGTTAATAAATATCCAGCCCTGATCTCTTTACTTTTCATTACTCTTTATAGTGTAGCTTATAAAACTGCTGAAGCCATTAAGAGGAATTTCAGTTACATTTAAAACACTGCCCTCCAGAGGGCTTGTTAAGAAGAACTTCTGAGCTCCTGAGAAAGGATCAAGAAAGGTCTGATTAGTGCACATTATTCACTCAAATGTGTCAGGTGTTTCAAGATATCCACAAAAACTGAGGCAAATATGTGGACACTGAAGAGCTTTCAACATGTTTCTCATCAATGCAAATTATTGCTTGATCATTGTATCTATATAAATTGTAATGTTAAACTCTGAATATCACCATATATTTACAATACCAAAATACCATTTGACATCACATGAATTACTCCATACAAGTTACAATGTAAAGCACACAACGCCATCATGTCATCATAGTAATATATGTACTCAGAAACCCATAACTTAGACAGGGTATAAATAGTATAAATAGTAGTTAATAAAATTACACTTACATAATACAATATGCCATCCATGACTCATACAGTCAGTTTATGTTGTTTAAATCTGGCAGATTATACAAGTTTAGCTTCTTTTTTTTTTGTTCTATTTTTTCCAGGAGAGTGGCTTCTGTATTGTGTTTACACATTCTGTTTTATTTCCAGATCGTGGAAAAGACCCTTTCTACACCAACACTTTCCATGACTCACAACGTCTGCCTGTTCCAGGACCTCAGGGTCCTCCCGGACCTATCGGTGAGTGTTTACTGTTTGCAGGATGTTTCTGTTGTGGCTTTAAAGCATCTGTCCACACACTAAAACATTCTAATATTGAAAGTGGTTTTATATACAAAAATTTTATGGTAATTTGTTCAGCTTTATCCATCAAATTTTTTTTTGTTTCAATCTGAAATCTTCTTTTGCTTCTGTCACATTATAGTTTTTTGATGGCTGATCCTGTCAAAAGTCATAAACACCTGGAGATACTGTCATCTGTCAGGTCAAACTTTGGGCTTTTCATCTGTCAAAACTAATGATTCTTTCAATCTACCACACAGGTCCTCCAGGTCCTAGAGGCCCAGTAGGGCCTCCTGGCCCCCAAGGACAGAATGTAAGTCTTGCATTATAGTGGTGCCCTGCAGAATTCAGGTCTGTCTGTTTAGTTGCTGCACAGATGTTTCTATATTATATGTTATTTCTTTTCTAATTCTGAACAGGGGAAACCGGGAGCTCTTGGAGCACAGGGCCCAGTGGGCCCGAAGGGAGAACGTGGGGAGAGAGTAAGTGTCCCCAGTTTAGATGAGTTTATCCCTCCGTTAAGCCAAGATCCTTCCAAGCAAAAGTTTATGATCACAGCTTTTTATCTGAAACATTTTACAAAAACTATTAAGGCATAATATAGTGAAACATTTTGGAGAGGTGATATTAGATTAAAAGTCAAACTACTAAAAGAATTTTTACAGAATCTGGATCTGGGTCTCCCCATGGGAAAACATATCCAAACTTTTGATCGGAAGTGTATTTGTCACAGCAAATAACAGACTTAGTTAAAAGGCTAATTTAATCAAAAAATGTTAATGTGATACGATTCAATAAGTTTCCTTAATGTAACTGGTCTCTGCAACCTGCCTTTGATTTTTCAGGGTCCTTTAGGTTACCCAGGAGAAAGGGGATTCAGAGGCGAGCCGGTAAGCTACCTCTAAATAAAGATCAACAAATCATAGCTGGTTTTGTTACTGTAATCTGCGTTCAAGAGCAGCACAAAGCCCACTGACCAGTGACAACACGATCAGAAAAAAGCTGTAAACTTCTGGATCGCTTCTTTCAAAGTCAAATTCATGTTTGTTTACAGGGAACTCCAGGTCCCAAAGGAGAGCCAGGAGAGAAGGGCTTACCGGTAAGAGAGTAGCTGGTGGTTTATGTGGTGGTCTTAGCAGGAAGATTCTGTCTTTAAAAAAAGATTAAAAAAATATTCCTTTATCATGCGTTTAATGTGTCTAACTACCTGTTTTCTTGTACTTCCTTTTTATTTTAAAAGAGCAAACTAGCTGTACGACATCTCCATTCAAATTATAATATCTTAAAATATCTTAAAATTGCATTGATTTTAATCTAAATTTTCTGTAACTTTGACCAAAATTTCAGGTTATGGTTAAATTTTTTTTTACAATCCCAATGTTAGTGGCTGCGATTAGCCACCAACTGTTGTATTTAGTTGCACTTCTTTTTCTCTGAAGCCCACACATTTCTACCTGTCAACGAATCATACAATGTCTGTTGTGTCTGTTTGAGTGTATGTGATTGGTGTTGGATCAGTCTGACTTTGTGTGTTGATGTGTTTTTGTCGGTCCTCGGGGTGTGCTCTGGACTGCTGGCCCCTGTTACGACACTGTCCTCTTGACCCTAAAGCTGTCTGACTCCCTCTGCAAGCTACTGTGCCCATGGCTACCTTTCACAGTCACCTTTTCAGCATCTGATTTTTGGCATATACATGAAGTTTTGCAAAAGAACATGAGAATAAAAGGTCTGAGTGATGCAAACACTTAATTTGATTTGAATTCACTCATTCTGTTACCTTTAATCAGTTTGTTTGATTATATTCTCCTAGAAACATTTCAGTGAAACATTAAGGAAATACAGTATGTGTATGCCAAATCATCCCATTATGTGTCAGTGGTGGGTCCTTTTGGGTTAAGAGGTGTTGTGCTCTGATGTGAGTGGAGTGGATACAGCTATCCTCTTTTCTCCCACAATGCAACATTGCATGACAAGCATGGCACTGCATTAACCTTCTTTATTCTTAATGTTTAAATACATTATCTGTCTAATGCATTAACTAACATAGTGTCATTAAGACAGAAATAAGGCAAAGTAAGAACAAAAAATTGCAAACGTTTCTTTGGTTATGAACCAGAAAGTTAGAAAACAGGATTTGCTTGATGTTGGTGCAAGAATAAATAAGTTAACGCTCCAAAAGGTTCATGAACAGCATGTTTTATAACAATGCATCCAACAATTGTCAAGAAATTTCACTAAAAGCAATTAATGTTTCTAAAAGGTGATTTGATGATTAGAGACTTAACAAAGTCAAATTAGCTTGAGACATTTTAATCTATATCTAAGATCTTTATCAACGAACAATCCCCAGAGCCAGGCTCCTGAAGTAACTTTTCATTTTTATTGACATTATACATTAATTGTGTCATTACTTCGTCTTATTCATGAACATATTAGAAGGAATCACTTACTTTGGCATCAAAAAGCAACAGCTTTTCTCTGCATGCCTACTTTAATGATCATGATGGGTTCAGCTGTCTCTCTGTGCTTTACTTCTCTTATTCTACTACTTTTATTATGATTTAAAGTATGACTCAAAAGGTCACTACCTTACCTTTGAAGAAAATAAACAAATCAGATGTCAGTGTGAACCTATACAGGCTGTCGCTCTGTCAGATGACATTGGATAACTTTTGTGCCTGCAGTGTTAAGACTGAACACTGCAAAGCTTAAAATGTGTCTTGCTGAGCTGATACTCAACAAAGAGAATGCAGATGGCATGATCATGTCTATATTCTGAAAGAGTGTATTTCAGCTGTGCTATGCTGCCAGCATGATGCTGGTCTGTAATGTGCATGCTGATGTTGCCCAGTTTGGCATGGCAGAGAATGTCTTTATATAGCAGCATGATTAGCGAATGAAGGAGATGTAGAGAAATATAGGGAATGGATCAGCGTGCTGGGCAGATATGTTGACTGTTTTAACCTTCTAACTGCTTATCTGTATTGAGAAAAATTACTTGCATCTTGGCGAACAGTCCTTTAGCTTGTGCTCCTTACCTTGACGGCTGTATCTATCTTCACAGGGGGACGGAATACATCAAATCAGAGAGGCGCTGAAGATCTTAGCCGAGAGGGTTTTAATCCTTGAGACTATGATCGGTATTCATGGTGAGTAGGAGGCCTGAGGAAGGGTCAGCTTTAGGCAGGGGTCTAAGCCAGAGGCAGAGGGGGCTCATGCTCCCTTTGTACCTCACTGCTGAGACAGGAGGTGGGAACAGTCGCAAGCAGCCCCAGGACCCAGGCTGATGTTTCCACTCCCTCACACAGTCCCCCTGTCGCTGCTCTCTGATAGGACATTAGCTTGCAGATGATCCTCGACTTGCAGGCAGACCTTGAGCTTCTGGCTCGCAGGGTGACTCTGCTGGAGGCCATCATCTGGCCAGGTAACGCTGAGACACCCACAGTCCCGCCGGCCCTCACGTACCTCATAGACATGATCTAGATAGTGTTGATAAAGTGTTAGGAGTGTTACTGATAACCACTTGTTACTGAACTATTTAATGTTGATTAAGTTACTAACATGATGTATTTTAAAAATGTGTTTTTTGTGTAAACTGTTCATTGATTTTAAAATCTTTTGATGGCAGCCCAGATGTTAAATTAATTTTTCTCTGTCAAAGTCGTACTATGAAAGATGCAGTCCTGAATGTTTTAAAGTCCTGTTTCTTTCAGTCAGATTTTCATACCTGCTTTTGTCTGTACCTGCTGCTTAGAAAACAGCTGGAAAATGTGACATCATATACCTTTGAGCAACATTTTAAATCAGCAATTTATTTGGATGTTTGCAGCCACACCTCACAATCCTGATGATAGTTTTAGTTATAAAATAATGTATTGGGTGGTCGTGGTTATTTAGAAAATCTGTGATTTAACATTTTCAGGGATTTTTTTTTTCTTTTTTTTTTTTTAACATGCTAAAGTTTATTAAAGCCTGTTAGTAGAGCCATTGTGCCAAAAAGTTGCTGGTTGGAGCTTCTCAACTGTTAGAAGCTCCTTCTTTGTATCTTAAAAGTTGCAGATTTTTTTTGTTTTGGATGGTTGGTTGATGCAAACAAATAATTTAAGGATAAAGTTAGCTTTGGAGAGCTGTGATGCACATTCTCTTCAGTGTTTTAGTACACAATTAACCTTTAAGAAAACAGGGGTTCTTTTGCAGCAATTAAACAAATTTTTATTTAAACATATATATAGCCTGTATTTTTCATTTTTTTTATTTGTTAGAAGGTTATTGGATATAATACAGAATTCCAAAGTATTAGAGTCATGAGAAACTTCTTGATCAGAAAAGTTGAGTCACTTGCTTTTACAAAAAGTAAGGCAGATAAAAAATTATCATTTATAATCTGGTTACAGGTCTTTTTGGTCTGTAGAACCTGGTGAGTTTAGCACATTTCAATGGATTTAAGCCAGATATAAGCAACTAATTATGTAAAAAAAAAATCATTTAAAAAAAACAAAACAAAAAAAAAGATATATATCTTTTTCAAAACTTAGCAGCTTCAACTTGTTAACTTAACGTAGTTCTCATTTGTTTGCTTCATGACTTGCTTTTTTGGGTCTCTGTAGATTTTGTAGGCCACAGTTAATTAAATTTAGCTTAAACCAATATGAAAACATGGCCTGGGAACGTGGGGAAATTTCAAACTTTTTTTAATAATAAAAAATTAAAGATTTGAGACAAAAACTAAAGAAATTTTTGAATCTATCAACAATAATTCGCATAGGGAAATAATGGATTAATTCTGCAAAATGTTAATATATATATACATTTTTAACAATATAGAATAAAATTGATAAAAGTCCTGTTAAAATATTGATAGCTAAAATAACAGATAAGTTGAAGTTAAATGGATGACACATATTTAGTTAAGCAAAGAGTGAAATTTCTTCATTGATTATTCTGGGATTTTGGTAGCAAAGTGTCCGAATGTCTACGGAAATGCTTAATAATTTACTCAAGAGTTTAGGGTAAACAATAACTTTATTCTTGTTTGTCAAAGTGACCCTGAGTTGATTAATAATCCCCCCAATCACTTTAGCATTTGGGATTTCTCCATAAGAGATGTTTCTTGAACCAAAGAAAAATGCAGATAATAAATAAATCTATTTAAAACCTTTGTGTTCAGCTGATACAGAAGATCACAAAATATATATTTACTGACTACAAAAACCTCTGTTATATCCTCCGTATGGCTCCATCTGGCATTTAAACTAGAGAAGCAGGTTAAGTGTAGAGTGCACACACTGATGGAGAGGGAGGACCTGTTCCAACTGCTGTCTTTCTTCAACAGAGCCTGATCTAGGGTCTGGGGATGGACCGTTTGGCACAACCTCCCCTAGTTTCTACAGAGATAAGAGAGCAGGTGTACTTCCACATCGAGTTGCTTCCCCTCTGTTCTCCAACACCAAGGTTCGAGGGAAATAACCCCACGCTCACCCTGAAGATCACAGGCTGGGTTGACTTCCTTTCCTATAGGTCTCATCGACACTCAACAGATTCAGACCACATCTGGTGCCCAGTCTGGGCTTTATTATCAGATTTAGGATGGGGAACACCTCAGGGAAACTCTGCTGATACTACACTCCACATTACCCTGCTATATTGATAACCTGACAACTACTTTGACCCTCTCCCATTGCCATAACCAAACCCTTAGAAAATGCTCTGAATAGCTGCTTATGTATTTCATGTCTTTTTATTACAGAACTAAAGAACATTTATCGATAATTATGAAAAAAAAAGGAAAATCTGAATCTTCTATGGTGCTCCCAGAACTATAAACTGTTGTGGAAAATGAGGGTCATTTTGAGAAATCAAGTGAAGGAGAAATCAGATTTGAGATAATAGACTGGGTTAGTTTGTTTTGCTTTCACATATATCTGCAATCTATGTACATGTACAGTTTGTTGGACACAATTACACAGATAAACCTCCTCTAGTATTCATTTTGTTATACTTCTATCATATTGTTTTATTCAGTGTTATGTAGTGCACTAAAAACATGAAGACATCTCAATGTGAGCTATGCGTTTCTAACAGTTATTTGTAGTTTTCTAGTGTGTGTGTTTTTCCCACTTAAAGTGCATACTGATATGTGATTGAAATGTATTTTGGACATTAATGTGTTCAAAACAGGCACAATCATTTGCATTACATAAAGCTGCAACCTGCAAAAAAAAGAAGTTGATATAAAAACAGCTCTCTGCAAACTTAACTTTCCATTTAAAATGTTAAACACTCACAAAGGATGGAATGGAACTTGAACCTGTTTTTACCACTGTTGTGTTGGTTGATGAAAATACATTGTTTTCATCTTTTATCGTATTGTGAACCTATTTAAATGATCATTTGTAGTTTGTCGCAAGCCGTTGTGTAACCATTTCATATTTTGAACTTTTTTTTCCAACAAATGTGTTGTTGTGTTATCCTGTCAAAATGATCAGTGTAATAAATATTGTTCATTTTTATTTTTTATTTTAACATGTTACCTGTTCTCATTTGTGGTACAGATGTATTCATTAAATACTTTTATAACTTAAATGACATCTGCTCTTTGTGATGTACAGATACAAAAATCATTCCAAACAGCTTGCATGTACTTAATTAGAGATCACATAATCCTGCATCCCCATTTTTCAGAGGACTTTTCACTAAACAAGTCAATATATAGCCCACAGGGAGAATACATAAGCTCAGCAAAACCCAAGCATAATGTGTGTCAAGTTTAAAAGCTTTTAACAGACTCATTCTAGAAGCATGAGGTTGTTTAGGTGCTTTGCGGTGGCTTCTTTCCTTTCGATACCACCACCGCTTTCTCGCCAATGCTGTCCTCAATAAGCAGGGAGATGGCGCCATCTAGCTGCTTTGATGCCGCTAATGCCACGACAGCCTTTTCTGTGGGGAAGCCCATCTTCTCCAGCTGCTGAAGTCTGAGAGGAAACATAAGCAGGAACATCTGAATGTTTGTTTTAGTAAAGACATATTTGCACATACACACACACACAAAGACTAACCGCAGAAAGGAAACAGATGATTTAGGTACTTCAACTTTTGAATCAGAGTCCTCCTCGGGAGCATCTTTTAATGAGGCTAGTATCCCTGCCCTTAGCATCTGCTCCTCCAGCACCTCCGCCTCAGACAGTGCAGTAGATTCTTCCATTATCCAAGCAGGTAATGGTTCCATCCATGAGTGATGATTGGATGCTATGCTCTTTGGGGGTACAGTTGTCTGATCTGCAGGAGTAAACTGGGGAAGGGATCTGTAACATCAAATAATAAATCAAGAAATCTGCCACTGTGACACAGACAGTGACTGTAAACGGTCAATTATAATTTAAATGAGTTACAACACCTCTGTGAGGTTGTGTAGGTAGGCAATCTGAACCTGGCCAAAGCTGTAACATATAGCCAGTCAGGAATGAAATCCCAAAACTTAGACTCCTCCAGTTCCTGCAACATTCCAATAAAGCGCTGACCATCTGCAAGTTACGTTAAGTATTTTCTTTAAAAAATAAAAAAAGACTTAAATAGAAATAAATGTAATTATAGATCTGATATGGTAGGATATTTTCAGCTAAAATCATTTGAAACTAATCACACACCTATGATGAATAGAAAGGTTACTAAATATGTTCACTAAGCATAGACCAAAGGTCCCAAACAGTCTGAGTGCCCTGGCTCTTATCCAAGAAAAACTATGTCTCTCTGCAAGAGACACAAACACATGACATTAAACGAACCCCTTGAAGGCAAAAGAGCAAGATGTAAAATAACCAAAGCAAGAGAGAGAACAGTCATAAAGGCACAGAGAATGACAATGAAGAGACAAATTGTTATAAAAGGGGCAATAACCAATATGTAACACAAAATGACTTCAAACTACATTTTAAATTTGCAATAATTGACTTGTTTAAATGTTAGTAGACCTATTTGAATTTTTGGCTCTCTGAGATTTTTATACTAGTAAGACTGAAGTGACTGCGAAAAAAGAAAAAGGATACAGTTGTGTCCGATGCATATTGCACAGAAGTGAAGCAGGGCAGGTGTCCCTGGCAACAGCAGCAAGCCAATAAGCAAAAGAAGCCAGGGGAGTAACCAGACTGGTAAACATCTTAGGAGCCTCCGCTGTATCGCCTGTCGACACTGTGCTGTAAACAAAGCCAGCTGGATGGCAGAGAAACCACAAATTCGACTTGCCTCACCTCCACACACAAAGAGAACCAGGGTATAAACTAAAGGCAGTATGATTATTGTGGTGATATACAGGGTCAGCAAAGCAACTGTTCCCCAGTGTCGCTCCTGATGTGGTCCAAACAGCAGCAGCAGAGTAACACTGACCAGCAGAGAAGGTAGGTCATCATGACTCAGAGCATACAGAAACACATCTGAGGGGAGAAAATGAGTTATATAATTTGATTAGACTAACTCTGGGATACTGATGCTTGCAACTCATTCAAACAATACCTCTGATACTTGGAAAGTCTCCTCCTGGACCAATGCTGAGACTTGCCTGGATACCACAACCATACACCATCAGCATCAATACTATAAATAAAGTTGATCCCAGGCAGAACCCAGGGCGGTTTGATCCAAACCAAAACCTCACTGGCAATAAACGACGAAGCATTATCTCAATCATAATTATGTTATAATCCACACATAAGGTTACTGTACCGACTACGATACTTTTATTCACTTATAAACTTGAAGTCAATTTTTTTAGCTGGTATTTTAAAATATTGATATGCTCAAAAAAAAAAAGTAAATTAAAAACCTATCGGCCTGAAAATGTAGAGAAAACCAAACGGATTTCAACTTCCGCAATCTTCTTCTTTTTCTGATGCCTATATTGGCGAGCCAAATCCTTTACCGCCACCTACTGGACAAGAAAGAAACCCCACATCTATATGATTTTCTGTCGCGATATGGTATTATTTTTAATAAGCCTTTACTTTACCAGGTAAACACACACACAGAAAAGTAAAAGTTACATCTTTTAGTTTAGGAAAATATGACTGATTTGACTAAATTTTTCAAAGTGTGCAGATGGTTTGCACTTCAATCTGGTATAATAAAATAAAATAAGAAATATATAAATAAATTGCCTATACCACACTGTATTGGGTAAGGAATTGTAAGTGACATTCTTATAAAGTGAAAGTGAACGCAGAGGAATTTGTTTTCAATTTAAAAAAAAAGTAAATTAAAAACCTATCGGCCTGAAAATGTAGAGAAAACCAAACGGATTTCAACTTCCGCAATCTTCTTCTTTTTCTGATGCCTATATTGGCGAGCCAAATCCTTTACCGCCACCTACTGGACAAGAAAGAAACCCCACATCTATATGATTTTCTGTCGCGATATGGTATTATTTTTAATAAGCCTTTACTTTACCAGGTAAACACACACACAGAAAAGTAAAAGTTACATCTTTTAGTTTAGGAAAATATGACTGATTTGACTAAATTTTTCAAAGTGTGCAGATGGTTTGCACTTCAATCTGGTATAATAAAATAAAATAAGAAATATATAAATAAATTGCCTATACCACACTGTATTGGGTAAGGAATTGTAAGTGACATTCTTATAAAGTGAAAGTGAACGCAGAGGAATTTGTTTTCAATTTAAAAAAAAATCTAATTCAAAATTGCAAACTGAATGTTAACATTAAGTGATCAAATGAAATTGTATGCCAGTAGTAAAATTTCTAAAACAAAAATGTAATATAAATAAAAGTTTTAAAATATAATGATTGGGCTATTAACAATAGGGTTATTTTTGGAAGCACATCTGGCAGCAACTAATGAGCATTTTTATTATAGATTAAATTTCGGTTGTTTTTATAACTAAAAAACACGTTTTAAACAGCTAAATCAAAACAACACAAAAGCCCATGCAAAAAAAAAAAGGTAAAAAAGAAGCTACATCAATGTGAAGAAAGGCTGCAAAATCTGACATTCAAAAAGCTGAAAAATGACTAAACTTTTATAATATAAGATTGTTTTAGTCAGCCAGGCTTTGTTTCTTATTTCTTTAACAACGGGATTTTATAAGTTTGATACTATAGTTCCACATTTTGATTACTAAAACGATTAAAGAAATTAACTTATAACTGTTAAATTAACAGTAATTACAACTTTATGATGAATGTCGGGAAGCTTAAATTACTATTTTAATAGTTTGAAATGTCAAGATTTTGTTTAGTTTTTGTTTAGTTTTGTACAATGCAAATATCTAACCCTCGCATATTATGTATAGGTGTAAGTTGCCCGGTTATATTCCAAACTGCTGTCCTTTTCTAAGAAAAATCATCTAAAATATTCTTGCTGTATTGCAAAGAAACAAACCCTCATTCTGTACCTTAGTGAGAATCCGCGCCTTGCCGTCTATATCTCGCGAGATTACATACTTTTTTTTTTTTTTTTTTTTTTTCTTCTTCTTTTTTTTCCCCACCCCAGGAGAAGAACGGCTTTATAGCAGCCAACTCCGTTCAGTTGTCTCGTACGGGCACACTAAAATGGCGTCAGCTCCCGGTGAGTGTGGAATTTTCATCATTTGGATAGATTTTCAAATAAATTGGGTAAACAGCTGAAACATGTATGTGCGTTTATTAATCTTACATGCCTGTTGATCGGTATTATCCGTCGTTCCATCTTTTCTGTACTTGAATATTTTACTATAAACGAAGCTAGCATTTCGTGAAAGGCCTTGTTAGCTCGTTTAGCCATTGCAGTCAACTGCCGCATGGTCTGTTCTTTGTTTTAAATTGCATAAGCTGTTCAAGCAGAGTGTATTTTGAACATTTGCTTATGCATACTTTATGCCTCTGCTAGTTCTAGTGCAGATTATTTAATATGAAGTTGCTTTTTTTTTTTATATATTCGTATTAAATGGCGACCACCCAAGCGGCCTATACATAGCGTGCTCCTCGCGCGCGCAAAGGAAGTTTTGTTAGAAAGTTAAACCGTTCTGATTTTTTTTTCCTTAAAAAAAAAAAATAAATAAATAAAATACTCTTCATTTCAGATTACAGCTCCTACAACCAGGCCGGTGCGCAGCAGGGGTAAGAATATCCGTGTTAACTCTTTCAAATAACTCCCGTTTTTCAGACATCGTTGCAGCAAAGGCCACGAATAAGAGATGGTTGCTAAGCAAAATCACTGTTAAGTTGATGTATAGACTGACTTTGTGTGTGTATATATATATATATATATATATATATTAGTAAAGTTAGTATTGAATATTTACCCCATTATTAATCAAATTATTAAAATTTGCTGGCAAGGGGACCCTATAACCTATGCTAAAAACTAGCTTGTTTTTCTGCAGGTACGCCTCATATGCTGCCCAGCCGTCACAAACTTATGGACAGTCGGCACAGGTGAGTGACATTTTGTGTTGCATCTGTATTGTTGTCCACTGCACCAGTGACCTTTTAAGTTGGTATTGTGTGCTGTGTAGCACCTAAAACAGGGTTCTGTTCTATTAGCAAACCTATGGCCAGCAGAATTATGGCACATATGCTCAACCTGCTGCCGCTGCTGCTGACAGCAGTTACACGCAGACAACACCTGCAGCTGGAAGTTACCCTCAACAGCAACAACAGTATGGATCCACATATGGCCAACAAGCATCAGGTTGGTGGTCTTAAATCACAGTATTCTCAGTTTTATGAGAGCAGAAATAGCTTGATGACACCTATTTTAAACACTATACATGAGACTATTGTTGTTGAGTTCATTATTAGGGATGAAAAAAAGCATTGCAAACCCAGATATTAACATTGTGCATGATGTGGTTTTTTTGTTTTTTCTTCTTTCCCTCTTTCTCCCTCTCCCACAGCTGGGTATCCTGCCCAGTCTACTACTACCCATGCCTACTCTCAGTCAGCCCAGGGTTATGGAGCCAGTGGTTATGACAGCACTCCTGCTGCTGCTGCTCCAGCTGCGTCCCAGTCTTATGGCTCTCAGCCAGGGTACACTGCCCAGTCTGCTTACCCTGGATATGGTCAACAGGCTGCCCCTGCTGCACCTCAGAGGTATATGTCCTTCGTGGACTACGTGATAAACGTAGAAATCAAATGATACAATAGCATCCTTATTGTGTTACATATTAATTGGTCTTTGCTCATGTCTATTGCAGTTACAATGCAAGCAGCCAGCCAGCTAGTTACAGCCAAAATAGCTACTCCCAGCCTGCATCATATGCACAGCAACAGCCTGGTTACCAGAGTCAGCAGGCAGGCTACAACCAGCAGCAGGGCTACCAACAGCAGACACCACAGCAGCAACAAGCTCCTCCTGCATACCCTCCTCAAGCTTCTGGTTCCTATGGACAGCCTCCAGCCAGTCAGTACAGTCAACAAGGTGGACCGCCCAGTTACAGCCAATCCAGCCATTACAGTAAGTTTATTTTGGCTTTTTTAAATGGCTCTATTTGAATCTTCACTGAAACATTTGGGTTTAAAATCAAAGCACAAAGACTATGTCCTGATGCTTTTGCCTTATGCTTTTATAGGTAACTACAGACAGGATGGCCAGGGTGGAGGTTCTGGTTACCCTGGCTCTGAGCCTGGGAGGTACCAGGGGGGAGGAGATGGCAGGGGCCCTGGAAGGGATGGCTTTGACAGAGGTGGAATGATGCGTCGTGGAGGCATGGGGCGTGGAATGGGGTAAGTGTATTTCCTTAGCATGTAATCCCATTATTTATTTTGACTCTACAGGTACATTTACTGTTTGGGGCAAGGCTGAGAAAAACTCACTCAGAAATTGTTGGAATAGCTAAGCTAATCTTACAAGTTCTGCAAATTCATTGTCTCAAGGTACATCAATGTCTCAATTTTTTAGTAGTCAGTTCTAATAAATTATTGGCCTCCCCTTTACACATGGTGACAGACCATGAAACATTAGTCTTATCAGTTTCTCTTAGCCATGCCTCACTACAGTTGAAGGTAAGAACAAAGCCCCTTTTTATTTATAAAGATTTTGAATTTCTGACTAGAGACCTGTGCATAAACATTTAGGATGAATAGTCTTCATCATAGAACATTATTTGCGTATGTTAACGACGCATTTGGGGTAATTGGGAATATTCATGGTATCACTGGTTATGTGTAACGTTTTGCAAGAACAGCTGCACATACATTTATACATAAACTCAATTGGATTTCCTTAGAGGTTCATGCATACATGGGTGACTTACAATTGGGCAGAAATACAGTTAGGAGTTGAGTAAGTCTGGACTTTAATTTTTTAGGCTTTGTTTTTCAAGAGTTTTTCACTAAAATGAGGTCTTTCAAGTATTACCATAAAACATCAATAACTTATTTAAAATGTATGTTAATTTGGGTCAGTGTATTGCTTTCAGGCATTTTTCTCTTTTGTCAATTC
>JBAMHW010000012.1:16827839-16846748 GCA_037177495.1 Rhadinocentrus ornatus | reverse complement strand
TCTATTCTATTCTATTCTATTCTATTCTATTCTATTCTATTCTATTCTATTCTATTCTATTCTATTCTATTCTAAAACACATGCAGAGCAATTCACCATAATGGAAAACATCATATTTACTACAGAATTGCCCTCAAAAATGTTAGAATCCTGTATCAAATGCAAATTTAAAAAAGCACATCTCGATATTATTTAGACCCCTATGCTTGGAAAAATGTAAAGAATATCATAATATTTGAAAAATGTAAGCTAATTTTGAGTTTGGTGCTATGCCCAATGGTAAGCATGGTGGAATGGGTCTGAAGAAATAGAAAAAAAGATAATAAAAAAGAAACAAAGCATTAAGGAAATATCTCACAACTAATTAACTAGGGTTAACAGTTCAGTAACAATTTGGGGTTTAACAAGAACATCTTAGTCTTACAGAAGTAAAGTTACTGTGAATTTTATCTTATGCTAAATATAAAATCTTTAAACGGTTCTGAGAATATGAATGAGTGTCTGTATTCCAGTGGCTCATCCAAACAGTCATGATATTCAGGCCCTTGGGCTTGATAGCATTAAAAACTGATTTGATTGTTCTAGGACACTCTGACCGATGTCAGAGATCACATTTTGCAAGTGAATTCATATCTACAAGTTTAAACTCTACCACGCACAATAAAAATATAAACAGGATCTGAAAATGTTTCTTTCTGTGGGCTTGAGCGAATTAGAATTAACTTTTTAAACTACAGTAGTTGATTTCTTCAGTTCCCAAACACTATTATTTTTAAAGAAACACATTATACAAGACAGTGATTAAACATACATCACCCCTACTTTTTTTTTAATTTTTAATTTTTTTTATTATTCTAGTTTGTTTGGAAGGGACAGTGAGATTCACAGACAGCAAATGTTAATAAATATTATATGGAAACATGCTACATATACACCCTGAATTTTAGCCACATGATATAAATTAATTATAAAAAGGCCTGTATACATATACACACACAGTATCATACCATCACACATATGTACAACCTTTTTCCACATATCTTCATAATTGTTGTGGCAAAACGGTAAGTTGACCGAGGGTCGCTGTGGGCTAAACTCGGGGCTCTCTGCCAGACGCACGTTCCAAAGTATTCCAAAGCACTTCTCTGTCAGCAGCGATACGTTTATTCTTTCTGTACATAATTCCAAAACAAATCCAATTAACAAATAAGCGATATTCTAACTGACAACAGACTTAGACTATAAATTATATAATACACGGTCAACAGAAAATGTGACTACCACCGAGCTCACCCAACTTATACATACACACGGCCACAGCAACACACCCACCACCCAGATGCCGATTCTGCGTGTCACCTGTGCCACCTCATAAATATGCAAACATACTAATATGGCTCCTACAATAATAATATATCAAAACATTATTTTTGGTCTGATCCTAGCAAGTTTTTAGTTTAGCTTTAAAACAATTGTATGTGGGGCCATCTCTCACTGTTTGTGGTTGGCCGTTGCACAAGTTACCGCCCCAACTGACATGACTGATCGATATGCGATATGGGGTGTGGCTCGGCAGGGTAGAGCGGTCGTCTTGTAACCCAAGGGTTGCCAGTTCGATCCTCGGCCAAGTCAAGTTCATGTCAAGGTGTCCTTGGGCAAGGCACCTAACCCTTAATTGCCCCTGTTGGGTCGTGGTGAGTGCCTTGCATGGTTGCTTCTGCCATCAGTGGGTGAATGTGATGTCTACTGTAAAGCGCTTTGGATAAAAACTTTTTAAAATTTTTAAAATTTTGTTTTAGGATTGTTGTAATTCACCCATTCACACCACACTTATACCATGATAGGCACATTGGGGGCAACGTGGGGTTAAGTGTCTTGCCCAAAGACACTTTGGCATGTAGTTAGGGAAAGCCTGGAATTGACCTTCCGGTTGGAAGACGATTGCTCTTTCTCCTACAGCCACCCCTAGGGGAGGTGCAAGCCACTTGTTTAATATGTGATTTGAATGATGGTGTTGGATCTAGAACGAGACCGTGGTTTAACTTGATGGAATTTGAAATGATCGTACTGTATACTTTGGCCACTAAATGCCTTTAAGCATTTGTGATTGTGCAATATGTCTGTCAGTATGTTTAAAAGTAAGTCTTAACCAGTTATTGTCAATCTGTCCCCACAGCTCACCGCTACCACCAGGCCAAAGCTAGTGGCCAAGGTCAGGGAGTCCAGAGCAAGTCCTCCAGTGCTCACTCCTCTCGCTCCACCAGCCCAGGCCCACACTGGCGAAATGATGGCATTGCACCTTACAAACCCCCTGACAGACGCTCCTTGGAGCCCCTCTCTACCCAGAGTGGTTCCTCCTCCTCCTCCTCACGTCCTGGGCGATCTCAGAACTCTGCTCTTCCCACAGAGCTCGACTCTGGTGTAGCACGTGCTCTGCTCCCGAGGCCGCCACGAGACCGCTCAGAACCTCGTCACTTTAATCCCCTCAGGTGAGGTTGTGTGTCTATGTGAATGTGCAGATCAGTGTGATAATTAATCTTTCAGGACAAGCTCAGTTTTTGCTATTCATTAAGTGGAGCCCACAGATAGACAGGGCACACAAACACACAGAATTGGACATATACAGAACATATAAGATACCAAGAAGCCACAGACTACACCAGAGCAGATTTTTTTTAATCCCAGGTGACATTGCCTTGATAAATCCACCTTACAGCACATCCTAGTGGGCAGAAGGTAGATAAGAATTTGTTTAATAATATCTCCTCATTACTTTTCTCTCTTTCACATTCATTCAGTTAATTAGTCATGATAACTGTATTGTACCGTATCAATCTGATAATATGTAAAAGCTATTTTTAAGTAACAGGTTTACTCTCTCACATAGAGTGTGTGGCAGCCCCATGGTTAAACATGATTAATTTAAAAGCAGCATTTTGGTTCAATGTGGCTCCAAGTCAATATGCTGCTCACTTCTCCTGTAAAATACAGTTCAGATTAGATGTCAAGATATCACCCCATTCAGATTAACCCTGAGTCAATGGGATTATTTCCATTCACGTGTGACATACTAGATGAAGGCTAATCTCAACTATCCCGAGCAACTGTTCACAGCTAACTTATCTGGGAAAGTAGGTCAACAGGTGGGTTCCACACAAACAAAATGGTTTTACTTGAATTTCTGAAGATAACTTCAGAAGTCAAGTCTGATGAAAAACTAATTAATAAAAATCTCAGCACCAAATTTATTTGCACAATTATTTCAGCCCTAAATAATCCACAATTGGCATATAGGTGGGAAATCACTCATAGATGGGCTGTTATATGGTATATAAGTAAAACAAGTTAATATATTTTATCAAAATTAGTATTAAAAACAGGCTAATTAACTACAGTGAAACCTACTGGTCCTGCTGGTGCGTGACTGTGGAGCAGTGTCTGGTTAAGAAAGGAAAATGTGTGTGTTGAGCTATAAAATCTATGAGACTTCTAATCCTGCCCCCACTTGCTCTCATCTTTCCTGTAATCCCCCTGGCTGTCACTGCCCACTGTTCCAAAACACACATGAGCTGTAGGTCAGTGGCAAGTTGAAAATTCTTACAAATCCTCAGCATTGCTCAAAACATGCCACGTCACAGTATGAAGAAACCATATATCCCTGGTACCTTGGTTCTGGACTATTCATTTAATTGTGAAGTTAAGTATTATACATATAAATGGCTGCCTCCTTTTTTATATTGCAGGAATAAGGAGACAATGAAGCCCATGACAAGACGTCTCTCTGGAGACAGTGACTCATCTACAGCCTCCTCTAAAGGAGGCGGAGGGGGAGGAGGGGCGCATGGTATTTCACGGCGCTCTGGTGAAGAGATAGTGCTGCTTGTCAACCGCAAGGAAGGAAGGCATATGATTGAGAGAGGAGGAGCTGGAAATAAAACCCCATCCCTACGACCCACAATGCCTCGTGCACGCAGCCATTCACGGGAACGCACTGCACTTGCTCCAATACTCAAACCCAGCCCACCATCAGGGTCACATGATGGAGCAAGAACGTCTCATACAGAGAGGGGGCGCTCACTTGGAAATGACAGCCAAAAGAGACTCCATGCGCCACGTTCCCACAGTCATAGTAAGTTAACTAGCCGTACTTGGTCGAGTGATGGCAGCCCCTGTCCATCCATCAGAGACCATCAGTCTCCATCATCAGAAAAACGAGATGACCCTCGACCAAAACAGATGCCCCCTTCCTCTCCAAGAGTGGGTGTTGGGTTCACTAAGAGGCAATCATCATCCTGTTCTAATTCCCCTATCAAAGGAGCCCAAAACAACAACAACTGCCCCAACAAGAGGACTATAACTACTCCCAGACCTCCTGCCCCCCGCTCACCATCCACAGGGAAAGGCAGACTACTCCCACCTGTCACCCCAGGAGGGCGACGTTCACCACACTCATCGCCTCGAAACTCTCATCATCACGCTGCACGCTCTTCTCGTGTCTCGCAGGCACCCTGCATTGCTGGGCGAGGCAACCATAGAAACTGGTCTGAAATGGAACGGCAAGGACTGGAAGAGGAGGGACTCGGCTTTGGGTTCCAGATGTTGCCAGCGTTAGACCCACAGAGGGAGCAGGACCTTTACCGCAGCTTTGAGGCTGAGTTTCTGGCCAATACACAGCAGGTCAGGAGAGTTTCTGCTGGTAAGGCTCCAGGAGGAGCTACTCTGCAGGTAACAGGGGCACATTCAGTACTTGCTCCCACTGATCCAAATGTCACCGACTCTGCTTACTCCTCTTCTAACTCTTCCACCTCCTCCTTGAATGTGGGTGGAAAGATTGGAACACTGCCTGACTTCAGGGAATCCAAGAGGACTAACCCCCATCCCTTTCCACAGGAGGACCCTGTAAGTTTTCTTTATGGACACAATTTTGGAGGACCTCATAGTTTTATCCAAAAAGAGGCTGAACATTGGGGGGATCGTCGAGGGGGTCTCAAGAAGCTCCCAGCTATCTCTAGTTCAGTAGAGGAGAGGGAAAATCCATCTTCCTTGACTGGTCCTGGAGACACAGAGTCAGACAAGCTGATGAAAAACATCCCCTCGCAGCCTGCTTTTCACTGTACTAATATGAATGGAGATCAGGGAGGTTCTCTTCCTGCTGGAGGGCTCACAGGTAATCCAGGTCCAGTCGGCTGGGGTTCACGGACTGAAGGAGATGTTCCGCTAGAAAATCACCAGCCAAACTTACCTTATGACTTAAAAAATGGTGAATGGAATGATGACCTTCCACCTCCAGAAGCATGTCCATCACCTGGGCCCTTTCTCCCTTCTGAGGACTGCTCCTTCCAGGATTCTTCTAGCGAAAACTCATCCATGTGCTTCAGTTTGAGTGAATCCCGCTCTGGATCCCCCCCACCAACTTTACCAATCACTAATGGGGAATCCGGGAAGACAAACAAGGTAGGCCCGATCTCTAAGCACAAACTGGCAGGAAGGTTCAGGCCTCGAACTGACAACAGGCCACAGAACAGCCCCTCACGTATCCCCACCCCTGTCAGCTACAGAGATCTTTGCGCTTGTGATACTCTTTCGCCCTGTCACACACCACCTCTATCTCCTCAGAGTTCTCATCCAGCCTCATGCAAGAGCCTGCACCAGGCATTCACTGATATGATCCACCCTCAGTCTCGCTCTCCAGCCATGGGAAACAAAGAGTGTTCCTACCCTGCAAAGACCGGCAGCTTGGACACTGAAGCTTGGATGTAGCACAAAACTAAACTGACACAGGAGGTTGTTGTCACAAGTGTTGACTAATGTGTAAAAAAACAAAAACATCAAAACAAAGTTAAGTTTGGGCTATAGATTGTTTCCACTGCATGTTAAACACACTATTTGTTTAGATTGCCCCTGAATTAATGCAGTGGTGGGAGCGTGTGAGAGGGGGTCACATTGCTTTTTTTGCACTCAAGCCAAATTATTTATTACCAAAGTAATGGTTTTAATCTTTACTGTAATTTTAGTGTGCGTGGGATGCTTTTGTCAATTGTGATTTTCTTTCTTTCTTTTCTTTTCTTTTTTTAAACAGGACACATGTAAAATTCTCACATACACAAACATGGAGAGAAAACATATGTGCTGCCATGTGCCCCACCAAGGGGCATGGTAAAGTGCCAGGTATTTGAAGCTTCATCTCTTTAAACAGTGCAAACACTAAACCTTTCAGTCTGATGGAATGGCTCCCTCTTGTGGTTGCCATAGTCTGTCTGCTTGCCTTGATAGTTCACAAGTTACTCAGCATATTCATATTAGTATGATAATAGGTAACACACAGAAAGGTAGCCTCATCATTCCTCTGATTTTAAGAACATTACTTACACTACCAGTTTCTGTACAGTTGTTAAGTGTTATTAATGTCCTATCAGCTTTTACAATCAGTCGATGTAGTTGATATTAGTTTTTGAATCCTTATTTTGTTATGTTTTTAATATTTTTAATGGAGTAAAGCATTTTTACTTTAATTTAAATGTATATGGTGGAAAAATGTGAGGGGAGCTGAGGTTGTGTCATTGTCACTGAAAGTACAAACTTGAGAGCTCTTCCTCGGACCAAAATGTGAGCATCATGAACCATATACTGAAGAGAATGAATGTGTAAATACATGCTGATTTGCTCACCAAGAGGTGTGTGTATTTTTGTATATAGAGGGCATCGAAAATACAATTTAATGTACATAGTTGCTGTATTAAGGTCTGTGCGGCCTTAGCTATGCAATATTGGTATTTTTAAATGCCTTGACAATTCCCTTTGCCTTAAATTTTAGTCATGGAATTAATTTTTGAATGTTTTCAATTTGGTAACACTACATTGCCATTATTAGAGGTTTATAATAATGGAAGTTAAAGGGGCTGGGCTTGAATGTGGAAAAAGTAAGGAATATTTGCCAATTTCAACTATTATCTCTGATGTAGATAAAGTGTTTATATATTCAGATTCAATATAATATATTCCCTCTTAATTCTGGTGGTTGTTTAAAGATATGAGACATGAACCATGTGATAGCATCTGGAGGCTAAAAGACATATGCTGTAAAGACAAAAAAATAAAATAAAAAAAGGGTTTCTTGACAATGTTCCCTTTCGTCCAGGTTCAGACTGACATGTCCAAGTTAATAACACTAGTATGACATGGTGAAGTTTGATGGATGAAGACCGACTCTAGCTTGAGTGTCTGCATGTGTGCAAGAGTGCATGAAGGAAAGTAACTGTAACTTGATATTAGGGTTCCAAGTGAAGCTTGTTGCCATCAGTGTGTGAGGTAAAACTTCAGTCACAGAGTTTACAGAGCTGTTCAAGGTATTTAGCAGGTGAGGACTTTGAAAAGTTGGAATTATGCTGTTAGTGCTCTGTAAAAAAAAACAATAAACAAAACACTCTTTATGAATCAACAGTTTTGACATGACAGGGAAAGTGTAGTCTTTGCAGGATGTTAACAGTGAATGAGCTTGAAGTATACAGAGTGTATATCTTTGTGTACATATGGTATGAGAATATAAACAGAGTTTGAGTAAAGAGGGGAGCATTGGTAGTCTATTTATTTATTGAATCAGTTCTCAGTGGGCTAGTATGGCATCTCTGTCCCAGGATTTTTAAGTAAATAAGTGCTTAGGGAAATCCAAATAATATTTGGCATTTAAAGATTTGTCAGTTACCACAGCACTATATTAAAAAACAAAAAAACAAATACACTAGAGATGTTCCCAGTTAAATAAGCAACAATAAAAGAAACCTAAAATGATCCTTCAAGCAAAAAATGAATAATGTACAATGTATGTTGGATCAGTGCTGATTAAATGAATAGCTGATTCTCAGTTTAGCTTGTAAAAATGATTATGTGTGCTAATTATTTTTATTTTAAGTTTGTTTTTACTTATTGCATTTTGTCTTACTAGTTGTTCACATCTGCCATGTAAATTAACTGTGACTTCAAACAACATCAGAGAATATTTAATGTCAGTCATAACAAGAGTGATTAACAAAATAGTTTGCTCTTTGTTATACACAGCTTTGCAAATTTCATTGCAGTCTCACTCTTCTTTCTCCACCGTGAACTCTGAATGTTTGTGATCTGGTTCCATTTTCACAAAATCTTCAGTAAGATGTACAGATTGCTTGACATTGTGAAATATGTGTGTATGAAATAGCAATACTGCAACATTTTACTCTTTTTGAACCTGAACAATGCTATAGAGTTGTTGTAATAAATTCTTTCTTCTGAACTTCATAAATATGCTCTCATTTTCTTCACGCAGTTCCAGAAGTGTAGAGAACAAGATTGGTTTGGATTATGGATGCAAACATGCCAGAATTTTAATACCATTAATGTCATCTTCAGGAAAATAGTACAATGTTTTAACCATTTAAAAATGGTTTTACATAGATTTTCACAGACTCTTAACTAGTTTTGAGGTTTGCATCACATTCAGATCGTCACTTATTCAAATGAAGCACTTATATGAGCAATTCATATTTTTTCAGGTCTTAAACTGACAGAAAAGTACATCACAACGGTATTTGATATATTTATGTGTACATATAAGTAAGATCCTGCTTATGATGTCAATAAGCAACCACATGTTTATTATGTATCCAAACAATACTTAGTGTAGAAAATAGTCCTTATGCCACTTAATGATAGAGCCCATGATATGAAACATCCACAATGAAAGCTGACGTTGCTTGACAGTTGTTATTTTGTGGAAAGACGGAAGTAAATCAAGTGGGAGGGGACGAAGGCCATCACTGCTCCTACTACGCCTGTAACGGTAAGATGTTTGTGGAGATTTTCTCTTTTAATTCGTTATGTGGCGAGCTTCATTATAACTCCAGAAGGTACGCAAATTCGTTGGGTAAGGTCTGAATTAGGCCGATAGATTAAGAGCTTAACTATCCCCGCAAAGGCTTCCTTAAGCCTCTACTTAGAAGGTCATGTCTCAGCTTTGCTAGCTGTAGAAGTAGCCGGGCGCTAGCTGACACTGACAGGCATACTGCAGCAGACACACCGCTAGCCTTTTAGCAACAGTCTCATTCATATACTCTTAACAACTTCAAACATGCAGGAATGGGCCAATCAGCTTTACGTGAGTAAAAACCCGAGCGGTTCTGGTAAATGCTTATCCATCTGCACAATTTTAGCCAACTTTTGTTGCCGTTAACAATATATTTAATGTGCTTCTATTCGCACACACTCGAGTTAGTTTGCTAACTTCAGTGTAGCCTGACGCTAGCCAGTTACAAAGCGTTCCCCTACTTTATAGTTAATTTGGTTGTATATGTTAAGGTCAGCTTGTTTAAGGTATTAATATTAACTTTTAAACTACACAAAAGCACATTTAGTGTTAATTTGGTGAGACAGTAGCATTATGTTTCGGTAAAAACGCCCCGTAATCAGCTAGCTAAATTGTCTGTTAGCAACCTGTCGGATGTTGACACCTGACTGAAACCCAATAAATGATCAACTTGACACGTTAACTACTATATTTATTGCTGCAAATTAGCAATGAATATTTACAAACTTTATCCATACACAAATTTATGCTTAACATGAATGGCTGATGTCAGTTATCTTATCGCATATATAGCAGCTTTATGCTTTCTTGTTTCATTAGATAAGTTTTCGAAATACACGTAAAAATCGCTTAGTAGTTGTGCACTGACTGATAGATTTATAATTACTCTGTTTATACATTGCTCTGTAGGAACACTATGTGTGTAGAACTAATCAGTTTATTTAATTCCACAAAGTTGCAAATATCTTTTACAGAGAGATAGTTGTTTAAGTAGAAATCAGGAAAGGAAGCAGGAAATACTTGCCACATACTGCAGGAAGCCTTCCAAGTTGGCTTAAAGAGTTATTGCTGGTCCACATCCCAGCTGACCTAAAAAGATTCACTTTTAAAGAGTGTTTATTGGAAGCTTTTTTTTTCTTAATAGAACTCTGTCAGGAGAAGACAGGAAATCCTTTAATTTCCCTTTGCTTGCGCTTCTATTATTTCCTGTTGCTCTTGTGATTCTGCAAGTTTCCACACGAGCAAAGCGATTGGAGCCATCTCTCCCATCCTTTCTATCTCATGCAGGAGAACCGTCAGTTCGGATCCAAGATGACAGACTCCAAGTACTTCACCACTACCAAGAAAGGTCTGGTATTTTATAATAAATACAATATTTAACACTTAAGTGAGAGGTTAAAGTTATCAGATTAAATCTTTGCCAGTATTTAGTCAAGTGCTTTGTTCATTTTGTGTCATTGTCAGCTGGATGGTGTGAAATTATTATTTAAGGTTTTAAAAAAAAATCCTTATTGTCATCATGAGCTTATAGTTGTTGTTGTTTTTAAAAAAAAAAGCAATTCTAGGAAAAAATAAAGTAGCTGTATTCTTTGTAATATTAGTATTCACTCTTTAAATAATTATGCTGCTTCATTAAATATTTTTAAGGTCCTTGTCTCTGCTCCATTTGCTTTGGCTCCATGTATAATAGAGAGGCTCGATTTTAAAATCTTCTGCAGTCAAAACCACTGTATGCAATCTTAATGTCTCTTTGAGTCAGGGTTTTTGAGTCTGGACCAACATTAAAATAATTTGGTTTGCTCCTGTTTTTATCAGCTGAGAAATATTACCAACTTAAGAGCAGTTGTTACCTCATTGGAGATAGAAATGATCATTTAGGCCCTTATTTCCTCTTGTTTAGACTACTGCAATTCTATTTTACAGGTCTGAGCAGTTAATCTCTGAACCTCCTGCAGGTAGTTCAGAATCCATCTTCCAGACTGTTGATCAAAACACACAGAAGGGATCGTGGAAGATCAAGGGAGAATGTTTTGCATTGTTTACATTGGCCTCCATATCATTACATTTACATTACATTACAATCATTTAGCAGATGCTTTTCTCCAAAGCTACTTACATCTGAGAGTAGGCAGTAGCGTTAAGGGTCTTGACCAAGGACTCAACTGGAGGGTTTTAATATTCGCCTCATTGTAATATGAGATCTAGAATTCAATTTAAAATCTTGGTTCTTGCCTGGCATGTTTACAGCTCGCTGCAGCCTTACCATAGCACAATGGTTCCCAAACTTTTTCTGCTGCCTTTTCTTTGAGATCCTCTGATCAGTTTGCTGGTTGTCCCTCACTCGGGACTTGGATAAACAAAATGTGACTGTGCTTTTTCGGTTGTCATCCCGAAAATCTGGAACTCTCTTCCATTGAATTTAAGATCTGGTTGTTCTTTGGACAGCCTAAAACACATTTAAACAGGCCTTTTTTAAATAATTTTTATGTATTTTGCCTTTTATATTTGTGTTTTATTTAATTTACTCTGCTTTTAATATTAAGTTGGTTGTTCATTGTATGATTATATTTTTTTTATTGTGAAGCACTTTGTGACATTTGCTGTTAAAGTGCAATATAAATAAAATTTACTTAGTTTTCATTGCATGGGATTTAGTGGCATCTGCTGGTTGAGTTGCTGATTATAATTGGTTAAATATCTGTTGCCTCATCCTACACTTCAAGCATGTGCTAGAAAATATTGAGGCTGCAAAAGAGATTGTGACAGCAGTAAGTATTTGATGTGCCTGCTTGGGAATACTCTGCCATGCAGGAACTTGCACCATTTGTAGATATTAATGGCTGGTTATAAGCTGATGAGTTAAAATACTTCATTAATCTCAGAGGGAAATTTCAATGATGGAAACACATCTGTTGACAAAATTAAATGAAAATTTAAACATGGTTTTAAAATTTTTATTGTTTTTGTATTTTTCTCCAACTGTTATGGAGTAGTACAAATGAGACCAACAGAGATTTGGTTCTCAGAGAGGATGTTCTTTTAACACTTCCCAGGAGACATTGAAGTCATGTAAATTGTTAGGAAAGAATACATGGCACAGACGGGGCAAATAGATACTTATGAGTGAGAGCAAAAACTTCCTCTACTTGTTGAAGTTCACTTTATGTTCCAGTTAGCACATTGCAGTGTGGGCACTACTACACACTTCTGCATACCTCAATTGTTCATGCCAAATTTGATGTCTTTATTTATTCATTGTCTTGTGTGTGCAGGGGAGATTTTCGAGCTCAAAGCAGAGCTCAACAGTGATAAGAAAGAAAAGAAGAAGGAGGCTGTTAAGAAGGTCATTGCATCAATGACAGTGGGCAAGGATGTCAGGTGAGCAAATGGAAGTAATGGCAGAAGCATCCACTGTTCTCTCATTTTGAGTCAGTAGTCACATAACTGTGTGTTTCTCCTGCAGTGCTCTGTTCCCAGATGTTGTAAACTGCATGCAAACAGACAACCTGGAGCTGAAAAAGTTGGTCTACCTTTACCTGATGAACTATGCCAAGAGTCAGCCAGACATGGCTATCATGGCTGTTAACACCTTTGTGAAGGTAAAGCTCAGACTGTCAATATTGTGAAGAAGCGATGTGACATTATCACTTAAAAATCTCCCCTTCAAGTAAAGTAATCATTTTTATTTGAGCTTGTTAGATGTAGTATAGAAGTGTGTTTGAAGTCACAGGTAAAAAAGAATATTTAGAATTTTAGCATCTTGTAATGGGATTTCCTGATTGTATTGTTCTTTGTTTTTTTTGCAGAGTTTTATAAAACTTAAGTATTGTTGTCTTTAATTTGAACCTCTTTTTTAATGCTGTTTTGGGCAACACTTGCCACAGCCGTGGGAAGTCCCTTTGTATTTCCCTCATGAGTTTCTTTGACTTCAGGATGATAATTACCAATCCTCAACATAATACTTTAAATACAGTTTTTATAGTTTTACCTTTTCTTTTTTGTTATCCTTAAGAAATACTGACAGCTCAAAATGTGTGATGACATACGTTGCAGATTGGTAATGAAAACAAGTATTAGATTCAATCAAAATGTCTCTTGGATTAAATATTATAGTAATGAAATAAATGAGACATTAAGCTTTTGACATCTATTTTTCTACCCATCAGGACTGTGAAGACCCCAACCCTCTTATTCGGGCCCTTGCTGTTCGTACAATGGGCTGTATTCGTGTGGACAAGATCACTGAGTATCTCTGTGAACCTCTGAGAAAATGTCTAAAGGATGAAGACCCCTATGTGAGGAAGACAGCTGCCGTGTGTGTGGCAAAGCTCCATGATATCAATGCCCAGTTAGTGGAGGACCAAGGCTTCCTGGACACTCTTAAAGATCTCATCTCTGACTCCAACCCCATGGTAGACATCCTTTATCAAACTGGGGTCTGCTAGTTATCTAGCCAGATAATTTCTTACGCTGCATTTATGAATGAAAGGAAACATATTTAATTTATCACAGAGGGAAATTGCATATGTTAGATTAAAAATGTTCCTTATGTATGTTAAGATAGCTGTTTCTAAGGGTTTTTATTAGTCAATGTTTATACTCTTGTCTTCAAATGTAGGTTGTTGCAAATGCAGTTGCAGCGCTGTCTGAGATCGCAGAGTCCCATCCCAACAGTAATCTACTGGACCTGAATCCTCAGACCATAAACAAGTTGCTGACAGCTCTTAATGAATGCACAGAGTGGGGACAGATATTTATCCTTGACTGTCTTGCAAATTACACACCTCGTGATGACCGTGAGTCCCAAAGGTAAGGCAGAATACTAACATAATTTCTTCTCCTGGATGTCATTTGGCTTATGTTCCCGCATCTCTTTCTCACCCAATGTTCTCAATGTCTGCCAGCATCTGTGAGCGTGTCACTCCACGGCTGTCCCATGCCAACTCTGCAGTGGTGTTATCAGCAGTTAAAGTTTTAATGAAATTCATGGAGATGTTGCCCAAAGACTTGGACTACTATGGTACTCTGCTGAAGAAGCTTGCTCCTCCACTGGTCACTCTTCTCTCTGCTGAGCCTGAGTTGCAGTATGTGGCTCTTAGAAACATCAACCTCATCGTCCAGAGACGGTAAGTCTGGGAAGATGCTCTCTTTGACGCTCTTTATAATTTTGTAAAAAAGAGCTTAATAATGTAGTAGTGTGCTGTTTTTACCCTTTTTCTTTTACAAACATGTTTTTCAGCCCAGAGATCATGAAACACGAAATGAAGGTTTTCTTTGTGAAATACAACGACCCAATTTATGTCAAACTAGAGAAACTGGACATCATGATTCGTCTTGCATCTCAAGCTAATATTGCCCAGGTAACACACCCACATCTAAAATAAATCCTGATCTGAGAATTTTCTTCTGGAAGATGGATATTGTTAGTAACAAAGCTGTCTGTCTCACTGTAGGTGCTGGCTGAGTTAAAGGAGTATGCCACTGAGGTCGATGTGGACTTTGTGCGTAAAGCTGTCAGGGCCATTGGCCGTTGTGCCATCAAAGTGGAGGTGGGTTAAGATAATGGTCAATTGCAGTCATCAGTGTAGTTCAACAAGTTTATATTTGCGCTTCTTTTTGCTTTACTTAAACTCAGTCAAATCAACAAAGCAAGTGATACATTGCCACCAAAAAGACAGTCCTGATACAAAGTGGTTTTGTTCCAAAAAAGAAAAATTCTCCACTTTATTGGTGTTTTTATTTAAGTCGTGTAGGAGTTTGCTGTTGTGCATGATGACGATTCACTTGTACTCAATGGAGCATATTTTAAAGTTAACCATCCAGCCAAACACAATGATTAAAGCAATTACTAGGTAAACATAGTCAGGTGTGAAAATGACAAGAAAATGAGCAGTGATTGCTACTTTCATATGTTGGGGGGTGTTTTTGCTGAAGTCAATGATTAGAACTAATCTTAGAAGTAGAACTAATCTCAGATCAGTGCAAAAGAAGCACATTAACAATCCAAACAAAGTGGAGGTCAATTTAACTGGAATAAACTGCTTAGATGTGACTACACACTACAATTCGCACTACAGATAGTAAGTATTTCGGCCACTTTCCGGATGTAGCAGGTATGTCCTGTCAAGGTTTCAGCTGAAATATCAGCACAGCGTGAACATGCCAGTACTCAGGACAAGAGTCGACCTGCAGCTTATGTTATCGATGTATCTGTTATATTGTAAAACTACTCTGAGCTTTCTGTCACCATGGCAGTATACCTAATCAATCCACCGAGCATCCACTGACAGTGTAACTCTATCAGTAGGTATGCAGCACTGTGACCTCTGCTGTGTGGTGCTGACTGGCCACATAACTAATCCACAGTGTGTGGTAACTAGTAAATATGTGCACATATGGCTCAGTAACAACTGCAGTACAGGGATGTTAATTTGGCCCTGTACTTCACCAAGCATATCATTTTGAGCTGTCTTTAGCTTCCCCAACATCTGTGGTGCCTCATTGCTATCTTTCACTAAATTAATTCAGGTTTTTTTTTCTTCCTTTATAATTCCTTGTTAATTTAATCAAGTATCCCAAGTCCTGCAGAATCTGCCATCTAGGGACACGATGAAGACAGAACAGTTAGCCAGATACACAGCTAGGTGGCATGGTTGGCTCATCGTAGGCTAGTATGCCTGTTTGCAACGTTACAGACTGAAGGACAAATGACTTCACTCTCCTTAAATATCTACTCTGTTGGGTTATGAAGCCTGATTTGTAGAGCAGCCTAAAAAATATAAGTGAAACTGTTTTTACAGTATAACTCCATAACGCAGTAAAACACAACTGTCTGCTTTTAACATGTTTTAAGTCATTGTCAGGAAGTCATTCTAAATTAGATTTCTTTCATTTTTTCTTTCTTTTTTTGGTCCTGTATGTTGTCATAAATGTTATAAACACAGATCTTCTCTCTGTATTTGTGTAATCTTTGAATTTCTTAGCAATCAGCAGAGCGTTGCGTCAGCACTCTGCTAGATCTTATCCAGACCAAGGTCAATTATGTGGTGCAGGAAGCCATTGTGGTCATCAAGGACATCTTCCGCAAATATCCCAACAAGTAGGTTTCCTCCTATACGAGTGTGGTCATGTTTACATTTTACAAACACTTAATTCATTATTTAAATCCAGACTAAAAACTTGAAAAATGCAGCATCTTTAAAGTAAGTTTAGTTTATAAACTAGGTACTTCTGGAGGCAGATTTTACTGTGAGGCTGCTGTTTAGAATATAGAAGAGATCTCCAACAAGAACATTTGTTTGTTTGGACAACTCTTTTGAGACCCTGTTGTGACTGCACCTGGTCAAAGGTCAGGGTGACTTGGCTGAAACATCACTTTCTGTGAACTGGATTCATGTGGCAGAAAAAAACTTCTCCCACACAGCAGGGCACCATCAGCACAGAGTGGTGGGCCTCATCAAGAGCAGCTTAGCAAAACCTCCAGCTTGGCATGGCTCACGCCTTGAGCTGAATGAGTCACTATGAAGTTAAACGTTGGGCCTATCTATTAATAACACATTATTGCCTTAATCATATTCGAAGTTCAATCAATATATGAATTAGAGGATTTATTTCCATGGATTTCATGCAAATCAGAAGTACCTCATCTATTTTTAAGGGGCATCATGGTTAAGCAGGTAGTAGAAAGACCCAAAAGACCAAACTATTGCTACAGGTAGAGTAAATATTAAATTTACATTTGTCAGGCTGCCAGAAAATGTGACTCCAAATGCTAATCTTCTACATCTACTGGACAATGCATTGTTGCAAGATAATAGGCAGTGGTTTACTACCCTGCTCACAATTCAAATGTGGTGGTTGTTCCTCTATCAGCTTTAATTCCTGTGTGCTTTTTCTGTTCATTTTAGCCAAAAAACCCCAAAAAACCATGATTACAAGATTAACATCTTTAAATTGTAATAAGAAGAATTTGTGATTTTGTGTTCCTTTCCTCCTATAACACTTGTAACATTTGCATGCATATAATGTTTTGTGTGACTGTTTCAAGGTATGAGAGCGTGATTGCCACTCTGTGTGAGAACCTCGACTCCTTGGATGAGCCCGAGGCGCGTGCGGCCATGATTTGGATTGTGGGAGAATATGCTGAGCGCATCGACAATGCTGATGAGCTGCTGGAGAGCTTTTTGGAGGGTTTCCATGACGAAAGCACTCAGGTGTGTTTTAGAAGAGTGCTGGGGTTTGTTCTATTTTTAATCAACATGTTAATGGTAGTCACACTAATTATTTATAGTCTTTGCTGTCAGTAGAAAGCACATTTTTTAATTGCAAATAATTAAAGCCACTGGTTAGCTGCTGTAAAGCACAGATAAAGGAGGGGACACATGCAGCAACAAAAGAACCGCTTGTGTTTAATCAATATACTAATATGCTCATTTAAAAAAGAAAAAAAGGGAGGAATCACAGTGGTGAAATATTTCTGAACACTTTATCAAACTGCAAAGAAATTACAGTGGAAAAAAAACACTTCTTTTGTCTGACTCATTGGACACATTTGATAGAATAGCTGTTCTTTTCATGGTCTGTCACAGCTCGTTGTAGTTACTCATTTCAATTTAGACTTCATTAAAGACACAGCTCATTGGGGGGGGTATAAAATATTAACGGATAGTTCTCCTAAGTATTAGGATTTTTACTGTTTTCATAATATTGCCTTATAGAAGCTTTTCTGCTCATATTGAGGGGCTTTAGTGGGTGGAGTAAAGGCATTGTACATCAAATGCTCCCTTTGTACATTTTGGTAACTGTTGAGTTTATGAAAAATGCATCTATGCCCTCGTAGGAAAAAAGGAGCTGTATCCCTGTTTACTGACTGCTTATTTGTTGTGGTTTTAGTACAGAATTTTATTTTAAAAATTGTCATGAAGATACTTTTTGCCACTATATTACAGTTTTGGTTGGAAAAAAAAGAAAGAAAAACAGCCAAAAAAAAAACCAGTTATGTGAACAGTTTTAACTTACTGTGGATGTTTACTGTGATGTAGGTGCAACTGCAATTATTGACTGCAATTGTCAAGCTGTTCCTGAAAAAGCCTACAGAGACCCAGGAGTTGGTGCAGCAGGTCCTAAGCCTGGCAACACAGGTGAGGCAAAAAAAACAAACAAAAAATAAATAGTTGAACTGATAAATCTTTTTTTTTGCCATTAAGAGACATTAAGACATTAGCTTTCCTGTAAAAATATTCCATCCTTAGCAGCAGAAATGATATATTCATTTACTTTGTTTAAACTCTGGGAGTTCTCTTTTTTTTTTTCTAACAAAAATCTACAGTGTCAAGTTTCTGCATACATTATTTAAATCCCTACACTACCCTTTGGCTTGCTCAGTTTTTGATACCTTTGAATCATTGCTTAGTGTCTCATATCAGAGGCTACGGGGAAAGAGTCTTAATGTTAAGCACCTATTATACATACTCCATGAAAAATAATCATCATTCCTCCATGTCTGTAGGATTCTGATAACCCAGACCTCAGGGACCGGGGCTACATCTACTGGCGTCTGCTCTCCACAGACCCTGTAGCTGCCAAGGAAGTGGTTCTGGCTGAGAAGCCCCTGATCTCTGAGGAGACAGATCTGATTGAGCCGACTCTTCTGGAGGAGCTTATCTGTCACATTGGCACTCTGGCCTCTGTCTACCACAAGCCTCCCAGTGCTTTTGTTGAAGGAAGCCGAGGCGTTCAGCACAAAAGACTTCCTGGCAGTGCTGGATCGTGAGTTATACACCGTACTTTTTTATTTATTTATTTTTAAATACTACAGATAGTAGTATGAAAAAGAAAAGCTGGATGAGAGTTGATTGCATTTCGACCTGCTGCAGCTCCCTATCTGCATGACGTCACCTGAACTGACGGGAATCAAGTCTCCTCCAGAAGTTTATACAGTAGTGTATTTAAAAAAATAAAATAAAAAACCTAGATCAAATCATTCAGTTCAGGTCTTACTGGCAGGCCTGCCTGCTTGCTCAGTTAAACCTCTGCAGATGATCCAGAACACAGCAGCACGTCTGGTCTTC
>JBAMHW010000012.1:16771874-16795094 GCA_037177495.1 Rhadinocentrus ornatus | reverse complement strand
ACAAACTCCCAGAAAGCCTCAGATCAGCTGAAACACTCAGTTTATTTAAATCCAGGTTAAAGACCCACCTGTTCTCTTCTGCATTTCAGTAGTTTTTATTCAAAAGTCCAAAACTGCATCAGTTTCTTTTAAGCTTGAATTATTTTAATGTGATTATGTTTTTCCTCCTGTCCTGTTTAGTGTATCTCTCTCTATCTCTCTCTGATCGACCTTATGCCAACTCAACAGAGGGTGCATGACTTTGAAAAAGAAGAGGTTAACTGAAGTTTCTACCATTCCCAAATGCCAATATTTGGCTTAGTATGTACATGCCTTTAAAAGAATCAGAGAATAAAATAGTTTGTCAAATAGTGATGATCGGTATGACAGAAATATGGATTTTTTTTTCTTAACATCACAAGAAAAGCATAGATCTTTATATCAGCATGTTATGCATGATACGAGAAGGACATTAATTAACTTTAAAGATGCTGGGAGGCATAGTTTCTCCTCTTAAAAGGAAACCAGGCTGGCTATTTCTCCCTTCTTCTGGGATTTGTACTAAGCTGCACTGACACTAAATAATGGTTTCAACCTTATGTGGTGTAAATTACATTTAATACTTTGACATAAAAGTGTTGACCGAAAGCTATGCTGCTTCTTCTCTGATTAAATCATTACTCCACTGTCCAAACAGATTTCTAAGCTTTAGCACAATTCCAAGCATGTCATTCTTTTTCAGTACACTTTAGTATCAGTCTCTAACACCAGAGCCCTTAGCATCAGTGTATGAGAACACCAGAGGTCATGTTCACATGCTTTCTGCTTGTTCCTTGATCTGCTCCTGCCTTTTTTTAATTTTTTGGATTTGGACATTCTCTTAAGCCCATGTTTCCTTATTTCCCTTCCACAGCGGATACCTTTTCCCTCAAGTTCTTCTTTTTCCCTCACCAAAACTTTGCTATTCACCACCCAACATGTGCCCTGAATTACAAAGCTCAGCCAAGCAGCAACAAAAGTAAAACTGTCCATTTGTCTTCTTCTGACAGAAGGCAAGTATTTGCATTTGCCTAGTTATCGTCCTTGGCTATGTGTAGCTAGGAGACTGAGCAGTGCTTTCTGCTGGGTAGTCACCAAATGACTTTGTTCCAGGCTGTGAGACTCCAAGAGCAATGCTAGTTCTAGGAATTCATTGACTCTTCACTTTCTCTGTAACAGAGGAATGCAAACTGTGACACAGAGTCAGAGTGCTTTTAAAATATTAAAGAAACACAGAACACATGGTGTTCAGTTAGCTGCTCTTTATTACTGTATTTTATGGGTGTACTGTATGTTATCAGCTCTGTGGGACACTATGAGCTAAACACCAACCAGAAGGTTAAAGTGCTGACAATGACAATGCATTTAAAGTGTGAATTAAAGTAACTATAAAACCTCAACAATACTGTGCATTGGCAGTAGGTACCTATCCCACCTAATTTTTAAATTCTTAAGCTTTTAGATTAACCTGAACAGAAAATGTCAACAAAAAACCCCTTCATTTATACACAAAACTTTGTGCATGCACTGTATGTTTTCATAGTGGTTAATATTCTATTAACATACTTTAGCCTGAGCACCCTAACCCCAGTCATGGTCAAATACAGACTTGGTACCCATATGGGTCCTTATGATGTGCTCTATAGAGCTGGGAAACAGGACTGTAGGAGAACAGGATCTTTTTTTATGTTCCATCGGCCATATCAGTCTGGGAAAAAGGATCCCATGGACATACTACAAATTGACTGATCATGAGTTAATATTTGGAGTTTTTAACATCAACTAATCAGCGGTAAACAAAAGACTGAAATGAAGATTATAAAAATATGAGTGTATGAGTCATTAGGACACTTTATCTGGGTATAAATGATAATAAGTAAATAAACACATTACCCAAAAGATTGGCTTAAAGGTTTCTCGTTCATGGTTCTTTTTCTCATTTTTTGTGCTTCTTTGTGTGTATTGTTTAGGAATGGCTGGATTTACGCTGCAGAGGCGTTCGCAATGCCAACGCTTACATACTGGTGTACGACATCTGTTGTGTGGAGAGCTTTGAATACGTCAAAATGATCAGACAGCAGATTGTAGAGAACAGGTATGGTTAAACTAATACTCACAGCTGTTACTGAGTGTACAACAACTAATGGAAAACCTCTTTACCCCCCTGATGATATCTTATGTGACACCCTGTCACCCATTTGGAGACAGAGTACAATTTCAGAGCTTGACACAAAGCCCTTCAATTTAATGACTCTGACAGTTTTATTCACCCTTGTGGTGAATAAAGCTCACTTGCTGAAATCCTGACAGCTTTGATATGATATTTGATTTAGCATTGTTGCATTGTTGCAACCTTAGATGGCACTAGTGATTTAAAGATTATTTTGGTGATATTTTTGTTTTTACTAGATGGAGAACTGTATGAAAGGTCAAAAAGGTTGAGTGCCATGGCTGAACATGTGAACCAAAAGAGTTGAACTCTAAAGAAAGAAACACTACCATTAAAAACCTGCTTGTAATTCTCACTACTGACACATCTGCATATATTTGCATATAAAAGGGACATTGAGGGTCCTCATTTGTTTTGTGTGTTGTACAAGATCAGTGTGCCACTGCACAAATTGTGCTCATGTTCTTGCAACTTTATATTTATGGCCCAAGACAGAAACCCATTATTACCAGCAAGAAGGGTGAATGCAGGAGGAATCCAAAACAGGAGAAATGTATAATCACTGGGCAAAGATCTATTGTCAGAATAAAGGAGACATGAAAAAGCTAAGAAAGGGGTAGATACTGCGTTAAGATCATAAATAATGGAGAGTTCCTAAAGGAGGTTTGGAGGGTTTTCTTTTTAAAGTTATCAGCTACAATGGAACAAAAATATAGGGTTGAAATGCTCTGGTTCTACAGAAATCTGTTTCAAACAAGGGCAACCTCATTTTTCTGCCCTATTTTTTTAAGCCTTCTAGCATAAAGCCTACCGTGAACTCAGTGAGGCTTATGACAGCGCTGCATCCCAGCATCATTTCTGCAATGTTCTCATACACAAATGCATGCACACAAGTCTTCTTCTGCCAAAAACAAAATCCAAGAAGATATATTTTTTTTAAGTCTCCTATGTGTGAAGTGGAGACATTGCTAAGATGTGGCTTCAACTTTACCTCAGAGTTCGAGAATTATGCTGTATATCATCCTCTCTGTGCTTTCTCACCTTCAAGCTCAATGCTCTTCTGTGAAAACAAATGTGCAAATATGCAGAAGTATGCAAATCCTAGTTGGAAGATAAAACACTTTGTAAAAAAAACTTGACTTTATAAAAGGGAAAATTGTTAAGCTAGCAGATTTAACATTATACATCTATGCTGTCTTTGCTGTCACTTTGCTCAGAAAGTTGGCAGATATCTTGTGCTTAGACACTGCTGCTCCCACAGGTTTCTGATTTAATAGTCTTCACTGAATTCACTTACAATATCTTTGAATAATTTCTGTCACTGTATTTTTCAACACAGCTGCTTCAGGCAGTACAATGACCTGCAACTATAATAATCTTATAAAATGAAATCCTTTTCTCCTTAATTTGAGCCTCATTAACTGACCAGCAATCAGGTGTTACTGGAAGATATTGAACTTAACAACATCAACCTATAGTAGATGTGCATCCATTGTGTGGCAGAGCTAAACTTTACAGATACAAGTCTTGTGTCCTTACCTCCTACCTCTTGTTTGCTATACATTTTCATGCTCAATAATGCTGTTAACCAGCACCATGTGGTGGGAGGCCCCCTGAGCCTGCAAGTGCTAATCCTCCAGTCCGCCCCCTCACACCTCAGAAAAAAAGGAAAAAGACTATAGCCGTGCTTTTTGAAATGAAGCTTTCCCCTTTATATTTTCCTGCAGGGAAGGCAGCAGCAGCGAGGTGCCAATCCTGGTGGTGGGTAACAAGAGAGATTTGCAGCGGCAGCGCTTCATGCCTCGCAGGGCGGTGTCGGTTCTGGTGAAGAAGACCTGGAAGTGTGGATATGTGGAGTGCTCTGCAAAATTTAACTGGCATGTAGTTCTGCTCTTCAAGGAGCTTCTGGGCATTGCTGTGGCAAGGGGAATGCGCCAGAACCACACCTCCATCCGTCTGCAAGGGGCACTACAGAGGAATCGCTGCACCATCATGTGACCCTGAGAGCTCCCTCCACCCGTCTCAACTCTGGAGTGGAGCGGCCCTGGAGAAAAGGACCTTATATCAAAATGGCTGGAAAATACCCCGTGGCCTCCTGCTTAACTGAGCTGACTTTTCATAATGAGTTTTATTAGACTTTTGCGCTGTAAAAGACACTAAAATTTCACTCATGGTCATCCAGCTACTTCCTGGTCAAATAATGCCCACTGTATAGAAACAAAGAACGTTAAAACCAATAACTAAAGCATGAAACAGTTATTCTTTCTCACATCAGCTTGAAGTCTAAGCATTTCGAGCTGTGCTTCCCAATGTGACATAGCAGTAGGCCTGTAGCCAGGCCTGACAGGATGGAGGCTGTGTTTGCAAGACCCAGAGTTTGGAGGCAGCAATATCATCCAGTCTTCCCTCAGAAATTTTCCCTTTCAGTAAGGTCAGCAACATATTTAGATTTATTTCAGGATATAAGGCCAATGATCTGCAAGATGGAATAGCAAAGAGCAAAAGTATTCACTTCTTATGTATACCGATAGATAAGATCGAAGTAGACTGTATTTTCTTTCCCCCCTTTTCCTTTCCTTGAAAAAGGTTCCAGGAAAAAAAAAAAAAAAAAAAAAAAAAAAAAGCTGTTTATTTTGACCAAGGGTGTTTTAAGGTTGTCTTGCAGCAGAAAATACTGCAGTCCCTTATCATCATGTACTGTAGGGCTTTAATCTGCTCCCTCCCCTCACTCAGAGTCTGTTTCTGATGAATACATTATATCCAGGGAACTGGGGACCTGCAGGAGGCGGCCGAGCCTGAACCTCTTATGGCAATGTGGTTGTTTATGTGTGTATATGTATATGTCTGTTTGTTTGGGCTTGGTTCACTATATGTGAGGCAAGACCAAAATGCTGAACTTTAGGATTAGTGTTAGCATTAGGTAAAGGTTAGGGCGAGGGAATGCTTCTAAGTAATGGATGCCCTCAAACGTAGATATTTAAACCTGTGTCTGTTTGTGAAAAGAGAGAGAGCAAGTAAAGCAGACATTGTGGGACAGGTTTAATAGCTGACGTTCAGGCAAGAAAAGGACAGATGCAGCTAGAGGAGACAGATGTTAAAGCTTTGGATTGGAAAGGAGCAATAAAATCCTGCAGTGATATCCTGACTGCTTTTACATACCACTACATTTTATTAAAAATGCCTCATACAGTCACCTGGGCTCAGATATCCAGCAAAAATAAGTAAACAGAGCTCAATGACTTCCACAAACTGCCCCATCACAGACACATGTGGATCATTAATAAAGCTTTAATATCACTATTTGATACCATCTATCAATGTGAGCTGCTTTTCATTTGATCAGGCCAAGGTAGGTAAGTTCATGAATATGGCTGCACTGGAAATAGGCAGACCTACTGTATATTAGAATGATACATAATCAATTTGCATGCTTTTGTTGGTAGAACCAACAGGTCAGGGTTTACTTGCACTGATGTGAAAAGGTGATATTGTGTTTAATTTTTGTATTTTATGGTTTTCTAACAGTGTAATGTGCAGCTGAATGAATGAATGTGATTTTTTCACTGGCATGAAAGAGCAAAAGCTCTCTCCATGATGTACTGTAGTGTCAACTCTTCAGTCAAGCCAGTTGGTCGTGTTCCTTTATTTGTTTAGTTTTGTTTTTTTAGTAAAATAAAAAGAGAAATATGTAGCAGAGACACTAGAAACCAAGTGTGTGTAGCATGAGTTCTCGTCACTTTGTTTATGTGTGCATTTCCAAATAATAAGGGCTACTGTTTTATATCAGAAATGTTACATGTATTTATTTTCTATGGTGTTAGTAATGTGAGTAATTTTCTTTTCTTTTTGACACAATAAATTAATAAATACATTTGAGAACAGAAAATTGCTCTTATTCCTTCTCAGTTCTGTGCAGCAGTTCCATTACATTAATATAATAATGATGATATTGCCATCTTGTGGTAAAGCGATGTTATCAGGAGCAAGATCAGTGGGAGACAACTGAATGAACATCACATATTCAACGCCTTCCACTCATCTGATTTTTTATTTAAATATGTGTCTGGTTGTCTTACAGAAAACCAGATGATCATCTAATTAACTCACCAGTGTTTTAACAGATGTATAATGGTGTTTTAAACAGTTAATTAAGTAATTGTGCCTTAATGTATTGTGCATGTATTCCCACTTAAGCACAAATTTGCCAAGTTTAATTAAGTTTGATTAAGTACATTGTTTTCAGACTCTGAATCATTTAAAACAAGCACAAGATGATTAATATGAATAATTATGATATTAAAACAGAATATTTATGTAAAATGAGCTTGACAAGATAGCTTAAGATTAAATGATCTACCAGAGCAGTTCAGAAATGTGTCTAAAGGTATCCAGTTCATCAGAGCTAACATTTAGTTTTAAGAGATAGTTTTTTCTGTAAAGCTTTGCTGAAGCACAAAGGAACTATGCGATTCATACACCCCAACTTTTCATGATTTGAAAGTCAAAATGTTTGCTATTGAAAAATACTTCTTAAATGACAAGGTTTAACTCCTCTACAATTAAAAAAGGTGGAACAATGTCAATAATGTATGTTGTCTGATGGCAGCAGGAAACGCACAGGTGGAATTAATATAATTAATAATTAACGGAGTTAACTCATGACAGCGAATCACCATAGCAGCTAGTGAAGATATCTGTTCTTTTAAGTCTGATGTGTCAAAGTTTGACCCACATGTCTCTACTCACCTAACTAACTTAAGATTTGGCCCAAAATGGAAAGCCAAACCGCGTGTCAAATGTTTAGGAATGTTTCGATAACAACGTCACGTGGTGCATGCTTCAATATAGACTTGAACTTATAGAGCGGTCATCCCCAATCTGGTCTCACCCAGTGAATGGCTTGATTAGCAACCTCGCCCTCCTAGAAATGCTGTCATAAGTGGTTTATAAGGCGGTGATTACTATTGCTTTTGGTGATATTATTGTACGATGACATGGCAACCATGTAAGGAATTTCCTTTCTATTCTGTCAAGCTCTGTGTCCCGAATCCTCTGCAGTCTGCATCAGCAAAGTGTCTTGGCATCACTTCTCGTCCTTCCTCCGGCTTCATGTGAAAGGGGTTCACGGTGGTCTCTCTCACCGTAGACCGGACCCTGTTCTGTCAAGCCAATTCGCCAGTGCTATCGTCCTCGGTTAGACAGTCGCAGCGGGGTAGTGTCCCCGTCTCCGCTGCCCCCGGTTTATCCTGCGCCCCTTAAGAGTGTGGCGGAGCCGAGGATGAGCGAGCAAGGGAAGGGCTCGGCATCCGCCTCTGCCGCGGCCCCGGCTCCGGGGTCGGATACTTACAAAGGCTGGCTCTTTAAATGGACCAACTATTTGAAAGGGTATCAGCGGCGATGGTTTGTCCTCAGCAACGGTCTGCTTTCATATTACAGGTACATTTTTGTTGACATAGTGTCTAAGATTAAAAAGAAGAGGAAAAAAAGAAAAAACAAAACAAACAACAACAACAAAAAATAGCCCGAATAGAATATTTCTATTGGCATCACAACAGCTGGCAACCTCAGCTGGCTAGCAGTAGGCTAAAGATAGCTGTCAAACGGACAGACAGCTGTTTACTTCCAGCTGACGAAGGTATAACATTTTACTTATAGCTGACTGTGGCTGTGAACAGAGTGGAAAAATACTGACCCTGAAGCATATATTATATCTTAACTTAATAAAGTGCAGTTTGATGTTATCCATTATACAGACGTTAGCTAGCAAACTAAGCTAGCTTGTTAGCCTCCTGTCATGATCTGTCCAGAAGATCTTCCATCGGTCCTCTCCTCATTCACATGAACACATGTTGCCTTTTTAATGTGTAATTAACAGGGGCTTACTAATTTCTTTTGCGTTATTATTACTGTTTCAAATGTGTGCTTTTTATAACAGTCATTACTTTGCCAACTGTTTTCATATACTGTGTCAACTCACTTAACTGAGCCAAGCAACTTTAATCATTTAGTTTATTCATAGTAATTAGATACATTGGAAGAAGTGGTCGCTATCATTACCATTCTGTCTTCACTCTGATCCCACGGTTACTAACGGTGAGCAAACATTAGTTATGCTGCCAGACACCTGTGGCTCAGGCGCTTCTTGCGATGGAGTCATGTTTCCTCAGGTGTGGGTGTTCATGAATAACATTGAAACAAAGGGGGGCTTATAATGAAAATCAGACCCCACCAAGTTACAAGTAGTTATTCAGCATAAAAGAGTTCTGTTTTTTAAATGGCTTATTAAACATTAATGGTCCTAAAAGCAGCTTAAATTCATAATTTGAACTCCATTTTAGGCTGAATATTTCCTGAAGAAGAGTATCAATATAAATTAAAAGTCAGTATAGCTTTGCTTGTAGATTAATCACTCAATCTACCCCAAGAACACTCATTTTGGACCCCTTTTTAAATCATGTTCACACTTCTTACCTGTTTCAGCTTTACGTGTCTATGAGGTGTGTTTGAAAGCTGTGAAAAGGCTGAAATTATATTATATTGCCACACAGTGAAATACACACATACACACACAAAAAATGACACTATGCAATTCTACCATTGCTTGGTTTTTGACTGTTTAGTTAGTTGCTTGCTATCACTTGGCTGGTTTTATTAAAACACTCTGCTTTATCACCTTCTGGGTCACCCTGCCCTTGGTGCTCCTAGAATGTTTTAGCAGTTTTAGATCGGTAGATTAAGGAAAATTAATTTAACATCCAAAGTGTTTGGGATTTCTAGAATGTCAACTGTATGAACAGAGCTTCATCTAGAGCTACACAAAAGTCTGAGAGAAAGTTTTTGTTATAATATGATTTTCAAGGAGTATTACCTACAAATTGTGCTTGCAGAAATTAAAACATTAACCCATTTCAGCCCATTTTGTGCCATACAAGTCTTGTGGCAAGGGCTGCCTTAGTGTCTTCTGTTGTCATCAAAGGGTTATTTGACTGAGAGGGAGGGTAAGCAAGGGCATGCTCTTTCCTGTGCTCATGGTGAAAGGAAAAACGCCTGTTGCCATTCCCACCATTATTCAACCATTATGTTATAAGGTGACTGCCTTTCCTAAAGTGAAGCTAGCCTGTCAACATCTGAGTACAGTAGCAGTAAAGCCCACAAGTTGTCCCCTCGAATGATGTGTTCCTGGCAGACTGCATGATGTGTGTCTGTCTTCAGGCTTTATGTGCCTCTGTGTGCGCCTTCTCTGTCTGACTATGTGCACTTCTAAAGTAAGTGAAGTGAAAAGGAAAGTCAGACAAATGTGACAGCATATTCATTAATGTGTTATCCTTGCACGTCAAGTGATAATTGTGTTGCACCCTTTTTGCGGCTTATTTTTTTTACCTTTATTGTCTTTAATACAACAGCAGCTTGCAGTTAGACAGTATAGTACTGAAGTTTACAATAGCTGCTTTTGTTTTTGTGTAGGTCGTGTTTTTGAAGGATTTGACTGTAACTTTGGATCAACATGAAATGATAATGAAGAGATGTCATCGTGAGTTCAGCCCAATATGTAATGATCAGTTGTTTGATTGGCAACATTCAGTACTTGTTAGACTGTTTTAAAAGTTCTCTTAATATTATAAATCAGTAGTAACAACAATGCTTTTCAGAAGTATCATCAATAACCCAAGAAATCACTTTAAATCTTAAGGCCTGCCCTGCTCAAAGAAAAGCCGTGATTCTTTACATGGAGCTGCAATCGATAGCTTTGACTCTGTGGACGGACTGACACACTCAGCACTTGTGCCTGTTAAATTGTAATGAGTTTAACAAAGATTCCAAATTGCATTTGGTATTGATTTCTCTATTATTTTGGCTCTGAAAGTGCAAGTCTGGCTGTCTTTTACTCAACATCAGCTTTTGGTTATGCCTTTTACTTTAGTTTAGATCATACAAAGAGCCTCATTGTGCTATACAGGACATGTGATTTTATTTCTTTCACTTTCTCAGAACTTCATTAATTTATCATTTCCTAATTGACTTTTTCCTCCTAGTTTTAATTCTCTCAGCAATACTTAAAGTAAATCCAGCTTGGTGTGTTTGAGAAGACTACATGACATAAAAGCTTTAAGTGTTAGTAGAGCTACCATATCAGTGCACTCAGCCTTGTCCTAAACAGTAAACTAGGTTATACATGTTTCCTTCACTGCTGCTGGAGAGTATCCAGATAGTATCAGTTTAAAGTGCTCACCATGGGTTTGGCACCACCTGTGCTCTTTGGAGAGTCAGGTTATGGTGTAACTGCTTGCACACTCAGCTCCTAGGTGCAGCGAGTTAGGGAGTGAGAGTAGTGAGAAAGCCAACATTGGGCCCAGCTGGAGGGTTGAGGATGGCCTGAATCTTGTTTGGTGTGTCAGCAAACTGACTAGCGCAAGCAGTGTGGCTGCTGTGATCTAATCTTGTTAATCGGTTCTTCTTTGCTCTTATCACCAAGCTACAGAGTGTGCATGCCAAAGTGTCTCAATTTGCGTGCCTGTCTGGGTGGTCTTAGTGTTTTATGTGAAGGTTAAAGTAGCATTGATGTTAAAGAGAGTAGATAATCTGGTAGCATTCTTAAAGTATTTCAGCAGGTCATGTCAAGCTGTTTATGTTGCAGTATCATTGCTTTGGTCTTCTTGTGTCATGTTTCTTTTCAATCTTCAGCACATTCAAAGGCATTTCTCTGGCTTGTCTTGTGATATTACAGCCTCCAGCCAAAACAAAGCCTATCTACACTCTCATGCTTTGGCTACTTAGTTCTATTTCCTCTGCCTGTCTTTGCTTGTATCTTCATGTTTAAGGCTGTGTTTTCTGTGTTGTTCACTGGTTGTTGTTCTGTCATTACATGCTCCAGATCGGTGGATTTGTGTTTTATGAGGATGTGTGCACAGGGGACCGACAGGTAAAGCACTGCAGATTAGTCCTGATGCAACGCAACATGCAGTACCCCTCTCATGCCCTCAGCTCCACTCACCTTTGCTCCTCTACTAGAGAATTTATTCTTTATTTCTCCTTCCCAGCTTTTCCTCGACTGTGTAGTTTCATGGCCTTTGCATGGCCTCACCTCCCCACAGAGCTAAAGTGATCAGCATGGATCTCATCTTACTCATCAGCAGCACATTCAGTTCGCTGACCTACTTACATCCAGGACTCTGTAGCTGAACTCCATGTGGTGAAGCTGAAAACTGGGCCTTTTAGGGTCCCCACCCATTCCCCGTACTGCATCGCATGGCTCCAGTGCAGTGTTGTCTGCACAACTGATGTGCACCAAGTGCCAGCAGAGTGGTACACTGGAGTGTTTGTTATTGTTTGGCATTATAACAAGACTGGACCAAAGCCATGTGAGGGAGGTCACTTCCTGGCAGTAAATATATACAGTATATATATATATACCCAAAACAAATCACATTTTAACAGTTGTTACTGTGATGGTGGTAGAGAGCTTAATGCTTGGCAGCTGCCTGTGGCAGTGTGGGTTAACTGGGGATGGATGAATGAATTTCAGCTCCCACAGAAACACCCACATGATAGCATGGCTGCATGCATCAAAGAGGCTTTTCTTAAGGGTTTGAATGGGAAAACATGTGACAAGGAGTCCTTTCCATATGTTTATTTTCAACACTGCAAAGTTGCTGGAGTATAGTATGTTTTCAAAGAAGTTGGATTGCAGGCTTACAATTTAGCATCCACAATGTAAAATGGGGTTTGACGTTGTCTTTCTGAAATAAGCAAGGTTTCTCTAAAAGATGTTATATGGAAAGTATGATATGTAGCTCCAAAACCTGTGTATATAATTCAGTATTAATGCTACCTTCATGTGCAAGTTACCCATGCCATGTCCACTTATGTACCATATAACTATCACAGATGCTGACTTTTAAACTGTGCTAAGAATAAAAAGTCAGATTTGTTCTTTTTATTAGGCTAGAAGATGCCATATCCATGATTTACAAATAACATTAAAGTTTGGATTGGTTAGACAAGAGAACAACTTTCCAACTCAGTTCAGAACATCTTGAATGAGTTTGGGTTCTGTGTAAGCCTCTGCATTAAAGCATCTTCTTTAGATACAGCTACAGTGTTCACCTACACAATGCTTTCATTGTACCTGAGTCCATGCAGTGAATCATTCTACAAAATCATGTCCGTTTTTAATGCAGTGTGGCCCTCAGGGTCCTAAGGTCACAGTTGTTAAATATTGGATTTCAACTGTGTCAAAGAGATCCCGTCAAGGGACAAAGAAATTCTTCTGCAACTCGTAATGATATTATGTACCACAGATGAAGAAATCCCCTAATTCCTTGCAATTTTATGTTGAAAATGGGTTTCCCTAAATTATTGAACTATGTGCCCACACAGTCTTTCACAACATAGTGAACTCTTCCCCATCGTTTCTTCCAGAAGACACAGTCTCTGTAATAGCCGTGGCATATCAACCTGATTAATTATAAGATGTTGCTGTAGTTTTGTTTTTTTTGCCCTGATACAACTTTTTTTTAAACATGTTGCTGAGATAAAAATTAAACTGCAAAAAATCAAGAAAATTAGTCACTTTTAACATTTGATATGCTGTCTTTGATTATTTTAATCAACATTTAGCTTAAATGATTTTCAGATCATTGCATTTGTTCATTGCCTTTTTTTTAAAATCTCTGATAAGTTGCTGCCTATAATCAACTAAATCTGCATTCAGTTGCTTGACTGAATATCTGCTCTCCATGGGACATGATGGACCATCCTTGCTCTGCAGCTTTGCTTGCTTTGCCAAGACAAAATGTCAGATAGCCAGTGTTTCACTACAGAATTTTCATAATTCTGGGATTCTTGAATTTTGTCTTTTTCAGTTATTAAAACTAGTTGCAAGGACACAAACATGAATTAAAAACATACTATAGGTGTACTCTTAAATCACAGCATGGTCACTATACCTATTAAATCCCTCTGAATCAGTGTAGCATACTAATTCATTGGAAATGGTATTTGAAAGAGATTACATTTTACATGCAGTTATTGTACACCTTTTGTTAAAGGCTAATGCAGTGTGTATGAACAACAACTCTTTTCCGCTTGCTCTTTGTACTGATCTCTTGCTGTTCTGCTTTGGCTGTCTCCCAGCTATCACTCTCTGTTTTTTTTACCACCTCTCACACACTGTTCTCTCTTTGTCCACACTGTTGTTCATTGTTAAGTTGGGCTCGCTACAGAAGCTTAGAGACAATGGCCTTGTTATCTAGACTACTGAATGTGCAACAGTTGGTCTTAGTTGAGGCCTTCTTAGATACCCACAACTCACCACATTCACAGCAGGACAGGCAGGTTGCTTTGAGTAAATTCCAATAGAATTATCCCAATTATTTAACATTAGCTGATGCAGGTTTAGGCTTCATTAATGGATGTGCTTCAGCTATGATGTGTGTTCAGTAAAAGGACCGTTGCTTTGCTTTTGGAGTGACTTACATGATTACTGTGGCAGTCCTCAGTCTCTCTTTGCTTCCCTGCTTGTGCTCAGTGGCAGAAAGAGTGTGAGTTGTAACCTGCAACCTTGCTGTAATTTTTACTTTTGCATCTACTGAAAGACAAATACTGTCTTTGAAAACTGTTAAATTGCATTCATGTACTCAACTCTGTCTACCTGGTATCGCTTATTTGTTTTAAATCTTTTTTTTTTTCCAGGACACAGGCAGAGATGGCCCATACGTGTCGTGGAACAATAAATTTGGCCACAGCACACATCGACACAGAGGATGCCTGCAATATTGTCCTAAGCAGTGGAGGCCGCACTTACCATCTGAAGGCTAGCACGGAAGTAGAGCGGCAGAGATGGGTCACTGCGCTGGAGTTGGCCAAAGCTAAAGCCATTCGCATGATGAACGATCAGTCTGGTAAGACTGGCTGTGGCAGGCAGCTACAGACTACATTACAGTACAGCCATGAGTTAATCTGTCATTTCTTAAATAGTTGGATTCATACAGGTTGATTAAGAATGCTGGAGTGTGTCCTTTTTGTTTATATCAGGTAAAAAGTAAGTTCAGTCCTGAATTAACATGATCAGCAATATGTTTCTCAGTTTGGTCTGGATATACACCTATTTTAATTTTCCTCCACCACAGGTCTCCAGTGTACTTTGCCATTTGATACTCTGCACAGCTGTTGTTTCAGCTCATGCCTTCTTCCTTTAATGTAATTCGCATTCCTTTGTGAGCCAGGAGAGGGCAGGCATGTCTGCCCATTCACACTGGAATACAAACTGGAGCATGCTAATGCCACTGTGAGAACTGAGCTCCTATTCAGCATCCCCCTGACAACAGAACACTCCTTTCCAAGGGGGACTTATTCTTTTACGGTTGTATTAGATGTTGCTGGTCAAAGGCTGTGGGAAATGTCTTGAAGGAATGTTTTTCATGTTTCTTTTTGGCATCATCCCAGAGTCTCTTCCCAAGACTTTTTCAGACTTGCTCTACAGAGCTGGAGACAAGCTATATAATTCTCTGGCCTCCATTTGAAAGTCAGTTCACTAAATATAGACTGGGGGAGAATGTGAGTGCTTTTTAAGTTCACCGCTTCCATTATGCCGGAGGGGAATGCTAGTATATTTGTGTTTTGAAAAGTTAGACCATTGAACAGTCTAATTTGGCGTGTGTCCAATTGTGTGTGTGGGCACGTTTTTGGGATGGCCAGTCTAACTATGCTAACGTCAAGCTAAAGCTTTTGTGCCACAGCAGTATGATGCCCTTTATCCTTTGTCTGTTCACTACACAGATCATGCTTTGATAATGTAATATCAGAATGTTTTTTCTGGTATGCTACAAAGGGAAGGAATTCATCAACCCTAAAAAAATGTGCTGAAACAGTGAGTGACCAACTTCGTCTGAGATTAACATAATTTAGAAAAAATACATATCCATGAAAAGATCCATATATTGTTTTACTGGCATTTAATTGTAATATAATTGACATTTTCTTTTTAATTCAAATAGAAGAGATGAAGATGAGACGAAGACAGTTACTGTTGTGTGTTTGGTCTTTTCCTGTAACTTATTTTTAGTATGTGAAGAGTTTCTTTGAGGGTTTCATGCCATTCTTTTTTTTTTTTTTTGAACTATGATTGATGAACATCATTACACATGTGTGATTCAGCAGTTTTTCTTTGTCTAGCCGTTCTACTGTGAACGGCTAGACAAAGAAAACCACTGATATTTAAAAACATACTCTGCCAATTTACAAAAGAGTAAACACATGCACACTAATCAAAAACAGCAGATGCTGCGGTTTTTAGTCCCTGGTTGTGGGTTGAACTCCAAAAATGCTGACTCTTACAGTTTTTTCAAAACTCAAACTCAGCAGTATTTTTCCCTGTGTCCTAATTGCCCACTTCTTCAGACCTCCCACTTCCGGTTTACAAGGCAGGCTTTTTGTACGAAGCCTAAGCTGAGATAACCCCTGAGAGTTTAGATGAGTGACCTTTCTGCAGACTTTTACAAAATACTTCAAGGGGCACAGGAGACATTATGTTCTCACAGACTCTGATGATCTTCAGTAATCTGAACTAGATATATAGTATAGCCTTTTGTGTGTCTGGCTAAAACCTGGCAGATTAAACAATCTCACCCTCTCAGTTTTTCAGCTCATTCACCTTTGAATCTGCATGGTTGCTCCCCCCCTATATAAATTTAACTTTTATTTAATTAAACAATTCATTGTGTTTTATTTGTTGAAGCTTTGAGTGATTAACTTTAAAGCTTTGAGAAATAATATACTTTGTCCATTTTTTTTATCTCCTTTCATAGTTAACCTATCTGTGGGATGAGGGTTTAAGTGGATGTGAGAACAGTAGAAAATTAGGCATCATTTATACAACTTTTGCTAGAAGTCAGATTACACATTGATTACCATAGAGAGTAAAATAACCAGTCTTGAATTAAGTCTGGAAGTGTTAAATTAACATGGGATAGTGACTCTATATGTCCACCCAACACTCAGTTAATTTAATGCTGTTGATTTTGCAGTGTATGTTCTCAGACTCTGTCAGAGCATCTTTTTTTTTTTTTGTCCCTGGTGTTAGACACACATATCAGATCAGAGAGTCTACATTCATTAACCTGCCTCCCTTCTCTTTTAGTGGAACAAAGACCTCCTATCGATTTCCCCAAGTGTGAACCCATGAGGACACCCATGTGTCAAGAGAGCAAAACTTAGACATGGATTTCATTCATGGGACTTGTTTTATTTCCATCCTGTAGTGCTCTTTAGGCTCAAGCAGAATAATCCAGGTGACAAAGTTCAGGGGGGCGACATAGAGGCCGAGCAGACAGTGTCAGTTCAGGAGGTCGACCCCATGGCTGTGCAGGCAGCAAACTGAACTCAGGAGGCCGGCCTGGAGGCCGGGCAGATAGGATCTCTGGAGGCCGGGCAGACAGGATCTCTGCAGGGCTTAGTATCCACACCATGACGAGCCCCAGATCCAGAGGCGGAGCATTCTCCTTGACGGCGTGGACCACAGGCGGCGGCGAAGGACCCATCTCCTCAGCGGTGTGAACCAAGAGCAGGTGAGGAGCGTCTCGATGTGAGACCACCTCTGAGTCATGAACCAGAGGCGAGTGAGGAACATCACGACCAGAGACCCCCTCAGGAACAAGAGTCAGAAGCGGGAGAGGAGCGTCTCAATTATAGACTCCCTCAGAAACCAGAAGAGAGGCGTCTCGACCAAGGACCCCCTCAGGAATAGGAACCAAAAGAGAGGGATCTTGACCAGGGACCCCCTCAGGGACAAGAGTCAGAAGCGGGAGAGGAGCGTCTCGCTCGGAGACCCCTTCTCAGACAGAAGTCACAGGCTGGAGAGAAGAACCTCGACCAGAGACCCCCTCTGGAAACTGTCTCTCCGGAGGGCTCAGGAGACACCACAACATCACGAGCCCTGGAACCAGAGAACATGGAACAGTCAAATCTTCAACAACCCCAGGCGGAGGAGGAAGAGCAACCCCTTAGCAATGCGGCCCACAGGGGGCAACGGAGGAGCCGCTGAAGATTCTGGAGACATGAGGCGTGGAGCCGGCGGTGACGGTGTGCAGCGAGGTCATCTACAGCCTCACCTCCTTCTAGCTCCCATAGGAGTCCGTGCAGACCCCTGTGGTGTGGGTCTGCCTGAAGGTGTCCAGATAGTCAGTCTGAAACCCTGGAATGGAGACCTTTCAGGTAAATCCTCTGAGAAGTCTGCCACTCAAGCCAGCTTACTATTTCCGCCTCATCTGAATGAGTCCAGTCCATGTTAGGGGAATCATCCATCCAGGGATCACTCCCCCGTAGCCATCTCTCCGGTACCGCCGAAGGAATGTAGGGAGGGCCCGCTGGGCAGTGCTGGGCCGTTTTTTTCTGCCTGCTGGGTCCATTTCCGGTCAGATCCCACTGTAATGGGTGATAGTGGTGAGGAAATGCAGGCAGATGATGCAGGTAAAAGGTTTAATTCCCAAAACTCAGGATAAACCAAAACAAGGATCTGACGAGGAAAACTGAAAACCCAGAACTTAAATAAACAGACTGACAGTACTAAACACAGGTGATGTGAGTAAACTATCAGACAAGGTGCACTAATGAGCCAGGGACAGAAAATAGAGCACATGAGGGAAAACTGAACTAAACATGACAAAACCAAAATAGACAAAACCCAAACACAAGAAATAAGACCGTGAAACATGACATTTTTAGTCTTCTTCTAATCTTTAAATTCCATTACTATTGTGTCTCTTATGTAAATCGGTGCTAAGCTGCTTTTGGGAATCTAATTGCCCTTCTCAGGGTAACTGCCCAAGGGATCATTAAAGTTATATTCTATAGATAAATGAAGTGGTCAGTGTATGTTGTGATAGTGCAGGTCACATAAGTGCAAGTTTTAGTTCAATATGGTGACAGCTTTGGGAAAAAGCTGTCTCTGAGTCTGTTCTTTCTTGTATGGACCTGTAGCGCATGCCAGAGGGCATCAGGTCGAAGTGAAAACCAGGGTGAGTGGTGTCTTTCATGATCATGATGTTCCCCGCCCTGCTGAGACAATGGGAGTTGGAGATGCCAGGCAATGAGGGCAGAGGGCAGCCGATGATCTTCTGTGCTGTGTTTACCACCTTCTCCAACCTCTTCCTGTAGGCTCCAGTGCAGCAGGAGTGCCACACTATTATGGCATAGGTTAGCAGGCTTTTAATTGTGGAACAGTAGAAGGTCACCAGTAGCTGTATGTGCAGATATTTCTTCCTGAACACCATCAGGAAGTGTAGCTCACTGCTGGGCCTTCTCGACCAGTGCTATGGTGTTCACAGACCAGGGGCCTTATTTATAAAGCTTGTGTAGAGACAAAAACCAGCATACGGCAAATATAGTCAACTTTTGCAATTTCTGAAAACCAAATTTGACGGAAAAATGTTACTACCTCTCGGGCAACTCTGACCTTCCCGTACGCACATAATCTAGAGAAACGGAAAACTGTGACACTTTCTGTCCAGATGCTCTTTATTTCCCGTAACTCCTTGTCCACCTGGTTAATAGCAGTGATTGTGTCCCTCTGCACCGCCCACCCGAGCACCCAGAAACTAGAAAGAAATATTATTTAACACTAAATAAACTGCTTCTAATCTCAGATGTATTAGTACATATTTATTTTAAAAATTAAAACAAATGACTAAATTATTGGCATTAGTATTGTCATTTAGCAGACACTTTTCTGCCCCTGTGGGATTCGTACGTTAGTCTCCTACATGGCAGGCACATGCTTTACCGATTGAGATATCCAGCTGCATGATCCGATGCCTCTGGCTTGCTTTGTGTTCTGACACTGTGATGACAGCAACTGCCACCTGCTGCCACCGTTCTACCTTTCTGACACAAGTCATGCCCACGCCGTGCCCACCAATTAAACATTTTTACGTTTTCCAACGTGGTCCATCAGGATCTCTGTCTCACACCCCCAAAAAATCCACTTTTTCCCTTTTTTGGTGTAGGACGCAAGTGGTCACTCTTTGATAAATCTGAAAGTAGAAGTGCGCAGCATTTCCTTTTTGCGCCACAAAGGCCTCCTGTAGTTTGCTTTGCTACACACAGTTTTATAAAACTGGAGAGGTCTGCCGAGATGTGGATACGAAAAACTTGAAGACTGGAGTCTCTCCACACATTCACTGTTGGTGTATAGAGGGGGGCAAGGTCAGCTTTATTCCATCTAATATCCAGGACAAATTCCTTGGTACTTGTGATGTTCCACGCAAGGCTGCTCATTGAACACCATTTACCAATTTTTAGGATCTCATTTTTGTAAACTGCTTTGCCCCGGTGATCAATCCCACCACTGTTGAGTCACCTGCAAATTTGAGAGTGATGTTTTCTGGGTGATTGGTGCTACAGTACAGTAGTTATTGAGACCGGCTGCAGGCAACTTTTTTGAAACTGGGATGATTGTGGCAGATTATGGTTTTGTCTTTGTCCTAATTGTAATGAGATTCTTTTGTTTGTTTTTCAAATGCAATAATCTTGAGTCTAATCTTTTTGACTTTGAGCCATGAAATTGATCCTGTGCGAAATGAACCAGAATTTTGATTTGCTTGATTTGAATGGGCACATTTGAATGCACATTATCATATTTTGACTTAGATAGACTTTCCAGTATCTTACTGTGGTAATACACTGATCCATACACATTTAGTTCAGCAGGTGGCAGTGTCTCCCCTCCCTTTAACATGACCTCTGTGAAGCCTCTTGTTCGTGATACTGAATGTGAAAGTGGGTTCACAGCTTGTAGATTCACTTGTTCAGTAGTGGCTTAAATTTGCTAGCCAGAAATTTAAGTTTATTTCAGCTTAGCATGTGAAAATTGCTTTTGAAGGCATCTTTTTGTGGAAACTGGAAAGCTTACTGGAAAAAGTAAGTTGTTGGAAAAAACAAAGATAAATTCAGGGATGTTGTAGAAAGTCACTGAATCAAGGATCTGTCAGGATGGAGCTTGGTTCATACAGCTGAAATGTGCAAGAGAGCCTGAGCACCTGATCCTGATATAGCCAGCATGTCAGCTGTCAACATTCTATCAATTTGAGCTGAATTTGACCTGTAAGTTAATCTGACTGTTCACATGTGATGTGTTTGATTACTTTGCTTAATTGTGGGAGTACAGTGTGATTTGTTTTTCCTTGTAAGTATTTTTATTCTCTTTTTTGTCCGTTTTCTTTCATCCCCCCCCTATATCTTCTTTTTTATTTAAAAAAATCCATAAATCGTCTCCGTTTAGGATGAAATGTAGTACTCTGTCCATGGTGCTGAAACTGTAAGAATATCAAAGAGGACAAGATGAGAACAGATTAGCACTTCAGCTTTAAACATGCTACCTCTAGCACTTTTCCCTGCTCATTTCCTCTCTCTTCTTTCCACCCTGTATGTTTGTTTTTACCCTTTCTCCTTTTTTTTTTTATCTTCCGTACGTTATCACTTCCACTTGCTCTTCCTCCCCTTTTCCGTCATCTTCTCACTGTCTGGTATACCTGCCCCTCCCTCTTTCTCTCCCCTTTTTTTCTTTCTCTCTCAGTCAGACATCTACTCTGCTTTTCATCCAGCCGGGTTCATTCCTGAATGGAATTTACTTATTATTTGTCAAGCTCTCCCCTTATCATCTGTCTTAAGATATTGATATTGTTCTGCAAAGTCCGAGGAAAGAATACAGACTGAATAAGGCACAGTCTCACTCATGTAAGTACACAGCTTTTTCCCTTTGTGTTGCGTTCAGGAATGTGTGTGTCTTGCGCTCAGCATACATATACATTTAGCTCTGATGATTAGATGTTGCTGATTTTTTGTGTTGTTCTACATACAAAATGATTTGCAACAAATAAAATCCCCACAGCCATTTATAATTTCAATGATATTTTTAATTAATTTAAATGGATCTGACTAAAAATGTGAAATTGGAAGTTGTTCTTAATAAAATAAGTAAATAATAGGGAAGTTTTTGATAGCATTAAAGATGATACCCATTATGAACTGATTTAGTATGTTTTATTAATTCAGGTGATAGGTTGATGTACTGTTTCTTAGCAGGGCTGGAGACTCAGATTAGAGGACAGGTTATATATTAGTTTTATTGAACCTGCCTATATGGCAGTAAATTTACATGTTAAATGTCTGCTGCCAATAGTTTTTTCACGATTAAGCTAAATAAAGTAATTAAAAAAAGAAAATATTTTTATGTTAAATAGAAAGTATCTTTTCAACTCAAAGAAAATGTTAGTCTGTTGTTGAACAACTTAATGATTTGGATGTAATTTCCTAAATTTTTAATTAGTCTACAGCTGCTTTGTGTGCAGTGGGATCTAGCCATGTTTTGGTATTTTCAGGGGATCTGGAGAGGATGCAATGACATGGCAGATGGTTTGCTTAGCATCTTTATCAATTAGTTCTACTGGGGCTGTGTACTGAATCGCTTGATTTCTGGAACTAAAATCACATGCTGACATTGGTTTGATTTGCAAGATCAGATCAGTCTCCAGTGGCAAGTGAAATGAAGAGAAATAGGTCAGTCAGATTCAGTTGCAACATAACAAACATAGTTAAAGCCAAGGCTTTCCCAGAAATCAAAACTCTATGACCGAATATGTCAGGGAAATTTCACTATGAAATCAAATGTTTGCTCTCTTAATATTGGATTTAGGATAATGGATAATAACACACTTCTTTTATGAACTTCCCTTCTGTTACTGTTGCGCATGCTGACACGCACTGTATTTGATTTCGGACTTGGTCTGTGTTGTTGTTATTTTTCTTATGGTGTATTTTAACGTGCAGAAACTAATTAAATGATGGTGTCCCAATTTGGTGTTCAATCTATATGGGATAACAGTTCTTTTTATCATACCCAATTTGAATGGGCTGTAAATCACCATACCTTCAGGTGACTGAAGTCTGGAAATAATTGAGCTGATATTTTCCTCTCATCCTAATTTCCATTAATACATTAAAGATAGTTCTCTTGGTCACTTACACTGTTGTTCTGGGTCCTTTGTTGTTTTCTTTTTTGTAAAATCAGCTCTTCTTCCCATGATGATAATGTTTTTCGTGCTTTCTGAGACCAGAAGAATGTCTGGCCTCAGAGTGGAGCTAACGATCTAAGCTGTTTCTCCAGATCCACTACAAACTGCCAAACCAGGGCTGTTGCCACGATCCTTGCTGCTGTCCTATTGTGTCTATTCCTCGGCTGCTCTCCAGCCTTGGCAAATGCAACTGGACTTTTTGTGTTGCACATCTAGCTACAGCTGCTGATCCCCTTGCAAATAGCTTCTGCAGTGGGTTTCATATAGCAGTAGGCCTTCTTTTTAAGGAGAAGGACATTTTGTGCATAGCAATACGATTAATTAGGATTAAATTAATATAATTAAAATAATTAAATTATTGTAAACTGTAATTAATCTGATTAAAAATTTTAATCATATATAAATAAATATATATATATTTGTGCTGGACAACGATTCATTAGGATTAAAGATTTTAATCGTTGTCCAGCACTAATATATATATATATATATTTATATATGATTAAAATTTTTAATCAGTTTAATTACAGTTTACAATAAACACCATTAAATTCACCATTTACGACTTTGCCTGAAATTTGCTGTTTTTTACTGCAGCCCAATGCATACAAATATTTAGTCTTAACTGACCTTGCGTAAAAATCAGCTATCCAAGGGTTAGTGCAGCATGTACAGTGATTCCTCGAGATACGAGTGCATTCACATACGAATTTTTTGAGATACGAGCTATTATACAACCAAATTTTTGCCTTGAGATACGAACAAATCTTTGAGATACGAGCATCCGAGCTGACACCGCTAAAACAAACATCCCCAACAACCACATGTGAGATACAAACATCCGAGCCGACGCCGCCGAACAAAGACCCACAACAACAAAGTGTGCTATGTTTCCCCCGCCTCAGCTTCCTGCGTCTCCTATTCCTCCTAACTCCTCTGCCTGTTTACTCCTCCCTCAACCTCCGT
>JBAMHW010000012.1:16758966-16771774 GCA_037177495.1 Rhadinocentrus ornatus | reverse complement strand
TTATTTTTTAACATTCTCTTTTATTACTGTATGTTTTTATACAATATTTGTCATTTATAAATACAGGTACTGTACATGTTTCATATTCAAAACACATAAACAAAAAAACTGGAGTGAAACTTTGCTTGCTAGAACTGATTAATGGGATTTCAAATAATTTAAATGGGGAAAATTGCTTTGAGACACGAGCAAAGTCACGCAACGAATTAAACTCGTATCTCGAGGTATTACTGTACTTCTATATGTTGTTCTGCATCATCTCTATTGTGTTCTAGCTCATAATGCCAAATATATACATCATCATCTCACCAACCATCTACATATTGTCACATGGTGATAATATCTCTTATAAAACCACCAGATGTTGACAAATTAAGTTAAACAGTAGATTTTGGTGAAGAAACTGATAAAACTGAATATCTGGCTAAAAACATAAAGGTCTCATTTGTGTCCCCATTTTCCTGGCTAGTGCTCCTGCCTGGCCCCCCTTCAAAACTTCTCTAGACCCGCCTCTGGAAAGCTGAAGCATAAATTCTTTCTACCACCTGTCAGCGACTGTGTTTGAGAAGGGTTCTGCCAAAAACAATACTTTGGGGTAAATATGTGCTGGTATGAACCATGAGCTGCTAGATTCCTCCTTCTCACCTGAAAGATAAACAAATGCTACAACAGAGACGGTAGGGACAGAAAAGCCAATGAGCTGATCACCATCAGCCGTCATGATTCACAAACAACAAGAGACAGAGAGTAGGAGCAGACAGAGAAGACCAGAGAGCCACTAGAGCAGCCATGTTTGTGCACAACGCAGGAAAAAAAAAATAAAAGTGTGGTTGGGGAACCCTCTTGGAGCGAAAAGTGTGGGCGTTAAACCCCATCATCCTCCAGGGGATGTGTTGTTCCACAAATATTCTTATTATTCTCAAATCTATCCATAGAGCCAGTAGGCTCATCTTTTCCATCTTGTCTCTAGACACCTCCATGCTCCATCACGCATCACGGAGAAATGATGGATGCATTGGCTTGTTGAGCCATGCATGTGTTAATTGCCTTAAAAAAAATAACGCCTTGTAATTAATTAATTTCGATTAATCGCATTTTAATCCTTTAATAATATTTGCCCCAATACGCAACTTTTTTATTTAAATGTATTTTAGTGGACGACTGAATTAAAAATTAGACACAGACATTAATACTGTAAACTCAAACTCTAGTAATGTCTGATGTCTGCATTTCATTTCATTCAAATTGAAAACAGTAGAAAAAGAAATAGAAAATATCCCTAGCTAAAAATGAACAGACCTAAAGTTAAAGTGCCATTTTAAGTACTTTCTAACTAAATTAAATACTCTCAAAATATAGCGCCCAAGCTCTGACGTGTGCGGCGCTCTAATCATACTGGAAATCGTGCGCTGACAAACATTCTGGGTTGTTTGGAGTGCAAACTGCGATGAAATATGTAAAGGTTTTTAGTAATGAATTAATTAAACGCCATTAAAGTCCACCAGTTAAAGTCTGTATTGTTACATTATCCATACAGATATTGTTTTATTGTACTTGACTGTTGCAGGATTAATCTGTTCCCCATGGCTTGTATGTGTACACTGGCTTGCTATGTGCTGCATTGAAACTTAGTTATTATTGAACTTGCATTGTGCGCCTGACAGCACACACATTTTTCTTTGTAGCCTTTCTGCTTTATCAGCTGCAAGGAGAAGAAAAATAACTGAGAATGCTTATATAGGCATGTCATTAAAAGATAAATTAGTTGGATATTATTTCAGGCGAACAACTTGGACTACAGTGACTTAGTGTTCAGTTTTCCTTTTTTTTTATCCTAATAGTGGATCTCAGTGTTGTGACCCCTCTTTTTCACTGGAAAGATGTGCCAACTTCTGCTCCTTTAACATTAGCTAATGTCACCATAGACTGAAGCATGGTTGTCTGCTAGCTAGATGTTGGTGTGGTTTCATACCAAAAAAAATTATGGAATAAATGGAATATTCTTTTCAGTCATGCACTGCAGTAAGCATGGCAGAATAAGTGCCCTGTATATTTATATTACAGCTCCTTTTTGCTGCAGTTTGATTCTGTTTATTTACACAGTATTTATTCACAAACACTAACAAACAATATCTCATGTATTATATATAAATAGAAATGAAGCTCTTTCACTAACCAAGTGTTTGGTTACAATAGGAGAAAAATAGAATCAGATTCAGGGAGCCTTGCCATCTGCCTCGAATAGTTGGGGTGAAAGGACAGCAAGAGGAAGAGTGAGAGAGAACAACAAACAATGCACAGAGAGTTTTGTTGGGCCAGTAACGGCATATCAGAAGCATCCAGCACCGGAGCCAGAAATACCTACAGAGAGAAGTCATAAGCTACAGAATAGTGAGAGATACAAAGTTGATGACATGCAGTAATGAGATACAGCACAACCATATTTCATCTTGGTTGTATGGTTAATAATGCCTTTACAGGTACCATTCAAGCAGAAGGACTATTTAAAGGCTTTATAAAAGGCTTTAAGTTTAATTCAAATGTGAGTAAGGGTGCAGTAAAGCAGTTTCTGGATCCTCATAAGTGTATCCAACAAAAGCATAATTTATCCATTTTTCTCTCCATTTTTTTTCTATAGTTCTCTGATCTCTGAGAGACTTGATGCCTGGTTAATGAAGTCATCTCATTACATCCCTTGGCCCTACTGTGGACATGATAAAATTACAGTGTTCAATTTTTGTTTAAAAATGCATGAAAGACAAACATGCATAGATATTTTCAATTATGCTCCTATAGTTTTTCCAAATAAATTTAAGCACTTTTAAATGATGGCAATATAAGTTGTAAAATCTTTAGTCGGCCTGTAGTGCAGCTTAATAAAACCCTTTTAATTGACCACAGATGGACAATTAATCTTTAATTGCAGTTAGTGATATGAGTACTGTTGAATGTCGCCTCTCTGGTGGGGAAGGAGCCTGAGCTAGTGCACAAGGTTGAGTGGTTCCGGCTACATACAGCCTACTAGAAGAGTGTCCAGCCCTCCTAGAAAGCTCCCTTAAAGATAGGGTGAGAAGCTCTGTCATCCGGGCCGGGCTTAGAGTAGAATCACTGCACCTCCGCATTGAGAGGAGCCTGATGAGGTGGCTCGGGCCTCTGGTTAGGATGCTTCTTGGACGCCTCACCGGTGAAGTGTTCTGGGCACTTCTCACCGGGAGGACACCCCCGAATGAGGTTGAAGAAGTGGCTGGGAAGAGGGAAGTCTGATCTTCCCTGCTTAGACAGTTGCCCCCGCAACCCACCCCTGAAAAAGGATGGGAAATGGATGGATGGATGGATGGATGGATGGATGGAAGGAAGGAAGGAAGGAAGGAAGGAAGGAAGGAAGAAAGGAAGGAAGGAACTGCATAATCATGATTATGCCCCACGCATGCTGACTGACAGTTTGTAGTATCGAATGACATTTTTGTGAAATTCTAAAGGGACATAAAGGTTTCTATATAGGATCTGAGTTTTAAAAGGTTAGATCATAGATAATCAATCACACTAGTACAGGGGGGAAAAAAATCCTTCCTTGGCAGGTTTTGACTGCTAAAATAAGGAAAGGAGATTCCTGACCTTAAACCCGTTAAAGTGTACACGCAAGACACTGAAACTATTCCTTTAATGAGCAGTGGTTTGAAATCCTGCTCATTCTGCAACTCCTGTCAGTAACCATGGTAACATTTATTTGAGGGTTTTTTTCTGCATATGATTGTAGTTTCATTTTTACTTCCTTATTGTGAAATTCACAAACCCGACTGGATTTAATAATGTCTGCACTTATGCTAGTTGTTCAGCAGTGAAATTAAAAGTACACATTTGTGTTCTATGCTCACATTTTCAAGAATTGGATAATCAAAGCAAAGGTTAATTTCTATAGAATATGTTAAACATTATGTTGATATGACCTTGTCTGTGTGCATAAGTATGATATGAGACAATAATAAAGCATCTTATTATTGAAAATATCTGAAAGTTCCAAAGTGCAACACACAGAAAAACTGTTCCAGTTCCAGCATCTGCTGAGCAAAGATGCTACCTGGAGTTTGTCAGTGATGACTTCATGTTTGTAGTGCAGGTTGATTCATTGCCTCTGAATTTTGAGCAGCAGCTGTGATTTCACTATGCTGCATTCATATAAATTGTCTGTTAGAATCTACTCAGTTAGGTTGATGTGTGGTCAGTGCAGTCTAAGGCAGGAAGAATTACTCCTAAGTCTTGCATTTCTGGTTAATTGCTTCTCTTTTGGATAAGGGGGTTATTATTGCCACAGGAGCGTTGATCTATTAGGAGACATCAGCACAGCCTTATATATCGCTGCAGTCAGTGACTGTATTTGTGATTCTTACATACCCAGGGGCAGTGAGGTAGCACAGCATCTTAGATAATAGGGTTCTTTGATGTAAATCAGGGTGCTGGAGGTAACACAGCCTAATGTTTTAAATGGTCTCAAATTTAGAATGTGACCTCTAAAAGTAATCTTTAAAGCTATTTTTTCCTCCCAGAATGAAAGACTTCTTGCTCTTGAACTATTTTCCTGTTTTAATGAGCTCAGTGCATTTAGGCTGTGGAGCCTCCATGTGTTTGGGTTCCTACTTCTTAATTTAGTAATTACCGTAAGTTTCTGTTACTCATTCTCTTTTTTTCTTTTTCTTTTAACTTTGTCTCAGATGGTCTGGCTTTCATGTGCATTGACTCTAATGCAGTAAATAAACAGCTAGATTTATGCTGAATTTTTAATAATATAAATGATTGTACATTTTACAAATTCATTTGTATAAGTAAGCATTTTAGTAGTTATTATTGTGTCATCAAATACACTCTTGCTTAAAGAAATAAAAAAAAATTATATTTTGCTCAATCACAAAAAGATTTTTTTAATAATAAAAAAAAAAGATTTAGAAGACAATTAGTTGAGATACATATTTCTCCAAATTTGACTTTATTGCAATTTAATTAACTAAAAAACTCATTTTTACATTCCTACTAATGTCAGAAGTCTAAATGACTTAAAATATGCCAAAGAAAATTATGTATCTCATAGAAAGCTATCTGTTTTATTGTTTTTAAACCTAACTGTAGTAAAAAATGATGAAGGTCAAGTGTGAAATTAATTGTGGTTTTATGCTTCATTGCGTCCTGGAACAAGCCTCAGGACATTTGGGCAACATTCTTTCTTTACAGTCCAACAACCTTTCCTCATCAGCACTTCTGTCACTGGGCTTACATCCTATAGCAGCCCTCCCCTCACACCTTTTTCTGCTCTTATCAGATATTTATACACAATCTCTACAGCAAGGATATTACAATAAGAAGGCTTGGTGTGATGAAGACATTTTAACTTTACATTACAGTAACAGATATGAACAGTTCCATGGGTTTTATCTGATGTTAAACCAAGGCGGTTATATTGGTATGGCCACCATGCTACTGTTTATAGAAAACATGACCTAAAGCAAAATCTAAATCACTAAAATCTAAAAAAGTTTTGAAAACTGGCTTTTTATACATTTTAAATACAGCTGAAGCATTAAGTTATATGAACATAAGATCAGGTAACTTATATTAAAAACTGTCTTCCATTATAATGCAAATTATGCAAGATTTAAAACCCAGTGACACCTTTTGAGAGAGGAGCAGCAATGAAGTGTTTACCTTAAATTCCTTAATTGTCTCAATCCTATATCCCATATTAAAACGTCGAACTTTACAGCAGAATTAAATAAATTTTCCGCCTGTAAAGTATGTATGAAGACAGAAAATTTTAAAAAGGTAACTTGTGAAGAAATCACTGTGGTTATTTATGCCCTTATTAAGTCCAAGAAAAAAACATCTGTCTTCAGAAATGGATATCATTAATCTATCACAGTCTATCAATAATAAATAAACTGTTGCACAGGCCAGAGCCAACAATAAACAACCTCCCTAATGGATAGAATAGCTTGCTTGTCCTACCGAGCAATGATGTATTTTTGAAACCCTCAGAAGACTGTAGGCTGCTGCAATTGACAAGATGACCTTGCTTTACAGTACAGTGTGGTTAGTATACCAGCAGTGATACTTAAATGACAACCTTCTATCAAATTGCAGGGAGTGTGGATTGCCATTGCAGCTGATGCCAAGTTTGTACAATGACACTTACGGTGAGGTCAGAGATTAAGTTGTCTATCACCAGCTGGCGATAAGCACTCTAAAAACATTCAGACAGAGGAGGATATAGCAGCAGTACATCAGCAATATGTCAGAAGGAAAGGAAAGGGACATTTTATAGAGGAGTGTTACTTTATATTTTCTTTGATTATTTCATTTCTTTCTTTCTGAGTAAATCTTTTATGGGTACTTATTCTTGGTTTGCCTTTCAAAGCCATCATAGCCCCTGCTTCTCTGCCATTTCCCTTTCCTGAAATTGTTGACTTTAGCTGTCAAGCTTTGAGGAGGTGACAGAGAGGAAGCAAAGTGCTTGAGTCTTCATTGAGTGTATGATTGCTAGCTGCCGAGTCCTATCTCCTCTCTGCTTCTCTTCCTCTCTGCCTCTCCCCCCCCCCCCCCCTCCTCAGTCTGCACTGCACTAAGGAAGAGTATTGGAAATTGTGTGTATCCAGTATGTGTGTGTGTTTCTGAAGGACAGGGGAATGCTCGATAAGAGGACAGGCATTGCAGTATTGGAAATAGGAATTACAGAGGGTGCCTGCTTGCCCCACATCATTGTATGTGTGTGAGTATGCATGTACTTGTTAGCACGCTGCAACGCTGAAAAAGGAAAGTCGCTGGCTCGGCCCTCCCCTTTGCTAGGATTATGTAGCAGCCCAGGGGCAGCGTTACATGTCAGGGAGCGTGGAGTTGGATCAGGCCTGCAAAGAGTGAGATGAAGGGCCGGAGCTGCTGGGAGCCAGGGACGGTCCGTTTCCTCTGCAACTCTGGCTGCTTGAGTAAACTCAACCAGGGTCAGTACAGTTATGGCTAAAGCTACAGCACAGGAGCACGGAGCTTTCACCCTCCTCTCCATCTGTCCAACGACAGGTCTGTTCCTGCCATCTCTTCCTTATTTTACATCCAAAGGGTAGCTGTCAAGCCTACATCCAGCCCCCTCTCTGTGGCATCACTCACCACGGATGCTTTTATTTCTGCAGCTTCCTTAAACATGGCAGCGCCTTACGCTGTTAAAAGTGCAGCCTGTCCCTTCTCCTGCACTCTGCACTGCATGCTCTTTACCCCTGTCTCCCATGCTGCTTTTACTCATGCTCATTTCCACTCTCTCTTTGCTCCACCTTACATTTGCATATGGATGAGCAGCAGCCTGCCAGACCTACATGTTGTCTCGGCAGTGTATTTCTGTGTATTCATATTTTGAGCATAGAGTTCATTGCACCATCGGAAACTGTAGGATCTGATGTAATGCATATACCAGGGTCCTAGAACCTGTTATTTATGATAGTAGGATGGTGAAGAAGAATAACAATTGTTTAACCCTCTGCTCACAAGAAATATTACTATGTTTTATGCACCGATCCAAACAGAATGGATTTCGCACAAAACAAATATTTTCTTTTAGTCCTTGTGGTGTAACATCCTGTATGTAAGTTTGCTGTTACCTTTTGAGTAACATTGAAACATAGGAAAATGTGAAATGAACTTCAGTGTCTCCAGCCATTTTGTCTTCTTTCCACCCCTCTGACTTCATTCATTGTTTTGTTTCTTGTGGCAGTTGGACTAAGTAGAGTTGAACAGCTTTCATGCTCTCAGCTCTCTTCCCTTTCCCCTTGTCTGTTTGATTGAAAATGAGGTTGGCATTGGCAGTACAGTACAAGTTGTTTTAAGACTTACCTTTAGACTTTGTCAAAGTTTCTGCATATTTTTGTAATTCTGAGATGTGCTGAATTAGGACAAATACGCCACAGCTCTGAGCTTTGATCTGGAGGCAAACACCTAAAATACAGATCTTTATTTTTATTACAGTATCACAACTTAATGTGATGGATTAAAAGCCTACATGAGAGGTTTCTGTATTTTCAATTCAAACAAAATAATGACCTTAATCTTGTGTTATGAATTCTTGGTTATATATAGGTTCATCCCAGTTTGCACATAATCTCAGAAGAGCTTTAACCTGATATTTTTAAATCATAACCACATGAAGAAGGAAAAATTGGCATCATGCATATATGGGTGTTTTTTAAAGAGAAAGTGAAGAATGAGAATTGTTTGATGTTTACGCCTAAAGAAAACCTTGCAAAGTCGGCCGGTTAGTTTGTGTAAGTGACTTAATAATAAACAGTAGCTAAATGTAACTTGTATATGGCACCAATCTAAAGTCTTGACATGCCTACTCTTCTAAATTGAAGGGTGTGTACCGATTTTTAAATGCTGCCATCAACCAGAAGTACACATAATTGTTGTAAAAGGGCCTAATTTCTTAAGATCCTTAAGTTAAGTTAACTTTTTTTTGTTATAAAAATCCAAATAAAGACCTATTCTAATAGAACATACATTAGATAAAATGTAAATGGTTTAGACAGAGGTTAGTAGAAGCTCTTAAGTTGTAGCTTGGAGCCAGCAGAAGCCACTTAGCATCCTGAACGATGACACCTCTCACAATATCCCTGCTTACCTTGACAGAAAATGGTGAAAATAATACATGTGCCCAACATATGTATTTTACTGACAGCCATGTTGCTGTCACTATTATGAAGGTAGCACTCCAGTCTTTTTTTATGTCAGGAACAGGGATTTGTGAAAAAAGAAAGTTGTTCGGGGTAAAGAGCATTAATTCTTCAGTGTAAGGATGATTTTTTTTTATGCTTAGACATCTGATGGAAATCTGTAAAGCCTCTGAAACTTTCAATTTAAATAACTTAAACAAAAAAGAAAATAACACACCCAAAAAGTGCACACACTCTGACCCGTGTTAAGTTTTATTTTAGTTTTTAACAATTTATCTTTTGTTCGTTTAAAATAATAATACTTGGCTTTACAGCCACGGACAAAGGTCTGATGATGAAATTGCATAAAAGCTCACTAAAAATCTGTTATCTGACAAAACAACCTTCTCTTCCTCTGTGGAAATTTCTCAGTCCAGTGGTGTTGCTACAATGAGCAGAATTACAGCATTCATTGGCATGTAAAACCTCTTATTGAGCTGTATCTCCTAGTAAAATTCCACATCATTTTGAGACACAATATTTATTGACCTGTCTGTGTCTCTACATATTTTCACTCCTATAGATAAGAGGGTTAAAACCATAGACATATATACGTAGATGCCTCACAACACTGATGTCCCTCCTAACAAGTAGACAAACATTCGACTAAGCTCTATGATGTTACATTCAATGCCCTGTGTTCACTATGGTTGTAATAGTTTACAGTTCATATCACTCTGATTGTTGGTTAACTGTTTAAGATGGTAAACAAAAAGTTAATATATTGATTGGAGCTGTGCTGCAGAGCTTTGGGGACAGTGATGAGTTGCACTGCACAGTTTCTCATTTGCTTCTGAAGAGCTGAGCTCCATACTACTGGGTTTAACCTGCTGTCTCCTCAGTTTGTCTCCTTGCGATGTATCTCAGGGGAGGTGTGGAGACTGTTGGCAATTACTGGCCAGGATTACATTCTATCCCCTGGGATTAATCCTCGCTCTTCATCTGGCTTGTCCTTTACTGTGTTTCTGATATGCTTCTTGTTCCTCCCTTTTTTTCTTGCACACACTATTAAAGGAAGCTATAAACCAGTTATTCATCATCACTTTGCTGTCTGTGTTGAACCGGTACTAAACTGTAAATAGTATACGTTGGAAATCTAGTGATTGCCTGTGCATTAAGCTGGCTGAGTGAAAGTTGTTATTCTTAGGGAATATTTTAATTCTGATTTGAAAAAAGTAAAAGTTTATCACAATAAGTTTTATGTATGGGGCAAAAAAGTATATCCAAAGGCTCCAGAAGGCAATTTGCAGTTTTTTCTAAAGCAAGACAAGATTTCTGGGAAACTTAAATATGTAAATCAATAATGCAAAATACTATTATGACAATACTTGTTGGTTTGCATTCTGTAGCCAGGATTTGGCTGTCACCATCATTGTTCCTTTGGAGCCAGATAGGACCACATATGATCAAGCTGGTAGAGCTGGAGAGTATAGGCAGATTTATGCTTGTGCGTAGTCTGCGTCCGCGTCACCGCCGTAGGCTCAGTGTAGCTCTGCAGAGGCTCGACGCGCACCTCTTACAGACCTGACGTGCACCGCTGCTACGCAGACAGTTGATGAGGAAGTACCCCCTTGTTATTGGTCAGTTTGGGATCACGTGTTGCCGGATATTTGGATCTTGTGGCCAAATTTGTGTGCTAACCACTGTTTCTAAAAACAATAACCAGTGGACCAAGTTGATGAGAGGCTAAGCGAATTATTTATTCATTTTCTACCACAAACTAATAAAGACACTGAACTATACTAGACGCCATTGGTTTTTTTTTTAAACAGAACATACCTACCGAACTGAAGTTAATCATCAAAATAACTCCAACCTTGTGAGTTTTCCGGCCGATACCACCCCTGCTGCCCCCTTTAGGTTAGGAGGAGAAACTGCAACATGACATCAAAGCGAAGCGCACCCCCTACGCTCCAGTGCGAAAGCAAACTTACCAGCGTCAGCTACGCCGTAGTCGGCTGAACGCAGACGCCGCGCAACCATAAATCCACCTTAATACTTAGTGGGGGGAAAAATAAAGTTCTTTGCAGCCAAACGTCTACTTAACTATACAATTAAAAAAAACAAAAAAAACATCAACCATGTTCTGAAGTAAATCCATATCAACTTATTGATATAGTTTCTTCTTCTTTTTTTTAAGCTAGAGATATTTTGGAGCAAGCACTTTGCGGCCATCAGCAACACAGTTTAATTGCACTTAAAGGTACCTACTCATTAACTTGATATGTGACGGCAGACGACTTATGCATGTAATATATTCTTCTAAATATGTTGTCTGTTAGGAAAATACCATCTATGTGTTTATATACTGTTGTTTTTTCTCTTTTCTTTATTTAACTACAATTAATTCATTATGTGGAAGGTAAAAAAGATTTAAGCATGGAATATAGGGATTAATAGACATTTACTGTTAATGTATCTTTATTTTTCCAACAAAGATAGACTTAATCTGTAAAAGTAATGGAATAAATCCTAGTAATATTGAATCACCTTGAGTTTAGAGCCTCATGGTTATGGGGCTTTTACATTATTTCCTTAGTTTGAAGGCCTCTGATAACAATGGCTTGTGAAAATGTAACTGTAACAAACTTTCACAAAAGAAATAAAACTTTTTCTGTAAAAATACTATATATCTGTGTTCCCTTTAATCAGGGCTTACAGTATTCTTAAGTAGCATTTTTAAACTAGAGGTGTTGTACATTTCTCCCATGTGCTTGCTTGCCTGGTGGGCTCATCTTTCTGCCACAGGGCCTGGCTCCACTGATCTGACAGCCCGTCCTTGGGGACAAGCGAAGCGAGACAGGTCCTGACAATGAGACACCAGAGAACTGCTCACCCAGTTACATACTCCCACTGCCTATTCATCTACTTTTTTCCCTTCTCAAAGCATGTTTTTTGCTTAGCAAGGCGGTGGACAATGAGGAAGGACTGAGGGACAAATGAGCTTTCTGATGGATGTGCTGCAATGAAGTGGTTTTACTGCTTGTGTGTCCGAGCTTGCCGCTGGAGCAAATTCATTAATCTGAGGATAAGAGTGCAGTAGTAAGTAAAGTGGAAACAGACTTGTATTTGTGTTGATACAGCATGTTCTTTCAGGTCCTAGGCTGTGGGGAGGGGTGCCCTTGAGGCATGACTGGCGTGGTAATGGGCTCTTGGCCTTGAATCGTGGCGTCGACTTTGCTCGATCTCATCCATCTACATCTGCTCTTGTGAGGGAAGGGGTTGGAAATAAAAGGGACCATGCCAAGCCTGAATACAAAGAAAACATAGATGGACAACTTAGTGACAGAGCTGTAGTGTCAAACCCATTATTCAGTTTTAAATCCTGATCTAGGTGATATCCTGCTAATAGAAAATATTTACCCATTTTAAAGCATCTTTGTCTCCAGAGCTAAAACTTTCTGGTGGTCTTTAACATTTTGTTGATGCTGTATGGATCTAGTATGTGTAAAATCGATTCACAGAATGTGTATTTCTGGAATATTTTTAATTGGAACTTTGTGTTCTGGTTCCTCTTTAGAGGTGCCTGTAGTCAATACTCTGAAGCAGACTGGGAGATCAAGTGTTGTTTTCCTTAGAAAGAGAAGAGGTTTTGAAAGTGAGGTGCAGTTAGCAGACACTCCTCTAAACAAATATGCCTTGGTTTATGTGACAGTTTATTTTTAAGTGGCATCACATAAAACTGCTGAAGTCATTGGTGTGTGTTAGCTGGTTAGCTGTGTATGGGGGGTGAAAGAGAGAAAATTATATGAGGCAAGGCTTCACTGCAGCTTAGCTTGGCTTTGTATTCATTGCTTTAGATGGATTCTTCCTGTTTTGTGTAGTAACCCCCCCCTCTAAGTAGCTCTGAAATGATCTAAATATTATCCATACCCTACAGTGTAATTTCACACTTAAATTTTGTTGTGATGCTGTGCATTAGGGGATGATTTTACTGTAGCTCAGTCAGTGGTGACTTTACTGTCCAGTAACATTGGTTTTCTGTTAGTTTCATGCTTTAGTTTGATTTTATTTAAGGGGTTACTCATGATAGAATAAATCCAAAAAAAGTACTAATGACACAGAGGGCT
>JBAMHW010000012.1:16727616-16743114 GCA_037177495.1 Rhadinocentrus ornatus | reverse complement strand
TGTTCTTAGACGTATGGCTCTGCTGCCCTCTGCTGCCAGAGGTCAGGGAAACTATTCCAATAAACCAGAGAAATTATTGTCCTATTTTGAGCAGTCTACATACAGTCAGCATTATGAATTATACAGCTAATAAAACAAAGCAGGGTTATCTACATCATACTGACAGGAAATATTAATCTTTCCATCCATTTGCTACTGCCCCGCTGGATCTGAGTTGTAAAGGTAGCTCAGGCTTCCTTCTTGCTGACCACCTCTTCCTGCTCTTCCAGGGAGGTACCAAATATTCCTTAGCTAGCTAGGAGATGGAATCTCTGCTCTGGGGGTCTCAAGTTATCAAATTGAAACCAGAGCACTTCACCTGGCGATATCTTTAACAGATAACTAAACAACCACAGCTATCGATACAGCTGTTATACTCTGACCTCTATCTCTATGAAGGATCTGCACTGGAACCCTCTAAGGAAGCTCTTTTCCTCTGCTTGTGTTCATGTTCTTATTCTTTCAGTCACTACCAAAGTTGTGACAGTAGGTGTGGGTGACAGCTTGCCAAGCTGTCATCACTGTAACTGACTGGTACAGCCTGCATCACTGTAGCAACCCATATATTAATTTTCCATTCTGCTTCCACTTTTGAAGGTTACCCCAAGATTATTTAACTCCTCTACTTGAAGAGTTCTCCCAATCTCCAATCTTGAAACCTAAATCAACCCTTTTCTTGTTAAGAATTGCGTTCTCAGACTTGGCGGGGCTAATTCTAACTTTAGCTTATTCACGCATAACACATACCTCCAAAATCAATCAGGAGATATCACACTATAAAGCCAACAGGACTGCATCATCTGCAAAAAGAAAAATGAAACTTTGAGCTAACTAAACCAGATGGCCTAGCAGCCTTTTGACTATCCCTACAAATGCTGTCCATAAGTTATGTCAAAGACCTCAGGAAGGCTGAGGAGTGTGATCCCTTATAGTTGGTGCGCACCTTCTTGTCCTCCATCATAATAATGGGAAACTCTCTGCCATTGACCCCTGACAGTGATTATATTATTACAGTTAAGCTTAACAGCAGAAACCCTCCTCACACTTTTTATTTCATCAGATCACACAACTCTCCATATTTCACCTGATGCATGTGCTGAAAGAACAAACAACAACATGCCCACTTACCTTTGCTGAACATGATTTATCTGTCAGAACCTTTGCATAGTATCTTGGTAACGTACTTTAAACATGTATTGATCATAAATGTATAGTATGAGCCTCACCTGCTTCTGCCTGCAATGTAACAGAAGGCTTGGTAATAAACTGGGCCTTTTAAGATACTGCACAACTGAGCAGAAAGGCATGATACACAATTTATAATAGTTCTTAACTGTGTGTTTGTCTCTGGTTTTGGTGTGGTTTGTGTTTCTGCAGTCAGGAGACATTGAGATTGTGAATCACAGGACCAAGGAGACCTGCCAGCTCAAGTTCTCTCCTTACAGTTACTTCTCCAGGGACGTTCCACGGAAGGTAAATTATTCTTTTTTTCACACTTTACTGACGTCATCCAGTTTGGGGTTAATTTGCGTGATGCTGCCCCCTACTGGAAAAGCACCACAGCTGATGCTCATAGTATAACATACAATCTAAGTAAAATAATCTGGATTTAGGGCTACATGATTTTATACTGCTTTTAAATAAGCAAATTAAAATTTAGTAAAGCTCCATTAAGTGAACTGTGCATTGATATTAGGTAAAAGGTGCATGCCAATGCATGTTTTGGGACCTTCATTCCATGTCTATGTGATAAATGCTTTTGTTTTTTCTTGTTTTCTTCTTTTTGCCCTCACCAGGTGACAGGCGTGGTGACTGATAGTGGAGGCCAGGCTCATTACATCCTCTCTGGTACTTGGGATGAGAAAATGGAAAGTGCCAAGATCATTCAAAGCAGTCGAGGGGGCAGCGGATCGGAGGGCAAGCTGAAAACAGTCTACCAGACTTTGTCCCCAAAACTGCTGTGGAAGAAATACCCTTTACCGTAAGCTCATGTCATCAGCCTCATAAAGCAGGAGCTTGCAGTAAACTGCAGTGCTCAATCAATATCGTTGATTGCAGAATATCACAAACTAACTCTGTTTAATTTTCTCCCACTTTGTTAGGGAAAACGCTGAGAACATGTACTGCTTCTCAACTTTGGCCCTGACACTGAATGAGCCTGAAGAAGGAGTGGGACTGACCGACAGCCGTCTGAGACCAGACCAGAGGCTGATGGAGGAAGGTCGATGGGATGAAGCAAACTCAGAAAAACAGAGGCTAGAGGAGAAACAAAGAGCTGTGAGGAGGCGAAGGGAGGCAGAGGCTTCAGAAGCACTGGATGAAGGTACGTAATAGAGAATAGTAAACGTGTCTGACCTGCTAAGAGTAGCTGAGAGAAAGACAGAAACAAGTGTTTTGGATACATATCACTGTCTCATTTTCAGTAGCATTTACAGCTGAGGCTCACAGACATCTGAGAATAGTCAGTAAACTGATAGTTTATCTGTAATCTATTGATAACATTTACAATATCAAAATAAAAGAATGCAGTAGCTGTTCTATACCTCTTTGCAACTAAATTCTAAAATCTATGCCATATGGATTCAATGTTGGTAAACATTATTATTTTTTTATTATTGATTATTTCCTTTAGGTCTCCCAATATTTATGAATATTAAATGAATCAAGAGTTCAAGTTATTAAATTTTTGTTAACAACTGAGCATTAAAAAGTTTAGACGAGCCGGCTGGTATCAAAGCAGGTCTGAACTTTACAAACACCTCAACCTTTTTATCCTGACAGTAATCCTGTGTGTAGGTGCGACTGTATTTGATGTACCCATGACTTGTCTTTCTTTTCCTCCCTTTATTGTTGTTCAGAGTGTGATAATGACTCTGGTGAGTGAGGGTTGCCCTGTACCCCTCTGTTGTGCATCACTTTACACACAAAAACACACACACAAACCATCCTCCTGTGTTTTCTCTGTGTGTTCTGCCTCTGTTTGGGAACTGCATGAAACCCCTGTCATGTCAACTTATCCAAAGAATGACTCAGGAAAAAAAAGATACATTTTTACTGCATACATGTGATATTTTTATTCAGAACGGGCCTCAGCAATATGCTACATGCACTAACAGATACATCCTTACAGTAAGTATTATTAGTGTGTTTCTAGCAAAGCCACAGTACCAAATGATTAATTTGCACTTCATTCAGTAATGTCATTTTGTTTAAAGAGCACTTTTCTGGTGCATCTGCAAACAAGTTTGAATAAAACTTTGTCAATCTAATTTAAGTTTCTTTTAAAGGGAACACTAAATAAGCCACTGTACCAAATATAAATCTTTACAATATTACTAATGTCTACACATCAGAAAACTGCAGTTTCTCCTTTATTTGCTTTTTCTATTGTTTAGATCAGTTTAACAAAATTGTTATTTTAATTTTTTCCATTATAATGGATCCAGATTTTTGGCCATTTATTTGTTTGTTTTGCCATTTATTTACACATTTCAATCTAATTTGTTGCAGCCCGATACATATTTGGAGCTTTACCAAATGCAATGCACAGCAATTGATTGCTTTTCATATATACATTTGTGTAAAGGTGAATTGATTGCTCGGTGAATTGCTTGCAAGTGTGGCTTCTCTAATAGATGATGATTAAATAATGATAATCAGATAACCAAGCACTTCTTCTCCCCAGGTCGAGAATATGAAGGCTACCAGCCATTGTGGTTCCACCAGAGAAGGGACTCAATCACTGGAGAGACAACATTTGTGTACAAGGGAGGTTACTGGGAGTCAAAGGAGAAACAGGACTGGAGCATGTGTCCTGACATCTTCTAATCCAGGAAATCATCTCAGATCACACCTAACCTCACTGGATAGTGAACCACTCGGGCTCCAGTCCTCAGGAAGTGGAGCGTAGCTGGCTTATGAGCACCACATTGACCTTTATGAGCATGAGAATGTGTGTGTTTTACACACTCTCAGAAAACACTGTACCTCCAAATGCACACTCTTGTTCTGAGTTTACTTGGGAAAAAAGACAGGGCCTTGCCTGAGCGGCCCTCTCAGACACTTTACTGAAACAGTGATATAACGTGTGAGCTAATGCAGTTGGAACACCACACAATAAATGTGCAAATGATGCCCACAATGCACTTTCCTGAGTTTACCCAGTCAGTTTTACCATTTGGATAGAAACTCATTTTAAAGCAGCTCATGATTAGGCTGGAAAAATCATAAAAAAGGCAGAGTCACAGCAGTGTTGAGTATTCATGTCACCTTCAATTTTTATTCAGTAAAGTTGAGATTAATTAAGGCCTACTCCATAAATATTAAAATGGTTCCCATTTATCTTCATAGAAATGATTGCAATCACTTTCTACATGCTCCTTTTGGTTGATTAGATAGGATATGATTTTGTGCCTGAAAATATCTTCCACATCTAATTATCAACTGTGAAGAACACAAGTGTTTGACAGAGTAAAAATAATAAGCTTCTGACAGCTCAAGTGCTATTATAAAAGATGGTCACCGGAAAAAATATAATTTCATATCAGAAGATGATGTAGTTTCTATAAAAGGTGCAATTTGACTTGAAAACAGTTGGAATGAGATAAGATTATTCTGCCATAAGCTCAAAACAACTATGTGATACTAATGTTACAAATCTTCTAAATTTTAGACAGATTTTTAAATTTTTTTCTCAGCACTTTGAGGCTCCGGCTTCAACAGCTAACGTTCAATCAGATGTAAAGTCTAATTAGAGAATCTACAACAAGGCAGAAATCTAGTTTCTTTGGAGTGAATGTTGGAATTTTCCTTGAGGTACATGCAAGTAGGCTGTTCATTAGCCTGCAGTCCTTGAGAAAGTAATATGACCGGTCAATATTTATATTTTAAATGAGTTGCCTCACTGCTTTAGTAGATATCAAACATCCAAACATGCTTGAGATATTTTCCATTTGTGATATTGATTAGCAAACTGCAATACTGGTTAGTCCTTTAGTTGTGACACAGTATCAAACATAAAATTATTTGTATCACACTAATAAGACAAAACCCAGAAAAGCACTTTTTACTGTGGTTGACTAGAGGTTAGTTCAAATCTCTGAGTTAATTTTGAGAAATCTTCTCTCTTTAGATGTTTGTTTTACCTTGTTCTCTGGTGCTCTCACATAGCAACACCCTCTGTTCCCTTGGTAACCACTGTAACTAAGAGTGATCTCAATGACTGTACAAAAGCTGAAAGAAAAAACAAAGTGCACCTCATCATGGAGAAATTTCGTAATTACCACCCTGTACACTCACAAACATGTTAGTTTGTGTCTATTGCCTGAATTACACAGCCTCATCACTTAGTAGTTTGTAGCTCGTGAGATTCCTGGATCTGAGACTGGAGCAGGTTCTCTGAGGAGCCCTGAGTGGATTCAGCTGACGGGAGGTCCGATGTTAGAGAAGCAGACAGGGCTGGTTCCTGTAGCACTCCACTGTGCAGTCAGCTGCAGCCACAGAGGACTGCCTCGGCTGCTGCTCCAGGCTCACCACAGCTCGTTCACCATTTGTGGACACGCTGATCTGGGATCAGCTTACAAAGGTACCCTGAGTCTTTGCCTTTAACTGACTGAATAAGGGAGCGAGCCCCCTGACCTGTGCACTACAAGTCTATGGTGACAAGAGTTTTGAAAACCAGTTAGTATTTTTTCGTAATTATTGTTAGGAATGTAGAATTCATGGCTGGAGGTATTGTACTTACCATCTAGTCTATTTGTGTGAATATTTTGTGATAAAACAATAATATTGTAAAATGAAGAATAATTCTACAAATCAGAGTAAGAAGTTGTCTGTACAGAAAAGACTGAAAAAGCACGAAGGATTTGCTGTGATTTTCATTTTTCATCCATACTGATTCTGTAATGGTGTAAATTAACCCTGAGGCGCCTGTGATTTGGCCAAAATTGTCTTAACACACTGAAGATGGATTTTTGTTCGAGCTCTGAAGACTCACACATTGTAAACCTTGGTTGTTTCCTCTGATGTGCAAGATATGAAAATGTAAAAAATGCACTGGAAGACAAATTCCTGCATTTTAGAGTAGATCTCTTTGCAGAGTCTTTAACTGATAGAGTGAAGTAGATTTTCTGTTTGATAACTTGAGCTCTTGAAATGTTTATCTGCAAGATTATTTATCAGATTAATTGATAATAGAATGAATGATTGCTGGGTTTGTTCCTTTTCACAAAAATATGATTATTTTTCCCATTAAGATAAAAGGTTTTAATACATTGTTTTTATTTGTAGCTGTCAGTGTAATCAGTCACTAAATATCCTCTCCGATTCTAAAAGGAATAATTCACTATTTTTGGAAGTAGATTTCTTTTTCAATTTGAAAGAGAAAGACTATCATATATAAGAAGCTACACACCACACCATACTAAACAGTTTTATTTCTAAAGCATTTAGTATATTTTATTTGTTTTATTTTGTACAGCATTTTGGTCAACTGAGGTTGTTTTTTAAAATGTGCTTTACAAATAGACTTGACTTGAAGTACTTTAAAAACAACATGCCAGCTGACCCATGCTGTACAATAAATGTACAAAAGAGAAACAAGCATTAAACAGCACAAATGAAGTACAAGGATTATAAGGTAATCTCAGCAGCTTAGTTTAGAGCAGACTTGAAAGAGACCTTTGTCCGAAAGTGAACAGAATAGATCCTTTAATATTCATTAACACCTTGTGTAATCTCAATCCTTTAAGCTGTATATGCCCTTATAAGGGCTGAATAAATAACAGAAATAATCTGCTATTAAAAAACCCCAAAATAAAACAGGACAATGGTGTTTATTTTTAGTGGCTGCTCAGAGCCTAGTTGGCTAGGCCCTAATGTTAACTAACTAAAGGATGATTATCCATGTTGCTAAGGATGATCCATGGAATCTGTGCGTATGGCATCCATGTTAGCACGGTGTTGTCCTCTCTCAAATAAGAGAAGGAGAACAGGCAAGGATTGGAATTTTACATTTTTCCTCTTTTGTAATTCACTCATGTGAGGTAACAGACACAAAGTTTTTGACACTAGAAATATTTTCTCTGAGGCCTTTAAACACTGAAGCCATGCACATTAATTTTATTATTCAGGAGCAATTCTTTACTGTATGTCATTTAGATTTTTATTTATTTTTTATTTTTTTTTGTCTAAAGATGTGGCCAGGGCAAAAGGAAAAATTAAGACTACAACCTCCTGGTGTTACACTTTAACTTTTTATTTTGAAACATTAGCTTTAACATTAACTCAGTAAACATACAAATATATTTAATACCTAATCCTCATTAGCAGGAGGAGCCAGGATATCCTTTTCATTTTGTCAAAGCAACTACCACAATTAGTTTTAATACTGATCAGGTCTGACTCGTCCTAAATAGCTAGAGAAATGTAAACAAATTATTACAAAATTTACACTTGGCTTTAAGAGGGTAACCCCATTGCATTCAGGTGTTGCTGGCTTGCTTTTGGACAGAACCAGAAAATAAATGTAATCATTTAAACTTTTTAATATGCTAATCTAAACATCTGCTGATTTTAATGTGGTCTGAACATAGGTTTTCTTCTTCTTTTCTTTTCTTTTTTTTCAAAAAACTTCCAAAAATGTTGAACAATTCTTTTTATTTTCCTGCTCTCGCTTTACACAAACTCAAACTTAAGGTATTGCAAAAAGTTATGTACTCATATCAAAGTGTCGCATGTGAGGATAGACACTACAATTTCCAACATGTTTTCTTTTTGCTTTGTTTAATATTGTTATTTATTTCTGCATTATTTTGCATTGTCATAACTACAAAAAGATCACAGATCACTGCTGAGTGGTGGTGAAGAAGTATGTACGGAAACTTTTTCAGGTTCACTAGAGATTTACTTTAATATATTGTGTTTGAGAGTATTTTATATTTGAGAATACATATTATATTTTGAATGATATTGGAGAGCTCACCAGACAGTACAATTTAATCAGTATATTTTCCAAATGATGCGACCTCAGTACTTGATGGTGACTTGAAGTTGCCCCTCTTACGGCCTGTACAGAATCAGACAGCTGTAGCAATAAGGGTTTAGTTGTTAGCTCATGGCCGTTGTTGCTTTAGACAGAACAGTTGTCTGTCTCGGTGCAGAAAGGAGGGAAAAACACAACCAAAGTGTAAGAGGAGAGTGTACGTTAGACTAAGAACAACCTCTTCATCAGCCTTCCCGATCTTAGAGGGTTGTAATGTAAAACCCTTCTTTGTATCACTGATTTTATCTCACCCAACTTTGATTCACTCTGGTGTGACTCTTAGCTTTACTTTTTATGCTTTGACTTTGTTTCTTCCATCTCATGGGTGCCATTGTTCTCATGCTGTTTTGTTCATATTGTTTGTATGCATTTTGAGCTTGGTTTTTGTGCATACGTTGCACACACTTCCTCCTCTTCCGATGCGGCTCTGCCTTGAGGTAGAAGGAACCCAGTGAAGTTGAGTTGTTGTTTTTTTTTGTTCTTGCCTTGTCTTTACTAAACCCTGCTCCTCTGTGGATTGTGACTCACAACTTGGTAGTAAAATGATGAAGGTATAATTGACCTGTATGATGATGAAAGTTATGAGACACATCACAACAGTGGCCTGGTACAGGTTGAGGTAAGATAATTGACCTGCCTTGACTCTTACCATTCAAATACACACAGGTGTATTCAGGTGTAACTACAAATTCAAAAGAGGTCTTTCTGATCTTTTTTTTTTTCTAAATTGTGTATTTTTTCCCTTAATTTTTACTTGTTTAATATTGTCTTTAAACAACAAAGACACAACAATGAAAAAGAAGATAATAAAGTTGTTTTTGTTGACACTGGATATCTCTGTTTGAATGTCTTTCATCTGCAAGTGAAGGATGTCTTCCAACAGGTAGAATCAAAATTGTTTGCCATTGCTAAACAAAAAATCAAATAAATAAATAAAATTATATCTGGTCTAGTGTGCAGGTTAGTTGTGCATAAAACTAGTCCAAACCTATGGGAATTATTTTTTGATTTATTTTAGAATGCCTGACTAATGGTGACTAGATATGCTTTCTACGCATAATGAAACAATGAGGTACTGCTGTAATTCAGGATTCTTTCTTCAGGCCCCTTTCATACAGTTAATATCAGCTCCCAATATTTGAAAGATACTAATGACCTGTACAGCGTGTACTCTGGCTCTCGCCTAGTAGAAGCTTGGAGAGGCTCCAACCCCTTCATGACCCTGCATTGGACTAAGCAGGTATAGTCAATAAATGGGTGGATGGATTTTTGGAAGATGGTCGATATCAGCATGCATCTAGTTTTCTTTCAGAAGTCGATTGGCAGGTAGGGGACCTAATAACAAGAAGAAAAAGACGAATTATATGGTACTTTTCTAAACAACGTTACAAGGTGCTTAACATAGCAGAAAGTTAGAAAACAGTAAATCAATATCAGATAGCAATGTGTAATGAAATTCATGGACAGCATTCATTTAAAAAAATGAATATATTCAGTTTTGAGGATGGATTTAAAGGTACCAAAATATCTTGTGGGTCTGAGTGCAGAAGGCAAATAGTATAGGCACCAGTCTATACGGAGTGTCGCCTTCTCTGCTCCCGGCGCAGGGGCCGTGGTCTACAGTACCTCGTCGACTGGGAGGGTTACGGGGTTGAGGAACGCTCCTGGATTCCCTCCCGTTTCGTGGTGGATCATGCCATGGTCGGAGAGTTTTATCGCCTGCATCCTGCTACACCTGGTGGTCCGTCGGGTACCGGCCCATGAGGGGGGTGGGTAACTGTCATGATGGCTGATCTGCTGGCTATCCGGATCCTTAATCAAGCTCATTGGCTCCACCTGGAGTTCCGTGATTGTTACCTGGTCTCACCTGCGTTCTGCTCTATTTAAACCCACTCCAGTCTCTGCCTCCCTGCCAGGTGGTCAATTGCTCTTGCACTATTGATATCCAGCCCTGCTTTATGTTTCGGATCTCCTGTCATCGAGCCTGTTCTGCCCATGGATTATCCTTGCCTGACCTACGACGGACTATCTTGCTTCAAGTCTCTCTGACCCTGCCTGAAACTACTATGAATTCTTGCCTGCCTGGATAAGTAACCTCATTTCTCATGCCTCCTTTTTAGACCTCTGCCTTCCCTCTTGATTTTGAATTTATGCCTTGATGTTTTGGAGTTTTGCAGATTCCTGTATGCCACAGTCTGCCTGGACCCTTTCACCACAGTCTGTAGGATTATTCCTATGTTTCCTGCTCTGCCTCCCCTGTTTAAATAAATCCTTTTCTGAAAACCTTGGTTTGAGGCTGAATTTTCGGGTCTTCTGAGAAATTCATTAAAGAACCATCTGGCCAACATGAACCTGCCCCCTGGTTCCGCCTGAAGTATTCACAGGTGAGAGCAGTCAGTGTCGTCCTTTCATCACACAGTATGAGATTCCGTTTGAGCCACAGCCCTCTTCCTTTCCATCGAGCTAAGGTAACTTGTGTAATCTCCGGTAAAGCCAAATTATGGGGAACCGCTGAATGGCAAAGAGACTCACTGCTTTGCTATACTTATAAGGATTTTGCCAAAGAACTCATCAGAGTATTTGATCCCGTATTACCAGAGAGGGAGCATGTGGGTTACTATCAATGAAACAAGGCAAGAGGTGAGTCACTGATTATATAATCTACTTTCATGTCGGCCAATGGAATGACGAGGCTTTATGCGATGTTTTCTACCAGGGTCTGGATAAGGAGATCAAGGATGAACTGGCCCGTGACACTCCCAGGACCTTGGCTGAGATTGAAGTTCTGTCAATTGATCAGATGCGGCAGGAATGCAAGGCGGAGAGAAACCAATCCAACCAGGGCCGCCAGTTCGAGACGGGGGTCTACCCGGCTTCTTGTCCCATTTCTTCCTCCTCCACAGAGGCTGTGGAGACCATGCAGCTGGGACGGACCCGTTTGCCTCCCTGGGAGAGGGAACGGAGATTCAAAGAGGGTCGTTGTTTCTATTGTGGTGGAGGCGGCCGTTTGGCTTTGCGGTGTCCTTTTAAAAAGACCAGACTCGGTAGGGTAGGTGGGATGAGGCATTTACTAAGTCAAATGTACAGCTGAACCCTCATCAATGTTTTCGGTCTCTGCCAACCTAGTAATGATGAGCTGCAACAAGTCTCAGCATCTATTGATTCAGGAGCAGACACAGAGTTTCTGGATATTGGGTTAGCCAAAGCACTTAACATAATGACATGACTCACGGCAAGACAGTTAAGGTATCGGCACTTAATGGACTTGTATTGCACCGAATAACCTAAGCAACTTCTCCTGTGGAACTGGTCATGGGGGGCAATTACCATGAATAAGTGTCTTTCATGCTGATCCATTAACCTGAGGTGCCGGTAATCGTGGGAGCCTCCTGGTTAAGGAGGCACAATCCCCACATTGCCTGAAACAAGAGGGAGATTGTGGGTTGGCCTTTCAACCTGTCTCCGGACAGCCACCTCTTCAGGTTCAGAAACCCAAGGTGAACAAGAGGAATTTCCCAATTTGACTGAAGTGCCTCTTAAATACCACGACCTAAAGGAAGTATTTAATAAACATCATGCCGCCTCTCTTCCTCCACATCGACCTTATGATTGCACCATTGCACTCTTGTCTGGGACTCCCAGTAAGGTCAAGGTAGTTTAGGATTGGCCAGTTCCCCAGTGTCGCAAACAACTGCTGGTTTTGCTGGACTGCTCAGGCTGATCAAGCTTTTTCATGACTGAAGCTTCTGTTTACCTCTGCTCCTGTTCTCTTTTCTCCAGATCTGTCATGGCAGTTCATCGGGGAAGTTGATATGTCTAACTCCGGAGTTGGGGCTATTCTCAGTCAGAAATGCTCTGATAAGACTCACCCCTGTGCCTTCTTTTCTAGGAGTCTGTCTGCTGCTGAGAGGAATTATGACATTGGAAATCGTGAGCTATTGGTTGTTAAGTTAGCGCTTGAGGAGTGGAGACATTGGTTGGAAGGGGCTACCAAACCGTTCATTGTTTGGCCCGATCATAAGAATCTTGAATATTTAAGGACTGCTAAGAGACTTAATCCCAGACAAGCCAGGTGGGCCTTGTTCTTCAACCTGTTTAATTTTTCTTTGTCTTATAGATCGGACAAAAACCGGATGCTCTCTCCAGGATCCATGACTCCCCGGAGGCGCTAACTACAGATCGGGTCGACTTAATTTCTCCCCCCCCATGCTGCGGCCCGTCGCTGCCAGCAGTTATGGCGACGTGCCTGCCGGGCTTTGTGAACCTCTTGCCTTTTTTATTTCAGGACTGTTAACAGGCGGCGTTTCCCTGCTCCCAAATACCACATTGGCTACAGGTTTGGTTGTCAACTAAGGATTTTCCTCGTCGCAAGGAGAACTGCAAGTTGGCTCCCCGCTTCATCGGTCCTTTTCTCATAACCCGGGTGGTTAACCCTGTGGTTGTCCATCTTGGTTTGCCCAGGACCCTCAGGTCACATCCTACGTTTCACGTCTCCCGGATCAAGCCTGTGACATCCTCTCGCCTATTCAACAGATATTTGGACACCCAGTCTCCTCGTCATATTTAGCCAAGCCTATGCCTTTTATCACGGGGTTAAGAAGCACGGCCTTGCGGTCTTCGCTACTGGCGGAAAGTTAGGGATTATCAATGAGATTATCAAGAGGAGCCTTATAAGCTCCCCTTGGCAAAGCAAATCTGTTCGACACAACATGGCAGCCAGACCATTATTCTGTTTACTAAAATGCTGGACAGGGTAATGCCTGCTCCTCCTCTGCTGGTGCACTCTGCATGGCCAGCCCACTGATTACTGGTCCTGACACTACATTACCCAGGATTCCTCCACTCAAACGATCATGACTACATCTGTGTCTCATAATTACCCTCGGGTGATAAACCTGTTCTTCCCTCTATACCCTGTGTTCATACAGGTTCCTTGTATTGTCTTATGATTCTCATCAAATCTGTACCAATTCTCTTTTGGTGTGTCTCTATACAGTTTGGTGAAGCTTTATTAAAAGCATCTACACCTTTTCCTGCACTTTTGTCCGCCTCTCCTCTGGTTCAGTCTCACAGAAGGGACAAGTTTTTTTTTTAAAAAATAGCATAAGATAAAAATGGAAAAGACAAAGGCTGTGCAACATGTGGCAGGGGAAGATGTGTAATCAGGTAGTGATTTGAGGTGTGTAGGTCACATGACTAAAAAGCTAATGAACTTTGAAATATTGAAATAATATAAAATAGCATGAGATGAAAATGGAAAAAAAACCAAGGCTGTGCAACATGCACGAACAAATGTTGAATAGTTTAGAATTGTTTTGACATTTAAATTTCTTGTGGTTGAGGAGAAATTAGTTTTTTTGTGGTATCTGTAATTTGCCGACAGTCCCTAACTTTCCACCGGAAGCGAAGACCGCAAGACCGTGCTTCTCAACCCAGTGTCAAAGCGGCATAGAGTCGGGGAGATATGAAGAGGAGACTCGGTGTCCGGATAGCTGTTGAATGTATAGCGTTGGGAAGACCGTTGCATCGTGCCTCTCAACCCAGGGTGCGAACCACAGGGGAGCTGGGGAAACATGAGTTCCCCCAGAAACATGATTTATGAAATTTTGGGGGAGCGTTATAAAACTGACAATAAAATGTATGGTGATTGCTCACTAATTCACCGTAGCCTATGACTGTGGATGCTATAATTATTGTGACCACTGAAGCGTGGCGGCGCTGCAAGTTAAACTTCTTGTCCACGTTAAATACAAAATAAAGGAGTAAATGCACGGCTAACACACTTGATTTCTTTGCCAATAACTACACACAATGTCCAAAAAGAAAGCAAGGTAGCCTAACCACGTTAGGATTTACTTAAAGGCTGAAAGAGCCAGGCCAGCAGATGTAGCCACTACATCTCATACAGTAGACAGGTCAAAAGAAGCTGGAGATGAGTTTGACAATAATAACACAACAGAGGAAGAGGCTAGCGAGTATGCTGATCACGCTGGACAACCCAGCTCTTCTGTTACACCAGCCGGAGAAGGGGCAGGGATGACGGTCAAGGTTGCTGCCAAGGGCTGCTGCAGTCAGTCAGCAATAGAGATAATGGAAGGATTGTTGCCCGTGGATGGGATTCTAGGTTGCACTAGATGCAGAGATGCAAAAACTCTTTCTTCCTTTGGAAAAGGTGAGGTAAGGTGGTCTTTGCAAAAAGAGTGGTAAAGAAATGTTTGCAAAGCACAATTGCAACTGTTATGAATAACGAGAAGACTGGGTGTCCGAATATCTGTTGAATATCGAACTTCAAACTAACTTTATCACGGTATGGCCACCGCTGTGCTTACATTGGGGTAGTTTTTATTCATGACTTTGGGATAACAAGTGCAAAATAATGTTCGCTCGGCTCTGCCATTGCTCGGGTGTGGATGTTTCACGCGCCTGTGTGCCGTTTCACAAGCTGTTTGACCGTTTCCACGGCAACCTGAGGCTCCTGTCAATCAAGGCGCCGTTCAGCAGCGAGTTGTGATCTCTAGTCTAGACAGAAGAGTCTAATTCTCTGCGCATGAAGAGCTCTTCGTTTATTCAACAAAAATAAGTAAGTGACGGGCGTTTGAGGCAGCACCTGATATATTTTATATTTATATAATCTAGCTACATGATAATTAGGGTTTGTGATTTTAGGCTAATTGTGAACTTTCTATTAGACTTTATATGAGATACTAGCTAACATTATTGTATGTTCAGTTTTAGAATATAAAACCCACAATGGTAAAGGCTTAATTGTGTAAACATGGTCTTAGAAAATCGATCCTTTAAAACTTTCTTTTTAATATTCAGTCACAGCTAGCTTAACATTTAGAGAGGAGAATTCGACATTATGTTGATTAAGGGCTTAATCTTCAGAGTTTCTGAGCTTAATGTTTATTTAGAAAATGAGAGAAACATGGAGACAAAAAATTATAGGATCTTTGGCTAAGAAAACAGGCCAAAAAGCCCCTCTGACTTGGTTTCCTGGACGACTGAGCAACATAACTTCCCCCACTCGTTTTGATTCTCCAGTCAGCCTTTACTGTGGGGATACAATCTCTATGGCACCGCTGACTATTTGATTATTTGTGTGCAGCTATCAGAAATGGATGGCCACGACAATGCTGAGAGCGATTTAGAGGACACACACAAACTTCTTTACACTGGTGAGAAGTTTTTCTAAGCATCTTGTGTGTGTCAGTCTCTTGGTGGTTTTAACTTGTTCATGATAACCTCTTGTCTGCCCACATAGATCTCTGTGAAAACAGCAATGTGTTGGGAATGGACTGTCTTCCTCACAAACTAGATCACTGTGACCTCCTCCTAGACGCAATTGATGCACAGCTTGAACAGCTTAAGGTCGCTGATTGTCATTGATTGTTTTTCTTTTTTTTTCAGCTTGTGTT
>JBAMHW010000012.1:16671385-16727516 GCA_037177495.1 Rhadinocentrus ornatus | reverse complement strand
TTTACAAACGTCCTGCCTGACCTGTTGCCTCACTCTTTGTCTTCTTTGTTTCTGATATGTGTGCGGTTTTGCTGAAACTTCTTTAGTTTGACATGTGGGCCTCTTCCTCGAGTCCAGCTGATAATCTAAAACATACGTTCATTTAGGATATATAAAGCTTTACCTGGCTACCTGGGCCAGTCGCTGCTGTTTAACTTAAATATCGAATGTCAAATCATTTTTCTCGGATTGGTTTGAGTTTATTTAAATGAATTAGTCTATGTCATATTAATTCAATATCCTTTAATGTGACATTCTATTTTTCCCCTCTTGAAGCAGAAAACACGAAAACTGCTAAGTTAAATATTTTTTAAAAACTGTCCACGTCATTTAAACAGACTCCAAGCATTTCTTTTTACATTTGAAATTGTTCTATATATTCATATGATCACGAAACTTGTATTTTAAATTTTGAGACATTATTTATATAACTTTTCATTTGTAATTAGGAAAAGTCTTCACAATACCGTAATAGAGACGCTTTGCATAACGAGAATTTCTTTAAGATGGTCTATCAAAACAATTATTTGAAAAAAGATGCACAAACTGACATGCACAAAGTGAGATCGGATCAACATAAATGTGCAATTAAGTTAAGAGGAACACTTGCGGATGGCGTCTAGAAGCTTTTTCTGCTTACAACCTAAAAACTCAAAGCGAAAAGAGATCGTAAAGTTGTATTTTACGGGCTGATTAATTTTATGCAAATAACTGCTGATATTTCACACAAGTGTAATCTGATCTTGTCTCTTGAACTCTTCAGCTTCTTCGCTCACCTAATTCTTTGGTCTAATATTAACATTGGCTGTGTTTCTGTAATATTTTCCCGCAAGTTGGAGATGTTAGTGTTTAAATTTTTTTCGTTGTGTTCTGGCAAAATTGATAAACAAAAAAAGTGTCACTATGGTAAAAGTGCAGCATCCCTGGACAAAAAAAACCAACCAAACAAACAAACAAACAAAAAAAAACTCTGCAGCTGCTGTGTCGCCGGTATATGCTCTTTTGGCTTCTTTAATAGGCTAAAGGAGAGCAGAAACAATCATCCACCCTGTCTTCACTTATTTCACACCCCTTCCACACACTCTCTCTCTCTCTGACTCGCATTTCTTCTCTGTCTGTTTGTGTGTGTGTGTAGGGAAGGGGGAGGGAGGGAGGGAGGGGGAGTCCTGCCTCTTTGCCTTCCTCAGATCAATGCCCTGGCCACTCACTTTCTGATGTTGCACGACGGGAAATGCTTTGAATACTTGCGACATGGCTGCGCGCATTGATTGCCAAGATTGACAGCAGCTCAGCCCCTAGTCTTCTCTTGTCTTAGTGCGTGAGAGAGAGATAAAGAGCAGATAGACGAACAACAAAAGGTGCTTGTAGTTTTGGACAACTGAACTTCACAGAGAGTCTACGGGATCCCCTCCTATGGCCCCGTGTGAGCAGAGTCAAGTTTTCGCTCAACAGATAGCTCAGTGATCTTATTCTCTAAAAGTATAGCCGAGTCTAGTGTTGTTCGCGCAAGAGGAAGGACGCACTGTTATCTTCCCTACTGGCTCACATCATCAAGGTAAAGCACTTGTTTGTTGTACTTTTCAACGTTTTCAACGATATTTACACCTTGTGTTTCAGCGCTGGTTCCTACAAGTCGAACGAGCTGTCAGTGAAACGTCCCGCGCGCATTGAGCTTTAAAGCAGTGTTTTCCTTCTGTCTTTCTTTACCCCCTTTTTTTCAGAAAGTACATTAAGCGTACTTATAACGACAGATCTTACCACGAAAAGAGTGAGTGACAAACTTTAATTATTGCGACTGACTGTTGCGTCGCTTTTACCAAAACAAGCGGAGTACACGCGAGTCGATAGAGGCGCGTTACTGTGCTGGCTCGGAGGGGTTTGGATTCTCTTTGCAATCAGTGATTTTGCGATTTTTTCTACATCTAACTTTGTCAAAAACTAAAGTCCAACACAGGCTGCACCGTCTTTTAAAGGTCTGAAAACATTTTTTCTTTGTTTATTTCAGCAGTGTCAGGCGGCGCGAGCGGACGCGGGCTGCGCAGATGAAACTGCTGCGTTTAAACCAAAGCGGACCTCTGACATCGATAACATTTTCTCTAACCATCACAACAAAGCGACGATTTGTAACCAGGGTTTAAATGTTTAAACGTTTGTGAGGGTTTAGCATCTGCGTTTATACGTCCTGTAACTTTATTTCTCTGGCGGCAGTTTCACTTCTGTCCACAAAGCGGTACCATCTATTGACAACGACGTGCGCTCCGGTAGGTTTCCTGTCTCTGCTTCTCAGCTGGACAAGTTTATTTGAAGCTTTCGCTCCTGTCTCTTTCTATCTATTAACAAACCCACTGATTCTTTGCCCTTTCACTCCTTCTCTTGTCTAATTATTTGTTCATTTTTTTGGACAGAACTCAGTTTCTTCAAGTCGCGCAGCTTGGGAATTTGCTCTTCCTCAACTTTCACGGGGTCGAGGGAATTGACCTCTTAAGAATGCATAAGCCATAAATTAAATGCAACAATCGCAAGGCTTGTCCATTTAGAGTAGAAGTACTCGAACAGTTTCCCATTTAAGCGGAAAGCTTTTAAAGCCCGATGCTGCCGAACCTAACATGCAGAACTTCTCGTGGTCAAAGGGCTTGTGCGTTTTCTTTTTTTAATTTATTATTTTTCAGAATAGTTTTCATTTGTCTTAATAATTTCCTTCCACAAATTAGTACAGTTGACAATCACAGTGTCAGAGTTAAAAATAATTTTATTTTTTTTTCATAGCAAAATTAAACTTTCCCATCTTCTAACATAAGTAAGATATTTATATTTTTATTCTTTGTCTCTAAAAAAATACGTTTGTTACAAAAAAAATATTTTCCAGCTTTATTAATACGGGGAGGATTGGCTAAAATATCACTGAAAAACAGATGCCAGCAGCTTGTGTAGCGGTAGACGACCCATCATTTTATGTTTGTCTAGATTAGACAAACTTCCTGTACACACGCGCGCGCGCACACACACGCACACACACACAAAAAGAGATTTAAGAAAAAAAGAGTCTTACACAACTACTGTAGGAGTTTTATTAGCGTTTTAACAAGAGGTAAGGCAGTGTAAACTTTTAAAGAATGATTAAGCTTTCCTTTTATTCACCACTGTGCACGTGCGGGCTTTTTTTTCTTTTGCCACACCTGTGGCTAATTAATGAGTCTTTAATAACCTCCCGCGCTCTCTTTTCTTGAAACTCCTTAACGCGGAGGATAAAGTCTGTTCCTTGCGGTGACGGGGTAAAGTTTTTATCCTCCTGGCATTTTATTTTGAACCCTCACTGTGTTCAGGTTTCCTCATAAGGTAAGGCGGTTCTGGAGACCAAATGCAAGTCTAAATGGCACATTTATAATTAGACTGCCCATTCAGCACATTGTCCTGATTGCTATACAGGGACACCCAGCTCTGTCTCTGTAAGGGTTTGTCTCTGACGGCTTGTGCAGCTCAGTGTGTTGCTCCCCAGAAAACCGAGAGAGGAAAGAGTGAAAAGCGGCATTAAGTCTTCAGCCCTTTGATGCACCCAGCTTTATTTCTATTCAAAATTTCAAACTCATTTAATTTATTTATTTTGCACAAGAGAACTACCGACATCTTAAATATCCATCACCTTCCTTTAAACACTTGCTTGTCAATTTAGCAAACATTTCAATAATCGACAAAATATATTTTCTTTTGGGCTGTGTGTTCTCTTCAAATATAGCTTTTTTTTCTTTGTTTCTTCACAAAGCTCTGGGCAGTTAATTGTAATTACAGATGACTTAAATTTTAAACGGACAAAACCTATTTGTTGGTACTTGTTTATATAAACTGCTTGGCAATATCATGTTTACTACATTTTCATTCTGACCAGCCATGCACATTTTTTTGTATTTTCAAGGTGGTTGTAGTGGTGACTTGAGCTTTTTTTTTTTTTTTTTTTTGCAAGGCTGAGCAATAAAGCAGCATTTGGACTCAGCATAAGATATAGAGCAAGTGACGCTGATGTGACAGTAAGTTCAAAGATTTTTGGACTTTCATTTTGGCAAGAATGGGAAATATCACATAGCTCTCTTGTCTAAACACATCCTGCACTCTGTTTAAGCCCAATATGCAGCATTTTAAAAGCAACACTGTTACAAAATTTTGTCTTTTTACTCCCACATTATTATACAAATACACTCAGAACTGTTTAATATTTATTTTACCGAGTGGAGGAGAAATTTATGAGTGAATCAATCTTTAAAAAAAAAAGTTAGATTCAGATCGCTTGTCCTTCTTTTAACTGTCCTCATCTTCTGTAGGTAAGATCTGCTTTAAGCTCTTATGCCAGCAATCAGTGGGATCAAAGAAAAGGCAGGAGAGGGATTGAAAGGAATGTGCAGGAAGGAATTAGCTTTATGTGATACTATTTCAAAATGTCTTAAGTCTTGATCACATATGAGCACATGATCATTAACCACTGATGCATTTGACACAGATGCTGAAAGTGGGCTTTTTGGGTTACAAGTATATGTTGCTTGCTTGGATTTCCTATCTGTTTTTACTGTTTGACATTGATCCAAATACTAAATACCAAATTAGCTGTATCAATAGTGATCAATAAGTGTTGCTTTATTTAACTGCTTGGAAAGAAAAAAGAAGAAAAATATATCTGCAGTTATTTACCATTAAGCCACACGGTGATGCAAATGAAAGTGCTGGTGTGTGTAGGTTTCGTTTTATGGCCTTGCTCTTCTGCTGACAGTTTTACAGAGTATATCCCCCTGCCAAACTGAATTTGATATTACATCCAGTTCCACACGATAAGCTGATTTCACATATGAAAAAAAACCAACAACTTGCCTATATTGTCATAATTCTTCAACAATGAGTTGTCATTTACAGATAACCAGTAATACAAAATTAATTATAAAGTCAGTTTCAATGAAGTTGTACCAGCTTTTTTAAGGCATTAATATTTTTGAATTCTTGTAAAGCGGTCCTTTAATCGTTTGTAATTAGTGAGTTTGTGTAATAAAGAGCTGCTCTACGGCTTGGCATCAGTGCCCTCATGAATGATACTTTCTATCTTCCTGATATTTTGCAACAATGTCTTCAGTCTTGAGGTTGAAAAACGTTACTTTTGTATTTAATTTGAAACATTAAACTGTCTCTCCTGAACAAATGTCATTTAGACTGCATAGCTGACACCTTGCATACCATCTTATCTTTCCCTATTCTGTGTTTTGTAGAAGGACAGTTATTTTGCTCTCCAGGTGATATGGCACTGTTTGAGATGTGGCAGGGAAGAACATAGCAGTGGAGAGAAAGGGGGGTGGCTGAAGGATACACAGGTATCAGTCTCTCCTTTCTTTGCGGTAGTAGCGGTTGAGACCTGATGATAAACAAGACGAAAAGAAGTAAACAACAGCAGGCATGGTAAAGGTAGAGGAGGAGAGCAGCAGAAGGCTGGAGGACTGCAGGAGATAATAAATGTGTCAGCACATGTGTTGACATCTGTCTTTTTAAGTGTTATCTAATTTGCTGTAGAATATTTCAACAATGATCAAAACTGATGGGAGATGTTATAGCATATTTGTGTGTGTGTAGGGGGTCTGTTCTCCTCAACATAAAGTTTCTAACAAGTTAGTAATGCATCAGTAATTTGGCTATATTTGTTTAGGCGTTTATCTGTCTGTAAATTTGCTTTCTTTTCATGAGGGACATTGACATAATCAAGGGTCAGCTGAGTTACTGAGGACAGACAGTGGGTCACTGCCTCCATGATGCAGGCAACACATCGGCATTTCTGAAAATCCCTTGATTTCACATTTTGAATTTCCTTTCAGCTTCAGCTGTTAATTTGCCACCATCTGATTAAGATTTGTTTCCCCTTTTTTCCCTTGAACACATGCTTCTTTAATCTTTTAAATGTTAAAGATTTAACTTGATTAAATTTTTTTTAAAACTCAGAAATAAATGGCACCTACCGTGTGAGCGCCAACACTTACTAAATATCAACATGAGGAATGGTAGTTTTTTTTAAACTACTTTATTAGATCACCATTTCCCTCTGGCTGCTGTAAGTGAACAGTATTGCTGTCATTAAAGGATTACAGATGAAGGAAAAAAAAATCTAAATATGTGTATCATCACAGGAACTGCATAATTGCACAAGTAACCTAAGTGCCCCATTTTGATCTGTATCATTCACTCTCCCACTGAATGTTTTTCTCAAAATAATTGGACATTTCTTTCAGTCCATAGCATAGTTGTGCATAATTAACTTTGACTTCAAAATGCAACAGTCTTGGCTATGGTAAGTAGCCCCTTGTTTTTCTTTTTTTTCTTTAACTTTTTTTTTTTTTCTTTTTAAATCACACATTAATATGTAGAATTAATTGGAAGGGCGTTGGGGGGCCACATGTATCTGACACAGGTCTAGGACTATAATCAGGTGGAGGAATTAGTGGGGCTCATTGTTTTTTATGAATCAGATGAAGATTTGTACAGTGGCTGTGTTAAGATGGTTGCCTCCATTTCCATATCAAAGAGGCACACAGTGCAGCCGAGCAGTAATTAAAATGTGGTGGATTTCGGAGTCCTTGCACGCTCACACACACGCACTTACACCCTGACAAACACACACACACACACACACATGCGCGCCATATAGACTAAGGCTGTGAACTGTCAGTTTGTGTGAAAAGGGTGCAGGTGGTTGAAACTGAATTTTAAACAAACACTCATGTTCCTTTTGCAGATATTTGGGTACAGAACTCGAAGCAAGTGAGGGAAAAAAGAAACAAGTTGTTTTTTTCTTTTAGCTTTTGAGGCAACCATTTTGTTTAGTTTTAGTTAGAATTTTGCTAGAAATGTTTTGATCTTTGGCTCACTAACTGCAGTCACACTAAATTTTTAATTTTAGCAACAGAGAAAATATGCTTGTTTCAGTAAATATAGAACATTTTCAATGAGATATATGATCATTTTGTGTGTGTGTGTGCGTGTGGTTGCAAGTGACCTTGCTGCAAAATGTCTGGATTTTTCTTTAAAAAGGAGAAGAAGAAGCTGTGATCTTTTGCCCCCAGTGATTTTTGTCCTCCTAGAATTGGAGAAGCTCTGAAGACCTGAGATTGTCTTGTGAGTGAACAAGGGAAAAGAGATTAATGTAATGTGGGCTTTTGCGCTGCTCACATACAAAAGTGTCGCAACAAGCCTTTTCCTTGTGATCCCCCCCATTGTGGTTGGATCAGGCCATCCCACGGGCGAGCCAGAGCCGTGGAGGACGCATTAAAGGATTCCATGTACATATAACTTGAGCCAACATGGGCAGCTGTGAGACTCAAGTTTTCTTTTTTGCTGTTTCTTTTTCTTTTTTTCTAAATTCATATAAAAGATTGGCCTAAAAATCTTACTCTCTAATAAGGGAGAAGCAGCACAATTATGTCATGGAACACATTGCATATTTGAATTTCTTATTTGTTATGAGTAATCCCACGCAGCATGAATTACCACAATAGTTTGAGATCAGCATGCCTTTGAGGGTTAAAATAATTGTTTGAAAATATTACTGAACATGTTTTTGGAACATTTATCTACTCCATAGTCATAGAAGGCTACAGTTATTCTTGTATGCCAGTTAGGTCTCCATGGTCTGTTAAAGCTGAACAATTAGACATTATCCAATTGGTAGAGGTTAACAGCCGGCTTGGCATCTGCCAGCTTGATCTGACGTGAGATGTAAAATATGCTGCATAGTCTGGACTTAGCCAGCCAATCTGGTTTCATTATTGCATGGTCCAGCTTTAAGGATGCTTGGAGCTGTATTGTTGGCACATGATTGTTTAAAAATCAGATCAACAACATGTTTTTTATGTGAATATTTGTACATTTGCTCATCCACGGGGTGCATGTATACATGCCTGCTTGAGGAATGTGACCTAAAAGCACAGGATGCATTGTAGGGCTGTACGATTAATCGAATTTTAATCACAATTACAATCTGGGTTTTCAACGATCATAGAAATTAAATGGTTAAATTGGTTTTCTCCTTCGCAGTTTACTCTTGTGCTGTTTTCAGCTGCAAATCAATGCCACCGGCATTGCTATGCTGTGCTCTGCTGTAGACTCCTCCCACAGTCCCAACCGCTTTGATTTAATTCAACTCGGGATGCAAACACAGAAAGGGACACACAATGTTTGTCACTTCCTTCAGTCTGCAGGCTGCAACTAAAGAGGAGAAACTCATGGATAGTTGAAGAAAACCTGCCAGCGAGCAGGTTAGCTTCATGGAGTCTGTTGCCGCAGTAACTGACTCAGAGTTACACTGAACTCGCTTTGTGAAACCGAAAACCTAGAGTTTCCCTTTACTCGGAGTCAACTAACTCAGAGTTTTCACTAAACCCGCTTTCTGAAACGGGGCCCAGCGTTCAGTTGACACAGTGAACAACCCGGGATTTATGAAACTCATCAACACTTTGGACTAACGGCATCACTGCCATCTCGTCACTATTTTAATCACGTGTCTCCCCCTGCCCTGTATGATGAGTGTCATGAGGGTGTTGTGAAGGACGTGGCTACAGTCCAATGTTTCACCATCCATACGGACCTGTGGTCAAGCCGCATCGTAGAGTCGAATATAACGCGGATTTCAAGGTGAAAACAAAATGTCTCCAGTCTCATTTTTTCCAGATCACACCGGGCAGAGCATAGCTGCTGCTGGTCTGAGACAAAAAATAGCTACCGGAACCCCCCCCCCCGGCTCTATTTCTTTCTCTAATCGAGTTAGATAATCGAGATCTCAATTTCAATCAAAAAAATCGTGATTATCATTTTTTCTATAATCGAGCAGCCCTAATGCATTGTCTAACTAAGGCAAAGAAGCCATCATGACAATTTTTCTCTTCAACTTTGATCAACGATGGCGAATATTGACTGAGAGATTAGGCTGATTCGATTGAAAAGTGTGATGCTCTTTGTTACAGCAAAGACATAACAAAGCTTTCATTATCTAAATGCACAACTGAAATTGACCCGAGACACTATTAACACTATTAATTTTATTGCACTCACTTGTGAAAACAGGCTGGGACACAACCATACTTTGTCCTTACTACTAAATTTTAATCTCTCCAGAGAGAGACAGTGTGTGTGTGTTAACCCAGCTTTATGGAAATGAATACTGATCAGCAGCTTCCATCATGGAGCAGCTACTGTGACATCTAACCCAGCCGAGTAAGTTATGGAAAAGAGAACGAGGTATTAGGCCAGAAATCAAATTCTCAACAATTTTTCCTGTGGAAAATGCTAATGTATAATGCCAAAAATAAATCAAAATGACAAAGAGGGTGGGTGTGGGAATACATGTAATGGTCATGTGGCTAAAGTTCTAATGAAGTTAACCATAGCTTTTCTTCTATCCTTTTTGTTTCCTTTCTGAGCCATTTCTTTATACATTGACTTGAATATGATGCAAAGCTGTGCTCTCAATATGCATTAAGAGTAAATGGCTTCAGCACACAAAACCACAAGCTTTCTCCATGTCTGTTTTTCTGTCCTTCTGTTTGTCTGTCTATGTTATCCTTTCACACACACACACACACACACTGAGTAAAGGGATGGGGGCTAGAGTGTTTGGGCCCTGTTAGTGACAAGATGAGCTAAAAGCAGACTCCAAGACTTACGACTCGGCACAATGAAAATGTTTGTCTTCAGGTTTCATCCGATCTGATTTTAAGCAGCTAGATCAGACTCATTTTCTTCAGATTAAGTAATAGATTTTTGTCTTGAATCATAATTGTTACAAAGAATGTAATTGTACTTGTGTTTAATATATACTACTGTACAGTCCTTTTGAAAGAAATTACTGCAGCAACTTTATTCATCACTCTATTTATACCATACCAAAAGACAATAATGCTGAAAAAGGTGAATTTTAATCTTGAAGCAATTGGAACTAACAAGACATCTTCTGGATTTTTGCATTTTTAGAAATAACTTTTAGAGGCTATTGAAACATTTTGCTTGGTCTTAAATTACACTAATAGAGCATTTGATTGACTTAGCTGCATCTTTATAAGCAGTGTGAGCTGCAGTGAGTACAGCACCTCAAAGCTCGAAGACTAAATCCAAAGAAAGTAGCGCCTGTGATAATCTCTTTCTTGAATGGGCCTAAAAAACAGAAATTCTGCCGAAATAACAGAGAGAGCCTGTGGTTTGGCTCATGTAGTAAATTTCCCATGAGCCTCTGAGAGTCTGAGGGGATAGCCACTCTGGCACACGCCACCCGCCCACATACAATATACGCACACAAAATGCAGAGTGATGTCTCTGCCATGCATTCTGAGTAAAAAAACATCTGGGAGGAGGCATGTCTGAAGATGATTGACAGGTCTGTGAGTAAAGAGAAGGATGGGAGGAACAGCTAGACATTTTGTCAGACAGGATGACGAAAGAATGGTGTCTAATATCTGCAGAGCTGTGTACAGGACAATGAAATGACGCTATGGAAAAGTACCGAAGAGGAAAATGCACAGATCTGGAAAAGCTTTTATTTTTTAGATGAATTTGATGACCGCCTTAACATAATCACATGTAACTAAGTGGAAATGGCAGTTAATCCAAAGTTGCATAGCAGTGCGTTTAAAGTTTGTTCACTAGACCACTAGAACAGTAGCAGTCAAAATTTTGGACACATATTCATTCAAAGTCAATGAGTCAGTCTGTCCAGATGTTTCATCTTAATTAAACTTGTATGTAAATTGGTTAATTTTACAGCATATGCACTACAAAAAGCAAGAACATGGCAAGTGGCAATGATAACAAATAAAATGTAATATTAATCCTTTTCAAGGGGAAAGTAGATTGTTTTGCATCCAAAAGTGAATTGACTTATTCCACTATCACCCATCCAGCCTCCGTATGTAGACTTTTTAGAGCATTTTCAATCTTGTCTAATATTATTTCACTTATTTGTGGTTTGAAATAAACTAGGTAAAAAATGGTAAAGTGGGGTCAAACTCAAGAGTGATATACTGGATCCAGGATATTTTTTATTCAGATTTTGGTAAGAATACGGTCTCAGACTGTTCTTGTTTACCATTTAACAAGCTGAGAATATTTTCTCTAAATAATAACATGTTTTAGTTTCTTAACTTTATACATGCTGTGATCACTGTGTTTCCCTGACTAATTGTTGTGTGTCAGCTCAATATAAACCTAAAAAATACACAGAAGCTTAAAAAAAAGGAGACATAGCAGGATTTAAACAATTTTCTTATGCAGCTTCACTATGGTTGTGTTTTCATTTTAGCAAAGAGAAAAGCTTTGTGTTCTTGGTTAGGGGTGGGGTTAAGGGTACACTTGGGGAGGTACAATGTTCCTCTTTGTCCGCAGCAAGGCTAAATTTATTGGTTACCATCTGTAGGGTGGAGAAGTTTGGGTTTGGCTAGGCCAAAGAAAGGCTTCTAATTAAACAGTCATCATTATCAACTTGTGGTCAGCGATCATCATCCCCAACACTGGTTCTCCAAGATGAACGTGGAATCATTGAGGCTTTCCTTAAAGCCCATGTTGGACTGAATTAGAATAGAAGAAACATTAGGAAAGTGATAGTGAGAACATTTTTTTTCTCTTTCTTGGCAGAACAAGCAACATGAGCGTCTGTGCCATATCCACTCAGGTTTTAACAATTATCCAACATCAGAAAAACCAGTAGAACCTCAGCGCTGGCAAAACTGCTGTACTTCAGGACATGGTTTAAGACATGGCCAAGTGTCGCATGTAAGCAGAGCTTTCAATAATTTCAATTAGTGTAAGAGGGTGTGCCTGAAGTATCCATATCGCTGCTGCTGGAAGAGCTTTCCTTTGAGGTTGACAACCCCTTAATATAGTATTTCATGGTTTGATGTGTGAGCGACACTAAGGCGCTCCAAGAGGATGGCAAAATGGTTTATTAGGACCTAATTAGAGCCCTGTGATTAAAGGGGAAGTGACTGTGATTAGGAGACCTGCAGATGATGTGGAAACATAGATGTATATTCAGGGGAGAAAAACACACTATGTATTAGCCAGTGGGTGTTTTGTCTGTGTGTGTCTTTGTAGAATATGTGAGCGCAGCAGAGTCCGGGCTGCCTCGGATCAACTATGTTATATCATCTTTACAACGGTTCTCGGCAGAGGAGCTTTACAGCTTAATCTGTTAGACAAAAAAACCCCATAAAGGAACATGAAGCTATAACTTTACATCTGATGTTCTTCTTTGAGCATACATGCACTCTCTATGTGAAAACATATTACAAATTTGATGAGCAGCTCTTCTATTTGAAATGATGCTAGAAAAAAATAAAATAAAATAAAGTGAAGGTGACCTCTTCCATGGTTTTGGTCCAGCATATAAGAGTGCTTTTTCACAGCCAATTTAACATGAAACCATGAGGAATGTTCTGCAAAGTCTGGTCTGCTTTAGGAAGCTTAGAGCACTTGCAAATAATCACACATTCTTGTGAACTTCAGAGAATGTGCAGTTTAATCAAAGAGATAAATGGTCTTATTATTATTAGCTTGTGTCAATGAAGAGATTAGATTTGGATTTGCTTTCTTTTCACTCCGCAAACCTTTAACTTTTCTGGATCTATGATAGCCACTGCCATTAGAAATCATTTATGGAAGTGCTCTGAGGGCAGGAGATTGTCTGTAAGGCCTTGCGATTTTACAATTTCACAACTGACTTCCTCCTTAAAATGACACTAGCTTACCTGCCTGTTACTCCCTTTGATTTCTACAGTACATGCTTCTGCGCTCTGAGAGGTATTCATAATAAGCTTAAACTCCTCTGGCTTCATTGCTAAAGGGTGCTTATCTCCCTGCTTTTCAAGAAAAAGAAGGGTAATATTTTTTCCAATTTCAACATTTTACTGTTAGGCCTCACTCAGCCTAAAACCGCATTTAAAGGGTGGTGGCTGTTGTCTCTGGTGGAGAACAGGCATAGACAAACTTGAACTTACGTTCACACATTACACATCAACACAAGCATGTGCATTCACATGATCATCCAATACATATACACTCTGTTCCTAGCTGTTCTTTTTAAATATTATTATTAACTATTGGAATCTTCCAGTTGTATAGCAGGGGATTTTTATTAAAATCTAAATGAAAGTCACATATTTCAGCAAATTTATGCATGTTTTTATGTTTTCTTGACTTCAGGCATTAACTGGCATTTCTAAAGATTGTGAGAAGTGGTCTGCAAGGCTCATTCGTTTCTATTTGCCTTATTCAGTTTGAAATCTGGTGTGTTACGTAAAAAAACCCAACTAAATAAAACATCCATACTTACCTTGCAGCACTTGAATCTTTAAATTGATTTGAATTTTTTTACATTGTCATTTTTTCCCCTAATCGAATGTTCTACATATACTCAGTGTCAGTGTATATACTCAGAAATACACTTGAAAGTATAACAAGCGGTTGCTGCTTGTTTGCTTGGAGCTTCATCATTTTTTCTTATAGAATAATGAGAAGCATGTGTTCAAAAGTGAAAAGACTTTTTGCATGTGACCCACCTGTTGTGATAACACCAGTCATGTTAATATTATTCTGACAGCTGATTAAAAGACGCTCTTCTCGGCATTCCCTACTTTTATTCTTTTTCAGTAGCTCTGCAAAGACACTTGGACGTTGTTGGCCTGACACTAAGGGTTTCACATGGCAGCCAACTAAATACTTGAGCAGACAAACTAGATATTTAAGACAACCAGAACTTGAACACACCTAATCTGTTGGTGCAAATGGTCAGGACTGCATCTTTGTGTATTTTACAGTGTGCAGCAGGTTTTTACTGGTAGCTTAGCCCTTTGCCTGAGCCTCAGCTTGCTGAGTTCCTCAGTTTTACCATTGCTTGTGCCATGCTGTAATGGGCTCCCAGGACATGATGGGAATATAATAACTGCTTGACAGTGTTTTTCTTACCCCCCTTCCTTCTCCACTAAATGTGAAGCATGTCCAAAAACGTGGAATATATGGCACTGGTTGTGATGTCAGTTGTTATTGCTGGATATGCAAACCAGTAAATTTTGGAGTATTTTCCACAATCTGCTGCACAGTGTATTATGTCACAAAGGGCACATTGTAGCCTGTTGGGTGTAGAGCACTCTCTCATTTTCTTGTTCTGTGCCCTGCTTGGCCACCTTTTGTGCTTCTAGTCCAGACTGCAGCCATACTTTGTGCCTATTTCCTCTATTTGTGCCGCAGTCAACAGACAATAGACCTACCGTGTACCTTGCATAATGGAGAAAAATCATATACAATAAGTGCAAAGACTAATGGCCAAAAATTTTGTCCATTGCCCCTAACCCTTTACCCATTTTATTAAATTATCTACATATTTGCTGTGTACATTTAAGATTATAAGATTAAGGCTGGGTGTCTTGAATTTTAAAGTGTTTCTGCACTTGCACGTATAGAATAATGTAATGTATCTTCTGAACAACATAACTTTAATAATGAGCCTAAGTGATAAGATATGGTTTGTATGTTTCATTCTGCACAACTGGGACACCAGCACTGCTTTTTTTCAATACAGTATAGAAGTGGAGGAGCTTCCTGTTTTCTGCTAATTAAATTTGCCACTAACATATGCTGGCAAGAACCTCTTACCTTGTTTGACTTATTTATTGCCTGACTGTAGAGGTAATTTGACCTTTCATTTCAAAGGCCCTTTTTTTTAATCCAGAAAAGGAGTGTTAAATTCAATTAGACCAGTGATCAGTGGCTTAAACACTACATTTGTTTCCTATGAAGGGACAAGCAAAGTAAAGCCTTGCCCTGAGCTCCTTGTCCCTTACTCTTGGCCCTTCCACCCCTTCAGGGTAAAAAGGGGGAGAGGTAAATTAGGAGGAGAAAGAAATGGGGATGGGGGGCCAGAGGGATACATGAGTGAGATGAGAAAGGGAGAATGGGAAACGAGGGAGAGAGGAAAGTGCCCTACAGTTCCTGCCATGTCACTTGAGATTTGTGTCCTCCTTTTAAATCATTTCCCTCTTTAGAAGATTAAGAAGGCAGAAATATTCTCAAACTGATCATTTTCCCTCCTCCTAAATGGACTCATTTGCATTTGCAAATGCTGCTATTAATTGTGGGTTTCAAAAAGAGACAAATGACCTCTGTAAATAAAAAGCAAAAACAGAGGTTATAATGTTAATTGTTCAAATGACTGCACAGGGCCAAAAGAGCCAGAGCAAAGCATCTGCCCCCACTATGATCAGATTTACAACCTTTAAATCTTTCTAAAATTTAAATAAATATTTTCATAAATTTATTTAGTTATCCACCAAATAAGAAAGACTGCAAGCTGAACTGATTTTTAGATTTCAGTTTGGAGTTTTTCCTTCTGTTACTGTATATGGTGAAGAAAAGTTGTACAGAATAATTTTCCATCATGGTCAATAGTCTTTCCTTAAATTTTTTTGAGAACACTGCTTTGGACTTTAAACAAAGATTTCTCTCATCAACGCCTAAACTTCCTGTATCTGTGCTGTATTGAATGTGCAACTGAAGCAATTATTTTTCAGCTAAATCTCATTCTTTTTAATTCAAGAGTGTAACTGCAAAACCGGCCATTTGTGGAAAATACCACTTTCAAATAGTGCGTACCTGCTTCCCCCCGAAATGAGGAAAATGCTGAATAATTTGTGGACTCCAATGTCTTGTTGTAACCTAATTATTTATGGATCAGTTGTTTTCTTTCTGGTTTAATTCACCATGTGATTGATTTTTTTTTTTCTTTCCTTTTTAGTGCTGTAGCGTTGGAAAATATCCATACTAAACTCTGCCTGAAATACAGAATCATTTGAATACAGATGCTTTCTGCTTGGGCCTTGTCACTGGAAACCATTCGGAGCCAGGAGACAATTGCAGGTTGATTATGTTGCTTCTGACAGAAGTTGCAAGTCCTTTGTGCAAGGCAGACATATTTGCATGTAAATGCTACTAAACAACATAAAGACTGATTGTAAATGCCAGCTGTTGGGCTGTACTCGAGAGTAAAAAAAAAACAAAACAGGAAACAAAGAATTCCAATAAGGAATTTGGGATGGAAATAAGGAAATTATTTTCAAACAGTAGAGCTGAAATCAATAAGAAGGAAATAGTGTTTCGTTAATTGTATATTTTTTGTGTGTGTTTGTACAATCACATATGAATCTATTTACAGTTAGCACTGTATGTTGATTCTTATCTACTGGAAAACTGTTTATATTCATGTCCTCTCATTACTTGGCTATTGCTTCTGGCTGTTTGATTTTTCCATTTGTAATAATGTTGCACTACAAATGTGATACACATTTAGTCAATTCATTTATCAGATTTAAAATATAACACAACTACTATTATATTTTTTTTTATAAAAACTGCTTCTTTTCATCATCTTGTTTGTAGGCAGTTAGGAACACATCATTCCATCCTTTGTAATTGTTTGTGTGCATGTGCACTATGCACTGTATGTAATTGCAGCTATATATGTAGGTGTGTGTGGGCGTGTGTGTGTGTGTCTGTCTGGTGCCCGAAGCAGAGTGATGCCCCTGCTGATTCCGCTCCTCCAGCTCTTTGTCCTGCAGCACTCAGTGTGTCTGCCTCCTCGGGAGACTGGCAGGCTTCTCTAGTGTGGCTCCACAAAGGCCCAGCCTCCTTTGAGGTGTTAAAAACTTCCATTTATGCATCTCCCTGGACAAAAAAGCTCAGAGCCCATTTGAGTCCAGTAGCAACACAGGCAGACATTGTGGCCACGCTTCTCTAGCACTCATTTCACAGATTCTAAAACCAGTATGTGGTGAACAGGATTTGAGGGGCTAAAGTGCCCCACGAGGGTCAGGCGATAAGAGGGGAGAAACGCCACCATGCAGTAAACTAGAAGATGGGTCCAGGAAAATAAACACATTACCTGGGAGAGCGGGAGAGACTTGTTTTCATACCCCTGCCCCCAACATATACACAAACACAAAGCCCCACACCGAATGAGAAAGACACAAAGAAAAGAGAGGAAAAAAGAAAATGTGTGTGTATGTCTTAGAAGTTAAGAAAAGAGGCCTCCTTAGTGTGCAAAAAACAAGCACATTCTCCGTTCTGTCTTCAGTCTTTGGAGTAAAGAATACATAGGAAGAAATAAAAGAGCTGATAGGTTAGATGGCTGCTTCTTAGAAGCACCAGGGACTGAAAGCCATCCACCGTGGAGGAAAACATTCAATTTGGTGGTCGTTTCTCCCCCTTCACCCTGCTTCAACCCAGTTGCTCAGTAAATAGACTTTTATCCCTGTTATTTGACACAGAGGAAATGACAGATAATGCATTTGCCAAGCAGCACACGAAAGCCTTGTTCAGCTGCAGCACTGTATCTGTATCAGAATAGCTGCTGCTCAAGAGTGAAGCCTTCTTCTGTTTTATCTGACATTGCAGGTCAGCTCTGCCAAAACGCTGGTCACTGTTTCACTCTCTACAAAGATATTTTAACTGGAGTAACACTCGGGTAGTCATTCTTGACATGCTGGTGCAAGACATTTTGTAAGTATCTGGTGTGATGTATTTCAGTGTCAGTAGGATCAGGCAGAGATGGAAAAAAGCAATGTGGAAGAAACAGAGGGTAAAGATAAAAATGAGAAAGGAGAGATTTGTATGGCTGTGACAGTTAACAGCTGTTTGTGCTGGAAATATGGTCAGTCACATGCAAATAGCTCAATGATGTGGTTGATCTCCTGTAGAAATACAGCTTCTCTTTTTTAACAACATTCAGCTAAACTTTTTATTTATCTAGGGCTGTGTGCATCAAACTAGCAAAAAGTGAACACATTTTGTATGTCCACAGTTTACCTGAACTCTGGCTATTCCCTCACAAGTAATGTCTGCTCACTCCTGGCTACAGTGATTACTCACTGCATGGAAGCTGCCGTTTCATATTTCACAGATGATGCTACTACAGAAAGAATTGACTTCATGGAACTGGATATTTAACGGAAAATCTCTCATTCAATTAAAATAGCAGACATTTTTCTGCTAGAATGTTCTGCGCTTCACCTCTAAGTCCTCAACCCTATTTCCCCTTGGAACACTGTTACAGCCTCACCTCATTGCATCCCAAACTCCCCCATACAGCTCCCAGTCTGACTGAGTAGCTGCTGCTTCTGCAGAGATAACCATAATGCATCCAGGTATGGAGCAGTCTGCTGATGGCATAGATTACCTCTATTGTCCAAATAACTAACTCTGCAGAATTCCTACTTTAGTATGTTTGGACACATGCGGAAGGTGAGGATTTGGAACTGAGGAGTGTGTGTGTGGGGGGGGTGGGGGGGCGAGAATCTAACATGCTGCAGATCTGGATAAAGTTTAGGCTTACTCATGCATATCCACATACAACTACAGCACGTGTATAGTATGCTACAGAAATGTCAACATGTAGATGTCTACTGTGTAGGAACTGTCAAAATTGTATGAAATCCAGGTCATCTAAGTGGAGTAAAATCAACAACCTGCAACCTGAAATTAGGCCAGAACAGTGATTGGTCTCCTCTGTGATGCATAGAGCTGAGTTGATGTCTATTGATAAGCCACTGTCACATGATGGCTGAAAAAAACAAAACAGCTGTCTATTATGGACCCGGAAAATCAAGCATAGCCTATGCTGTACATAAACACATGCTTGAAGTTTGAAGATTCAGTTAATCTGAAACTGAGACTTTGCTTCCTGCACAAGAGGTTAAAGCTCAAATAGAAATCCCAGTAATTAATTAATTAATTCAACTTCTTATTCCAATTCAGGGACACGGGGAATCGGCAGTTTATCCTAGCAATTAGCAGGCAAGAGGTAGGGTACACCTTTGAAAGCTTGCCAGTTCATCACAGCCATACAGTATTTCTTTAACTGGTTAAATTTGTATTTTGAATCTAGTTTTGAACCAGCATTGGCATGCATTTGAACTATAATAAATGTTGGTAAAAAGTCTGTATTTTTTAAATAGTATGAATTAGGCAAAGACGAGTTAAGATACTGAAATACTATGAATGTGTATAACTTTGGGTATTTTAAATTAATTTCAGTGGTGTAAATGATACATTTTTTCCACATGAAAGACTTCAATTTGGCCATGGCTTTTTTGACCATGGTTGTATTTTTGCATTTCCAAGTATTCCTTGGTCTTTCTCTGTGTGTGTGTGTGTGTGTGTGTGTGTGTGTGTGTGTGATTGTGGAAGCTATGCAGCCAAAGCAAGAGAAAAGGCCATTCTTTGACAGAAATGCCACAGGTGGCTGTGAGCTCTCTGTCTCCGTCTCTTTGATGTGAACTGCTTCGGTCTATTTGGATTTTGGTAACTGAGAGCTAAACCTCCAGTATTTTTGGGGTAATGACAGTATTTCATCACTAATACTTTGCATTTTCTTTGTTCCTATGTGTGTGTGTGTATATATGTATGTATATGTGTGTGTGTGTGTATATATACATTTCTCAATAGCAAGTATGTTAAATCGTTGCAGGTTCAGCCTCCAAATTGTGACTTTTCAGTTCCTAACATACATGATTGTAGCAAAGCAGGTAAAATATGTCATTATCGCACTTTATAGCAATGTTAATGGCTATGTCAAATGATAACATGTGTTTTGGATTTTTCTTTAAAGCCACTCTTAGGTGGAGTCAATCTCTGAGCAAAGACACAAGCATTGGAAGTACACCTCAGACAAATGACACTCCCATGTCTTGTCTTAATTTGATGGACACTCCAATGATCACGCAAATATCTGGTAATAGTCCAGCATCTGCATGATAACAGGATGAACTTCATTATTTAAGCTAAGCTCTTCTCAGATAGTTGTTTTGCAGAAGCTGTTTTTTTATTTTATTTTTATTATGTGCAATAATAAAATTGTAAGTGCTTCTTATCAACATACCATTTAGGAGTCCAATCATGAAGATTTATATATAAATCAGTCCCTTGTGTAATATCAGGGTCAGTTACCTTTATCAGTTGTGTAACATTAATTTATATGAAGAAATGCCTCCTTAGTGCAACAGATTTGAGCTTTTCCTCTAGACAAAAGTAAGCCACTTCTCATCTTCTATACCACAGAGAATACAACAGGCTGCTGGGAAGGTCCTGTCACTCACAGGGAATCCAAAATTAGGCTTGACGGGAGCACAAGTGACAAAGAGGAAATTGAATCTCGGAAGGAACAGGTCATCTGGAGGTTGGAGAGGCTGCTTGGAGATGCCTGTAAAGAAAGAATAATTGCAGAAGAGACACAGCCTCCTTCAGACAGTATCTGCACTGAGGATTTTGTCAGACGTTTCAGAGAGGAGATGGTGGAACTGACTCTGCCAGACACTGTGCAACAGTTGGACAGTGAAGACACAGCTAAGTGGATTCAAATCTCAAACAGTGGTATTTGTGTGAGTGATCTAGACGGGCCAAGTGTTGAGAGACAAGGATCAGCAACGACTTGGGGAAGCCAGAAAGGTGAAGTGATGGCTCACTCTTCCCAGTCAAGCAATCCTGTTCAAAGAAAGCAACAGAGATCATGTCTTTATAAGAAACATGGAGTTAATATGTTGATAGTTAGTCAAGAATCAGGAGCTGAAGAGAGAGACCAAACACCACAGAGACCTGAGGACGATGGTAACGGTAGGTACAGCATGATGAAGAGCCATCAAGCATGAGCTAAACTGTATTTACTGATATGGATGGATATGTGTCCATCTGTGTTCCAGTTTTTTTTAATCCATTTTCTACAGATACCTGACTGATTGTATCTTATCTTTTTTTACGGATGTTCAGGTTTCAGGGAACACTTCCTGTCATCTTTAAAGACTGTATCACTTCTAGGTTGACAAAAAAACTTCTTAATTAACTAAACATAATCTAGCACACCAACTCCTTTCCCCCAGCATGGAATAGGCATATTGAAATTTACTTAGCATATTCTTTGATCAGGGACAGATTATGAAACTGTGAGCTTCTAGGCAAAGACGAGTAAAAGAAACCTTATTTCCTCCTCTTTTTATCTTCTGAATAAAGGCCACTCTAAAGAAAAAGTTGGAAAATTTATCAGAACACATTCATACTCGGGCTGTTTTTAATCTACTTTTACAAAAACCAGCCTGAGCCACAATCTCAACTTTTTTCTACCTGAAGTACCTTAAAGTCACTGTAAAATTGCTTCGGAACTTGCCTCATTTAATGTTGCAGTGTTGTTCATCGCCTGGAGGCGCAACTCTTTTCACTACATTTTGTCTCACACAGAACTGAGGTTGGAACAAAACCTGAAAACGTAGTGCACAATCACAGCAGTTCTCCTAAGGCCAAGTGTTTGGCGGATACCTTATAGAAGCAACTCCACATTTGCAAGATCATTTACAGCTTTGACTTGAAATTCTTGTTGCTTTTCCAGGAGTACCTGTGTGGAGTTTTCACACTGTGTCCGTTGACAGTGACCTCGATACAATCTGCTCTGACCAAGTCAAGCAGCACATCGACAAGTTGACAGGTGAGACCATGCTGGAAATATGGAGAAAACAGCTTCATTTTTATTTATAGATCTTTATCTGTATTTTTCGATTGATTGTGGGACCCCCCACAAGGATGGTGCTCTCTCATTCAGTCTGTCACAGACCTGAATGACCACTGTACTGACCAGAGTGATGATGACACGCCCACACAAGAAAAAAATGGACCTATGTCTACATCTGGTGAAGCAATATCTGATGCTTTTATCTTTTTTGTACACTTTAGTAAACAAACAGATGTCACCGATTTTTTGTCTTTAATTACAAAGGGAGCAGTTCATCTTACAGATGTTTACCAAACAGACGTCTTTCGGTCCATAAAGCTCAAAATGATGGGAGAGAAACCTGGAGGTAACAATAAGTTCTAAAACAAATAGTGCACATTAGGCCTTTGTGCATTCTCTTAAATGCTTCTTTGAAATATTTTGAGACGTTGCTATGACGTTGTTGCTATGCCTATTTGTTTATCTAAGACTTGTGTATTATTTGAGTGATTATAAGGACACCGACGAAGACACGAATAACTGGAGTGGGACATCCAGGCCTGTGAGGACATCAGAGAAGTTGCAGTCAGATTCGAACAAAATGAAAGAGCGACTTTTTAACCTCCAACGAGTAAGAATTAGTTTACTGGCGTATATATTTTTTTGTGTTTGTGTGTGTTTTCAAATGTAAAAAAAAAGACTCTTCTGTATTTTTGTGATAAACTCTCCTGCATCATCAAATGTGACATATTGCTTAGCTTGTTTTTGTTTGTTTAGAAGTGTGAGAAAGAAGAGGAGACATTAACGTTGAAGAGGACTCAGTTAAAGGATGCTGAGCTCTGCCTTTCTCAACTCGGACATCAAAGAAAGGTAAAAGTAGTCATTTCAGTTCAGGAAGTTATATGAAAGATGCGCGTAGTTCCCTCACTCATTTTTGCTAAAAATGTTCTATGTCCCAGCATGCAGTGTGGCAAGTAGAGCAGCTGAGTGCAGAGACAACACAGATGGAGAAAGAAAATAGCACTTTGAAATCCAATCTGAGAGACAGTAGGGATGAGAAAGAGTTGTTTAGGTACAAAACAAACTACTGACATCGTCAACATAATCATTTTCTGTATGAAAGAAAAAGTCTCTTAAATAGTAAATCAATTTTGTACATTTTGTAGTTGCCAGCTACAGAAGCTGCAGAGGCAGAGAGAGTCCTCTCTCCTCGAGGTTAGAGAAATTGAAGAAGACCTTGCAGCTTTGCATCGGCGAAAACAGAATTTAAAAGCTGGATCCTGCGTCAAGAGGGTAATAAAATTTGACTTCACAAAAGTTTTTTCTTGGTTTTAGAAAACGATTTTCCCCTAACTGCTCTTCTTCTTGTTTCTCCACATTTCCACAAACAGAGCAGGGTCATCATGTCAGTGCTGGAGCGTGAGGAGCTGGAGCGGCAGTTGGATTGTGTCAAAACAAAACTGTTTGCTGAGCAGCGACGTGCAAGAGGGAAGATTGAGTCCCTGCAGGAGGTAAAATAGTAAATCTCACAGTAATCACCTTAGTAGATATACTTTTCCACCAAAGCAAAGAATCTGTAAAACCTCCAGTAATTTGGGCATTTATTTTTGCAACAAACTTATCTTTAAATCTAATGTATTTGTAATGTAGGTGAAATTTTTGGTGAATTAGTATGGAATTACCAAGCAATTATTTCACCATTCACACTATAAAATAATAATTAAACCCTAACTGTTAACTGTTAGCTATCAAGGAACAAAATATTATCATGTCCAAACAATTTTATTTATTTTTTTTATGGTTAATACTTTTGGTGGTAAAGAGTGGCATGTAGCAAGCAACAGAAAACTTTAATTTTTATTACTAAAATGACTTTCACTCCAAAGGAATCCCAATGCTTTGTTTTTTTTTCACAGAGCTCATACATATTATTTTCTTTAGTTATGTAAACAGGCATTATTAGAACTAAAATAACTTTTATTTGTCAAATACATGAACATATACAACATCAGAGAAGAATACGAAATGTTAGCCAGTTCCAGTGCAATAAACGAAACCATTCTCTCTAATCACTGGTGGATTCATCATTCTTATTGTGATCTTTTACTTTATAGTTATTATTAAAACAAGAATAGCCACAAAATAACCTAAAAGGGAAAATGTGCTTGTTTCTGTGCAAACATCAAATGCAGTTTCTCTGTGTTCAACAGGAGCTGGAGGAGACTCTTGAGGAGCTTCACAGGTCCACAGAGGAGGAGAGCTCCCTGAGAAACAAATGTGTTTGTCTGGAGGAGAAACAGATACAGAGAAAGGAACAGATTGAGGTAAAAATTTGTCATCGTACAGATTAAGTTTTTCTATTTCGGGGGCTGCACTTTGGTGTTGTGATTAGCAATAGTGCACACAGCAAGAACCTTGGCTGCATTGGACTTCAGCCCCCCCATAACCCCAAATTATATAGAAAATAGATGGAAGGAGTTAATATTTTGCATGTTTTTCCCCCCCACATTTTACAGTGCTCAGACTTTCTTGATAAATGCTCCTGTGTTAGTTTTGTTGCTGTTTCTCTTTGTGTTAGACCCTGGAGCTCCAAGTGAGCAAGCTGCAGCTTGAACTAGGAGAATGTAAGATCAGGGTGGGAGTGCTGGATGAAATGTTGGCCCAGAAAGAGCAGCAGCTGTTAGATTTACAGGAAGCCTTTGGTACGCTGAAAACAGAAAGAGATGAACTGAAGAGGGCGCTACAGCACCTGAAAACCCCAAAACACAAAGAGTTGAAGGAAGCCCAAGAGCAAGCCCATACAATGATGGTAACTGCTGAAACGTTTTAGTCTACAAGAATTTTTTTTTATATCATAAAAAGGATGAACTTGTCTTTGGTTCAAGAATTAATCATCCCGAAAGTGAAAAGCGAATAATTATACCTCTGGTTGCTCTCATTCCAGATTAGAAAGCAGGCTGAAGAGGAGAAAGTTAATGCTCTGAAAGAAGAAACTCTGTTGCTAACACAACACATTGATTCATTGCAAAGTTCCATTCAGGTTAGTGTGATGCCCTGAATATGTTAAATCTACCACATTACCTCTCAATAAACTGTTGGGAGACATGCTTTATCCTGCATAGTATCATGATGATAGCTGCAGATATATACATCTGGGTGTCACCAGTGGCAACAAAATGTACAATCTGTGACATGATTATGGTTATTGCACTGCACAGTGAGTAACAATAGCAAATAAAAAGTGGGATCCTTGCAGCTAAAAGAGGAAGAAGTAATCAAATTAAGAAAACTTCTGGAGCAGGAAAAGGAAATTGCAGAAAAACGTGAAGAGGAGTTGCATGCAAAAGCCTTGGAAAAGGTATTTCAGTAATCCTCTGCCTAACATATGCACATTTTTTAAGTATAACTCCATGACCTGTATGATGTGATCCCAGGTACGCAAAGCAGCAGAGGAGGAGAGGAGACAGTGTGAGGCAGAAAAAGCGGAAGCTGTAGAAAAGCACTGTGGAAAACTGGAAGAGCAGAACAGAAAGAGTTTAGAGAGCTTGATGAGTGAGATGGAGCAAGAGAAGAGCAAATCATTGGCTCTACAGCATCAAGTGGTGAAACTAAAAACAGTAGGTGACTCACAAACAAAGCATGTAAGATTACCATATTGACTATATGTTAATACGTTTTCATTTGATCTAATATCTTATAAGAAAATGCAGGAGTTGGAGAGTGAAAATTGTGCACAGCAGAGAGAACAGAAGTCATTTTTGGCTGCAATTTGCAAATCACTGAAAGAGGAGCACCAGGCTGAGCTGCAGCGTTCACAGACACATATGGCGCAGGTTGGGGACGACAAGCAGTCGTTTACAGATATGCGGGGATGTAGCATTACAGAAAAGCTGACATGGTGTGGTGTGTGAATGCAGCAGAGTCAGAGGAGGGCACTGCAGCTTGAGCACGATGTTCGGTTAGCTGTGGAGGAGAGTGGCAGGCTTCGGGTGATGCTACAGGAAAGCGAGAGCAGCCATAAGCTCTTCACAGCTGAGATGGAGCAGCAGCTCAGGCACTGGGCGCAGCAGCTGCAAGAGGAGTGCCGGCATCTGCACATTTTAGTGGAGCAAAGAGCTGATGAGCTACCTCAGAGGTAGAGTTCATTCCCTGATGTTCATGCAAAACTAGTCTAGACAAAAGTGAATACTACTGTGCTAATTCTCTGATGCTGATTGCTTTGTACTGTGCAGTCTTACAGTAGCTGAAGCTTTCACACACCTAAGAACTCTACGAGAGCAGTTAAAGCATTTTATTAGTCATCTTCACCAGGAGCTGGATTCACAGAAACAAGCCAAGGAGCAACTAAGAAAAGATAAGGTACAATTTGGACTTTGTATACAGCACACTGAATGTATACATGACTAAATGTCAAGTTGACATTATTTTCAGGAGCGAGAACTGAGCCTCCAAAGGCAACAGCTGAAGATAGAGAGAGATCAAGCGTTGAATTCTGTAAAGGAGCGTCTCATTCAGGTTATAACTTGCGTATTTAGTTAAGCTCACATTTGTGCAGATTACATTAAAAAAAATTTAATCAAACAATCATTGAAATGTTTCCCATTATTCTTCATCAGGAGCACATTGAGGAGTTAAGCAGTTTGAAATGGGCTCATATGAGTGATGGAGTAGCTGAGGGAGGAGGAGTGGCAGCTTCTCTCCGCAGGCAGCTGAACGCCAAAGACCTGGAGCTCCAGCAGGTCCAGAGGAGCATGGCTCAGTGGAAAGAGCGCACTGCAGCTCGCCTGGCGTGCAAGTTTAAAGAAGAGTTAACAGCTGAACTGGAAAGGTGACATGCACAATATGAACATGGCACCCTCCATAATACAGGCACATCATTTCCCACACTTGTACATGAATATTGTTGAACCACACAACTTGGTTTGATTTGTTCAAACTTTACAAATGTTTACCATCATATAGGTGCAAGGCAAAGTTGATAAAGGGCAGGTAACTCATCTCTGTAATGTAAATAATAACACTAACTGGTTTTCCGTCTTTTTAAGTGCATGGTCTCACTTCAGCTTTGTGTGATAGGATCTTTATACTGTAGGCGTAACATTACCGTAGCTATACCGTTCAACATACTTTCTTCACACAGCTGTTAATTATTCACAAATTGTCACGACCTTTTAAGGGCAGGTTTAATTGTTTTCCAGAAAAGTTTCAAAGACTCAAGAGGTGAGGCCTGAAGGACGAACAAAGCTTGGTGCAAAGGTAAATGTAGTGTCAGCATTACCATGAAGCTCTTTCAAATAATTTTTTTCTCAAACAAAAATGTATCTTCTGGTATTTTTCCTCCCATCAGGAAGACCAGAAGGGAGTTTGCTCTCCCTGTCTTTGTGCTGTGGAGTCTCATAGCTCCTCAAACTTGGCTTCATTTAAGCTTCTGCGTTATCTCCAGAGCAGAGTGAAGCAGCTCCGTGTAGAAAACCAGGCCTTCATGTGGAGTTCACCTCCTCAAGATATAATGCTTTTAGATTTGTCAGAATCCTGTCATCCAACAGTGAGTGCATGTTTTTAAGCAGGTCATTATTAATTACTAACCATTAGTGTAAGCACTAGTGATCAACAAGTATACTTCAACTAATACACCCACATATCAAGTTGATTTTAACTCTTAATTGTCCCTTTAGTGTGAAAGATTTAGTTCAAATTATTTCTGAAGACAGTTAAAAATCTTACAGTAACGGCAATTGACATTTGAGTGTTGCTTCTGTGCTTGTGTAATAATGGTTATTGCTGATTTCTCCTCTGTAGATCACTCAATCAAGACAGTGCTGGAGTTCTGACACCCTACACTCTGAATGAAGCAATGCCCACCACTGATATGTCCTTTTACATCTCCAATAGTTTCTCTAAACTGTTCTGTGGTCATGGATATGAGTCATTCACTGTTACATCTGCATAAGATTGCAGATTAACAAGCAGGTCACAGTGACAAATAATGTGGTCACCGAGCGAAGTCACATTTTTTTTCTGTGCTGAGGCAGTCAGATTTTATGGTCTTCGGTACAGTGAACTGTGAATAAATGATGAACCAACATGTCTGTGGAAATTGGAGATCATGTGTTATGTCAAATAACCTCATAAAGCTGACAAGTCCTTGACAGAATCCCTTGTGTAATGGGTTTTATTATTTCTGCGAAGTTTAAGTAAAGTTGTCATCAGCATTTAAAACACCCTTTTCAACCTAATTAAAATGATTATGTCCTAGTATGAAGTCACAGATGCCTGATAATTGCATACATCACTGAATGGGTTATGTGTGACAAATTGGGTGTGATTATTTCAATACTTGACAGTTCAGTGTGTATATATTTTCCACAGGATCATATTGGAAAGCAGCCACTTGAGGCCTTCCACAATACTCCTGGGACCCTAACTGTTCCTAATCTGGCACACATTGCTTTTAAACATCCTTGTGTTCACATAAGAGTGGTTTACTTTCACAAAATTCAAGCTATTTCAAATATTTAACAGATTCCGAATCTCTGCATGAACAGTGTACATTTATTACAAAAGAAATATAAAGTAATAACACTCCATGGCTGTTTGCAATGCAATGTACATATGAAAATACAAGCAAATCATAAAAAGACTACATCAGTAACCTCTTTACAAATTCCTCAAAGGTCACAGATGGCATACTTGCATAAGTCACACTATGATCAAATGTGAAACACTTTTAAGAGCTCAGTTAAAAATGTCCAGAAGTTCAAAGTGAAACTAGTTTCTTCACACCAACGTTTAACCGAAGACAAAATGCTGTTCAGAGCACAACAGCGTGTTGCTGGCATTAAGTATGTACAAAATACTTCATGTCTACAGGCAAAATTTAAACCTGCAAAATATACAAAATAGATTGTGTGGGACTGCATGTACAGACCTTGTAGTTGTCGGCTATAAAAGTCAGGAAACTGACTGAATGGCAAATCAACTGTTGCAAGAACTGCTCATAAACAGCAAAAATTCTCATTTGAAGCCATGCTCTCTTGCCAAACTGATCAGCTTGAATGTTGTCATGTTGTGTCCAGTCTTTTATTTGGGTTAGCTTGTACGCTGACAAAGCAGCATTACATTTCCATTTCCTCCTCCCCAGAGCTGTGGGTTGCAGGCAAACTGTACAAAGAAGAAGAGTCTGAGTGTGCCTCTGCTGGTGGACTTGAGGGGCTGAGGGAACTATGAGGGTTGGGAGATGGACACGGAGTTGGAGATGGCCGGCACTCTGTCTGTTGTTTACGCTGCTTCTGTAATGGACCCTTAGGCCTCCGAGAGAATGGATCTTCTGGAGGACGCCACAGCACCAGCTCCATGCCGGAATGACTTCTGAAAGTGTAATGAAGATACTTGTGAGACAAAAACTACCACCAGTAGAGAGTAGACATGTACAAAGCATCTCAATAACAAAAATATGAGTGGGACTTTGAGTCAGTAACTCATAAATTTCACATGTTTATTCCTAATCAAAGTATTTCATAGATCAGATTTAGGAGCACATACACAGACTGAGCCACCATGTGGGGGAGGATGTCACTGATGCCACGCTGTAGACCTTCCTTCAAGCTGTCTGAGATCACGAGCACTGGCCGTCTTTGAACTGGTTCTACATCCAGATCTTCATTCTCATCATCATCTTCAAGTGTTATTCTACGGTACATCAACATCACAATATCCAGTTAAAGGACCACAAAAGGAACAGTTTTTGTCAGTCACCTTATGCTGATGTGATCTGCAAACCCAACATGACCAACAAAGTGAAATGCAATGCACAGCGGGAACAATCACAACAAAGTGAAGCTGAATCCAGGTAAGCACAGTAGACAGCCTGGACTTGGTCTGTTAACCTGACATACAGTCAATAACACCAATCAGTACATTCAAACCACTGAAAGACTAAAGTGAGTAGCACCTTTGATCTTGTTACAATAAAATTTTCTGTTTGGAAAACTATCTAGTTTTGTTGAAGGTTTTCACTTACTTAAACTTTATCTCCACCACTTTTTGCAGAACTTAATTGGAATTAGGGCTGGGCGATACATCGGATATACTCAATGTATCCCAAAGTTTTACGTGCCATAAATAAAATGTCTATCGCAAACATCGAGTACAAACGAATGCGGCAGCATTTAAAGCATCTTCGTGTGATTTTCTTCGCAGTTTAGCTTCTGTCACTCACAGCAGACAGCTTATTCCCCCGCACGTCCAGAAACTCTCCTGCGCATATGCACAATTATGCAGCTAGCTAGCTAGCAGGCTAGTTTATAATCATTAAGAGATGGAAGCTGAATGGAAGACATCCATTTTAACCAGTTATAAAACCTCAGAAATGACAACAATGATGAGGAGACGGATTGTTCAGCTGGGCGTGTTTCGAGGTGGACATTAAGTTCTTACTACACCAGAGCAGGAAACTCCTCCAGCAGCTCTTATTATTAAAAAAGAGCCAATCCTAAATCAGATATTTTTGTGTTTTACAGGTGGTTGATTCCACAGTTTTCAACGTGTGCTCTCTCTCTCTGCTGACGGAAATATAGCTCACCTGTATGTACAGACATGATGTGATGTAATTACATGTCAACATGAGAATAAGAAATAAAGCCAGATTGTTTAGTTTTTATAATAAAAAGACAAAATATAAACCTTAGATTACTTCTGTTGTGATCTGGTGCAAATTTTAAATAGCCTAAATAATAAAATAAGATAATATTTTAAAATAAAAGAATTAAATGAAAAAATATATCACATATTAATTAATTATAAAAAACAAAATAAATTTGATCTTCTAGCGTTGGTGGGAGTTGCTGTTGGGATATGTACATACATACACATATACATACATATATATATATATAAATATATATATAGTTATGTGGAGTCTAATTTCACAACCAATAAGAACGTTTCTGCATACCTGTCTTCAATCTCCTGCAGTTTTCTCTGAGCTGCCTCTATCTCCATGCAGGAGCTCTCAGTCTCAGGTCGGGTGGAAGCAGAGGGGGGCTGTGACACAGTGAAGGTCTGAGGTAATGAAAAGGGTTCTGAAGGAGCATGGGCTCTTTGCTGTGCAGACAGAGCAGGACAGCTATTTTCTGTAGGCCATTCAAGTTGAGTATTGGAGTTTATGGAAATGTCCACTAGATCCTCAGACATTAACCTCCTCTTTTTGGCACAGCATCCCCTGATAAAGCATTCATATATTTATTGTATTAATATTGTGAGGGTATTTAAAGCACATTTCTATGATCGTCATTATTCAAGTTATTAGTAGTATAAATAGTATGCAACACCTACTCATCATCTACTCTCCTTCTGTGCTTTCTTTGGCATCTTGTTTCCCAGCTGCTGTAGATCAAAAGGAGGCAATGCACGTCAGGTTTAGGTTAAAAATGACTGTTTTTTTCAATGACTACCTGTTTCTTTTTAGAAAATATTTGCATGCATTATATAACCTTCCCCCAATTCAACATAAGTTACATACTTGTTAGAGTTTGTTGCTCTCTGTAAGTGGTCAGCCACACTCGAAGGTCCGAAGTCAAATTCAGGCACGTTTGTGGGGCCTGAAAATGAATACATGGCTGGCAGAAAGCCCAGCTCGTTGCTTGACGTAGCAGGGTGATGCATGCTGATCCAGTCGTAGAATTTATTTGAAGAGGCACGCGGGTAGATAATTATAACGGGGCTGATCTGAAAGATCATATTCATACCAATCAGGTAAGCTGATAGAGGTATTTTTTGCAACAAATATGACAGACATCTTATTAGTGCACACGGTGCCTGCCCACTGGCTATTATCTACTAGCTACAACGCTGTTGTTGCTTGAAAGTATGACGCTTTGGATAGCATTAACTACATTACCTAACAGAGTAGTGCACAATAACAGCTTTATCTTTGCACTGAACAAAATATTTGTAAGAATTAAGTAAAAACATAATGCGTTAAAGACCGACCTGAGCAAGTGCACTGCCCACCACCCCTCGCAGTTTTTTTATGTCGATGTTAAGCTAGCTCACCTCCACTCAATTTCGAGTTGCCTTTTCAACATTTCCATTAGCACGCAGCAGAAGGCTCTACACGCTCAAGCTTAACCAACCAAATAAAATAATAAAACCGCAGTCAAAAAAAGCTGGTGACCAGACAATGTCTCTGTAGCATGAAGTCAGGCGCTTAAAAAGTAGGCTGGGTCATAATACTGTTAGCTTGCTATTCTCTAAAGTGAGTCGCGCTGGAAACTCTTTAACGTTCTAGAAAGTGCGTAAGATGCGTTCAGTAATACAAGGGAATTATGGGAAACGTAGTTGTATAAGATAAATGCAACCTACAAATACTAGGTTATGTTAAAGCACCAGGTAACATATGACGTCTAAATTCTCTGTCTGAACTGTAGTGAGTGTGTTACCAGAAACTGCTACTGCTAAAATACCAGTTTATCTAAGGTGCGAAATTTATTTTTAAAAGAATGAGATTGATATGACCCAGGCCACTCCAGTACGATGCGCCCTATTCTGCCTCTGATTGGCTTTCTTCAACACGCTTACTCCCATTTTAACCAATGGCGTTAAGCGATAATGTTTTCATTAACCATGTCTTCCCAACTTCCTGTTTATGTTCGGAGGCGCTACTTGTGTTTAAAGAGGCCCGTCCAGTTTTTCATCGTTTTGTCGTCTCAAATGACCAGTCATGTGACACTGAGGTATTACAAGCTGTGTCGCTGCTTTTTCCTTCATTTAGCCCTGGCGTGAGTCGTGACTCTCAACGCTGGACAAAGAGGTAATGAGCTGCGTTTTATGGAAACATTTAACAAGTTGACTTAACTGCTGCTATAATACCGTAACAACTGTCTCTTAATACTTATCATTAGAACGTAGACTTCATATAAGGTTTGTGGTTAATTACAGATAAATTGTTTCATGTATATGTGACTTGAATTTTTTGTTCTTTCGATGTTCAGTGATGTTTCAATGTGTTTGTGACATTATCTAACTTACAGAAGCACACATTTGGTTCACATTTTCTTTACTCTTCTTTAAACCTGTAGGTCATTCAGAATGCTGCCTTTGGTCATAATTGCTGTCCTGCTTGCGTTTGCTTCCAGCAAACCATGTGGTAAGTAACTTTTTTGAAAAAGAAATCCAGGTTTTAACAATCCTTGGAGAAAAATAAATAGATAAAACAATTATAAACCTCACTAAACCTGAAAGAACTGTTATGCAGCTCTGTGCAAATAAACTGACTCACCGATCTGAACATTCACAGATTTTGCAATTTCCTTTGCATGGCTGCTAGCATTTTATTAACATAAACCAACAAAACTAAAATAGATCTACCATAGTTTAAAAATAAGAGATGTATTTGAATCTTTTGGACATGAAAATTCTGCAATTTGGCCTTAAAGGTTTTTGGATTTGTTTTCCTTTTTACAACTGCTGTTGCGGCTTTTATAATTTTGCAATGCTTACATTGTTTTTCTTTATGTCAGCAACAGAGCTGAGAGTTAATAATGTTAGATTTGCCCTCTTTATCTCAAATGATACTCACATTTGTCCTTAATAAATCTTGAATCCAGATATAGAAGAGGTCAACCATGAGCTTCTCCTGTCACTCAACAAAGATCTCCTCCGCTCTTTGGAAAGTCAGGAAGGACTTCCCAATCCCAGTGTTCACTTGGCCCTACGCCTCTCTAATGACCATAATCTCCCCAAGGAGAATGAACACCTCAGTAGACTGAAAAGTGATCTACACAATGACATTCAAAGGTCTTGTTCTGTCTACAAATACTTGGCAAAATAATGACTAGCTGTATAAAAATATGAATGTCCAATTTCTCTTTGTCCTTGATGTTTTATTCCAACCTCATACTATGGTGTCTTTCAGATCAATCACAAACAGCCAGCCTGTGACTGGAATCATGGCGCTGTACAGTCTGGCTTTGAGGTCCTCCTGCTTTGACCTCAACACCATCACCTTCACCGTCAACGACAAGAGTGAGACGCTGCTGACACACCTGAAGAAGCAGATGGAGCAAGAGAAAGAACATATTGCCTGTAAGATTTCCTTTGACCTTTCAGTTGTCATTAAAAGTTTGTAGAAATCTGTTTTCACTGTGCTGGAGTGTGGGTCAAGAGTTTACTACTGAGGCTATTTTCTCAGAAAGGAAGAATAGCTTTAAAAAATTTTGGCTGATTTTGTTTATTAAACTGGAACAAGGTAAAAATTTACAATATATTTTCAAGTCTCTGAGGACAGAGCAACTCTTAACTACTTCAAACTGAATAAAAAGAGTTTTATCAAACGCTACCAAAGTCTTGTTTTGATGCAGTTTGGTTGTTTTTACTTTTTCTTTCTTTCACAGTCAGCCAGCGCCCTTTGACTAACTATTACCAGTACAGTCTGGGTGTACTTGCTCTTTGTGTGAGTGGCATCAGGGTCAACAACCATGTTAGCCACAAGCTCATCAAAGCGGTAGATCATGAGCACTTCAAACATGGAGATGCTGAGAGTGTTGGTGAGTGAAACATGCCTCAACATGTTGTCTTTGATTGTTAAAATGAATATTGATTAAATGATAAGCAGAAAACAAGCAGGTCAAGATGCATTTCCCTTATGATTGGTGATGATCAGTAAAAATAAATTGACAATAAATGACTTTACAAAGGTATAATAGTCTACTTATCACTCACACTTGTTTGCTATCAATTTTAGTATAATTTCTTTTAAGTGTCACAGCCGGTGTGCATGGAACAGCAGCATCTGGAGTTACATAATTGACCTTTGCACTCTGGAAAAAAATGAAATGCAAGACTTAGTATGGGTGTATTTAAATGGCCAATAGACAGTCCATTAGGTCACTTGAAAAATTTTGTCAGGCAACTCTACATTTAATAGACCCCAGCTTCTGTTCTGCAGCTTTTTGTTTTTATAACTATCACTTTTTGTTGTTCGGGTTCAACTTTCCCACTAATATGTGTTTATTACAAAGACACAGAAAATCCAACAATGTCTCAATCTCTGTTTTAGTTTTGAAAAAGACTTTATCTATAAATATTTAATTTTATTTTTCATCCTAGATACCTATGCCATGGCTGGAATGGGATTGCAGTGTGTGAAACACTCTGGTTCTTATGTGCACAGTGTAGCAGAGCTTGACATAGCTCTTAGCAAGATCAAGCAAAAGCTTCTGGCCTCTCATAGGACCGATGGTCATATTGGCAACGAGTTCAGCACAGGTCTTGCTGTTCAAGTAAGGAGTTATTCCTCCCCACCCTCCATCACTTGTTTCTGTCGCTACATGAAACTTTACTGAACAGGACTTTTGTAGCTTGATGTACTCATTTGATGTGTTCAAGGCCTTGTTGGCGATGGGCAGCGAAGTTGCAGATTGTGCTGCCGCGATGGAGGCCATGAGGACAGCTGCCAGAAACAATATCTACCACAATGCCATGGCCGTATCGCAGACGTTGCCCGCTCTCCAGAAAAAATCTTACCTTTCAGTTCAAAGCAAGGAGTGCCTGAATGAGGATGGTATGTGGAGCCTAATGTCTACATGTCTGGCCTCTGTCATTTCAGGTTGTGTCTGTATTTTCACTGGTTTGTCTCATGTTCACCCTCTTACAGACACTCTGGTGCTGGAACCAAAAGATCCTGTGGTGGTTTTACCAAGTGAGACCAAAGTAAAAGTGATGGTGGAAGTGGTGACATCCAGTGGAGCGGCAGCTGTTTTTGCTGTGGATGTGCCAAAGGGCAACTCCCTGTTGGAGGCCCTCGAAATGCTGAAGGGGAAAAATATTGGCTTCACGTAAGATCATCTATTAAGCCAATGTATTTCAGCTTTTGTTTGATCAGCTTCAGTGAGTCATTTTTAATGCCATGTGGCAGGTTTGAGAAGGAGTCCAGCCTTTGGGGACCTTACTTAAGTGCAGTGAACGGAGAACAGGCTAGACAGAGTGACCGCAGATACTGGCATCTTTCCTCCGATGGTGCTGCACTCACTCAGGGTGAGGACTCACACACATACATAATGCATTATTTCTCTGATCAGCTTTAATTTCATTGTGGTTAACAGAAAAACTCTTTGCTCCCTCAGGTGTCGATGATTTCAAGATCGAGACAGCCCAAAAGATCACCATTAAAAACACAAACTACTAATGATTCAAAAATTTGTTTTTAAATCCTTTGTAGTATTAACCAGTGATTGTCTCAAATGTTCTGTTGCAGTCAATAGAAGTTCATGAAATGTTTTGCATGTAAAGTAGGTTTTAGTCTTCCTGTCATTTAGAAACTGTCATTTAGAAAAATACTTTTTTTTTTTAGGATTTTTAAATCACTTTGGAATCTTTATTAAAATTTGTTAGAAATCTTTGCTGAGCTCTTTTGAACAATTTTCTGTTCAGTTGATGGGACTTTTTTAAGTAAACATTTTTGTTGTTTTATTAAGTTACAAACAAAATAATTAGAAGTATTTTATAGTTTGTTAAATAATTTGATTACCTTAGATTTTTAAGATGGCTGTGTAATATGATTGCAATAACAATTTCTCTTACGTGTATAAGTCACCTCTGTGGTGGATTTTGACTTAAGTCTGTGAAGCTGTCATGTAACAGTAATGTGATAATGTGAGAGAACAAGTTTAGATCCAAAAATGACAGAATTTACTGAATGTTGAAGCAGATCTTTTGTTATATTTCACTGAGAAAATTCTTTAAAAAAGTGAATTTACAATCTGTGACCATCTTTGACCAAGAAGCAGTTCCATCAGAACTTTAGTTTTTTCTAAAAATTTCATTTAATAAAAAAAAAAGGGTTTCTTTCTTTAGGGGCAAACATTTAATTGTTGTCTCTAAACTATGTGAAAATAATTTTATTTGAAAGTCATTAGCAGTAAATAATAAAATAATAAAACTTTATTTTTATTCCAAATTTCAAAACAGTGTTATAAAGTGCTTAACATAGTAGAGAATAAAAAACAACAGTAAAACAACTTGAGACAACATGAACCTTAAAAGACAAAGGCAGAAATCACTGTTATAAAAGAATCTCAAGTTAAAGAGACAGATAAAGGCAATAACCTAATTGACAGTAGCAACAACAATAAGTTAATATTTTTATTGTACACTTTCCCAACAAAGAAAAAAAAATTTAAACGAGGAAAAAAGAGAAAATGCGGATTGGTATCAACAGAATATATTCATCAGACAATAACAAAGGTCCTCTGAAAAAGGAAACTTAAAGATGAGATTTATGAAGAGATGTATTGGCTTGTAAGGTGGGGGGCTCTGATGACATCTGTCTTAGCCACAAACTGTGTACTTTACCTGTGCAATGATGTACATAAAAAAACAACTAACAAACTAATTACAGAGCTTTTATGTATTCATTTGACTATAAATAGTATACATTGTATAAATATTTACTACAACCCTGCGTTCTTTAACCTCAGTCCTAGGTATCAGTGTGTAAAGCTAATGTATTTCCGGGTGCACCTACTCTTTTTCTTCACGATGTCAAACTGTGCTGTATTCACACACCCCAGAGAAATTGTGTCTTTACACCAAACATTTAAAATCAAGCAACTGTCGTTTAAGACAAATCGTGGGGGGAAAAACAACAAAAAAACAAACAAACTCACAAGAGTTGATAAAATGCTTTTATTGTGAAAGTGTCGCACGTGAACCGGAGGTGCATCTAGTTGCGAAGGTTCGTGTTCTCTGTTAAATTGTCATGTTACAACTTTATAGTGTTATCACCAACAAATGTACAGTACTTAAATGTTTGCGTCATAGGATAAAATAAACCAATATAACATATATAAGTAGATATACAACTAGCTAAAAAAAATCGCCGTAAATGATAAAACGAAACGATGTTATGTTACATCATGAAGCTGGCTCACGTGAACTGAAATCCTGAATGTCTTAACCTGCTTATTAACACTTGAGAACACTAAAATGACACGTAAATAAATGTTATTATATTTTTGTAGTTAACCTTAAAGCTTATCATGATCCCTGCCGTGCATCGACTTCTTATGTTTAGCCGCGAATTACCGAAACAGCGAACAGGTCTGACGCAGCTCAGGGGCTTTACGTTTGCACAGAGGAAGACCTTCGGTTTTGTGCGAAGTCCTCAAACAGAAACTATCTCAAATGCTATGTCTAAAACGGGAGTAAATTTATCGTTTTCATGCTCAAGATGCTTGTCAAGTTCTGCGGATGCACCATCTCGAGTGAAGAGAGTTTCTATCGAGGGAAACATTGGTAATATCAGCGTCATATTGAACGATTAAAAAATTGGGTTGGTCTGTTATCAATAATCTTCTCTATCATATACTGTTATATTGCAGCTGTTGGAAAGTCGACCTTAGCGAAACTCTTGCAATCTGCTTGTCCAGACTGGGATTTGGTGTTGGAGCCTGTCGGCAACTGGCAGAACATTCAGGGTACCTCAAAGGTGGAAACAGTTTTAAAACATGACTAAATAACATTCTAAAACACAAGCTTATACAGAGGTCCTTCATGCTCATCATTGTATGCCTGACAGGGGGGAGATGCAGCCCCGCAAACAGTAGTCAGTAACTTGCTGGAGATGATGTACCAGGACCCGAAGCGCTGGTCGTATACCTTCCAGACATATTCCTGTATGAGCCGGCTGAGAACACAGTTGCAGCCCCCTCCGGCTCGTCTGCTCAACTCAAAGGAAACAGCTGTCCAGGTGTATGAGCGTTCAGTCTACAGTGACAGGTGAGTAAAAGTCTGGCCACGACAAGAAGTTGACAGTGGAATCGTGTCAGAAGATGTTTTTTTTAAATATTTTTTTTATGTCTCTTTCACTTAAGTTTTTTAAACTTGACTGAGGTTAGCAGCTATTGGCTTAAACCACAACAACTGAGTTATTTTTATTCAATATTGTTAAAGTAGTATGCAGTATTGCTGGTAAAATTAGAATTAAGCACACCTACTGTGCTTAATTTTGGCTACTAAAAATTAAAATTGACTCTGTTTTGTCAGATACATCTTTGCTTTGAATATGTTTGAGCTGGGTTGTATCAACGCTACAGAGTGGGCAGTCTACCAAGACTGGCATTCCCTTCTGGTGGAGCAGTTTGGACACCAGGTGGAGCTGGAGGGCATCATTTATCTCAGAGCCTCACCCAAGGTATGGTGGATATGAGATATTGTTCATAATACACACACACACACAATTAATATATATATATATATATATAAATAAATATAAATAAAAGATCAATGTCTCACAAGTTATTTTGTGCACCTCAGAAGTGTATGGAGCGTCTGAAGTGTCGGGGAAGGTCAGAAGAGAAGGAAGTGAAACTGGATTATCTGGAGAAGCTGCATGTTCAGCATGAGAGGTGGCTGGTCGAGAAAAGCACAGAGTGAGTGATAATGAGTTCCCATGCCTATGTTGTTTGTCCTCTTTACACATCGGGTTTTTAAATTGCCTATGACCACAGAAATATATTTTAGCGCCTCTACAGAAATGTATTTTTATCGCCTCTACATAACCTATAAATTGTGGAGAAATAACAGCCTAGCTCCTCAAACTATTTTAAGCCATGTAATTTGCAAGAGTAAACTACTTTACATTTTGATATGTAGCTGTTCTGAAAAGTTTGTGATTTCCTCAACTCCCAGATTAGGGATTGCCATTGTCATCTAAATTAACTTTTCATTGAAAAACTTCTTTGACAAATCAGCATTATAAATCACTAACAGTGGTTCTTATGCATAAAACATGTTCAGTATCATGTCTGTTTGTTTGCTACCAGCAGTGAACGGATAATAGCAGTGCAGTCTTTTAGGCTGTTGAAATTATAACAGGTCTTAAACATCTTGGATTCCTCTGTTCACAGGCTACATTTTGAGAAGTTGAAAAAGATACCGGTCTTACAACTCGATGCTAGCTTGGAGTTCAAGAGTGATTTAGAGGTGCAGGAGCAGTTTTTTACAAAGGTATGTTTGATTCAGGTGCATTTGAATTGATGGCTGCGGTTGCCCGAGTTAGCCACCAGGGGGCACTATTCTAATGTTTTTGTTCTGGTACACTGAAACGTTTTTGTAGTGTGATGTTTGTTGTGTTCATTGTTCTGATCCTGAATTACCTTTTTTTTCACACACAGGTGAAGAACTTCTTTAATGCTTTATGAGCAGCCATCAACAGCAGGAAAGAGATGAAACCAGCTGGACCTCAATCAAGTGTGTTAACTGACATGTAAATACACCTGAGCCTCTTAGAAAGAAGTAAATAGAGTAAAAGAAAAAAAACGTTTTGCCTGTAAGCTGCACTCTCTAAAGGACCACACTGCTTCAGTTTTTGTTTTTTTGTGCACATGTTACTGTACTGTTAAATCCTTATTGAACTCTGCAGATGTATTTCTCTAACTGACAATTATTCACATACCTGGGTGACTTGAGCATAGAGGAATCTGGTGGTTTTATGCATCCTATAAATTATAAGCTAAATATGTACAATGAACAGTTGTCAATAAGGTTTACTGAAGGTCACGGTTTTGTGAATGTATAGTTTTTTTCTAGATTCCTAACTGGCTGGAACAAGGGACTTTGTATTTGTTGTAGCGTTTTAATTAATAAAGATTTGTTTTTAAATGACCAGATTGCTCATCCATTGATTACAGTTTTACTGCTGTTTGGCTTTACAGCTTTACCTGGAAACAAAAAAGCACTGATGGCTGTAAATGTTATTTTTTAAACTGTTCACTTTTAAATGATTAGGTTTCATATTAAATGTTAATTGTAGTTAGCTTGACAAGACAATGACCTTGGCTAAAACATTTCTTTTGGGGGGGACCTCTGATGTGGTCTGATGATCAGAGGGGCCATTAAGATGCCTGAAGTGGTCAGAGGTCATCAAAGGGCAGCTGTCCACTATAAAAGGTCTGTCTGGAGTTCCATCTGCACACAGCATCATTTCAGCCTGAGAGCAGTTAGAGGAAGGAAGGGGATCTTCGTGAGTTTTGGTTAAAATGGAAGACAGAGTCCTCTCAGTTTTCTGCACACTCATCCTCTGCTCTTTTGGTGCTGTTTTCTCCACTCGAGCCCACAGATATCACACACACCTTGAGAGCAGTGTAGCACTCAGAAATCAGTCAACCAGTCATCGCAGCAGATACCCTCAGTACATGATGCAGCTTTACCACTCCTTTAAGACTGCTGATTCCATCTCTTCGCTAGCTGTCAACACCATAACTTCACAAAGTGACAACCCATCAGTGCACAGCTTTGATTCTGTCCTGAGTCTGGTGGCCAAAGGTGAGTAAATTGTTGTATTGTGCTTTTTTTTATATAATGCCTATATGCAGCACTGCTACACATGGGCTTCATAAGTTTGTCCTGTGTTCTCTCTTTTCCAGAAACTCTTAAGTTTGTTCATTGTAATTGTTATTAGACCCTCCCTTTTTACAACCCTTCTAGTGTCAAAATGCTTATTCAGCTTTAAAGCCTTGTTCTGTTTTATGTGGGGTGTTGTATATTAGCCCTCAGACGGCCTTGCACAGGGGGGTCTAATACACACACTGTTCTGTTCACCCTCTCACTCCAGTGTTTTGACATTTGTCCAGCAATCTGGTTTGCTCACATTCATGTTGTGTCAGACTTTGATTTCTGGCTCTCATGTCTCATTTTTAGGTTGCCATCAAGTGGGGGACCGATGGACATTCACGTTTGACATGTCATCGATCTCCACTAGGGAGCTTGTCCAGCTGGCAGAGCTTCAAATCAGACTACCTGCTTTCTCTGCCTCTAAGGATGCCACTGTGGATTTATATCACTCCCCGAGACAGAGCTGTGACCCAGGCAGAACATCATGTCAGGAAGAAAATGTTTTCATGGGGAGTTTTGACACAACACACAGCAGCACAAAGTCATCCTGGAAGGTATTTAATGTGACTGCTCTCTTGAAGTACTGGCTGTATCAGGCAGGTAAAGTGTTGAGCCACGAGGCCTCAGGAGAGCCTGAGACAGATCAAGGGAGCGGTGCTGGGGATGAAGGGAAGATCAGTGACAAGTCCTCTTTCAGCAGTTTTGAAATGAGGCAAAGAGAAACATACCATCAAACCACAAATCGAGTCATGATGGTCATCTTCTCCAAACAAAACCTGCGTCAGGTAGGCCATGCAGCGTACGGTCTCATTCATACTGTGGAAAACTCCAAGTACGTGACAAAAGGTGCAGTCAGTGATGGTCAAAGCCGTCGCCACAAAAGGAACCGAATGGAGAGGATGCGGGTTGCTGAGAGAGCTGAATCTACTGTGGCACCAACAGTGGAACCTGTCCAGCAACCGCTGTGTCGGAGGGTGGACATGTGGGTGGACTTCGACCACATTGGCTGGGATGAGTGGATCGTGCATCCAAAACGCTACAATGCTTATCGCTGTGAAGGAGAGTGCCCTACACCACTGGATGAGTCCTTCCACCCCACCAACCATGCATACATGCAGGTAAGATGACACCTTAAGTTAGCATCCTTTCTACTGTTCTAATGTTTGCACAGTTCCTGATCCACTCATGTGATTTATTCTTATCATTTTCAGAGCCTCTTGAGACTTCATCATCCAGACAGAGTTTCTTGCCCATCTTGCGTGCCAACGCGCCTCAGCCCGCTCTCCATGTTGTACTACGAAAACGATGACTTGACTCTGCGGCATCATGAGGAAATGATTGTTGAAGAGTGTGGCTGCCACTAAGGCCGCACCGCCCCATTATTTATATAAACATAAATAATAAAACAACGTTTCTAGAGTTCCTGTCTATTAAAAGCATTTATAAAGAGGAATGGATCGTAAGATTTCTCATCCATAATGAGTGATACACAGTGATATTGTATATCTGTTGCCATTGTGCAGATGTTATATATATTTTCCCTATTTATACATTATCATGTATATTGTTGTGTATAAAATAAGAAAACTATAATAAAATATTCTATTTTGACATAAATGTAGGCTTGTGATTTGTTTGCTACATTTCTTTAGCTATTGGTTGTGCATTACATTTCAGACTAAGCTTAAAAACAGATATTTACAGAGAGGCTTCAGATAGATGATATTCTAAAAATATTAAGATGTCATAAATCAAGAGAAATTCAAATTTCAATTAAACCAACAGATGTTTATTTGCTTCTCAAATGTAAAATATCATGCCACAAACACTGCAGACAGATAATTTAGTTTACTTTTTTTATTTTATTTACATGCATTTTCATTCAAATTCTCAGTAACAGTTACTGAAAATAACTAAATACACAGGCCTTGTCTTCTTGTCTGGGTTAACAAATCTGTTTGGAAGAGCTAAAACACTTATTGTAGATTCATTTACATTTGAATCCTGTTGGACTTTACTGACTTACAATTTAGTGCATTTTCTGTTCTCACTCCACCAATCCACATCTTGGGCTCAGTGCAGTAAACATATCATCATGTCATTAGTTGTCCTCCCTGACCAGGCGTCTTTTGTTGATTGTGATCAACAGGCACTCTGGGTGGAACAACAAAAACCACACCGGATCAATGGCAGAGAAAAAAAAGCAGTAGGATTTGTTTATCTTAGGGAAGGGGGTGGTTGGGGTGCCAGGAAGCAGAGGTGACATAAACAAACAAACAGAGCAATGTAAGGGAATGAAAAGACTCTAAACCTGAAAGGTGAAGCTACTGTGGAGGAAAGACAGGGTGAACTGGAACTGATCAGCTGAAACTGGCCAATCCACACTGCAAGCCAAGACCAGACCAGACCAGATGGAGTTTTTAGGATTTTTTTCTTCTAACTTTTAATGCCTTGTGTTTTTTTGTGCTTAGTAAGTATTGCAGTTCTACATTTATGCTTGTGAATTACAAAAAGACAAGTGTCTGGCCTTTAGTGATGATGAAAGCATGATGGGAGTTGGACTCTAGTGATACAAATAGACATTAGGATGAGATTGAGTGACAGTTCTCACACATGCTGCCAGTCCTGAACACACACACTCACATGGTCTTAATGGACTGCCTTTCAGTCACAATTGCTGATGCATTTAGCATTTGACAAGAGAAACAGAGCAAAAATGAAAGTATGAGAATTCAGCTGTGTTAATAGAGTTTTGACAGTTTTTACAAAAAAATGTAGAAAGATGGAAATTTTAAGTATTTGCAAAGCACAGCTAAATGCACGTTAGAGTCTAGCTGAGCAAATGCATGGAGTGATTCCACCATCAATCACATGATCTGGGTGTGTTCGTCTAGTTTTGAGAAATTTGATTTCATATGATTTATGTCAATATGCATATAAAAATTCCAGTTTTGGTTGGACTAACACAAAGTGCTTATTTTCCAGTGTCATGCTGTTTCGCTCTACTTGGAATGCCTGCAAAGTATTACTGATGCAACAAGCTAAGATGTGTTATTTTACATATGCCTCTGTAATCACTTTTCCTTCCCACAAGCTGTTATTTTTCTGATGCATACATTTGTCTTGCAGGTGTATAAATATGGGTGAAACTTAATTTATTCCAGTAATTCAACCTAAAGGGGAAACTAATATATTATATAACTTATTACATGAAAAGTGAGACATTTAAAGCATTTATTTGTTATAATTTGGGTGATTATGGCTTACAACTTATGTAAACCCAATAATATAAATCTCAGAAAATTAGAATATTACATAAAATCAATAAAAAAAAGATTGTGAATACAGAAATGTTGACCATCTGAAGAGTATAGTCATGCATATGAACTCAAGCACTTTGCTTGAGCCCCTTTTGCATGAATTATTGCCTCAGTGTGGCATGGCATGGATGTTATCAGCCTGTGGCACTGCTGGGGTATCATGGAAGATCAAGATGCTTCAATATCGGACTTCAACTCTTCTGCATTGCTTTGTCTCATGTGTCCCATCTTTTTCTCGGCAATGCCCCGTAGAATTTCTGTGGGGTTTAGGTCAGGAGAGTTTTTTGGCCAATCAAACACAGTAATCCCTCATTGAACCAGATTTTGGTATCTTTGGCAGTGTGGCAGGTGCCAAGTTCTGCTGGAAAATAAAGTCAGCATCTCCAAAAAGCTTTTCTGCTAAAGGAAGCATGAAGTGCTCTAAAATCTCCCGGTAGACGGGTGTGTTGACGTTGACCCAACACGGGTCCACTGTGCTAAGATGACATGGCTCCCTACATCAACACAGGCTGTGGAAACTTCACACTGCACTTTAGGGGCTTGGATTGTTACCTCTCCATTATTCCTCCAGACTCTGGGACCTTGAATTCCAATGAGATGCAAAATTTGCTCTCATCAGAAAAGAGCACTTTGGACCATTGCTTAACAGACCAGGTAATTTTTCTTTAGTCCAGGTAAGACACTTCTGATGTGTTTTGTTCAGGAGCAGCTTGACAAGAGGAATACAACATTTGAAGCCCATGTCCAGGATCCGTCTGTGTGTGGTGGCTCCAGCCTCAGTCCATTCCTTGTACACACATTTGAATGGCTTTTTCCTGATCCTCTTCATCATCCCTGTGGGTTGTGCACATTTCTCTTTCACACTTTTCTCTTTCACTCAACATTTTATTGATGTGCTTTGATACAGCACTTTGAGACCATCGCAGTTTCCTTTTCAGACTTTCTTGCCTTGTGGAGGTTTTGCGATGGTTTTCTGCATAACTGTCAGATCAGCAACTTCCTCATAATTGTAAATTCTACTGAAATAGACTAAAAGACCATCTAAATGCTCAGGAGTCTTTTGCATGCATTTTGCATTAATTAGCTGCCTCGAGTGCACTTAGAGGCTACAACATTGCACATTTTCATGCTATTCTAGTTTTCTGAGATTTAAATTTGGGGGTTTTCATAAGCTATAAGCCATAATCATCAAAATTAAAACAAATAAATGCTTTAAATGTCTCACTTTGCATGTAATAAGTCTATATATTAGTTTACCTAGTTTTTCCGCAATCTTAAAATATTTTTAGTTTCACCTGTATTCGAGCTCTTGCATCATTTGCTATTATTTATGTACTAATTTTATGCAGTTATTTTAATAACATGATCCTCAAAACCATGACAATCTTATACAGTATTAGAAAGATTTTAAAACACTGAATCAACATAGCTTGAGACTTGAGAGGAAATGTCAGATAGGAGGAGAGTTTATCCATGCTACGTTCAGTTGTATATTGACCTCTCTTCTTACAGTCCACTGACTGAGGTTATCAGCTGCCAGTGAACTACTTGAGGAATTCCTCTGATATAACTTGTGCTGAATCAGATGGCACAAAAGGTGCAAAGATTACATCTTAAAATGTTTATTAGCTTCTCACTTACCTTCACATCTGAACAGCAAATGACTCAGGGTAAACATAAGAAGAACCTCTTAGTAAAAAATAAAAAAATCGCCTATGTGGCAGCACAGGAGTCATTAAAAACATAAAAGTCTGACAAAAAATATACATGACAAAAAGAGAAACCACTTAGTTTTATGGTGTTTGCTTTAATGCTATTTGTCACCCTCCAAACCGTGTGAAAATTGTTTCAAAATGCCATCAAAAAAATACAGCTTTACATTTGTTGTGCAATATTTGAGGCGGAGCACTTCTCTTTTACTGACTAAATATACAGCGTATTGAACATGTGAAGGCAGTATCTGAAGAGAGGTGGTACGAAGTGGAAGCACATCTGGTGACAAAACCTTCTGGGATGGTTGTAAAGATTTCCTTTTGTCTCTCTCATTGCTGGTAGATGAGGCATTGTTGGCATAAAGTACTTCTCAGTGTGGATTTAAAACTGAGCCACTAACAGGAAGGCACGTTTTGTCACACATACAGTAAACAAGGTTTAAAACAACCAATAAGAATGATAGATGGACTTTGAAACTAGAAGATTCTGCAAAACCATCTTAAATTCTGGTGAGTTGTGAGAAGGTACTCCTGCGGTTTCGTTCACAGCATCTTCATACTTGTTCATCTCCACCTAGATGTCCATTTCAAATTGAGCCTCATCACCTGGAAAACACACATACAGAAACTTATTTTTACATCTGAATATGAACCCTAATTACATTAATCTTACAAGCACCTTACTGATCTTTTGAGGAGGTAACGGTGACTTTAATAACCTCTTGCTTTCTGATGCTCAAGGGAAAAAAAGGGAAATGTTTGGCTTCAATGCAGTCAGTTAAAGTGTCAAGTCACTTGTTTTATTTAAACAAGTCTTGATTAACTTTGTGCACTTAAATATGTATGTATACATTTACTCAGTTGATTCTTTCAGTATGCATGAGCCACAATCTAATGAGAAAATATGCGACACCTGCCTCTGAAGTTCCGTTGCAGACTAAGTAAACATGGTTGAAAAAGATGCAGATGTAAACGCTGTTGTAAAATGTTGTATAATGTAGTGTTGTGTAATGACATTTCTGATCTCTGTGTGTGTCTTGTTCTCACACTACAGGCTAGCTTGCCTTATAAGGTAGCAATGAACAGTTTTCTCATCTGATGACAAATAGGGATGCACAGGATCCAACAGAGGCTCTAATCAGAACTACGGCTTTCAGAGACATTGTGTGTTTAAAGTTTCTCTGAAGTGTGAACATACCAGCATTGCCACTTTCAGGCGCAGAGATGCTGTTGTTCAAAACTTCTCCATTAAGGGTCTTCTCATTGGGCTCTTTGGAGGGAGGACTGGTCACACCGGGAATGCTGGGCAGACCTTGAGGTGGAGTCCTGGCCAGTGGAGAGCTACGACAATCCAGCAGGAACTTTCGATCGTAGATGATCCTGCTTCCTTTTTGTGTGAAGAGGAAATAATGAGAAAAACTACTTCATGGGGAAGAGCACTGAAACCACACTTGATTAGCTTTTTCCATTAAATATGAAATTGATTACACTTTAGCTTCACTATTACTCTTCAGCTTCCACAGTCTCCCTTTTTGTAATCAGATGTTTTGAGATTTAAAAATAATTTAGCAGACTTCTTGTTACTTTGTGGATTAGACTTTTCTCAGTGAGCCAGAACAACCCCCAAATGTTAATTCCTTAATGCAATTGTTTTCTAATTTAGGTGATCAATAATGATATGATTGTACACAATAATTTTTTTTAAATTTTTTTTTTAACCAAGCTAATTAAATTAGGGAATGATGGTGCAGCTGCTAGCTGAACTTCAATCTGGCTGCTCTATCTAAATGTGAAAGTTCATTAAATCAAACAGCCATCAGCGCTAGTGTATCATCATTAATCATTTTACATGTGCTGAATTGAGTGATGTTAGGATGATTCATGGTGTGTTTTGCAAAGCTTCCTCTGGTCACATTTCCATATAGCTGTACAATAAACCAGTGCAAATGAATACACAGTGGTGATGTATTCATGTTTATGGTATTTAGGTTATCATCAATGTCTATGATAAGCAGAAATGATGATAAAATTATATCCACAAATGATTCACATTAAGCAAATAATCAAGTTTGTTCTGTCATCTGGAAGACTTATTCAAACATGACATTAAAACTATTTACAAACATGTACCTTTGCTGTAATAGTTCAACAGAAACTGTTTAAGGACAGATAGGGAAAAATCTTTCATCTGATTTTTAATTCTCTAAAAATAGATCAACACTGACAAGACTCTAATAAAGCTGTGCTGTGTGAACATCATGCTCTCAAAACTACTTACCCTAGTGTGATCTGAGAAAACTGTGACTGACCAGGTCTCTATAGTCAATCACAAGTCAACAGAAAAGACCTGCATAAGAGACAATCCTTTAACACTACCAAAAATCTGTCTAATGTGTGAGACAAAAATCAATGGTTATTTGTTATTTTCAGTCTGACTTTAAATTAAATAAGTATTGAAATTTTAAAGATATCTGCAGCAGGTCTGGGTAAAAGCTCATGCACAGCGAGCTCTAGAGGACTAGAGGTCCAGAACAACACTGTGTACATTAGGCCTCAAGTGCCGTTTCAAGTTGATCATGTGACTTTGACAACACAGGTTTAAAGCAGAACTGCAGCAGCAAGTGTCAGAGCCAGATCCAGGATAAGCTGACGAAATCCGCAATAACAGCCCCAAATACATCTCATTTAATCACAAAATAGTACTGAGGTTAAAAACAGCATGTTTTAAATGAATAGCATTGCTTAAATGTTTCAAACCCAGCGTTTCTTTGTGTCTCCTCTCTTCACACAGACTCGCTTGCTAGCGTTAGCAGTTAGCTTTAGCAGAGCTACCAGCTGACAGCGTGGAGTTGGCCTGAGCACACGCACCTCGACTTTTCTTAAATGGGCGAGTTCCGTGTTGTCGAGATCTCACCAACACACAAGCATACAAATAAATTAGATATATGGCGATCGCACGTACCCCCCGGCGTGGTGCTGAAGAGGGTCCCCCCAGGAGTAGTGGAGTAGTCGTGGGGCATGTGATCCACGTCGTTGATGGTCACTTTCCTGGTCGACGGGATGGCCTTGGCAGTTGTGTTCTGGCAGTCTGTGGACATCTTTCCTGAACTATAATAAGCTAAAAACTAGCTTACTGAATATCACGAAACAGACAGGAAGACTTGGTTTGACAGAACAAAGCCAGAGAGTGTCAGACACTGCTTTGGTTTAACAGAATGGTTGCTTTCTGAAATATAAAAACAAATACCTCGTTTTCATGAGTGCAAATTATTGAGAGTGCTATTTAAACTCGTCACATACACACACATAAAAAGTACCGAGGATCTTTGTTAACAGGACCTCAGCACACGTTCCTCTGCTTCCACATGCACACAAAACACTCAGACAGACAGACAGAAAGGATCGTAGCCTGCAGGGAGAAATGCAGCTGAGAAAGTTGGACCAAATGAACTTCTCCCGCCCTCTACTGGCAAATCATATTTGTACAATAGATATGAAACTTTTTTTATTATTATTATTATTATTATTATTATTATTATTATTTAGTGTGTTTTTTAATAAAGTGTTGAAGTTCATTTCAGGAAAGACATTTAATAGTTTGAAATGTTACATACTTTGTAAATAAAACGGAGCGTTTGGTAACTGAGGAGAGCAGTAGCACTGCAGTGAACCCCAGTGCTTAATTTGTAAATCGGGATGTCCCGGAACGCAGAGGGGGGTGGTTCCGGCGACTCAAAAGGGGGACTCGAAGTAAGGGAACACACAGACACACGCACACACATACACAGCCAAGGTACTAACCCCTTTAAGTAAATCCAAACATCACTGTGTGCATAACAGGGTAATATTTATTTTAAATTTCCGAACACTGGCCTGACAAAAAATATAAAACATGCCACCACATCAGCGTTTACTGGGTGCGAAATGTAAAAAGATAAACACAATAAAAACGAGGCCGAAACCGTAACATTTCTTTTATAAACAGCAATAGCAATAGTATTCTTCGGACTATAAGGTTTTTCCATCTGAGTGAAAGTTAACTGCAATCTCATCACTGGTGCCAGTGTAACCTGATCCTCTCCTTCCCTCCATTTCTGTAGCCTAAAATTCACCTTAGAATACCTCGAAATTATGCAAATACAAGATTTTTTGTGTAACCTCAACGGGGAATACACAGTTACAAAACATAAAACTATTCTAAGCACGAAACAAACTTTTTTTTATATATATAGTGACACAGCGGGTGGCGGATCCAATAAAATAGGTTCCGGGTCCAACGCTGGAGGTGCCGGAACGCGGCTGGATCCGGCTCAAATTAAGCCCTGGTGATACGGGTCTGAAGTCTACGGGATTATTTCTGTAAGAGATCTTTGAAATGTACCTCACCAGCAATCTGAGGGTAACCAGTGCTGCCTCTGACAACCGAAAATAGTCAGTCGTTTTGTTTTTTTGTACACACTGCAAGAAAAAAAAACTGCATGAATTTTTTTAAAATTTTGGAGAGTTCAGCTCATACCGTCTCTCTAGACTGATTTGGCAGAGAATATACCACACAGCTGATGCTAATCAGAACACAAGCAGAAGTCTGGTGCATTTTACGTCTTGGTTTCTTATGTGTCCCTAAGAAGTAACACCTTGAAAAGAGCCTTAAAATTCAAATCAACATTATATTATGCACAATGGATTCTGTACAGCAAGCATTAAATACAGCTACACACAAAGACACACACAGGGTGTAGGGCCCAAGATGGGCACAAACAGCATGTCCAGACAAATATAGAAAGCATTCGCACTCTCCAGCTCATGTTACATGATCCTCACCCCGCTTATTCCCACATGTTAACTTTCTGGCACAACACAGATACATCATACTGTAAAGGACAGTAGCAATGAAAGTGTGTCAGTGAAAATATTGTTACATTTGGGACCTTTATGGATTTGATATAGCATGGTTCCAACTGTGACAATAAAGCCTGATTTAGCTTCATTTGGAGGTTGCATAAATGGGTTTAGTGAGATGACTGTTCATTTGGCTGTGTGCATCATAAAAATGACAAGATTTTAATTAGTTAGAGTAATAAGAATGCGATGAAAATCTGTGGTGCCTTTCTGCAGCACAGAAAGCTATGCAGGAGTAGCTAGGAGTATTTAAAGCCCACAGATCACATGGTCAGATTGCAAGAGAGGTGTGAATAGAAGTCTCCCAAAGTTGCTTTTGGACATCCTTAACTGGCTGATCCTGATCTTAGGAAAGAGAAGGAATAAAGAGTTGATCAGAAGGGCCCACTGCCCCAGCTAATGGAGGACAGATATGATCTGAAAGACACAGGACCACATTGATTGAATCAGTGACCCAAGGCAGAGGGCTGCAGCTGTTACCTTCTTTCTGAGCTGAGAGAAGGGCCGTGTGGGGAACAGGAGTCACTGAAGGCTACGGGTCGAAGCTGCAGCAGTCGCAGAGAGTGTGGTGATTTGCTGGGGATTTAAATTGGGGGAATGTGGGCCCTGGTGACTGAACTCCTCTTCAGCTTTGTGTTGCTGGCTTTTCTGGTAATCAGCTGTCAAAATGTCCTCCATATAGCCAGCGGCTCTGTGCGCTCCGTGCTTACCTACATACACACTCAGCTGGACCATGAGCTCGGTGAGGTTGAAGGAGTAGTCGACGAAGAGGAGAACGTGACCACTAGGGTGGTCCGCCGCAGAGTCATTCTCAAGGTACAAAGAGAGGGGCAGAGGAGAGTCAAAATTTAAAGAAAAGATTTATTAGTGGGAAAACAGTAATGACAGCAAAGAGCAGGAGGGAAAATTGTTTTCAATGAAATCCTGAAATAGAAGAATTGTGGAAATATGAATAAAGGACTTGACATGTCTTATTGCAGTCGAGGGGGGGAAGATTGAGGAAAATTGCTGTAAGGATTAGTCAAGGACAATGTGCACAAAAAAATCTCTTGGACAATTAGTGATATTTAATTCTGTGACTTCAGAGTACTTGTGGTTAAAGTTAGCTTAAACTTATAAATGTCAAAAAGCTGTCTTCAGCTCAAAAAATTTGGATTAGTCTTAAACTGGCACCTTACCAATAATACATCGAAATCTAAAATTTTGTGCTTTACTTGGGGACTTCTCAAGCTGAACTTCTCACTAGAATGTGCAGTAACATGCACCTTTCTGACACAAAAATAGCTGTGTAGACACACTGTAGATTATCACAGGTTATAAATGTATTATCATGAGCCTACAAGTGCCGGCAATTACAAGTGCCTATGGAAACATTAGTGAGCACTATAGATCCCAAGTGCTCCCACATAAAAGCCATCTAACCCCTCAAACATCTATTGTCTATGTAATTTAATGCATTTCCTCTTAGAGGAGAAACAATTACAGTGACAGATACAACCATGTTTCACGTGGAAATGTAGTGCTCTGTAAATGTGGAATAAACAGAATGTGTTGAAACAGAAATAATTTGCATAAAATGTTGAAGCAAAGATGTTCTACAGCTGAAAAGTTTTTGCTCTCACCCACACATTTGAAATAAGTGGGAAAAGGGCCAATGAAAGATTGGAAAATCTATGCAGGACTAAAACAGTATCTAATCAAAACATCTTTTAATAAAATATTTTAAATGTCAATGGCAACTGTGATATGATTAGATATTTAAAGAACATCTTAGAAAAACCAAGGCTGGGTATACGATTTCCATCTTTGTGTGCAAACCAGTTGTGATTCTCCACGTTTCCACTTCCACTTAAACTTCTGGGTCAGCAGCATCAAAACATGTCATGCATCGTAGAGATATGGATTAGGTTTGTCCTCAAAACAAGCATTCACATTGCTCCTCTCCTTCTGGTCTTTATGTTTTTTGTAGTTACACATATTTGGACTGCATCAGCTAAAAATTAAACAGCAGCACTTGTGTTGATATGAGTGTGCATTAGTGAACAAGCCCTGGGTTCTTTATATATCTCTGAAAGCCCCATTGATGAAGAGCAATATTTACAGGTTTTAGAGGAATATATGCTGCCGTTCAGAGAATAGCTTTTTAAGAGAAAGTCTTTCTTATTCCAGCAAGACACAGTAAAATCACATCCTGCACATATTACATATAGCAGCATGGCTCCAGAGTTAAATGGTCCGGGTGCTTAATTGGCCTTTGTCATAGTCCAGATCTGTCACCCACGGAACAAATGGTTCTTTATGACATAAGAAATAAAACAAAGGATGCTTTTAGGGTGGCTGAATGGCTAAAATCCCTGATTCTGTATCAAGCAGGATTGGTTGAACTAAGTGGCTAAAGGCTTTTGTTATCCACAGGGCGATGAGGTTGAAGATATTCCTGGGGAGCAAGTCAGCGAGGAACATTTCACAGATGAACATGGAAACATTGTCACAAAAAAGGTCAGCGTTTTCAAAAAATCTCCTCCAATTAATTGTATTGTTTGTCTTTTTTTTTTGTTTGTTTGTTTGTTTTTTCATGAAAATATTTCAGTGTCACACTCCTCACTTAGCATCCCCGCAAATAATGATTATTTAACTAATAATCATTATAGCTAAAACTCTTCATCATATTGACCGTTACAAAACATAACTTTTATTTTTCAAAAACAAACTTTTTTTTGCATAAACACCTCTTTAACTTTTTACTGCCCCCCCCCCTCTCTCTGTCTCTCCCCCACTCACCTATCACTCTCTTCCACCCTGCTGTGTGTGATTGTGTGCATGTGCGATAGATTGTACGTAAGGTTGTACGCAGAGGAAAGGGTTCAGATGAGGAGGTGGTTCAGGAGTTAAGCGTGGAGGGTTCTCTGCAAGATACCAACGAGCTGGAGGGTGATGCTGAGCAGTACATGAGCTACGCCATCCTGGGTCGGGACAGCAGCAAGGTGGGCTTCTGATCTGCAGGCAGCTGTGTGTCTGACCTGAGGCTCCAATTATTAGCTGCAGGGTATGCAGTGAGGCCTCAGAGCAGAAATTGATTATGAATTATATGAGATGAAACAGTTGAAAACCATGTGATGAAGCCGTGATTGATATGGCATAAAAGAAGCAGCTAGACTGAGTGAATATTGTAAAGGCTAAGCATTAAGCTTGATTTACAGGCACTCCCTCATAGTCTTTACTTAAGTGCATGACCATGCTTTGTTTTAGATCAGGCAACTTTCAAAGCAATAGACCTGTTTCAATGTTTGTCAGACTCAATTTTCCACAGAAGATAGAGACACGTGTGTTTGGTTACATACATGCCCACTTTCTGGAACACAAATCTCTTTCCATGTTCCTGTCATACTCATCGTCTGCATAAAAGAAGAAGACAGTTCTGCTTTAGTGTTCTTACTTGGTTAAGGAGCTCTTGTTCATCAACTTGTTAAGAGTTTCATCATCTTTCTCATCACTAAGTCATGCCAATACCTCAGATGTTTGTGTCTCTGACATTAATGAATGAAATGATTGTGGCTCCTTGCAGGTGTCATATTTTCCGTTTTCTTCTTTCTCTGGTTACCTCAATGAGTGATTCTTCTGTTTCTTGCCTTCATTAAAGCTTACAGTCCTTCAACTGTGACTTCTGTGTGCCTAATCACTCAAACCCACTCTAAATCAGAACTGGGTCAAATATTATTTGCAGTAACTGAATAGTTTTAAATTGAGTTGATGCTTCAGATTTTTTGGTGAAATTTTCATGTATCGTCAAAAATCAAAATATTATTTGACACTTTTCTGAACCACCAATAGTCTCACCTGTCTTTCCCACTGCCAACCATCACTTCTGTCCTTGCTTGATTGTTTATATATTATTTCTTTCTTTTTCTTTCTTTCTTCTCATTCACTTCTTCACACTTCTGTTACATCTCATATGTTGTTCTCCTGTTTGTTTGTTTTTCCTCTGTTTCTCTATGCCATTTTCTTTGTCTGCTGATATATTTCTGTCTTTCCTTCTCATCTCTCCCTGCTTCTATTTCCTTGTCCTTTACTAATATATCCTCAACCTCTTGCTCCTGTCAACACCATCTCTTCTGAACCCTTGAACCTTCTCTGCCGTCGACTCCCTTTTCCCCTCCCCATGCTGTAGCCCGATTCTGTGGATGTGAAGAAAGGTGCTCAGATAGTGAAATGTGCCAGTCTGCGGAGAGTTAAGCAGTGAGGCAGACTGAGGGCTGCGTCCCTGCAGGTACGGGACTGACCCACCTTGCCTCGTCTGACCTGTGGGCAAAACCATTTAATTCAGTCTCTCTGGATTAAATGCATCTGGATGTACTTTTAATACACTACTAATGAAATGTAATGTGTGGCTGGCATAGAAACATTACACATAAAAGTTTAACGACACGGATACAAAAATATAAGAAAACGATCTTGAAATCCTAAAGACTGGAACAACCATTTATGAACTACTGGCAAATCTTATCTTCTGCAGAATTATTTAGATTGAGATAATTTTTGTCCGTATTAAATCACTCCTTCTGGAGTGAGAAGAGAGATGACGCTCACTGTAATGTTCCAGTAATTTCTAACCTGAAAATACAATAAAACATGCAGCTGCTTCTGCAAGTGCTTTGTTGTGTTTATATTAAAGCATGGGGTTATATTTGTGAATAAATAAATCTCATGGACACAGAATATGGTTTTTGTTTGCTTAATTATACTTATTCTTGTTGTGATTATCACTGTAGAAAAACACCTTACAGAAAACACAAATATACACAAATATAATTCCATGGTCCAAAGATCCAAAGAAGCCATTAAAGCTGTACTAAGTTGTATTGGGTCAGTTATTTTCCTTCATGCATGTTGTGACAAGCTAGAAAAAGGTTGTGCGATCAGCAAAACCAACAACCAAGATGGATCTTGCTGTCACACGTCTCAAGGACAAAGCTGCAAGGCCAGTTGTCCAGAGAATTTGAGCCCCCTCAGCGTGTCTGTATGTGTGTGTTCAGTGTGTGTAAGTGTGACGTGCCTTTTCTAAAGGAAAAGGCCGTGAAGTTGCTAAAACTACAGATATTTAAAGTGACTCACTGCTGCATGTTTAACCAGTTTTGCCAACCATTTTTGCTTTTGCTCTGGCAGAACCAATGTGGTGTGTGTGTGTGTGTGTGTGTGTGTGTGTGTGTGTGTGTGTGTGTGTGTGTGTGTGTGTGTGTGTGTGTGTG
>JBAMHW010000012.1:16645177-16656270 GCA_037177495.1 Rhadinocentrus ornatus | reverse complement strand
TGGAGCCTATCCCAGCAGTGTTTCAGGTGAAGGCAGGGTACACCCTGGACAGGTCACCAGTCCATCGCAGGGCTATAAACATAACAATTCTGAGTAACTGAGAGCAAAATCCGCTAATTAAACATAAATTTTAACTTAAGTTTTTATAACTAGAAATAATTTGTCTTGAAGGCAAGTGACTTTGATTGTATTTTTCATTAGTCTGTCTGTTTATGAAATTTCTTGTATATCAGGACTTGATGTTTTGTTTTTGATTATACAAAATAAGAACCTCTTTTGTCAGTATAAATGATAATGAGAAAAATATGTTTGGGAGAGACAAAAATTAAGAAAAATGTTAAGGGTGAAATATGAAAATGAACTGTGTGATAGCCACCCTATGACTGAATGACAAACAGTTAATACACAAAACAAAGCGGTGAAGCTTACATAAAGATATAAGGCAGGAAAATGTACACTTTTTGCCTGTAAACACACAATTACATGAATATGAAGTCCACAAAGAACTTATAAATATATTAAAGCACACAAATGCGCTCACACTGATACACTCACACAGACTGATTTCACAGCAGTTCACATAAAAAAAAGAAGAACATAAGAGAAGGGACAGATTGACATCATATATTTTAACACAAAAGAAGATGGACAGTTTACATAAGACCAGTGACACACAAAACAACCGTAACATTCATACATGAACAGAGCAGACACAAGTCAAAGTTCTCAAAAAAGGTTTGCTACCTTTTTTTTTAACTCCCATTACAACTGATAAATGAGGAGTAAAAGAGACAGAATACAGAGTCGTTCTCAGTCTACATGCCATGCAAAGATACATGTCTGTTGGTCAAGCAGCTTTAATGCAGTGTTTGAAGCATTATTTCCAACAAGCTAGTGTTACTGCTGCCCATCATCCCAGTGCCTCCATGCAAACACAGAGGGAGATGAGCAATGGAAGTCTGGTGCACGTGCAGTCATTCAGGAGGGCAGGAGAGGGAAAAAAGGGATGGAAAAAGAGGGAAAGGACAGAGTGGGGGGAAAAAAAGAGAAGAGCAGCAAGAGAGAAAGAGGAATATAAACCAGGGTGATGAACACAGACAGAAACAGTGTGAGAAAGATAGAGAGTGAGGGGTCACCTTCCCCCCTCCCAGTGGGTGCTGAAAACACAATCTGTGTGAGGGGTATCTGTCACAGAGCGGACACTTAAAAAGGTGGGGTTTTCAAGAATAAAAATAAAGGCAATGCACCAATCGCAAAGAAACAAAGGATAAAATAATAAAAAAAAGCTACAGATATGGGTCAGAGGTCAACATGAGGTCAGCATGAGGTCAGAGTTCGGAGAGGAGTGAGAAGGAGGAAGAGTAGGGCGGCGAGGCTGCAGATGACATGTCCAGAGAAACACAGAGAGGGACAGATTCACAGGGAATGAAAAAACGGCTCCCAAAAGGACATTCAGTGCACCAACATTAACCCTAAGAGACTCAAACATGCAAATACAGGCAGAAAGAATTTAGATGCTCTCTCATGAGTCTAAAAGAAGAGATGCTATTCTGTTATGATCTCAGCTCATTTAGCTTGTACGAGCAAATCTTAGAGGCGGAACTGATCTTTAAATCAAAACTGGTCCTGGATATTTTTTTAATTAAACAGACGAACCTTTTTCCTTCTTTATCTGAAAAAAATAAATAAAATTACTTTACTGATCATAAGAAATATCCAGTTTTTGAGAAGAGGACTGATCTTCATTTTGTCAAACAATGTGAGATTTTTGTATGGAAAGTTTAATTGCCAAGCTGGAGATAGTATGATTGACACCACTTCCAAGATGCCCCTGTAAATACAAAGCAGCCAGTCTGCTTAACTTAGCACTAAGGCTGGAAACATAAAGGAAAAGTTGCTTTGTCTGAAAATGCAAAAATACGGAAGCCGAGAGTGGCTGGGCTCGACTATTGTTATTGTTTTTTATCGTTATCTCGCGATAATGAATTAATTTTGTCGTTATATCGAGAAAATGAACAAGATGATAAACGTGAGCACAAAAGTAACCGTTACTGTGTTTAATCTGATTTTATTGATAAAACAGACCCCATGAAAACAGTGGGGGGAAATCGTGGCGTTTATATGTGTAATTCTGTGAATGACTGATGGTAAAACGTAATAGTCAGACATGTCGCAATTTCAGCATTTGTCAGACTTGATTGAAGTAAAATCAGATGTATTGATCAGTGATTGATATTCCATGATCTGACGCCAGCTTGCATCTTCTGGTGGCTTGACTATACTGAGGCATCCCGGTACAGAACAGCTCTGTCCCCTTGGACGACCAGTTGAGGTGTTAGGAGAGAGGAGGATGATGGCTAAGCTCTCTTTGTGGACTTTAACTTGTGCTGATTTGAGTCTCTAATTTCTGTGTGTTGGTTCTGCGGTGGACTTGGAACAGCTTCAGCCCTCTCACGACCCTGCATTTAAACAATCTGTTATCTCGAGAAGAAAAAGTTTGTTTTTTCAAGATATCTCGTTATCACAAGAATATGATGTAAAAAAAAGACATGCTAGCCCGGCCGCTCTCAGTTTTCTATTAAAGTGTTATCTTATGGATTAATTTTTTCTTTATTTTTTAGTGACCACCTCTAAATCCCAAGATTACGGTTCTTTGGAGATTTATCTGAAGCCCAGATATAGTCTGGCTGCAGTATTTGTTTCCCCCTGTCTCCAGTTTTTAAGTGTGGCTTCAGACTTACACGAAGGCCACATCATCTTCTCATCTAACTTCTGAGGGGGAAAAAAAAAAAAATCAATAAATTAACCAGTAAAACAACCTAGAAAAAAACCCAAAACAACAAAAACTATTCTTAAGTGTAAAGAATCCCAAACAAATACCACCGGAATTTAAATATTTTGAGTGTGTGGCTTCATTGTTATTTATAGCTTTAAAAAGCATTATTAAATTAATTTCTTTTCTACTGTTACCTGCACATCTTTTGACCCGGTGTGCTTCTAAGATGTCTCTGACACTGGCTCACACACCTCTAGAATTTTGTGATCAGTGTAAAATAAACGCCTGGATATTTATTCATGTATTCAAAGCCACCATGTCAAAGCAGTAACGGCTTTTGGGAGGCAGGTAGCCAGACAGATGGACAGATAGAACAGATACGCAGTTATCAGATTCACTATGGAGGTGATCTGAATGTCTCTCCTTTTCACTCTTTGACCATCATGGTCACAGATGTATGCATAGTTACATCTCTGATTATTACTCCAGTTTTCACAGAGAGGACCTGTCACCTGTCCGACTAACTCATCATCTGCACTGGATACAGAGAGGAGAAGCCAGTCCAGGAGGAAGAAGAGCTAACATCAGTCCAGAGGTGAAAATTGAATCAGTATGATGTAGAATATGCATGAGTGAAGGAAACCATGAGGAAAAAGAGTAAAAGACTTCAGACTGACAATTGCTCAGAGGGTCAGATAAATGAGCTTTACTTATAGTCTGTATGGACCGATCATGTATGACAAAGTGTTATTTTACAAATTATCATGTAAATTGAAATTAATTCAAATCTTAAATGACCCACAAAGATCTAAAATATCCAGTCAAGCAAAAAAAAAAATAAATAAAAATACTACTAAACTATTCATGATGGAACACTTCATCTGTGTGGAATGACTATTTCAGTCCTTCACTTATGTCTCTATACCACCAGCTATCGACCAACATTCAGCATTTAATCCTCATTTTATGTGAACTTTCTCCATAAACCTCCATAGCAGCAGTGTAAAATGCATAACCAGAGGCTCTAAAGAAGTTGTGGTACAGTAGGAGTGTCCTGAGTCCCGTTGTGTGTTGCTGAGGCAAAATCCTGCAAAAGTTGGACATTTGTGGCAGCTTTCATGGACATACTAAAGACATGAAGAAAACAGAGAGACTTCAGAGGAAAACAAACATCACTTTGGCAAGAGGGGATTTTAGGGAAAAGGAAGTACAATGGTGCTTGAAAGTTTATGAATGGTTTACAATTTCCTATATTTCTGCAAAAAAAAAGAAGGAACAAAAGAAAACAAAGATCATCGTCATCAGATTTTCATACAGTTCTTCAAATACATTAAAATAATCCAATAAGGTGAACCATTATGCTTGGTCATCTCTTTATTGAGGAAAATGGTCCAATATTACACATGTGTGAGTGGCAGAAGTATGTTAACCTCTTAGATTAGCAGATGATTTTAAAGATATGTAATACTGAGTTATTTTCCTCAGTAGACAAATCACAAATCAGGATATTTAATTTAACTAATTTCTCAGCTGGATTCATGTTGAACTTTAGAGTCTAATATGAAAATCTGGTGTTATTCATTTAAAAATATAAAATATTCTACAGGGTTCACAAACTTTGAGTACCAATGTATGTTTATTAGAAAAGTGGCTTGGGGTTGAGGCAAAAGGAACAGAAAGGGGTGGGCTGCATTGTGGGATCTGGGGAGGGAGCTTACCATTGGTAATACCAGGGGAGAGGTGGTCTCTCTCGTTGTGTCGGCGTCTGCTGAGATCCTGGGAGCCTTGTCTCAAAGGCTGAGGGGGTTGACCCTCTAATATATTGATGATGTCCATACGGTCAATACTCTTCAGAGCTGTATATAAACTCTCCACTGCAGAGAAAACACACAAAGAAAAGACTCAAGCATGCAAGGCAAAAGAAAACGGAGAAGTTTCCAGGAAGTACACTGATCTGAAATACTAGATAAAAAAGGGAGGAAAAAAAGAATAGTGAGAAATTCACACCATATCTAATTCACTTACTTTTGGCTCTTTTGCCCTCTCGAGTGGCCCACAGGTTGAGCAGTGCCGAGCTCTGCTCCAACAGGGAGTTTGGATTCTCCACTCGGATCTTGTTGATATCATCCACACTGAGCTGAAGTTCACGTGCCAACTCTGTTTAGAAAATGAGACAGAGGAGATCAAGAAAGAAAAGAAATGTTTATAACATGTCATGCTGTTGTTGTTCTTGAGGGTGATTCAAGGTGTCACAGAATGTTCTTTTTGTAAAAAAGCTATGGCATTTGGCAGGGAAGCAGAAAATAATTAGTTTCATTGGCTAGGCACCATGTTATAACTTTGTTTAATCAACTGCCTCGTTTCAGGTCTGCTTGTCAGACAAAAGATAAACATGGATGATTCACATGAAAACAGACTCCGTGTTCTCTCGGTTTTCACTCACCAGCCCAGCTCAGTCCCAGCTGCTCTGCAATTACAGCCATTTTCAGCTCTGTCCTTTCCATGGCGCTCATTGATGCTGCAACATTTAGAGCAACTGAAACTTTAAAATCTCACTCTGTTGATTACAAAGCTGAGATTATCATGGATTCTGAATGTGCTGTACATTGAGTGTTAAAAATCATACAGTGCTTCTATTAAAATACATGTTCACCAACTGAAGAAGCAGACATAACCATCGAGTGAGACAAAAGACTCATACCCATAGCAGGCTCATTCAGGGCGCTGTATCGTTCTCTTAAAGCCAGTGGGGTCAGAGTTCGCCTCCGGTCTTCACTCCCAATAATCTGCCAAGAGCAAGCAAATACCAGTAAAGCCAGAAATCTTTAAAAAATACAGCGTATGTGCCTTTTTTAAGCAATGTTTTAAAGCTTTACCTTAATACATGGAGGCATAGTAATATTAAGGTTGCAGAGCACATGTTGGCTGTCCTCATATTTGGTGGTTTTGCGCAAGAAGGATAAAAATCCAGTTGATTCTTTACTGCTGTCTCTCACCTGAGGTGCACAGATGAACAGACATTAGTAAAATGGAAAATGTGTTAATGCAGAAGCAGTAAGAAAGAAAAGAACATTTATAAAGCCAAAATGTTATGTTATGACACCTTAACAGAGACAGGAAGTCTGTTATCCCTGAAGGCCTGGAAACTAAAGCAGCGAGGCTGCTGTGTGGCCTTCCTGACTGGCACAAGATTCCCTGAACACTCCAGATGAAGTGGCATCCCCTCCATCACCTGCAATACATGATTTAAGAACTTGTTTCAAAGCACTTTTTGCTCCTTATAAACATACTCAACAAGCCTACAGTAATAAGTCTAAGGTATTTATCCATTAGTGCAGAAATACAACCCTGGTATCTAAACTGACCTCTATGTCTCGGCTGCGTGCCACCTCTGTGAAATTCTCATGTTGTTCCAGAGTTTTATCCATCTTGTCGTCAGTCATACAGTAGCAGCGCAGACGGCCTTCGCGCAGCTCATTCATCTTTGCAAAGACCACAAACTTGGCCATGTATGGTACAGCTGACAGTTCTCTGTAGAGCAGGTTGGCAAAAGAAACTGCCTCAGCTGTCCGAGGACAGTCTGCCAGCCAGAATCTGAGATAAAACAATGGCACGCAATCACAACGTTGAACATCAATCTATTTTTCATCTTCCTTTATTATAATTGGGCAGTTTTCAGGTAAATTTAAACATATTTTTTTCTACAGTGTGATGGTAAAAACTGTAAAAGCTGCCAGCTGAACTTACCGCGCTGAAACATTGGTTGTGAAGCTGGCACAGTCATTAGTATACATAAGCTTGGTAGTACCAGTAATGTCCTCCCATTGGGCTGGAGCTGTACCACCTGGCAGTCAAAAAGGATGGAAAAGAGCAAAAGCAGAGGTCAAAGGTCATGAAGAAAAAGTCTAATGATGCCAATATTTATTCGCAGGCATTTTTCAACCCATATAAATCTGCAGTTTTGCCCCATAAATCCTTCCTTGCCATGGAAGTAACCCACCCACACACCTCCTGGCTGTCATGCAGTACCTATGACAGAGCAGAGCAGACGTAGACTGGTGGTATCGCCCTCCCCCGAATCTCGAGGGCTCTCCCTCCAGGATGGGGGCAGGGGGATACAAAGACCGATGGGTCGGTGAAACTTGCGCCGCCGAGGCTCCACGGTGACCACGGGGCTAAAGTTTGCTTGATTACCCAGCAGCTTCGCAACCAGCTCATCTGGAACTGGCTGAGCCTGAAGTTGAAAACAAATGATGGAAAGTGGGAGAACATAACAAGGGTATAGGTTTGATGAGATAGAAGAAAAAAGGAAATAACCAAAAAAAAAAGAGATGGAAATTATATTTTTCAAAGAAGATGTTGGGATAATAGGACAGCAAGTAGATTAAAATAAGTGAATAGAAAATTAATTAAAAGAAAGGATGATCAAATGAAGAAAAATCAAGATAAAAGAGAAAGAAGCCCACAGTGAGTAAACTACGTCAGACAAAGCATTTAGAGAGAAAACAGCAACACAAAATGCTTGTATGACTTTAAAATGATTTTTTATTGCAAAATTCAACAATGTATATTAACAAAAAGCTTTTCAAATTGATTATTACAAAATGGATAAAAATGGATAGATTTTTAAGGCACTCTGGTTTTACAAGGCCATTCATGTCATGTTTACTACAGCATAAAATCAGTTAAACAAATATACTCCTAAAATGATTAAATTGCTCAAATAAATCTGTGTAAGGAAACTCTGAATATCATAACAATGTCTAACTTGCTGATATTCAGTTACATTCAGTATTTTCAGCTTGGCTATAGCGAGGCCAGTAAAGTGTTAGTTTATAAAACACATTTAACTTTACTTAAATTCATCTACATGTCCTCAGGACAGCTATTCAACCAAAACATACAGTGGATAGTTTATTTGTTATATATCCACCCACCAGTTTGGTCTACTGTAGTCTACTCAGACCCTGGAATTCAGCTTATACCTGATAACTGATGATAAGCTGTTAAAAGTAAGAATAAATACAGTCAGTGTCTTAAACTAGGGAAAAATAAGTCTTGTTTGAACATGCTACAGAGCAGATGGTAGAGGATACAAAATCAGATCATTTGAGAACATATAAAACAAATCTAATGGACTGGAGAGGTTTAGAGGGGAATTAAAAAGTACATTTAATGACTATTTGTTTAAAACTTAAAATAGTTGAAAACTGACATATACATGACATATACCACTGTGCCAAATAAATTTAAAGATTTAGGACTTCTGCTTTTACATGGCAGTTGATCCAGATTAATAAATGGCACAGCAAATCCCAAATGTTCCTAGTTTAATCTTACAGTTAATCCTTCTTATTTTGTGTGATGTTGGAGTCACTTCTGACAGCAAGAGCCAAATTATAAGTAAATGTTTGTGTAAAGAGGATAATGTGCTTTTCAAGTCTTTGGTGTGTGTTTTTGAGAAAACAATGAAGCCATGCAAACAAGAGTGTGTGGCAACAAATGGTTAATAAACTAAGACTGAATCGGACAATCAGGTCCTCAGTCGCCCACCTTTTTTGAAGTGAAATTATTCTCTTCTTAAAAGAATACATGCTAGCTTATTTTATTAGACAGTGATGACTTCAAAACCAATAAACAAGGGAAACTAACTTACAGAGTCTGTTCTAGCTTCAACAAAAAAAGCAGATGACTTGTTTATCGAACATTACAAAGTGATGTGTTAAGGATATGCATGTGGCTTGTGAGTAGCATAAATACATTAGTAATAAAGATGCTAAAGATGACATAAACAATTACATATCAGTGTGAAATGAGAAGTACACAGGTCTATAAAGGTGCCAGGTGCATGCAGTATATAATATAAAAAAGCAAAAAGAAAGGTCCTCTAAAGTTACAACAAGCAAAAAAAACCAACAAAAAAACCCAACAAAAAATAAATCAACAAAAATTTGCACATCTGCTGATATGATCAGGTCATTCCACGATCAGTCAAAAGAAATCCAGCATGCTGTTTTAAGGCACACAGGCATTAATGATTCTGTTTTTTCCTCTCTTTCCATCTCCTCATCGTCCTATCTCACCTGCAGCCCCAGACGGACTCGTTTGGTGACTGCTGTCTCGGGAAACGTGGCCTGCACCATTGGCACCAGTTTACTTGTCAGCGAACCTCCCTCTGGACCAATAAGGTCGCTTTCCTGTTGGACCCTTGATACAACAGCAAAGTAAAGAGGGAAGTCGGTGGAGATGATGCGGCGGATTCGCTTCTTCCCGAGTTCCTCTTGACTTTCTAGGTCTGGGGAGAAAAGAACTGGTTTAATTTCTGATTGAGTGATGCTGGTCAGTGTGAAATAAACAACTCTTACAGTCATTACACTCTTACCCTCATCCATGCCATTCAGGATTGTTTCTAGCACCTCATCACCATAGCGGTTACGATGCTCTTTCCAGACTGAGCCATTTTCGCTCCTCAGCACCACAAGTTCTCGGTCACCACGACCCAGAGCAGCAAAATGGGGGATCTCCACAATCACTGGTCTGCCATACAGATGGAAGAACATAAAAATCACACACTAGAAATATATATAGCAGTAAAAAAAAATTCAATACATAAAAAATTGCATGGTTTAAGCCTAACTGAACTTTATGGTGAGAAAAACTAGAAAATAGGTGGTTTCATTAATAAAACACGCTTTATAGCTGATGAGTTTAATTAGAACACTGTCCATCAGTTTTTCATCAACAGCTTAACAAACATGTAATTCAGTTAATTTAGAAATTGCTGATATCCAATATTTCTTGAACATTTAAAAGATATCAATAAAAAATAATAAAAAAATCTTTGTGTTACTTCAAGCTGAATAAAAAGAAGATTTTAGTTGTTCACCCCAGAAATTGCATGCCAGCTGGACCAAGGGAGATGATCCTGCTGGCTAGCCCCTCTCCCTCCACCAGTGGAGGGGGGCTTGTCAGCTTCTGCGGCTTCACCAGGCGGCAGGTAATGCGGGTGGGTGCAGCACACGTCCGTGGAGGTATGATGACACGCAGACCATTATGCCTGCTGCCTCGCATTGAACCGCCCCGAGCATCCACCATAAAACTGACCAGGAACCTGTTGTTTAACAAAGACTGTACCAGTTAGCAACTGAATAAAAAGAGACGAAGCAATATAAACCGTTTTTCTTCTTTACTGACCCTGTGTGTATGGGACTGGCGACTGGGCTAACATTGTCAGACGTCTCAGTTGCTGGGCTGCTGGGAATCAGAGAGTCCTCATCATATTCTTTGGGTAATGGAAGTGGAGTGTGTTGCTACATGAAACAGAAAACAAGACAATTCATTATAATGTGTAGCAGTTTAAAATAATGTTCTATACAAACCAAAAGCACATCACTTAAGAGAAAGGATATTGACAGGGCTAAGATATAGGTGTATGCTTTTGTAGCAGTCAACAGTCTGTCAGTCTCTTTAATTTTAAGTCATGATGCAAAACAGAATGTTCCATATTTTGTAAAAACAGCACACCAGTTACAGGGGACCTTATAAACAACACTGAAGTTGCTAGAAGTTAAAGAGCATATATCCTGATAATTTGTGTTGGCTTCTTCTGGAATAATTATTGTCACAACGTAAACTGTAGCAGAACTGCTTGTATTCTTGGCTTCTGAAACACTTTGCCTTAGCTCTTAGCTTCTTCCCTTTAAGGTCACACCTTAAGTGAGACCCACATTTCTTTGTCCAACTGAATGGTTAAAAACTGCTGAATTCAAGATGATAAGGGAAGAAAATGTTTAGAGATTAAGCAGATCTTGGACTTGTTTCTTCATTGTTTGCTTGTACCAGTACAACCAATAAACAGGACTGAGTTAGTGTATGACGGAAATGTAGATGTGTAGCAGATGTAAACCTGGACCAGAAGTAAGGCATTTCAAGCAGGTTAGAAGAGGTGGGAAAACAAAAGGCTCCTCAGTAAATGTTTTGGAACTTTGCAGAACTTTTACATTAACAAAAAAAAGCTATGAAGAAACAAAGAAAGAAAGTGAAAATCCTAAACTCATATTATATCCTCTTTAAAGATCTAGTGCGTTTGGAGTTTGATTCCTACAAGCAACCCAAAATCTGATTTTCTCCTATGCTTCAATTCAAAACTACAGTATTTTAGTATGGAGAAAACTTTGTATGATATTGATTTCTGCACTTTATTACTATTGATAGTAGCTTTTAACTTATTTTATTAACTGCTGATCTTATCTTATCTTATCTTATCTTATCTTATCTTATCTTATCTTATCTTATCTTATCTTATCTTATCTTATCT
>JBAMHW010000012.1:16627024-16645171 GCA_037177495.1 Rhadinocentrus ornatus | reverse complement strand
TCTTATCTTATCTTATCTTATCTTATCTTATCTTATCTTATCTTATCTTATCTTATCTTATCTTATCTTATCTTAATGTTTGCAGTTTAGTGTATATCAGCTATGCAGCTCTCTGCAGTACCTGATCTTTCTCGTGTTCTTTTAGAATAACAGTCTCTGGTGAGACGCGAGGTATCCTGGGAATGGCTGGCGAGTAATTCCTGTTGTATGAAGTAAGAGAGAGAAAGGAAAAAGAGTCAGGTTAAAGACATTTCTTCATACATCAGTTCCTCCCAAGTGATCAGCCTGGTGTTTAGTGTGTGTCTATGTTGCATTCCCTTCTGCCATCAACCTATTATGGCATGGCTACTAGCTTGGCTCTCTACCCTGCTTCCCTGCACATTCCCCCTTACGCTGTGCCCAGCCCTCTCTCGTACTCCAGTGATTTCTTTGGGGAGAGGAAATCTTCATCATGGTCTTTCATGTCATCCATCTTCATGTACCTGGCCCCTTCTGTCCCCAAGAGCTCCTCGCCTTCAGAGAACAACATGCCAAAGAGAGCGAACAGACGTGGTCAGGTTGGTGAAACAGCACAAGAGAAAAAGAGAAAGAAAACAAGGCTGTTAATTAGCAGTTAGAAGTGTTAGACAAGATGATAACCCTGGATGTACTTGGTGATGGCTCTGTTATTTGAGAATTAGACTGGTGACACATGACATTAGTAACAATGTTTTTCCCTCAGGAATTATGAAACATTTAACAAATTATGTATGAGGATATGAACACTACAGTTCACTGCAATCAGATGTGCTGTCAAGCTGCTGACATTTTTTAAACCCTGGACATTACTACAGTAAAGTCACTGAGGACAACACAGGAATGTAGGCTGGACTTAAAGACAACAACATTTAAGATATGCAGACTGCACTATCTGGTGAGAGCATGCATCAGCATAAATTCATTCCAAAAATGTGTTGTCTTTTGAATAAATAGTTACTGAAATGGGGGATTTTAGACAGCTGCTTTATAGAATGATCCAAGGAGAGATTTGCTCTCAAACAAATGAAGCCAAATACAATCAGAACAGCACATTTGTCTACAATGCAGGATAAGAAGAGTATGAGCTATTTCTTACTCTCCTTTCAACAAACAGCATATCTGGATGAGTCCAGGTGGGTTTAGCTTACTTACCCCCCCCAAAACAGGCAATAATGTCTCAGAATCACCAACAGGAAACCAGAAGTCTTCCCTACGTCTATGAATTTTGTGACTGTACAAGCGCAGCTTGTGTGAATAGGTGTCTGTGGAAGGTCCAGAGGCAGAGTGATGTCATTACGCCATGTTTGACTCAGTGAGTGCTCTCCCTAGAGGTTCATGCGTGTCAGCTCATATCCTGTATATCATCTGTCTTGTGTACAACGCATGAGTGTTGTGTGGCCCAAATGTTATCATATGGAAGGGAGGGTTAGCATTACATTATCTGCTAATATCACTTTACCATCCGGATATGAGGTGTGTCTTTAAGACGGCGACTCAGCTTCTTTCTATAATTAGAGCTACACTGACAATCTGTTGGTTGAATTATCAGGGGACTAAATATATCAAGACATAATATCCTCTGGCATTATTGTCAGTGGTGATGCGAACTTCCAACAGCAAAAATTGAACCACCATATGGGGTGTTTTTGACCACTTGAGGGCAGCAGACTCTGTGACCTATGAACTGATGAATCACATTTGAGTTTATATGACAAACAGTTGCTTTTTCAAACACAAAGAAATATGGAAAAAAAAAATAGTTGTTGTGGTTCATCTGACCTTGATAATTTTTGTAGTCTGTGGTGTTTATACATATAATTTTGGACATGTTAACCATATTTCATGCAAAAGGATGCAAGTATAAATAGTGTTTTTCACTCTATTATAAGATTTGGGTCCAATGCCAACGTGTTTATCTCACAGGATTTATGCTAAATGAACAAAAATTACATGTTATCTTATGAGACACCCTCAGAAAACCACTATGCATCAAACTCTGATACCTCTCTTGTGGGAGGAGGATTTTTAGCCTAGAAGTAAAGATAATTTAGTGAAGGAGAAACATTAGGTTTATTAGCTTTAAAATGACACATGGCGGACTCAAATACACTAATGTTTCTAATTTCTTATTGAATATTAAATAAGTATACTTGCATTACTTTGTTATTACAATTTCAGACAACAATGGTTTCTGTTTCAAACTATGTTACAGTTTATCTCAGTTATTACTGTGGTCTGCAAACAATAATTTATTTGTTCGTGACATGACCAGCATACCAACAGCCTGTTGCTGAGGTGCTATAGACTCATTGCTAACTTTAGGGTTAGTCGTAATTCCCCGTGTAGTCCTTTCCTCTTAATCATGGAATCCATTGTCTATGTAAAAGTGTTGATTATTGTAATGAAAATGTTTTCTTTAGTCCACCATTTTCTTCTATTTTTACCCAATTATCTCCTGGTTCATAAACACAATTTACATTACAGCAATGCAAGACCCATAAATATAATAAAATGCATAATTAGCACTATGACTGAAGAAGTTGTAAAGAAACAAATAGCTACAGACAAACGCACAGCAAAGCAATTTCTTAAAAAGACAACACCACCACACTAAGAAGTGTAAAACCTCACAGCATGTACAGGCGTAATCAATGTATTGGCTCTGACTACTATAAAAACAATGACTGATGTCAGAACATGGAGGGAAAAAAGACGCCTGGAAAGTTATAGAATAAGGGTGTTATTGAAGGGACATGTAGAGGTTACAGACATGGATGCAATGTGTGCATGCCAATGAGAAACCAGAGCCACCATCACAGTGAGCATCACCACTTGAGAGAGAGAGAGAGAGAGAGAGAGAGAGAGAGAGAGAGAGAGACAAGGAGACAAAGATGGAGTGAGCTTGAAATGGAGCCACACACTTTGTGACAACAACCTATGAATGCTGCACAAAAAAGATAGACATTCATACCTAATGTTAGCTGTGCAATTCCTAAAAAAAGGGCACAAAGCAAAAAAATAAATAAAAATTTGAAAAAAAAAAGATCAATATTTTTTGGATTGAAACACTAACATTTCCTTCTTTTTTAAAGACTAATAATCATACTAGTGCTGTACCTTCATCCTCAGACACATCTAAAATCTCATCCACAGTTTCTGGGAAACTCATACGATGTTTCTCTGTGGTTGTCTGTGGGATACAGAAGAAAGAAAAAAACTTACATATGACAACAAAAAAATAAATAAAAAATATATATAAATGTTTTTTTCTAATAGTATTTTTAAATGCTTTTGTTAGTCAAAACTGTATAATACCAGTGCTGCATCTTTAGGAAATTTATAAACTTCTCACCATGGAAACTGTCTCCTCAGTGACAAGCTTCAGGACATCAATTACGGAGATGTAGCCCAACCTCTTAGCAATGGCCAGGGCTGAAGTACCATGCTAAGGAAAAGAAAAAAGCAGATTGATCAGATGCAAAGACAAAACTCTATGCCTGAGTATGGGGATAAACAGGTGGATTAATACTCACTGTAGTGGTATCGTTGGGCTGGGCACCATGTTTCAGCAACAACGTCACAATGTCTGTGTGCCCCTGCTGCGCCGCTTGGTGCAGAGGAGTGTAACCAAGCTGCAAGGATAAGAAAATGTCAATGTAAAACACCTTGTAAATGTTGAATAGAAAACTAGTGTGCTCTTTTGTAGCAGAGCAAATGTCTAATTGACTGGCTGTGGTAAAGATGTGGTTTGTTTACAAGAGATGGACTGTTGGTGTGGTTATTGACAGAGTGTGAGGTTGGTGTATGGTTCCAGCTGAGGCTGATTTTATTCTAGTTTGATCAAAAACCAGTGGGAAACACTCACCCTTGTTTTACTGTTAACATTGGCCTGTTGTTGGAGAAGGAACTTCACCATCTTGATGTTGCCATAGTGACACGCTACATGGAGAGGGGTGTAACCCATCTGACAGTGGGAGAAAACAGTGAAAACTCTTAAACACACTTCTGATCAGTCACATAACTTTGCAATTTGAATTCTGTGTTTATGAAAATTAAGTTACAATGATGGTTCAAACAGTATGCATCAGAGGTCATAGAGGTTTGAACTTGAGGGTCAGCTGAGTACTGATGATAACATAACCGCCTGGAAGGCTATTTATGCAGCAGCACTTAGACACTATCTTTTACGGCTTAAAGTGGAGACACAAATAGTTTCTAAAATAAGGCTTTGATAACTTTGCAACAACACAAGGCAAAACTCTCCTAATTTCATTATTGAAACTGCTGTTTTCTCTGACTGAAAGACAAAAAAGAACAAGTTCATACTCGCGTGGCAGCATAAACTGAAGCCCCTTGCTTCACCAAGATATCAGCAATGCCTACATGGCCCTCTTGTGCCACCAGGTGTAGGGGGGTTAATCCACTCTGATTATAAAAATAAAAAACAAAGTCAAATACATAAAACATATAAAGTTACACAGCAATTTATTTTAGGCCAGATATGTAGTCTGTTTATATATTTGTTCTTGCCTTGTTGCCAAGGTTGACGTTGGCCTGTTTGGAAATGAGCAGGGAGACCATGTCGGGTCTGCCCTCCTGTGAGGCCAGGTGAAGAGGTGTGACTCCCTGCAGTGACTCAGCATTGGCCGAAGCTCCATACTGCAGCAGGCTGTTGGCCACCTCTACCTGGTTCTGCTTGGATGCAATATGAAGGGCAGTGTAGCCGTTCTAGACAAAGAAATTTATAATTTTTTGTGAAATATGTATGTATTAATAATATTTACATTGATATATATATTTGTTTTACCCTGGCAGCACTATGTGGTGACCCTCCTTTGCTGACAAGTAAGTTAACTACATCCAGGTTGTTGTGATGTACAGCAACATGCAGTGGAGTCAGACCATTCTATAAAAGCAAAGCCAAATGTTCACCAATGTGAGAAATGTAATAATCCATTATTTATCTTGTCCTCAATACAGTGAAGCTCTTTATCTTTTCTTTACCTTTCCAGCTGCGTTAGGGTTGGCCCCTCTTTCAAGCAACAACTCTGCTACATCCACTTTGCCGTACTTGGAGGCCACATGAAGAGGAGTGAACCCTTTCTACAGAGACATCAAGAAAAAAGTGGACCGGTATTAAAGTGGATCATACTGGTTACTGGCTGGGCTTACAAGTTCCAAAAGCCAAATGTTGCAAAAGAAGAGTCAGTAGGTGGGCTTTACCTTAGTCATCTTGGTCTGCTGAGCTTCCATATCCAGGAGGATACGCACGGTTTGCACATGACCTTCCCTGGCAGCAATGTGTAAAGGCGTGTGACCAGATGTGGTGGTGGAGTTGGGGTTGGCTTTCTGCTCCAACAGAAGCTTCACCAGATCCTTGTGGCCCATCCGAGCAGCACAGTGCAGAGGTGTTTGGTCATCCTAGCCAGGGAGATGAAAGAAATTTTGAAACACAATACAATATGAAAGACCTTTTTCAATTTCTCTGTTTTATACTATGATCTGTGGTACAATTACAAAGAAGGTGGGAAATTAGCACTTGTACAGTATACAACGGTGTGTTTGAGTCATCTCGATCATGTCAGATATCATATAAGAAACTCACAGTGAGTTTCTGTGTTAAAAAAATCTACCTTGGCCTTCGCATCCACCGGTGCTGCATTCTGCAATAAAAACTCTGCCACCTCAATGTGTCCTGCCCGTGAAGCCATATGGAGAGGAGTCTCCACTTTCTGTTGACAAATAAACAAACCACAGTGAGAGTCAATGCCACTTTCAGTCATGCAAACTGGTCATTTGAACTGGTCTGTGAGGTACTCACCACATTGGAGGCGCTGGGGGAAGCTCCTTTCTGCAGGAGGATCTTCACAATATTAAGATGACCCATAAATGATGCCACATGCAGGGGGGTTAGGCCGGACTGTTTGAAACAAACAAAAAAAAAAACAACAACCCAGAGATTATTGTATTGTATTTATTCATTTTTTAAGATGTTCTGATTTATGCCCTTTCCCCTGATTCCTTACCTCAGTCACAGCCTCTATTGATGCAGAGTGTTTGAGCAGGAGGTCCATAACACGCATGTGATTCTTTTTACAGGCAATATGCAAGGGAGTAAAGCCGTTCTGTCAAAACAAAATCATTGTCACTACAATGACAAAAAGCAAGATAGTCTTGCAGTTTTTGTTACCAATAACTAAACCCATGGGCTATAGTCTGATGACTATGCTTCTGAGATCAGCAATAATTGAAGCATTGATTCTAGTGTTTCTAATGGATTTCTAAACAATATATTACTTTATTATCATAAATGTAATACAGATTAGCTGCTCACTAACCAGTGCCCTTGAGTTGGGTTTGGCCCCTTTGTCCAGCAGTACTTTGGCCATGCGATGGTGTCCGCAGTGTGCTGCCACATGCAAAGGGGTAAGGTGGTCCAGTGTGATGTCATCAATCTCTGTGTTGTACTGCAGAAGCTGCTTGACGCAGTCCATGTGGTCTCCCTGTGCTGCCATGTGGATTGGAGATAGGCCATTCTGTAAAAGGAAAACAAGGCATAATCTGTGTGAAAATAATTGGCACAAAAAGCAGCAGGAAAAGAAGCAGAACAAATAAAGCTCACTGATTTCTCATAACTAAACCACACAACATTTCACAATTCATTTTAAGAGAGGTGAGGTATTCTTTTAAGTTGTCCCAGAGTGGTTTACCTTGGTCTTTGCCTGGATGGGGGCTCCGTGGTCCAACAGGATCTCAATAATCCTGACATGTCCATTTCTGGCTGCGCAGTGGAGAGGAGTCAATTCATCCTGGAAAGACAAGGTTTTGAGTGATGAAGTTAATGATAGATCAAATTAGGAACAATGGTAGTTACATAGCACAGATTTTTTTTGGACCTTGGTCTTGGCATCAATTTGCGCCCCTCGGTCCAGCAGGAGTCGGACCATGATCACATTCCCCCGTCTGGAAGCAATGTGCAAAGGTGTAATGCCGTTCTGCAGAGAGACACAGATGATCTCAAATAAACATAATAAAAACAGAAATCTAGAAGAAGCAAATGACCTTCTATTGCCTTTAGCTGTTTCCTACCTTTGGGGTGAAGTTGACATTTGCTCCACGATTGAGCAGCAGTTGAGCTACGTTCAAGTTTTCATAGTGTGCAGCAATGTGCAGGGGTGTAAATCCAGTCTGCAAAATACAAGCAAATATTAATTCTTTTGCATTCTAAAAACTTAAAGGTAAACCACAGAAATAACACACACTAACATATTGGTATATGTACTGAACATGAGAACAACGATGCCTGCAGTCTTTCAAATAAACATCCACACACCTTGCTGAGTACATCAGGGTTAGGGTCATTCTGTAAAAGCACTGCAGCTGTACGTGTGTCATCGTTTCTTGCTGCAATATGCAGTGCAGGGAGGCGAACCTTTCCCTTGGTGCCGTAGTTGATGAGCAGGGCTACAACATTCTCATGTCCCTGCTGAAGAGCCACTGCAAGCGGAGTAAATCCATCCTACAGCACACCAGAGAGAGTTGAAAAGGAGGTTAACTCATGAAGAGAAAATGAAAGGGATATAAGGGGAGAAGCTCATGAGAACAAAACAGAATGGAAACACAGTGAGTGTAGATCGGCAAGGATGGGATAGAGGAATTTTGGAGATTACTCTTTAAAAGCCTTTCTCTCAGTTCTTTGGTACCTCAGTTGGAATGCTCTGATTGGCTCCGTTCTCCAAAAGAAACTTCACAACCTCTAGATGGTTTTCTTGTGCAGCCATGTAGAGTGGAGTGAAACCCTTCTGTCTCGGAAAGACGTACAACAGACACACACACACAAACACACACAGCCGCAGAGGAGACACAAACACAGCAACCAAAAGACAGTCACAGATGCACACACAAGGATGTACACAAAGAGGAAACAAACACACAGAAATATTGGAACAAAGACACATGTTAACAGATGGAATTGCAGTAGTCACAGTACTACAATGGTTTCACAGCAAAGTTCACAAAGTAGATGTTAAAGAGCAGCCTCACTGTCCTGGGATCACAGCTGTGAGAGCATCTCTAAGTCTCACCTGGGACTGAGCGTTGACATTGGCTCCATAGTTAACCAACTCTGTGACCACCTGCTCCTGACCTGCCAGGGCTGCGATGTGCAGGGCTGTGTTCCCCTTCTGTTTAAACACACAGACAAAGGGACAAAAGTACACAATGTAAAAAGTATGAACTAAAATCCAAATCCAAAGTATTTCTGTCATGTGCACATTTTCTGGATGAACAAATGACATTATTTAAATAAATACTAGAAATAACACACATTTTGACAGGTAAAAATAATCATGCATTTGTTCAGATTCACTTAAAAAAGTGATTTTTCACATCTGCCATATTTACTGGGTGTAAGGACTGTCACTTCCACCTTCATATAATGTCAAACTAACCTCTTTTTTATTTGTGACCAGTGCTTTGATCCAATTATTGTTTTGCTGTTTCCTACCTTGATTCAGGATACAGCTCTACAAAGACACCTCACTGGAGTCTTATCGCCCAAATTCTTTTATCATTCAGCCTCACGTACATTGATAAAATACTGATTTTTACTCATTTATCATTGAAAGAAAACAGTGTGTTTTTACAAAAACACAGAATTTAACAGATCCATTATTGACAATCTAGCCTGTTATTGACAATCTAGCCTATCTATTCTGTTTTAGTTAAAAGCATCCCCCATACTCATTATCATAATAGATAGTTTTGTTTGAAGTTTGACACTAACAAATAGCGGTTAAAAACAATTTTTTGACCACAGGCATTGATTTCCTGCCATCTCTATTGTTTACCATGGAGTGACACATAAAAGAAGATTAATTATTATTATTATATATATATTTTTATTATTATTAAAATTATATTTAAAAAAAGATTGTTTCATTTAATATCTAAATTCTCTTGCATGTCATACTATTTCTTTATAAGTAAATAAAAACATTATTGATAAATTTATCAAGTCATATTTAATGGTTAAAGGTTATAGAACTTCTTGCAGGGTAGGTTACCTTCGTGGTGGTTTCCAGTACGATTCCATTGTGGAGTAACTCCAGCACCATTTTAACGTGGCCCTCTTTCGAGGCCAGATGCAGCCCATTGAGCCCATTCTGTGTGAAAGAAAAGGGCAGACCTCATACTGAAGGGTCTTACACACACTAGAATCTTTAACCATATATTCAGAGTATACACACAAACATAAGAGCCATGCCAACTGTAACAGCTGACTGCTGTCACAGTGACAAACCACAGCAAGCAAATACTTACAGTGGACACCATGCATGCAGTACTCTCAGAATCAGAGTGGTCATTAGCAAAAACAACATCTATAGGAATGAAAATCAAGATGAAAATATTTTTCATTCGTTTAATGATGATTAGAGGAAGAAAAGGACGGGAGGGGGATGGCAGGCCGCTGGTCTCGTGGCTGGGAAGAATACAAGCCGTGTGGGATAGGTCTGACCTCACACAGCCTTCCTTCAGCCGCACAGGACATGTGAGGTTGGACCTTTCCCACACCACTGATATTATTCCTCTGAGTGGGGAGACCATTGCACACCATCACGCTACTGGAGACAATGGAGAGGGAGAAAGGGAGGAAATGATGGAGGGAAAATGCAAGAGAAAAAAAATAAGGTGAGATAAAAGACGCGCTCAGACAGGATAGAGAAGACATTGTTAGGCGAAGAGAGAAAGATGATGAAAGAAAAGACAGTGAAGGGAGAGTAAGAGTGAGGCAGCGTGCTGGTGACAGAGGCAGAGGTATCCAGTTAGACAGGGAAACAGAGACGCAGCTGTCACAGTCATGCCTCCACCTGAGCAAACCCCCTATGATACCGAGACAATATACCAAACAACAGCACCGTCAGAACAGAGGTTAAAGTGACAATCTACAACTTTTACGTAACACAACAAGCAATGACGTTATTCAGTGACGCTGCAAAGATTCAATTCAAATAACACAGGTAAGACCATGGCAAACATGTGGTGTTTATTTTATCACAATAAACCTTTGCAACATTAAAGCCACTGTATAACTGGAAGCTGCAAATGAAATAGACGGAATCTGGATTTTTAAAAACAAAAGAATTACAAATAGCAATACAATACAAATAGCTCATATAAGACAACCTTAATTGTATAATTTAAAACTACAGCATGTGCATACAGCTGTCAAACTCAACAAAAAAGAACATTGCAGATTACCACTTTAACCCAAGAACATTTACACTAAACAGTAACACAATTACATAATAAATATCACACAATTAGATGAAAATGTGTTCATCAAATCTAATATATCAAATCATTGTTACATTTACCGTTTTCCTGCATGTAGTTAGATTCTCAGTCCATGGGGTGTCTCCCTTTATCATTGTGAAAGCATTTCAAGCAGTATAATCTGGACTGTCATTTTAAATAAGTAATTCTGTAGTTATGTGGGGTCCGCTGTAGGGCCTATAAAATGGGCCTCATTGAAACTCTGACAGAAGTATTACCAGCATTAATTACAAAATTGTTAGGATGGCATGGGTGAATGGAAGGGATGACTAAGTTAGATTAATGAGCCAGAGGAGTCTCTTATGCACACATATAGGATTTTGGCCAAGTTTCAGGAGCCTGAGGGCAGCAGACCCACTAATGCTGCCTTTTCCAGGACATTCTAGGTACAACTGTCAGCGTAAAGAGGCAGGATGGAAGACACGAGGCAAAGGGAAGCCCCTACCTCATTTAATACCTACTCTGGAGACACTGTAAACTCTGACACATTCAGAAATGATTAACAGTCTTACTGAACATGCACATGCCAGGCAGAAAATGGCACATAACAGCACAGTACTCGATTCATGCATGCTGGACACTCAAAACACCAACAGGAATACAAATATTGTGAAACATGACATACTAAACTTGAGCAGAATGTGACACAAAAACATCTGTACCAGATAAAACCATATTATGTAACAGTCCCCTGTAACGTGTAGGATAGAATAAACTTAAAAGCATTCCTACTAAGTTTCTGCATTGACCTGATAAGGACCAAAAAAAGAAAAGAAAAAAGTCCTGTTGCCTACATAGTGCTGTCTTTCCCATTAACACATTGCAGCTTATTTGTGACAGACTAACAGTCCCTCAATCTTCTGAAAGGGAGATAGAAAACCACATTTTAAGATCAGTTTTTCTGATAAGTAAAACCACCTAAAGTGAATAAAAAGCTAAGAATAAATGGTAAAATATAAATAAAAATAAGTGGATGGTGACTGAGGTGGCTTTCCAGTGTGGCAATTCAATCAATGGAATGGGATCTCTTACCTGATTGGCTGTATTAATATCAATGCCATTTTTTATATGCTCCAAGGCCTTGTCCAAGTTGCCAGATCGGGCTGCTCTAAGGAAACTGTTGCCAGCATCTGCCTGTAAGTGAAAAAGAAAGGAGGGGGGAAGATGGGAATGAGGGGTATAAGAGAAAGTGAGAAACGTAAAGGAATAGAGAAGGAAAATAGAGAGAGAGAGTTTGGTTATTATCTGTTTCAAAAGTGGGCATTTTAAAGGACTGAGAATGTTGACAAGATGGCACTTTTTCATCTGTTTTCCTCTCATTTCACTCCTCCCTTGGGATTTTGGGCAGTGCAGTTTGAATCTCTGCTTCAGTAGCTTCAACTTTGTGTTAATGAGGTTGTGGAGTGTGTGTAAATGAAGTAACAGTAAACTCAGGCTTTCTGAGTTTAAACTGCTGCTCATGATAAGTTAAGTCAACGGTTTGTGGTGGGTTTGGGGTGTCAATGTCTAAACTTACAGCTTGTTTAAATCAAAGAAAGAGAAAGATAGATGGGGAAAGGCGACAGAGTACAACGCTTGACTCAGTCCTGGCTCACGGGCTGGCACATGGCACGTCTGGTGTTTTTTGTCTGTGTTTTGTTTGTGTCTGAGGCCCACATGCCTCTCCCAGGCAGGCAGGAGTGCAGCTGAAACAGGATCACTCATGCAGCACTGGGGAGAGCGAGGTAGAGGAGGAGAAGCAGGAGCAGGGGCGACAGAGGGAGAACCACAGGGAGGAACTCGACTGCGGCAAAACCCACACCTTTTAATTTCATTTACATAATCTCCTCTCTGGCTGTGCACATTCCCTCCCTACATCACCCCAGACATCTCAACATGCTCGTTGGGAAACAAGCCTCCATTGCATGTTTGCACAGAAATACAGATCATACATTCATTCCACTGTACAAACCACGCTTTTTCTAGTCTAAAAGAGAAAAGGCCACTGCACAGCCTTACACAGTGCTTTAAGCTGTGTTGACCATTGTTGTGACAGGGTTGTTGCTTCTCTATTGACAGAGAGGGAGAGGGTCTTAGTAAAAAAAGAGAAAGGATCCACATGCCTGAAGTAGACGCATAGCAACAAATGACACAACACACCCTCAGCATGACACCAGCAGCACAGAGCTGTGCAAAGAGAGAAGTTGCCGAAACAAATTTAGCTGCAAAGGTAAGAAAACGAAGTTGCTTTCAGCTGGTTATAGATCAGCAAGATCTGTGTTCATTCTGAAATTAACACAATGAGGAAAAGTTGAAACTTAAAGGAAGATACTTACACAGCAGCCTTATCTGAATAAAGCAATAAAGACTAAAGTTCTGATTGAACTTTTTACTTCTAAAACACTGCCACTGTTATTTTTAGCTTACATACATTAAGAGGCATACTGGATTGATGCTAAGATAATTACGCTTTCCCAACACAAACAAAGTAAGAACCACTAAAACTTAGTGTAAAGCAGAAAACGATTTGTAATTATAATATAATACGCTTAAAGTAAAGAAAGGAATACTCTTGGAACATAAATGACCATAGCTGAAGTCTTTAAGATGCTGTTTTACCATTGGTCTGCCCTGTGTCCAGTTTCATCACTCCCCATGGCCACGCTGTCTTGGTAAACCATGATTAATGGCAACCATGATAAACATTAACAACTACGGAGCAACAAACTGACCCAGCACACACACACACACACACACACACACCTGTCACAAGAGTAATCACCACATACCCATTCACTATCTTAAAGCTCAAATCTTTTTGAGAATATACTGCTATACATCATCTTTTCAGACAGCTATGAACTAATTAATAAAATTAATTAAGAGGTTGTCTATCTAATTGCTGTCCATGTTTTATTTATTTAAATTTATTTATTTGTCATTATATATGTATACTTTCCCACAAAGTAAAAACTAATAAAAAAACATGTATGTTGCAACACTATATTTCTGCTCGTAGAATCTACCATAGCAACACAAAAAGTTCTCATTCCCCAAAGATGCAGCAAATGCAGCTGATGCAAAGACCAGCAACCTTACACAAGAGGCATGCTCAACCAGCAAATAGTGACCTTGATGGAAACCTCTTTACAGTCATCCTCTGCAGCCTGCTAATGTTTCAAGACAACAGAAACTCATAAGCCTTTCAGGAAGAACTTTCTCTTATGCTGAGGCTTTCCTAGTTTAGAGTCCTGCATTTTCATGTGTGTGCCTGCATGTTTGTGTGATTATCGCCTTGCGTCAAGAAGTGAGTGTGTGGTGAGATAAGGATGCAGGAAACCACACCCGTCCCCTTGCTCAGACATAAACAGGTACAGCACACATGCAAAAAGCAAATACTGCACACGTGGACTACACACAGTCTAAATACGTTATGTGGTAACTCCCCTGCTACATTTTACTGGCTTATGATCTAGACAAAAGTGTCTGTCTCTGATTAATCCTAAAGAGCATAGACAATCTCCAGCTTCTGGGTTGAGCTGAACTGAGCAAGCACATTAATCACACTGTTTGGAGCAAAAAACGCAGACAATAGCCTGCGCTGAAGATTTTTGGTTAATATTAGCAGCATCAGCACGCTGTGTCGTACAATCTGCATGTAACTGTCTACGGCTAAGGCAGTATACAGCTTCTCGTAAGGAAGCTCAAAATTACAAAGTAAAATGAATCCTATATCATCATTTATCACAGATCCTTTCCCCTTGACTCCCCCTGCTTGTTATCAACCAGTTTTCTTTGGCGTTGCTTTCTTTCTCTTCTCCAACTCCTGCTTCTTACATGTGTATCTCCCCCGTTTGCTTCCTCTGCTGGTGCTGCAGCAGACAGGATGACATCACCCCCTCACCAGCAGACTGCAGCGTTCAAAATGTGCACATATGTCTGTGTAAATGCACAAAAAAAAGGATAAAGACACACTGCGACAAACAGACCTGACGAAAGGGGATTTCTAGAATGATGATTTTATTTTACAACCTAACGTGTGTTTTGATGATGATTCAGTCAAACTGAATGTGGATGTTTATGTGTTACAGTGAGAAATAAATTGAATGGAAAGGCTCCGACGCTGAAGAGTTGACAGCAGACCCTCACCATCTTAAAAATTTCGCCTAATTTTGCACAGTTGGATTTCAGAAAATGGCTTTTGTAACTTTGGTATGTTGTCATCTTTATATAATTCTGGCCTGCAATCACATTTTCTGCTTTTCTGAACATAATAAATTACTAATTTAAATTCTTCTCATTAGTTGTCTTTTCTGGCCAAAGAGAGATCTAAAAGTATTTTTCCACTCAAATCAAAATGCAAGATCAAGGTGTTTTTCCACTAAATGTCAATAGAAGCATCTTTCTACCAAACATCAGAAAACTCTTATCTTCAGAAAGTTTCTGCATTTCTGTTAGAATTAACATGAAAATCACAACACAGAGGCACTCCCTCCTTACACACATAGCCACACACACACATGAATTTGCAGACACAGCAACCAGGTGCAAATCATAAATAATTTAAGTGCCACCAGCTATTTGTACACCCAGCAGAAAGGTGAAAAAAAATGTGCAAACATTTCTTTAGCATGTCACAAGTAATGCTTCACTTGCAATAATTTCCAGAACTTTAAACAATATAAACTGTGCAAGAGCACCGAACCCTGGATAATTCCCAGCATTTAGACACCACTCTACTCAGTATCTTGATGTATTTAAACTTGTGATGTGGAAGTTTCTGTTCATTCAGGGGAACACTTAATGTTTATGGAAATTCCTGCGGAATGCCTTAACAGCTATACCTCTTTTCTGCTGACTTGAAATTGTTCTTGAAATTGATTTTCTTGCTCTGTCCCTATTTTTGTTGCTCATCCCATTGTTTTCTTGAAGAGATTGAGCCAGCAGTGGCCTGTTTTCAGTTACAGATAAGTATTAAGTGTAAAAGTCTGTCAAAGTCAGACAAGTGGGACTGCATAGCTATGGACACATTTACAGGAAGTGAGTAAACGGAGCACTGGGATTAAGCCATTATGATTTCCCATGTAACACTGCCTGTCTGCATGTAAATCACCAGTCTGTTCAACCATTTGTCTGTCTGTCTCCAGTTCCTGTATGTGTAGACTGTGTGGACTGTCCCACTTTTACTATTTACTTTCTCACACTCCCAGCCACCCCCATTCTGTAGCCCACTGTTCGTCCCTGCCTTGCTCATGGATTGTCTCTTTTATATTGGCCCTGCTACAGCCTCTTTGCTTGTTGATGAGATTGTCATGGTTATTGTCATCTTTTGTGGATGACAAATAGTGTGACAGCCATTGGGCGAAGACATGGTTTGAGACCTATGAGAAGAGGATCAAGATATGGTAAACATCCTCTGCTTTACTGCACAGTTACACAGTAGTTATTAAACATAATGAAACCATCTGGAGGGACACAGATAATAGAAGGCAGTTTACTCCGGTCAAAGCATTGCATTAGTCTTTCTGAAATCTATAAAATCAACGCCCAGCTCAATAAAACCAAACATTTGAACTTTAAGTCTCATAACAATATTAGAGCTGAAATATAAGTAATGCTACATTATCTCATTATATAAAACAAGTGAAAAAAAAACAGTGAGCTGCACTAAATACACACACACAACATTAATATCCTTTTTCATATCACACATACTAATCTGTTAGTGCAGGTGGTAGCCATTTTTGACCAGTGACCAACTTTATTTTCAACTTACTGAACATGATTAAAAAACTTTATTGATAACGCCCAGCTGTGGTGCCATTTTGGAAATGAAAAGCTATCTGAATTAAAAAACATTTACACGCTTTTTCTAATTATCATTCAATAGCTGACCATCCCAGAACAGCCACAAACTACAAGATAATGATTGGCTTGAACTCTGCTGCAGCCTGTTTATTGATTATCTTGAAACTGGCAAAGTTTGTGTATTTACTTAATTTGAATAATGTAACGTAGCATATGAATAAGTTTAGGCAAGCGAAGATTCTGAAATTAATCAAACTCATCCTCAGAAACTCACATTTCTATAAACTGCATCATTATCACAGCCGCAAAACCTTCCACTTCTTCTATCCTACCAAGCAAATCCTTGTATACAAAAAAATGGCACAAAGACCATGTAAGCACTTATCCTGTGCTGCATTTACCTGTATGGCCTCAGTAAATTAAGTAGTTTATAGTCTTTTGGAGTTCCATCCAAAGCATCTAATGAACTGACACACTAATGACTTTACTGACCTCTAATTTACTTACCACAGCTAATCTTGGCTGACATGATACAATCTGACAGACAAACAGAGAAACAAAAAGTCAAAAACAAGATTAGGGAGGAAAACATACCACAATACACACCCACACATATATTGACTTACGCTAATCTTGGATGAACATGCATCACAACTCAAACTAAGCAACCAAGCTCAGTCTACAGTTGCCATGGAAGGCTCTGAGATTAGCTTAATAAACAAAAACACTCAGTTTTTAACGTTCCATCACCTCGAGAGATTTGAGGAATATATATATATATATATATATATATATATATATATATATATACAGGCAAATGTCATTGTGGTACAAGGTCTCACTTTCAAGAGCATACATACAGAACTACAACATAAATGGCAGGTTGATTTTGCAGCAGGCAAAATGTTTTGAAATTCATGATTGAAAACTAGAATAAGTGATGAAAACCAGGAGGAAATCTCCAGAATGATTAGTGTGGATGGATGGCAAACAAAAATTAAGCTTGACAAACAGAGAGGCCTGTACTGAATAAAATTAACTAAAACCAAATGGATAAAGATATTATATCAATGCATTACTATCATGTGACAGACATAAAGTAAACTTAAAAAAAATGCATTTAAAGCTGGCAGAATAGGAAGTGAGAAAATGTATTGGCCTAACACTGATGTGAAAAGGTAAAGACAGGTCATATTGACAGGTGCATTGCTTTGGAGAAAGTGTTTAGGATTTTATAAGCAAGGTAAATATTACAAAAAAGACAGCAATGCAAGAAAATTAGCAGAGACCTAAAGTAGGAGAGAAATGTGAAGATACAGAGAGACAGAACAAGAGGTGCAGTCATAGTGCAGCAAGAAGACAGGACGAAGGACGGAAGAGTTTTTGGTACTCACTCTAAAAGTGACGATCTTGACTGGCATGCCTGCTGGCCCTCCACTCTCTCTTTCTTACGTTTTCTGTTTCTCTCAAACACACAGCTGTCTTTTCTGTTGCCCCCTGCAAGTGCTTTGGTACTGGGCACCCAGACCCCCATCCACCGTATACACACACACACACACACACGGCCAGACACACACACTTGAGTAGGTTTGGTGGGTGGAGAGACTGACAAGGGTGGGGGCTCTGTGGATGGGGGCCCAGGGGTTTATCTCTGGATGAATTCTGCCTGTATCTAAAGACACACATTTCACACACAGTGAAAAACAAACAGGCACCACAGGTTTCCTGACAACATCCTGGCTCCTTCTTGGCAACTTTTTCACCATTTTCTTTAATTGGTTTTTCAAACCCCACTCATCTCCATTTTTACCTGCTCTTGTTCTATCGCACATTACAGTCCATGATCTGATGTCATGTCCACCTCATCTACTCTCACTGCCTTTCACATTTATGGCAGGAGTGTGGGGGGGGGGGGGGGGGGGGGGGGGGGGGGGGGGGGGGGGGGGGGGGGGGGGAGGGGGGAGGGGGAGGGGAGGGGGGGGGGGGGGGAGAGGGGGGGGGGAGGAG
>JBAMHW010000012.1:16610909-16626924 GCA_037177495.1 Rhadinocentrus ornatus | reverse complement strand
AAGGTCGGGAGGTGGGGGGGGGGTTAACGTACGTTCGATTCGAGGTTTTTAAGGGTGGGGGGAAAGTTTTGGACCCCCCCCCCCCCCCCCCCCCCACACACACACAACTTTATCCCTCCCTTTGCCTGTCCCTTCCTCCCCACATGTCACGCCCATCTCCGTGTCTCCTGTATGTTTTGTGACAGCCACACAATCCATTTTTTTCACGGACCAGGCAAAACCAGAATGCTGAAGAGTTACTGTGGCGAATGGGTGTGTTTTTTCCGAGCGGGTCTGCTTCAGTGTGCGAGGGTGACTTACAGTGACAAAGCGCATGGTAGTCGGGGGGTTTCTGCCACTGCCCAGTGACAATGGTTCCAGACACATGGGGTATAGGGGGGAGCATGGAGGGGCCAGCCTCTCAAAAGCCCCTGCCTCTTTTAATAAAGCGTCCATCATTCCTCACTTGAAAAGGCCCCCTTTTCTCTACCTCTACCCTCCTCTCTCCCTCTTCTGGCTAAATGCTGGGAAAAGCACATCGCTGCCAAAACCATGCAGAGAGATAAATGCTAGTAGGAGAGATGAAGGAGGGGGCACAGAAAAAGAAGGCTATACGCTACTCAGTACCACTGGACCGTGACCTGGGCAAAAACATCACGTGGGACGTCTGTCCTGTCCACAGAATTGAGTTTAGACAGTGATGAGAGCTCTACTGAAAAAGAATGTGAGGCTTGGGACAACAGACACTAATGTCCATGAAGACATGACAAATTATCCTGTGGTCCTCAGTAAAAAAGGACTGAAACTCTGACATAAACATCCTCTTGCCAACCCTGAGGTGACTCATACAAGGAAGTAAAAATAACCTATGAGGTTCTAATTGTTAAGACCGTCTTAAGGTGTGAGAACCAGTGACTTAAAGTTAAAGCCTAATGTCACTAAAACAAAGGTTCCTATCTTCTCATTATCGTGTTGCTACTGCACTTGGATATTGGACTAGCTGGATATTAGATCCTCTCACAACTTTAAATAAAAGGTTATTTCTCTGTTTTTTGGTTGCCATGGTGATAAGTCCCCACATCCCAAAAACACAACTTCAAAAAAATTTAAGCTTTTCATAATTTCACAGCTAATTGATAAAAATACATTTCACACTCTGCAGCATGGCTATCAGACTATTATTTGAGTGGGATGAGTATATCTTCAGGCCTTTCTTGTCAAGCATGTTAGGCCAGTATGGCCAAGAGGAATAATAACATCGAGCAAAAAGGCATTTCCAATCACAAATAAAAACTTTTGCTTGTCCACAGATTCTAGCATTTTATTAGAAGAGTGGGTGAGGAAAGCATCCAGCCTGTGTGATGCAGGTAGTGCTGGACCCCGGGCACCAGGAGCATATAGACTTTAATTCTATGTCACTCTGCAGTTATATTGTCTTCTATATTCTCTCAGATTGTTTGTCTCAGTGTGATTTCACGTCATTAGTAAGTGCAGGCCACACTCCTTTTTTGTAACAGGGGTGATTTAAGTTTAAAGCAGATGTGGCCTCTGCACCTCATGTCAAGCTACTCTTGTTGGAAAGAGAAAGGGCTAAAGTTCTGCGTGCTACTTCTGCTGGTTTATTACCCATGTCCTGATGCCTTAGAGACCAGAGTTGAAAAAGTAGAAGTAGAAGAAATCAACATAAATGCAGTTTGCAAGAAGTTCTTTTTCAGCCTACCACACTTTCTGCCCTTGTCTGGCCCCCAGACTCACTGTTTCACACACTCACATGCCAAAATCAATCAGATTTAATTTAGGTTTTTAGCATCAAATTTCTCTAAAATCTTTCACAAATGTTTTTGTTAAACAAACAAACAAACAAACAAACAAACAACACACACAAACATACAAAGGAGACAGTTCCTTGTAATAATGTATTAATGCCTCTCTGCTGGCGGAATCATGCTCTGCAGCTTTGTCCTGCAGCAGCTTTCAACTCTGCACATGCTGGGTGAGGCTGATTACTGCAGTCCTGGCACAAACCTCACACTCACATAAATATGCACAAAAAAACCACACACGTTCAATTCCTTATCCTGTTTTTCAGCTCCTTCTTGAAGCTACATTAAGCCTTCCTGGTTTCTGAATTGCTGGAGAAGAGATTTAACTGTGCATTAGCAGCAGTAGGTATTAAACGTGCCTTCACTCTGCAAAGAGGTTGCATATCATATGTCAGAGCACACGTGGCCCCATCCCATATATACATATTATCACAGATGCAGCTTATTCATCATATAAAGCCTCCTTAACAAATGCTCTTGTGCCTCAATGTGACAAAGCCAGTCTAACCTGTGGAAGACAAAAACAAGAAATTAGAAATAGTCAGAAAAAGTGGAAAGCAGAAAAGATGTAGGCAATAGAGAATGACAACAGCACTGTGTCAGAGCAGGGCCAGGCTCCCATTAATCTTCATAAGTGGAGAGGAAGAAAGGCAGGAAATCCCGAGTGCAGATGTGTAAGAGTGAGAGAAACACCACTAATCTGGTGAGAATCTGTCTGCACAACTCTGCACATCTTCTTTTCTTGTATGCGCACATTGTCCGAGGACTCTGAGAACACAACCTCTATCATTTAAAATAGAAGGTCTATCAATCAGTCACATCTGGACTTGACTCGGCATCAGAGTCAGAGTAGCCAGACTATAATTTAATCAGTCTGGCAAATAAATGCAGAGCTGAAGTAGTCCAAGACTTCAGAAATAATGTACTGTCTTGAAACTATGATATATGAAATCCACCAGGATGAGGAGTTCATGGCCGCTGTTGACATAACTTAGTTAAAGGAAGGACACGATGCACTTCTATTGGAGTCCTTCAAGAATTTGAAATGCATTTAAGAGGAGATTGCTTCCATTTTACTCTTGAGTTGAAAAACGTTAATGGTTGGTTTCAAAGAGGTGAGGAACCTTTTCCCACTGCTTTAGTCCCAGATACATTGCTATTAAGATCACTACTGATTATGGACTTCAGAGGCAAATAAAATTATGGATATAAGCAAATATGATTAAAGAAAAAAAAAGAAAAAAAAGATTAGCTGAATTGATGGAAATCACTTTTAAAACAACTGAATTGATTTTTAATAAGAATTAATTTGATTTTAGAGATTGAACAATAACAGCCAACCATTTAGTGGAATGTTTTTACAGCCAAAAAACACACTTTCAAAAACGTCCAGCAGGTATTAAAGAAAACATGAAATTTCCTGAAAAGCAAGAATTGTTGGCAAAATATAACGGCAATCATAATTTAATTGCGATAAAATCTCTTTTAAAATATATGACTATAATAGTCATTTGCCAACTTACATAGGTAAAGCTTATTGTTTTAAAAGTATCATAATTATGATAATCGCTTTTATCAATAGGTCAATTTCATATTGCATATGAATTCCTAGAATATTGAACTTGTTTAATCTCTACTGCAAGAGATTAAACTTCTTTTTTTTAAACAGCAACTACAATTTTAGGAAAAGAAAAATATTACCAGACAACAAAAGGAGTGCATATAAGTTTAGGACTGTTCGTAGCGTTGTTCATTCTTCTCAGAACACTGTGTTTATATCTGTCTGAATATCAGTTTGCATTGAGTCAGTACCATTTGTGAAGGGACATTATCCTTTCGAAACATCTATTTTGTCTTGCCACTTTGGAGCCCCAGCCTAATATCTAACTGCAAATAAGCAGCAAGGAAACGAACTGGGAGGAAAGACAAGAAAAAAAAAAAAAATAGAAAAAAAGAACAAGAAATGCATTCCAAAAAAGAAATAAGTGACAATATATCTGGTCCAGAAGTAACGGCAATGATACATAAACATGGTTCAGGAGCTTCACCGAGTCTGTGCCTCAGTGGATGAGTATAATATTATCTCCTTTTCCACAGTCTTGATATAATTGTGATGGCATCCTCATCTACTCATCTTTGCTGAGTCTGACTTTCCACCTCCTCAATAACAATTCACAATTAAATACATATTTGATGTGCTAAGATGTTGTTTCCCACTTCAACAGTCAATATATTTTGCCTCAGGGGACAGATACTGAGTTACCTACTTTATCTGAGACTGACATGGTGAAAAGTGTTAAATATAAACAATTAAAGATGATGCCTTCATCAATTTGGGCGAGCGCAGTCCAAATGAAGCTTTTTAAAACTGCCTTCAATCAATTAATTTGCTCATTTAGTCTGTTTTAATGCTGCATTACATACATTCATACCCACACACACACACTCACAGATGCCCTCATATAAACTCACCTCCCACACACATTCACCTACAGTGCAGTGCATGCAAGTGCATAACACACTCTCTCTTGCATTTAATACACGCGCACATATGCAGCTCGCAGCAACCTTCCATGTGCAAGCTTACAGTTCAGGCAGCTGTATACTCAAACCGAACAAGGTCGTGTAGGCCGTCGTTCAACCATTTCGGGAGGGAAGTATTGATTTAAAGGTGGCCGTTACTGTCGATAAGGTGAGGTGGCTAAATTCTAAACTGGATGTACCATAAAATAGCAAGTCTTTTAGGACCCTCCATAATAATATGCTTTAGCTAACCATATTTTAACAGAAAAAAATCGAGTTTTGGATGAGGCACATGCACATTTTTTTTATTTTCATACTTAAACCTGGTGTGTGTAACGTCACTGTATAATGCCCACTTTACTTTATATGTAGCTTTATCTAACTTTTAACTGGTCAGCTGCACCAAAAATGCAGGAAAATTCTTGCCATTGCTGCATGTGAATATTTTCTACAGCTACTTCTGTTGCCAAAAAGATCTTGATCAGTTACAGGATTTTGTTTTTTACTTGAGTCTTCATTTCTGTGCTGAACAGGGAAAACCTGGAAATATGACAGGAATAGAAAATATCTGGAAAGCCCAACGAGAATCATTAACCACTGTTGTGTGATTTTTTTTCTTCTTCATATTCTGAGGGCTTTACCAAGACTTTATTACTCACAGCAGAAATGTGGAATATGGGTAAATGTTTGAGGAACCAGAAGCTGGACATTAAAGTTGCTTTGTATATACTTAAAAAAAACCTCAGGATGTTGAGAAGTCTATCCATCACAAACGGGTTTTCTGTAGCTTTTCAGACTTTTGACCTGCACCTTCTTTTGGAGTATACTCCCACCTTTACCATGCACTCTGCGCATTCACCTTAACCACATGCACATGCACGCATGCATGCACATTGACTGTTAATCAATCGCTCTCTTTTTATCATAAAATGAAAAGTGACAATGATAAGATGCCTCAGGGTTTTGCTTGAAAAAACTAAACATGGTGCTATTGCAAATTTTTTTATTGCAAACTGTGTAAAACCAGGTGTGAAGAAATACAGGGAAAGAGAAGAGTAGTTAGAGAAGAATTGAAAAAGTGAAGAAATGAAAACATTGTGACTACCTCTAATCACTGAATAAAAAGTCTTCAATTTTACTTTCAATAAAAGAGTAGTTTTCAGGTTGAACTGGTAATATCCATGTCACCCACGAAGTCATTACAGCTTTCATTTTATCTTTACCTCAGGAGTTGTGCTCCCCTGTCAGGATGTAGGCTGTGCTAATGTTAAAATGTTTTTGGGTGACAGTGAGACACACACAAAAAAAATGTTGTCATCAGCTGTGTTTTATTAATTCTGTCTCAAATTCCCACTTCTAATGACAAAATTACTTTCAGGAGTTTTCAACCTATCACTGTGTCCTTATGGTCTGGATTTAAGAAGTCCTTAGGTTAAAGTTACTTCGGATAACTCCATTAAAAGTATGGTTGTTCCTCATTGTATATGAGGCATCTCATTTGCAAAAAAAAAAACCCAAAAAGATAAATTCCTATTCAGCCAGACCAGACCAGGAGTAGCCTGCTCATGTCTTCTTTCTCAAGTTGGTATGAGGCCAACTGAGACAGTATTACAAGACTTCTGCAGTCTTGTACAATAGCAGTAAACCTTTAATCTGAGTGCTGTGTAGTTGGTATCAATAACCCCTGGACAAAAACTGGAGTTACAATATTTGAATATGCCATGGCCTTTCACATGCAAATTGATCTCTGCCCCCACCAGCCGAAACAAATTACAGCCAACTGGTGGTGGATGGATATGAATGGGCTTCCTAATGTAGTCTGTATCTACAGTTGGCCACAGAGCAGCTGGAAAATAAAAACTGAGATGGAGGAGAATTTATGTGACAGAGCAGAGTGTGACAGTTTGCTTTTTTTTCTACTTCTTCAAATTGAGTCTACTATGCAGCCACACTGTGACGAATGGGGCTTGGCTCCCTGAGCATCTGTCTCCAAGGACTTACTGAGGGGTAATTAGAGCTGTGGGATGATAGGGGATATTCTCCAGACCCACTAACTATTGAAAGTGGCAAAGGGGATAAGGCCTTTATACAGACCCTGACATACCACAAATTTGCATTACAGGAGTGGTGGGGTACGGTTTGATCAAACAGTTTTTATATAAATTATATCTGCCGTCAGAATAAAAGTCATGATTGATGTGACCAGTTTAAAAGTTAGGGAGAGTTTTATTTTATCAAGATGCAAACTGGCCAATCTCCATAATGCCACTTAATATTTTTAGACATATATAAATGTTTGGTTTTGTTTACCACAGATTTAATCACATATGCTACATAAAATGATGAGTCCTGACATTAAAACTAAAGGTTTTGTGTACATTCCCTGCAAAAACCTTAGTACATGGATATGAGACTTCTGAGGTGTCCTGTGGTGTTGTGGACATGATTTGGGATGGATCAGTATTGTTCAAAAATGGATGAAGATCTGGGCAGTATAAAAGGGTTTAGGCTATTTGTTGCATCTGCTGAGCTATTTGTAGTTTAGTATAATTTTTTACTGCATTGTAAAAAGATGATGAATGTCAGTCTCTTTTTGTAGTTTTAGTGATGTGACTGATATTAAACCTAGGTTCAACCAAGTAACAAACATAAGCAGTCAGACAATCTGGATGTAGTTCATATAACGAATCACACACTTTAGCATGGCTGTGACATTTTAATGATAAGGGCTAAAGAAATACACAGAATTTAAGATTTGTTTTGGTTCTGACTCACAGACTTTACTCTGTACTAACTAGTGTCCTTGTATACAACTCTTTAGACAAGACTTCAGTTGGCATACAAACTTATAAGTTTTAAGGTGACCAATGATGACTACTGCAGTTATTACTTGTGCAGACAACATGGTTAGTTGGTTAAAAACTACCCAACTTTGCAGTTGTTTCATTTATGTTGCTATTGCTTTCCACTGCTGTACTAGTTATGAATGAATATACGTGAATGCTTGGTCAAGACACCTTGGTGTCACTTCTTAAAAGACAGGATACCCCATCCAGTAATATCTCAACATGCAAAGTAGCCCAATATACCTCAATAACAGTCCCTTATCAGACAAAGAAGATGCAACAAGACTGTAGGGAAATGATCTCTAATATGGGACAAGTGATCCAAACCTATCTAAGTGTTGCCAAAATCTAAACAGTGACTGGACAAAAATATCTGTGTGTGATGCTGTGGAGATGCAAAGACAATACACAAAATTTGCTTCTTACATTACACTGATTTAGCGGTCACTTTTATTCAAAGCAACTTACAAGTGAAGAGAACTGAGGAGTAAAGAGGGCTTATCAAACTGAATGGACTTAGTATATAAATGTTTATATATATATATATAGTACCATGTAACTCATATTATCTACAATATAAAAACTAAAAATAAGCAAGCTGTTCCATAACATATTGTACCATGTAATGGAAAATGACATGCATTTCCTTAAAAGGAAGATGCAGATATAGATAAATACCCTGCAAGTTGAAAAGTTATACTTAACGATACCAGAAAGAGTGAAATGTTACTCCATGGGCTCCTGACCAAGCTTCTTTATGCGACTGGTTACAAGTGAGAAGGTTAAATGAATGCAATTAGGCTTTTTGGGTTTGTTTATCAGACTTTTTTCTTTGTGTGGCACAAACAGGAAGTTTGCCCTTTTCCAAATGACACACAAACACATTAATCTATTTTATATTCTGTTTTTGCTGACTTTGTGTTTTGCAAAGATGACTTTATCTGACTCTGTCCTGTATTAATAACAGGTTATTTGTACACCTGACAAATAAAAATAAACAAATAAAGAAATATAGATATAGTGTTTTACACACTCATACAAAAGGTAAAATGAAATTCAAACCAAAAGCAAATGCTCAGTGCAAACACATTCAAGAGCATTACCAAGGGAAAGACTCCATATTGTTGTACGATGCATTTTTTTTTGTTTTTTTTTAATGATGGTTTACACACTTACTCACTTGCCTTCTATGTGTGTCACCTTCATGGTGCGTTAAATGTGTTCACCTCATCTTCTTTTGCCATCTGTTGTTATGACTGTGCTTTTCCAAATGGTGTGAATACGTTACTTTGTCAAATTGAAGACAGTTGAGTTTTGGTGAAAGTAACTCAATGTTGCTCCAGACTGACTGGGAGCAATATGGAGATCGGGAGAAAGAGGTTTAGGAATTTGACATGAGAGCAAAGGGAGAGCTAGAGCTGAGGGGAAATCATCAGGGGCAAGATTCATCTGGAGCAAGTTTTCCAGCAGCCTCATTGCACTTAGATGATCTCTCCTCCAACAGGTGAGAATAGATTTAAGATCATCTATTAGACAGGTGCAATAAAACCTTTGGAAAACGTATCCCAGACCATTGAAACAGATCAAAACAGACAAAACAGGCTCAGCACATGACAAAACACTGTCACAGGAAATACACACAGCCACAATACACAAAACTGACACATCAAAGGCACAGGCAAATACAGGCACAGCCACAACATTTACAGCACCTTAAACTACATGGACAAAAACTGAAGCACAGACACACACAGACACAGACGGGAATTCTGTTCATATGGGCATTCAAATCCTACTTTTAGCTCATATACAGACACAAGCCATGCAAGGAACAAAACAACGCATGCACACAAACTCACTGATAAAAACATCAACCCCCCCCCCCCCAACACAAACACATCCCTCCAGATTTATTTCTGTCACTCTCTTTCACACACACTAAAAAACAAACTTTTATTTAACCCTAAACACGAACACAAGATGACACAAGCATATTTTATAAAACAGAAGAACCCACAGGAAAAATACTTGGACTTGTTGACTATTATCACTGTATACTGTGGTAAAAAAAAAAATACTTAATGTAGAACAAACACAGGCCTACTGGTAACTTGCATCAAATCTATGAAAAATATATCAGAGCTATAATATATTTTGCCCGTGGACTCTTGCCATGTAATATGCTGCTTTGTTTAAGAGGAATCACAAACACCGATATAGATATTAATAAAGATACAAATACACACTTATGTGTAACTAAGTTAAACTGAATGAAAACCAAACCAAACCAAATGAAAAACAAAATTAAAATCAGCAAGTTAGTATGATACGTCAAGCGAGTACAGGAACAAAGAAAAAGATCCAGCCTGATTCCACGACACCTGACTGAATCAGCTCACAGCACAACAGCAACACTAGAAAAGTCAAAGGAACCAGAACTACAATACCAGAAGCAACACACAACAAAAACAAGAGAGATAAAAACAACAACAGCAGAACAACAACAGTGACACAAACTTCAAGTGACAGATAAAGGGTGATTGTAAATACTTAATATATATACATATAGATATAAAGAAATAGGAAAAGCCAGAGATACGTGTAGCAGATATTTACTTCATCATCATAGTGCCATACTCCTTGGCCATCCGGCATCTCAGAGCTCACACTACTGTCCTGATCGATTAGCCAGCGATGCACAGCGTGGGCCTAAAAGGACATACGACATAAAGACAGAGCCCAGTTAATCGCAACAGTGAGAAGCAGTGATGGAGAGACAAGAAAAGAGGAGGGAAGGAAAAGGAGGGGGAGGAGAGGACAGTGGCAGAGCAGGCAGGAAACAACGACAAGGAAATGAAAAAGATTCAAAGAACAGGTGAGCATTTAACTAAGACACAGAGAGAAAACAAGGTGGAAGAAGAAAATAGCAGGAAGAGGAACCATCCCATCCAGCCCCAACCCACCATGACTAACCAACCAAGCCCCCCCCCTCCCTTCCCTTATCAAAAAAAATGTAAAAAGAAATTCCTGTGGGAAACAGGTCAAGTTTGTATGAATGAAATGAGCACGATGTTGTATGTCAGGAAGACATCACAATGATGTTGGCGGTGGATCTGGTGTTTACGGTTTGGGGTTCACAGATGGATCAGCTGTGTCACGGTAGAAACCTGCTACTTACACACTGGAGTGGGTCAGGATTCCGCTACAGGATGCTTGTTCAAGTGGCATCTGGACATAAAGTTTGCTATACTTACCTTTAATTCCACATAGAAATGTGCAATCGCACATGTGCACTATAAAGTACACCATACAGAAAGTATACCAAAAAAAAAGAAAAGAGAAATCTCTTTTACACAATAACACATAAAGAAAGAGCGCGTACAGACATACAGCGAAAGTGTCTGTGCTAACTTATTTCAGCACTGTTCTGTAGCAAAGAAACTTTTTTCCCTACAAGTATCATCTTGACTGCAACAAATACAGAAAAGATGTAAAACAGCAGGAATGTTTAACAACCAAAGTAAAGTCTAGTCAACAACCAGGTGCACAAATCCACACATCTCAGGCAAGAGCCCCATCTTGTAATGATTGCCAACTGTTTCCTGCACCAGCTACCATGGCAACAATAGTAACTTTTACTTTGTTTGGCTAAGGATAAGGAAAGAAATGGAGACAAGAAAGAAGAGAGGAAAAGAACTTTACTGGTAGAATTCAATAAAAATATCAACAAATAAGATGAACAACACTGTTCCATATCCTGGACAGGATTAGTGACCCTGATGAAGTATTTGTGATCACATTCCCACACATTGATGCATTTGGAATGAGTTTAAAAGTTACACCTTTGCAGTAACTGGGTGCAAAATCTCCTCATTAACAAGCTGGTACTCTGCTGAAATCTGAGCTGCAGAATATAAGTCACCCTTTTTTTCCAGTTGCTGGAAATGTTAGTTATGTTTAGCAGAAATGGGCTTCAAGGTTAGTATTCAAGCTTTACATTTTCTTGTATCCAACATCTTCCTCTGGACAGACAAAAAGCAATGTCCTGACTCCCTCAACTGACATTCGGATTAAACACACTATAGCCAGCTCTGTTCCCGGTCACCCTGGAACACACACACACACACACACACACATGCACAACAGGCTCCATCTGTTACTCTTGACTGTTGTTGTGTCAGCACCAAAAACACACTAACGCAGCTCCTTTTGTGACGTTTTCGTCCCTTTGCGGCAAAAATACTTGTCAAGACTTGCAAAAAGGTGAAATCTCAGAATCCAGGGATTAATTATCCTGTCACGGCTGCTAAGGCCCTTTTACTATTTACTTTTCGCAAGCAACTTTGCAGCATGTATAGTGTTTTTAAGAGGCAGTGATGCAGGCTGTCATACTACTGACCATTTAACATTTAAGCTGTTGATTGAGGGGCATAACTGTAGTTTACAGTCCTTAACAAGGCATGTGAGATAATTACATAATCAATATTAGAATGCAATCCTCCAGTCAACACACACATTTTCCACTTATAACTGTAAGAATATAACCAAATTGAGGATCTGCTAACAAAAGTGCTTCATGATTTTTCCAGTTGCACACATTGCAATGTAAACAGAACACAAATTATCCCCTAACCAAAGTCCTAATCCTGCACTGTTTATCACATTTTATACTACAAAACAGGTTCATTCAAACAAAAATTATAGCTATTATTCAAGCTTTAACCTGGTGCACAGAACACACACTATAAATTCTCATCATTTTCCTAAATTTGTGTTGACATTTGATTTCCTTAAGACAAAAGATACAGAAAGCTCACACAGACACACAGATGAAGCAGAACCTCCTATTCAGTTTGTGAAGACAAGTGCAGGTAAACAGGAAAGTGGAGGACACCACACAAAAATAGATGGCGTCACCTCAAGGGTACAGTGAATCAGATGGTGACAGCAAAGGCCAGAGCCTCTGTTAGGACATCTGAAAATAGACAAAACAAGCCAAGGAGGAGACTAAAAATGTACAATCAGAAAGCACAGCAATTTACTGCACCAGCTTCATAAATCCTCTTTTTTTTTTGTTTTCACAAATGTTCACACACAAATCTTTTCATCTTTTGAGCATATTTGTGATTATGGGGTGTAAAGAGGGATTTGTTTGTGTTATTGTATGTGTGTGGGTGTAGGTGTGTGTGTGTGTGTGTGTGTGTGTGTGTGTGTGTAGACGTGTGGATGTGATCCACAAGGGCGTCTGCCATAGTTTGTGGTGAGTTACAGAGCGTGTCAGCCTTAAAGAATAATTGGATTAAGTAGCAGACAGCTTGTGATGACAGGGAGAGGGGGGATATTAGAGGGTGAAGATGATGGGGAGGAGGGGAGCAGACACACTGAGGCATAGGGGTGAGAAAGGTGCTGATAAGTGTAACAGGCTATTTGCTGTGGAGCTCCAGGAAGCCTTGGGACAGTGAACACACACGCAGCAAGAACTCTACTGGTTACGCTTTAGATTGGAGGGATCAAAGAATAACACGATAAATCTCTCAGTAACTAACTATCAGCCTTTTGCCATTTGGTATTCAACCAGTATGAGTCATATAAGAAAAACAACATCATTCAGCCTGATTGTCTCTGGAGTACGATGAGTCTGGTAGACATAATGTCTCCAATTTGCAACTTTACTTTCAAAGTGTGATTGCTGGTTGCACTGAAGATAAAACTGGGGCTAGGAGTCTGAGAAAAGACTGCAAGAAAACTCAAGTCTAGTTTTGTAGCATAGTTTTATGAGAGTTTTTGACATGTTGTAAAGCACTTTCAAGTGTATGGGGTTAATCATTAAGGAGTACTGCATTACAGAGTAAAAACAAGTCACTCCCTGTTGTCAGTGGGCGGGGCTATGGCCTAGACAGGAAATGGGCATATGGATCGGTTCTGAATCAGAAGACAGATTCTGAAAAAGCACTTTAAGTTTGAAGGTGATTGGATTAAATGTAGGCCATTGGCCATGGTTATTTAATTCGGTCCTACGAGGTCCGAAATCCAGCACAATGACTAATTAATTTGAGCCAGGTGGCACAATGACATCTACTATGTGCATTTCTGAACCTGTCGCTGCCCAGCACGATGCAACTTTTCCATCCAGAACACTGCATGGCGCTGCAGCTGAGTTTCGCTTTGCGCACTTGTCATATGCTGGCAAGCAGATGTAAACAAACCAGCTGTTTTGAATGCGCACTATTGCAGCGCATCAACTTCAAATTTAACACAAACGCCGCAACAGGCTAAGTCATGAGGATTTGTATGAAACACGTGTCACGCTAAACCATTGCACATCACAATGTTTTATTGTTTGTACCCATGTCACAATCTTACGAAACAATCACTTACTTCAACTGATGATGAGCTTCAAGATGTGTTAAAGATATATGAAATGGTGCATTTAGATGACGTTTAATTATAATAACGGTATAGACAATGACAGATAATAAAAATATTTCTCCCCAAGCTTATCCTACCTCCATGCTCCAGGCCCAAACCTGACACAGGTGAGCGTACCTCTTAATGAAGCCAACACACCCACAGTGCCACCCACAATTACCGGTGATGTCACCACACATGTGCACACATACATTTAATGGGAAAATAAATAACCCAACACATGGCTCCTACACGAACCGTAGCTGATTCAGCAAAGAAATGTTTGAAATCATTATTAGAGGAAAGGAGGGAACAAAAGAGAGCCAGAGCAAAAAATAAGACAAAAGTCATCATAAGACTGTTTTTTTTATGTCTGGAGAGAGCTTACTGTATAGGAATGATGCAAGAGCCAAAGCCGGAAAAAAGTGACACGTCACCTACCTGAATTTCAGCCATATCCAACCTCACATTATCTAAAGTTCTTTCACTCTTTCACTTTTCCACTTTTCGTTACTGTGATTGGTCAGGTTTAGATATCAAAAACAAATGTTTTCAGTTACAAAGGAAATTATGTGATTAGGTTTAAAATAATTAAAAAAATATATATATGTGGTTGGGATTTGCCTTCACATCACACTCCCCTATACAAATGGAAAACATAACATTACAATTTCTAAAATTATGCACTCTTGTTACACTACTAGGTTGTTTCATCTTGTAAAGTGAGACTGGGCAGGAAATTAAGTAAAGCCCACAAATCTAGAGGCATGTCACAAACAAAAGTTAAAGATTACACTGGAACTGCTTAGCTTGATTAAAGAGAGTAGTGTATGTATGCAGAGTTTGAATAAACACTGAAATGGCCCAAAGTGCCTCAGCACCACAATGTCTTTATGAAAACAGCACAGTAGAGCTGTGGTTCTTCATATCTCCACAAATCTAAAATCTGCACATTTTAAAGAACTTCCTTAAAGCAACTCTTTATCAATCCAGCATGTCTTTTTCCTGCACTGCATCAGCTTTTCTCTTGATCATCCACTTTCCTGTCCATTATCCTCCAGCGCAGAATGAACAGTGAGTAATCGAGTCCTTAATGTCACATGTCAAACTAACCCAATGGCTCTCTCTGAAAGGCTGACACAGTATGTAAACTAAATGGACCATACTAAATTATTCAAGTCATAAAAAATCAAGGGGAGTTAAAGCAAGAAAGCAGCTTTACTGAGGTTACAGATGTTAGAGAGCTTTGGTGATATCTGCAAGATGTATGATTTATCTGGTCTCCCATTTGTTTTTCAACAGGATCACAAATGGGACATGTAGCCTAATAGGGAAAGACAAAATGCTAAAAACTAAATAAATATGAGAAACCTGTTTGCTGAGTGAACAGAATATACCTAAAATGTAAAGGTGTTTTAACTTTGTGGCATAACAATAGGATGTAACATTTCATGTTATTCATATACAGTTATTTTAAATGTGAACACATGAGATGTACCAGATGTTGTTTTTTTAATGTCCTGATACATAACAACTAAGAAAAAAATAGAATATTGAATGCAAGTATTAGGGAATTGAAAGTAGCAGAGTAAAAGTCCATAGTGAGAGTATGAGAATGCTTCAGATCAGCCTGATTCATAATACCTGTCGGTCAGCCCCTGCACCCAGCAGCCACCAACCTAATCTCTATCAGCAGAGGAGAGGCTGTTTCTGGAGACAGTACAGGTGAAGTCGGCAGGTGGATGAAAGGAAGGACTGTGCAGTCACCTCCACTTGTCACCTCTATCTTCTTTAATTCCCAGTCACTTTAAATTCAGATTGTTTGGTGCACGTTTTTACGTATATCTACTTTTGTCCACTCTTATGTTACACCAAGTGTCTTTACTCTTGTTCTTTTTGAGCCGGAACAAGAGGGTCCAGAGTGTTTTCTATTTCAAAACCCATTGCAATCAGGGAAAAGTGAAAGTATTTTTCATTAGTTTCAATCATTCAAGAACAAGTCACAGTCAAGGTGGAATTTAAATTTATTGCTGGTCTTCTAACACCATTGCTACAATACTAGGCACACACATGCACATTAAAGCACTCTCTCCATAGATCCATTTCCTCAACCGCAAGAATATCACTCCATAAAAGTCCCCAGATCCACCAGGTATTTAATAAGTAAAATTTACCACAACGGTGTCTCTCTTTTTTTTCATAAGTACAACTTCAGAACAAGTTTTAGAAAAATTTTTTAAGAAAATATTAGTGAATGAGGCCCAACATTTGGGATCTGTGGAAACAAAATGCTGGAAAATCAAAGTTTTTATTATTCTTTTTTTTCTTCAGGAGCTCTTGCAGTGATGTTTAGGTTATGTGAAAGATGCACTCCCATATAATGACGGATAATAATGGTCTTTTGAACTGTGTGCTGATTACAAGCTGAATGCTGAC
>JBAMHW010000012.1:16589163-16604811 GCA_037177495.1 Rhadinocentrus ornatus | reverse complement strand
CTGGGATAGGCTCCAGCTCACCCCGCGACCCCTAATGGGAACAAGCGGTACAGAAAATGACTGACTGACTGACATTTTTGTTATGTTTTGGAAGCAAAAGATGAGAGAGTTCAGATTTATATATAAGCCAAAATAAAAAAACATTTACACACAGACCTCCTCATTTATTCATGCCCCCTTCTTGCTGCGTCTGCCCTCCAATGGTTTCATTGGAGCTGCTAGAAGCAAGGTCCTTTGAGTGTTAGAGAAATCCTGCAAAGTTCATGTTTATGTAAATGTGAAACTAAATTGCTTTTGCAATGTTTACACACCATTGCACAGAGTGTTTCATAAAGGTTTAACACAGTTTATCATGAGAGGTAAAAAATGTCAATGAACAATGTTGGCTGCACTGGCACCTTGGTCATTACTCAGCCATATAATCTGCATTTCAACTGCTCAATCAGGCAGGATAGTAACAAGTCAATAACAAATAAAAGCATGGATACTGTTATAGAATTGACCATTTTATGTTGTAACAATGGCATGAGCTCTCTTTGTTGCTTTATGCTGGAACAAAAGGACTACTTGATGAAGACTAGTTATGCTAATCTAGTTAGCTAGCTTTAAAATAGAGTCACAACATTGTGAGCTGTAACACTTCCCATTTAAAAAATCTCTGGAGTAATAAATTATTGATGTTGAATAATAGCACACTGTATTATCCAGTCATATCCAGACCAAAGGGTGTCATAACTATAAAAACTATTAAATTTTAAAGGTTGAGTCTTACTAAATCTTTGCAATGGACTGGCGACCAGTTCAGGGTGTGCTCTGCCTCGCACCTGCTAATTGCTGGGATAGACTCCATCCCCCATGGCCCTGAATTTGACTAAGTGGCTTAGAAAATGAATGAATGAATAAATTACTAAACCTTAAATTTTTGTGTATTCCTAGTATGCATTACACTGGGCACATACAAAGAAGACTTGTAGAATAGGCCGCGACGCTGCTTGCCAAAAGGCAAACACTTGGGCCCCCGAGCCAGAAAGGGGCCTTTGAAGGCAAACCAATTTTGAACGAAGACAGAGTAGTGACAATGTGGAGCATTTGCAATGACATTGACCGACCACTACAGAACTCTCTAAAGGGGCCCCACCTCCACCTCTGGTCTTGGTGTGTCTTATGTAAACAAACCAGAGAGAGCAGGTTTTCAAAAATTAGAAATTATCTATCTGGCAGCGACAAACAAAAGATAGAAAAAACAGGAAGAGTAAAGAAGAGAACAAGACAGTGGTAAGTCGTGCAGATAATCCAGAAGCGAATTTGGCTCAGAGAAGCTCAGTATGTCCTAATAAATATAACAAGTAAGGGCACATTCACACCAACCTTTTTTTTAATTGAAAACCTAGTCCATTTGCTCGGAACGTTTGCTTTGTTTGGGGTATTGTGTATGTGCAAACAAATTCTGATTACAAAACAAAGTGCATTGTGGGTTAAGCGCACAGCATCAAAGGTAAACACAACCAAAACATAAGTGTGTGTGGTAGAAATGGCTCAAAGTCAGATGTGGAAGAAATTGGTTAAACTTTTGATTGAAAATATGATCAACACGTTATCACGTTAACGCATTAATTGATTAATTTTCTTTTTTCAAACTTCTTTCTCACTGGCCAGATGCAGAGGCTTGCAGTCCATGTTTCTTCCTCCCTGTCTCGTCCTGCTGCAGCGGTGTGTCCAGGGCTCGATTACTCTGGGGCTTCGGGGTAGCATTATTTTCGCACGTGCACCGCGACTTTGCATGTAATGTGCACGTGCATATTAGGGCTGCAACTAATGACTATTCTGATAGTCAATTAGTCACCAACTATTAAAACGATTCGTCAACCAATCAGATTATGCATCTCATAATTATTAAATGGCTCTTATTTCACTTTCAGCTTTGAAATCTTGCATGAGGTTGTTATGTAATTCCGACATGCCTCCACTTTAAATGTTCAAGCATTGCGGACGTACTTCCGTGGTATGCAAGGTCCGCTTTACATATTTCACATGTATTTAATTTATTTTGTAAGTTTAACGTGAAGTTATCCCAGACTTTTGACGTCCTCTACCGCCTTATTTTTCCCCTGACGGACTTTATTGCGCATGTGCAACTCAGCAGAGATAGAGGAAAAAGATGATGTCTCACTCTGTAGGTTTTTTTTTTTTTTTCCGACAATAGTCGACGGGTAAATTCGTTGTTGACTATTTTTATTATCGATTATAGTGGACAACGTCAACTAATCGTTGTAGCCCTTCTTTTTCCACTGGTTTGGAAAATTTTGGTCATAGCAAGATGGAGCAAGATGAAGCTGACCGTTTTGGAATCCGTGGGATGTGAGCTTTCAGTAGAGGAGTCGTTAGTCTGTGTTAATGCCGTGGACACAGAGAGTCATAATTTGTGTTTATATATGTTTTTTGTACTTTGTGTACCTGATCTTTTCTTTCTGTAAATACCACATGTCTATAGTTACATTTACAGACCTGACGTTACACAAGTAAAACCGGATATTAACCCCTAACTCCCAGTAGCGGAGATGGTAGCACAAGAGGTCAAGCTAAGAATGCAAAGTTAGAGAATTTATTTAAAAAAAATCTGGATAATGAACCACTAAAGATGCATGGATGGAAGTTATTGTGTATGTTGTTAAAATGTATCTCTTCTCACAATTAGGAAGCTGTGAGATTCTAATCCTGCTTTCTTTTTGTTCACCTGATGATGATGATATTCTTCAGATATTGTTCCTTCATTGTTTAGAAGGAAGCAGCTTCACAGCTTTAAATTAATACTGCTGACTTTTTACCTTTTAGTTAGTTATTAAATACTATGCAAACTGTCACACAATTTTTGAAATATACATTTATGGTGGACTGAAAGCCAAAATCATGAAAAGCTCCAGGATCAAATACTCAGATAGATTCAGACTTAATGCTTCTTTAACTTCATTTAATTCAAAATTGTTTAATTTGTATTTTAAAGTATATATATCCAGATCCTCCTTTTTATTCTGTGCATTCTTCTTCTACTCTTTCTTCCTTCAGCATTTGTACACTTCTATCTGCAGAATTGACAAACACAGCACACCGTGATTACTAGCTCACATACACACACAAAGCTGTTGAAAAGCCATTTTCTGTGTGTACATGAGGAGGGCATGTTGAGCTCCTCACTGCAGCTCTTCCCTGATTCTGTAGTCAGCACTAATGGCACGTGGCTTAAACCTACACCCATGTGCATTCTAGGACAGGTTTTAAGATACACATCCACACATTTTCACACACCCTTGGACGTACTTTTAAATTCACCCTTGTATAAATTAAGCTATGTGCACGCAGAAATGACCCACACATATAAAAAGAGCACCATGTAAAGTAATGTTCCCTTGCATTGAGTGATAGCTGAATGCATCTAAAAATAGCACCCCAATGGCACCCCCACTGTCATCATAATTCCTTTCATCGTCCTTATCAGCAGTGTGGGGCTCATTCAGCTGGTGGACAGTGAAACCGCTTTCATGGAGCTTTCCCCGTCTCCCCATCGGCACCAATGACGACATAACTGTATGTCTTTTCAGCGCTTGTCCTCTCTTCTCTCTGATATTTCCATCATGAATCCCTAAGCCCCTTCCCTTCTCTTTTTCCCTGATCTTCTTTCTCTCTCAGCTTTTTTTTAGTGGGATGCACTGAGGAGTGGCACCAAGCACAATACAAAGAGAAAAAGAGAAGTCGAGGTTTCATTCCAAAGGGCAACCTTTATCTCAGCAGAGTAAAAATACTTACAGAAAATGTAATGACACAACCTTAACCAGAAACACACGACAAAATGTTAAAAGGAAAAAAATGAATAAGCCAGGTTTAACACTAGGAGAAAGAATAATAGAGTTTATCTGTTATGCATTGCTGTCAAATAGTGTGCAACGTTACAGTTTCCCAAAATGAAGAAATATTGCTCAGTTTGCAGAACTGTTGTTTAAAATAATAAGACTGTTTTTATTAATTTCATTTGATCAATTCATTGACTGATCTGTTGATAATTATCAAATGTTGTAGGTGAATAACAAAAAAGTTGTAAAAAAAAAAAAAAAAAAAAATACTATAATCTCACATGGAGCAACTGTGAATTTCTGGAGCAATCGTGGCTGTCAACCAATCAGAAGGTCAGTGTCTCTATCCTTGGGCAAAACACCCCACTGCCCTTTGTCGCCAATGTGCTCATCTATGTTAGAATTAGTAAATGATAGATGTGAAAACCCATCTTAATATTTGCAATATTATTATTTTTGGTGGAAGTGGCTTATCTGCTGTTTGCTTGGAACACACCTCATCCCTCTGTTTGAAGAGTTTCAGTCAGGAGTTTTAGCTCATCATAGCACAGAGTCAGCACTAGTAAAAGTTACCAATAATCTACTCATGGCCTCAGATACTCTGTACTCATCTTGTAAATTTCATGCTGCATTCAACACCATTGATCACAACAGTCTGTTTACAGAGCCTGGTTTAAGTCATATTTATGTGATAGACTTCGGTTTGTTGATGTAAATAATGAGTCTTCCTCACAGACCACAGTAAATCAGGGAGTTCCTTAAGGTTCTGTACTTGGACCAATAGTTTCACATTGTACATGCTTCCTTTAGGTAGTATCATTAGACAGCATGTTATAAACTTTCATTGCTATTGAGATGATGCTCAGATTTACTTATCCATGAAGCCTGATACAACCAATAGGTTGGTTAGATTACAAAGATGTCTTAAAGACATAAAGAACTTAATGACTGAATTTTTTCCTTCTAAATTCAGATGAGACTGGGGTTGTTGTCTTTGGACCTGAAAAACTCGGGACAAAATTGTCTAACTATGCAATTAATCTGGATGGTGTCAATTTGGCTTCCAGTACTACAGTGAGGAGACTTGGAGTTATTTTTGACCAGGATTTGTCTTTTGGCTCACATATAAAACAGGTTTCAAATACCGCCCTCTTCCACTACGTAAAATTGCTAAAATTAGGGACATTCTTTTACAGAGTGATGCAGAAAAACTAGTCCATGCTTTCGTTACTTCCAGCTTGAATTACTGCAAATCTTTATTACTGGCCTGTCCCAAATATGCCCTGGAAAGTTTTTAGATGATCCAAAATGCTGCAGCGGGAGTTCTGATGAGCAGTAGCAGAAGAGTTAATATTTCTTTAGTTTAACCCCTGTTAAACTAGGATAGAATTTAAAATTTCTCCTCACATATAAAACTCTCAATGACCAAGCTCAGTTGTATCAAAGATCTCATCGTTCCAAATATTACTAACAGAGCACTTCGCTCTCTGACTGCAGGTCAACTTGTGGTTCCTAGAGTCTCTAAGAGTCCAATGGGAGGCAGAGCCTTCATCTATCAGGCACCTCTCTATTATGGAACCAGCTCCCAGTTTGGGTTCTCTACCTTTAGGCTTAATACCTTATTTTTTTTAAAAAGCTTATAGTTAGGCGTGGTCTAGCTATCCCTTGGTTATGCTGCCATAGGCTTAGACTGCTGAGGGACTTCTCATGATGCAATGAGCAGTTTCTTTTCATCTCTTTACTCATTAGCTTCCATGTATAAACATGACAGTATTGGCATTATTAAAGTAGTTTTCCTCTCTCAACAGGTCTTCCAAGCAAAAAGTTGTGATGCCTGTTTGTCTCTCTTGTCCTCTTCATTACAGCTGGTTGAGGCAGATAGGCGCCCCTCCTGAGCCGGGTTCCTTTCTGATAAAAGGGAGTTTTTTACTTTCCTCTGTCTCCTGCCTCCCCGTGCATGATCAGGATGGGGTTTCCTTAACTAGGCTATTATTTAATACGAACTGGCTTGTATGACAACTGATTGGATGACAATGGATTTGCTCAAATTGATTGTATTTAAAGTGCCCTGAGATGACGTAGTTGTGAATTGGCGCAATACAAATAAAGCTGAATTGAATTTAACTAAACTGAATTGAATTGAACTGAATTGCAAACCTCTTAAACATGGCTGCTGTTAATGCTTCTCTCTTGCTCTTTATTCTCTACAGCAGACAGCCCTGTTTTGATGTTGATTTTCTTTTTATTTGTTGTTTTCATACCATACACTTGAACACACAATTTTAATTTCCATGAATATTTACACCACAGACTCACTGACTGTTCGCACATCATTTCAGTTATGAATTTTTCATCATCTCTGGTTTGTTTCAATAAAATATTTTAATTGGTAACTGAAATCTGTGTTTCTTCACTTTTTTTTTACCACGTTATAGGCAATGTTGTGAAGAAAAAGCACTGCATAGCACACACAACTTTAAAGACTGTTCCAAGAGGGTATATGTGTGAATGGGTAGACATCCATTCCTGTATAAAAAGTGATTTGGTAGATTGAAAAGCTAGAAAAAAAAGCTGTCTGAAAATAAAACTGTCTGAAAGCAGTCTATATAACATCTGCCATTCAAATCGTACAGATAAAGGGAAAAGCAGAAAATGTTCACAAATGGAGAGCAGGAGCTAAGTAATGTTAAATAATATTGCTTTAAAAATGGACTGAAATTAATTAAAAGAAATGGCTGCTTTTTAATTTTCTGGCTAGTTCACAAGTCCATTAATAAACAAATTGTCTCCTCTTACAGCCTGAGATGAAAGCCATTTTCACACATGTACACCAAAAGAGCTCAGGAGAATTTGGACAATTTGGTCTGTAGTTTTTTGTTTTTTTTTATATCAATGCTGTGGGTATCTAAGCTCAAACATATTAGTTGGAGCAAGTGAAAAAGCAGCAAAAAAGTCAGAATTTGCTGCAACTCTTTCCAGCACACACACTTAAGCTGGATTTATAATCGTTTGACGCGCAGCTCTTCCAGACCCGACGTGCACCCCTGCTTGCAGAATGGTTATGTGGAAGTACTCCCTTGTGATTGGCTGGTTTGTTATTGCGTGTTTCTGGATTTCTGGAGGTACTTGCTGAATTTGTGCGGTAAATGCAGTACATGTGCTGCTCGAGTGCGAGAGCACATTTTACCAGCGTCAGCTGCGCCGGTCCTACTGTACACAGGTGTCAACTTGTTCAGTTCATACATTTTCTGACCTGCTGCTGTTTTACATATTTTACTAGAGGGGTGGGTAGAAAATACTCACAAAAGGTTTAGAGAAAGTACTTCAGAAATGTGTACATGCCACTTCTTTGAAATTTCTCTAGAAGATTTCAGCATACCAGTACATTTGTGAAAACAGCTTGAAATACTTAGACATTATGTGAGATTTGCAGGTACAGTCAGAACCAACAGCGTGACAACAAAACACACATAAGATAGACAAATATAACCTTTTTCCTACATGTACTATACTCATGACAGTGTCAGGAGAAGCATGCCGAGCGTTGACTAGAGTTGCCAGTGTCACACTAGAGTGCAGAAGACTGTCTATGACTATGGGAATGTTTTTTTGGAGCATAGAAAAGTCAAGACATAACACACTATGGTGCAAAAATTGTAACAAACAGCATGACAAGGATGGTGGACAAACTACTGACTTACCTGTATTCATGACTGTTTTTTGCTCTGATGTCTGTGACAAGATGGAGGTTCTGATAAAAGAATTTAGAGCAAATACAGACAAGAAAAAAAGAACGCAACAGTGATCATCATGAGTATACATGCCGAGTGACTCATCATGAATAGTCAAGACATTTAAAAGACCTTACTGACAGATATACAGACATTTCTGTTTTCACATAAAGCTTTTTGTGGCAATGTCTGGAAAATATCAAGGCTGCTGGGGTCATGTGAAATGTCTTAGAAGTATTAGAAGTTTTACTTGTCATAAGGATGTTGGCTAGTTAAAAGCTGATACTGTATTTGCAAGAAAGGAAGAAAACAAATTACCAAGTTTTAGTCACTATGCAATTTTTCAGACCAGATGCAGAGAGGTGAATGTGTGCTAAAAGTAGGTTAACACACTTAATGTTGACAAATGATCTGACAAAAAACGAACTGGCAGACAATGCTCTTTTGAATAAGTTTACTTCCACTAAGCTGAAGAGCATCCATTTTCTTTTATCAGAGCGACAGTCATGACAGTCTGAGGAATATCAAGGTGGATTATATCTTCTGGAAAACTGTATTATGAGCACTAACCCCTTGGTACCTTTACTCCCTGTAGAGTTGGCCACTGCTCTTTGGATTTTGAAAACCCTCTATGTAACTATGGAGACATGGCCTTGAGATTAAACATTTAATACATGTAGATTTCCGAAGAATAGATCAATCCCTTTATCATATCTTTGAGATCCCTCTTTTTTAGAGGCTCAAACAGTTAATCAGTATGATGATCACAGTCCTTGCCCTTAAACCCTGCACACACTCATCCCCCACTGTCACTCTACATTTAAATTAACTTTCCTCTCACAATAGTCAAACAAGAGTGGACACATTCCCCACTGCTGCACACCTGTGGCCTGAGAAAAACACACTTCTGTTCTCACAAAGCTTGTATTCTCCCTCCAAATAAGACACATAGCAACCACGGAGAAGTCCCTGACCCTCAGCAAAGCCTTCTGAAACAGGAAAGGAGCTCTTCAGTCGAGATTTGATCCACAAGAGTGGTTCAATGAGGTTGTTAAAGCAGAGAACATAAAAAGGAGCACACAGGGGTCATTTCAAGGACTAAAAAGAAAGAAAAGCAGAAGAGCGTAAAAGAACAATGTGAGCATCTTGAAAACTGGAGAGCTGGACAGAATAAAGACAAGAAGTGCAAAAGAGAGGAGAGCAGCAGGATTTGGATGTCATGAGAGCAAACATTTTAAGTGAAGCTGTACATGATGGACGAGGTCAAGAGAGAGGAAGAGAAGCAAGAGACTAAAAAGGTGATACACTGCTGGCTGTACTGAAGAACGATGTTTGTACTGAGAGGTTCTGTTTGTGGGAAAAGACTTTCAAGAACTGAGAAAAAATTATCATCAGTAAGAGGTGGGCTACAGAAAACAAGCATATAGAAATGTAGTAATGTGAATTGTCAAATTAAGAGTTTTCTTAGTAATTTGAAATGAGAAGAGGACAAAGTATGCTCTGAAAGAATAAGCTAATATAAAAAATATTCAGGTCATGGTACAACAAAACAGATTTACCTTTCTGTGAAAATCAGAGCAGGACTGTGCTTATTGATATTTATATTTATATAGTACAGATATCGATAAGGATATTATGTAGAATATGGATATTATGTAGTTAATAGATACAAACCATGATGAGTTGAAGGGAGCGGGAATTCTAAATAAAAGTACATACTTCTTCCCACCGCTTGTTTTTGAACTTGTTCATATTATGAGTTGATGATTTTTATAGTATAATTATATATTTTTTTCTTTATTATTTTTCTTTTGTTTTACACATACACACCTAGACATAACACCCAAAAATCTCTTCTTTTACGAAGAAAAAAAAAAGACAAGAGGACAATGACTGTTTCAAAGTTGCTGAATGGATGTAAACACCTCAAAAAATAATCTCATCAGCAATTGCTAAACATATTGTAAAATCAGACACAATGCCTTGAAATACATTCACTCTTAGGCAGCAAATTGGTTGCCATTTTTCTATAAATGGAGTATGAAAGAGGGAAGAACAGCTTAGGAGTTGCCAAGCTATATGCCCATCACCTTATGCTCTCCTCAATCTGTTTCTCACAAACACAGGTTTGCACACACGTTATCCCTACATTTGTCTCTATTTAGTTTTCTTTTGTTAATCAAATTCCCACTTTTGCCAGCACAATGGGTTATTGAGCATGAATAAAATTATGCTTTATATGAATGCATATATCCTAACTTAGTTTGAGTTAGGCTTGATGACACCATTTTCTTAATGACAAACAATTCCATTAAAAAAAACTTTAGGTGGATATCGCAAGTCTTGAGAAAGGCTTAAGGTATTATCAATGGTGCCCTTTACAGCTACATACAGTACAGCAATAAACAAGCCTATTATAATAACCTGTTAATCATCATGGTGCAACATGTGGATTACATGTTTAGGGCAGTTGAGCATGACTTCCTGAAGGTACTGGTAATGAAAAGTTACTTTTTGTGTCTATTAGGAGTCAAATTATTTAAAACCATGAGAGGATTATGGCAAAGTTAGCTCAGACCAAACCTGCTATGATGGGTAGTTGATTCTAAATAATAATCTTTAAGAGTAATCACAGCATTTAACTCTGTTTAACATGGAATTGTGAAGCACCTTGAGATGTTGTTAGTTATGAAAGTGTGCTATACAAATAAAAGTTATTATTAATATTAGCATTCTGTTTGCAAGTTACAAGAAGATAAATGTGCCATATGCGGCAGGAAATATACACGACCTGAAAACAATTGACGATTATGTGTGTGTAAAGCCATGACACTGTCCATGGTGCTGAAGTCAGACGGTGTCAAATTTGAAGTTTTGGTAAAAGATTAACTAGAAAGATCTGTACTTTCTTGTTTACTATCTCTTTTTATTGCCATTTTGGGCTTTTTCTCTGCCATCTTCATTATTAATCATAATGTCACAGTGTTGGTCCAAATATCTTCTTGTGCACTTCCCACCTAGCCAATCAGTTTCTTGGTTGATTGGCAAGGCTGGGGCCTCAACAGAGGTTTGCTTCTTCTTAAGACCACCAACAACATCTAGACTCCAGGCCTTTCCTATTACCCTTCCACCTTTACGTCACATTGGAGTCCAATCACTTAAGTTTCATGTCAATTGTTTATAGGCCAATAAATTTGTGTCACTCTTTCATTTGATCTCTCATTGAAGTCTCATTTCTTCTAGTCCTGCTCTTCAGTCAGTTTCATCTTGTGTCAGCAATATTCTCTAAACTACAAAATGTAAACACTATTTTTTACTTTGTTATAGTGTGTGTGTGTGTGTGTGCATGTGTGTATATATATATATGAAAGGATCGTTCAAACAACACTACTGTAATCATTTATTTATTGTTATCACTTTTTAGAAGTGTCAGCACTGCTAACAAAAACAGAGACTGATGATGACACATAAATAATGAAAGTATAACTGTAGATTGTTTTCCATATCATTTCCCCAATATGCCATATTATATTATTGTATATTCTATATTGTAATATATTTTATCCAACCAACTTTTGGGTTATTGCTTTAAAGATGGATTAAAAAAAAAAAATGTTTATATTGCTCATTATTTGATTTTCAAATACTTTGTTAAACCGGTTGTTTCTTTTGCACTGTACCATTATTGCCCAGCCAGGAGGAGACTATGGCCATCACAATTTAGCACAACACATTATTTATTGGAGAAGACTATGATGGTCATTAATAAGTTATCAATAATTAACAACTCAAAGGCTGACAAATCAAACTAAAAAATTAAGGAAAATAACAGTTATTCATTAATGAAATTGTCATTTCAAACAAAGCGCTGCAAAGTATTACACAGACTAATTAGAAGATTCACTGGGAGGACAAACTGGAACTTGCATAATAATTGAGTAAGTGGAACAAGAGGGAGAAAATTCTTCTCCAACAACATGTGACCTTTCACAAGAATGCAGCCATGTTCAAGAATGTACAATGAACATCCTCAACATTGTATTCGAACAGGAACATAACTGTAATTTGCTATGGAAATATCATTTTGTCCTAAACGAGTTTAGAGAAATTCAATATTATTATCACATTGCTGTCATGTACAGTGTGTGTGGTATTACATGTACATTACAAGAGTAATTCTGTTCCACAAAAAGGAAGACTGCAGATTCACCTCTTTATTTTTAAGTTACATAAGTCTCCCCTAAAAATGGGCAAGGATAGTATTGACAGCGTAGGAGTTTTCTTTTGATAAAGTGCAGCAAAATGCAGCAAGTACACAATTTGCAGAGCCACTATCATATATATAACCAAAAGAAATCCAATTTATTTGGACTATCAATACACCACAAAATTAAATCCCCTCTCTGGGTCATAAATGTCTATGGCATCTTTAGAGCTGGAGGACAGAGTTCACCTGCCATTAAATCATGCATGACCCTGCAGTGCTGTGGACTACACAGCGTTAGACCTGCCGCCGCTAATCTGTGTCTCCACTCTGACAGAAAGCACACATACCACTAGAGTCAGTTTTTTCTCTGCACTAAAACCTGCCTGCCCTGACAGCAATTATAAATGTTCATCCAAGCAGGTAGACATTCACACACACTGAGGCAGTCAGAATTTATTTGTGTGTCCCCACTTCCGCTTCTGACACCTGTATCCTCTACCACCCTCTATGGCACTATATAGTATGTCCAAATCTTCTCCTCACTCTTTGTCTGCATTGCAATTCCCACAGAATCAATCAGTCTCGATTCCATATTCCCTAATGTGATGTCCTTTTGCTGTCAGGTGGTACCTCCCCTGTATAAATTCTTCAAAATGAACATCCAAATCCCTATGTGTTCTCAAATATCTGCTTACTTGGAATTTAGGAAAGATGTCCTGCTTAATAAAACCCTCACCACCAACTCCTACATAATATATCGTGCTGATGCAGTTATTTATAGGGGCCATCCAAGTTATGTATGCAGGAAAGATGGAGTCATGTGGTGAGTTTATGAGCCAGGTGCAGGGAGATGGCAATGCTTCACTGGCAGTGAGCCACAACTTGGCCACATAGAAGATAAATCAGACAATCTAGATCATATATTGTGTAATTATCTTTACACCCAGTAAGGTTTAAGAATAAATGATACACTAGGAATATTTCAATGTTTTGGAAAATTCTATCAATTTTTAACTTCTTCCACCTCTCCATCTCTCTGTCGATCAAGCCCATCATGACTGAAGGAGTGCAGAATTCCTTGATGAATAATTGATGACTCTGCGTAACAGTATTGCAGAACAGTCTCAAATTGCTGCACTGGATCAGAGGGAGAGGCGGGTGTAATCACAGCTTGTGTGTACTGCATGCTCAGCTGGTATCTGGGGCAATATGTGACTCCCTGTTTGTCGGATGGAGATGGAGTCCTCCAGGCATCTCACACAATGCAACACAGCTGATTCTTTATGAGGGAAGTGTAACTTCAAGTCCTTTATACCTCCTGTCTTTCCCAAGGGTTTTCTTACTATCTTTTTTTTTTTTTTTGGGGGGGGGAGGGGGGGGGGCACAGAACTAAAAAGGTACAAAAGCCCACTGACTACCTCATGCTGTACTGTATAACTGCTCAGAACCTCACAAGTCACAGTGAAGTTGAAGGTAAATCTTACCTAGCTCTGACCAGCAGAGGGAGCTAAGACTGGCTCATCCTTTACAAATCCACGGCTGTTAATCGATTTTTTATACAATACATAAATCCTAATGATCTAAATCACACTTATTGGATATTGTTTCTTTGGGTATCAAACCAGGATAAGAACACACATCTGGCTGAAAAGCCGGGTTGCTCATTTCAAGCATTTCAGTTGTGGCATCACATCAATCTCTGTCCATCTCCCATCATGCTGTCATTTCTGACAATGCTTTTATTTCTGTTGAGGGACACAAATGTTTGGATTATTGTACTTAAACATACAGTATACTAGGTGAAAAAACAAACTTGCAAAACTTCTGAAAAACACTAAATCCCAAACAGTTTTAATGTTAATAGTTTGTTGTGTCATGAGAAAACTGAAAATAAAACTGAACCATGCCTAATGAAGTATTCATGTAGAGGATTTTCTCTAAACAGAACTGCTTGCTGAACACACTGGCCAGATTTTCACACTCATGCATACGCCTCTGCTCAATATCGACATATTCTGAGCATATTACACAACCATGGGATTAAAGTTTAAGGGTGCAGAAGCATGTAAAAACAGGCCAGTGAAACACAAGACAAGTTGATTCTATCTTACTTTTTAACTTAATGATGTAAAAAAAAAAAAACTAACAAAAAATAATGTAAAAAAAAAAAGTGAGGCAAAACGAAATACACTTAAAACATACTTTCGGAGATTTCTTGCTCATTCGCTGCATCTTGTGCAAAATTTATTCTGGGAGAAAAGAGGTTGTGAAGGATCCACCACCACAGAGAAATTTAACTATAAGCTTTTTTATATTTGTACAACATAATAAAATAAGGAATAAGGAAATGAAATAAGGAACAACATAAAAAATATTTATCACGCACAATAGTTTGAGAAAAATAAAGTCAAGAGTGCTAATTAGCTAAAAAGAAAAAAGAGCAATATCTACCATTGGTTGGTTCTCATTCACATTATTTGGCTTTATACCCCCAAAGCCCTCTGTAACTACAATATCGATATCATCACACTGTATCGATCAATGCAGATACTCGCCTTGGTATTGATATTGGGACAGTGCTTGGTCTTGCTGTGACGTTTGTAGCCGACGAACCTGCACTTCACAGTGCGTAGAACCTCTAATGGGACAGAACTGATGAAAGTGACGTACTACGCTAGTGTCAATGCTGCTGCTTCAAAACTATCATTTAAAATCAAAGCAAATAAGGTATTATAGTGGACTCTGCAATACATAATTCAGCGGGCAGTGATTTGGTCTGGAGTACATATTACAGCAAGACGTTCACTGTTGCTAGGTAACATCGAGAACGGCATCTAGAGTTCTTATAGGCTCTGCCCCTCTGAAGCGGGTTTCCTTTTTGGGAACTCACTCCATGGGCGACGCCATGTTGTCATTTATTCATTCTGTCTGTGTTCTGAGCAAAATTAAATAGCACGCAGTTGCGCTGTCAAAAGTGAGAAATTGTCTCTGAACTTTCATATCACAATTTCCACAGTATTCATTATGCGGTCTTCCATGTTGTAGCTGAAAAAAAAGAAATGGGAACTGTTTTCTTCCGGTAGACATAAATGCGTCATGTCCGCCCGCTGTCCAATCAGAACCCTTCCCAACCCCCAGATCTTAAGTGGAATTGAATAAAGCTGATAAAACGTGTTTTCCATGTCAACCTCAATTTAAAATGACCAATTTCATGAAACACGAAGGAGAATTATTTAATACTGAATAATTTATTCCAAATTAAAAAAACATCATGTAACTGTGGCCAATGAAACACAATAGATGAATCCTAAACAAGCTATCAAGATAATGAGGATTTAAAGACTTGAAAGAAGAGAGCCTGAGGTATCATAAAAGGGAGGGATGGAGTTAAATACAAGGTGAGCAAGTATTAAACTAGATTTGGTTTCACAGGATCAGCAGAAAACGAGAAAGCAAAAAGAAACTAGAATGGAGTGATGGCAAAGAATATGGGGCAAGAAAACTGATGAATGGGAAAATAGCAAGGCTATTATATCTTCACTTTCCTGTCCAAGGGCAAACACCTAATCCTAGAAAAACAAAGAGGAATACATGAATGATACCATCTTCTTTACATTTTAAACTGAATAAAATAATTTGAGCTGGGGATATTTTCTTTAGAGGACACACTGATCTTTGGGATACAGAGACGGAAGCAGAACTTTGAACACAAATGTATAAACAAGACTCAGGTTGAAGTCCTCTAACTAATATTATTCATTATGGTTTTCCTAGTCAAATGATTAATCAAATCCATCCATCCATCCATCCATTTTCTGTACCGCTTGTTCCCATTAGGGGTCGCGGGGTGAGCTGGAGCCTATCC
>JBAMHW010000012.1:16571965-16589063 GCA_037177495.1 Rhadinocentrus ornatus | reverse complement strand
TGGAGCCTATCCCAGCAGTGTTTCAGGTGAAGGCAGGGTACACCCTGGACAGGTCACCAGTCCATCGCAGGGCCTAATCAAATCCATAAATGTGAAAATAAGATGTACAACAAGCTCAAGAAAAAAAAGGTTAAATCTTTATCTATCTTGATTTATTTATTAACCAGTTTCTGACACAAACAGATAAAAGTTAATGTATATAATTTAAACAATGGACTACTGCATCACCCAGCAAATTTAATAAATAAACTTAGAGACTAAATAACTTTATAATTGAAATTGTTGCAGATTTATTTTCTGCCCATCTGATTTATGAAATACTCTAATAATAATGGATAAGATTTATATAGCGCTTGTTAAGGCACTCAAAGCTTTTTACATTGTATCTATTATTCATTCACACTTGGGGATGTTAAGCTACATGTGTAGCAACAGCTGCCCTGGTGCAGACTAATGGAAATGTGGCAGCCAATCCACACCAACAGCCTCTCTGACCACCACTGAACATTTATACACATTCATACACCAGCAATGCCGACACTAGAGGTAAGTATGGTGAAGTATCTTGCCCTAGGACACAACGACAGATTGACTGGGGGAACCGAAGAACTTATAATCACTGGATGACCCGCTCTCCCACCTGAGCCACTGCCACCCTACATAAAACTCTATTGCGCACATCAAATTGCATGTCTGCTAAGAAAAAGAAAGGTGTATAGCTATGTCACCAGATTGTGTTCATACATCTTCATTTTTGTGTAAGGTTAAAAACAATACCAGTCATATTTGTAAAATACATTAGCTTTGTGAGCTTTTGGTGAGTTTCCTTTCAGTACCAGAACAGAGAATAAGTGCGATTCTCAAATTAATACCTTTAACATTTAGAAGCACAGTTACTACAGCTTAGTTGTCTTCTATACATCTGTCATAGGATTTCTTTGGGGAACTCAGGCCTAATATCAATCCGGAAGTTATTTTAGCCTGTCAGAACAACCCAGAGGCTATAATTTGGTCACATAACAATGAAGTCACAATAAGCATGAATACAATTTCTCCACTCACACATTTGTGGCAGATGCAGACGTGTTACACTTTTATGCAGGCAATTAAAGTTCTGTGCCCAGAGGTGCTTAGGCCAAAGTCACAGTGGTCTATGTACAAACATTTCCTCAATTACCACTACAGTAACTGTACTGCACAGCCTCAAGCTCCACAATATTTTCTCCCTCACTTTGCACAGTGGCAGCAAGAGAAAGGATGAAAAGAGTGGTTGCATGAGCCAGGAGAAAATGGCTGGGAAAAGGTGTTAGCTACATGAAATGAAAGCAACAGAAAAGAGATGAGGACAATTGTAGGAAAATGCAATGTAGACACAATTTGACTTCAGCCACTAATAATGATAAATAAATCATCTTATAGACAGTCTTCCCAGGTTTGCCAGTCTCTTTGTGTCCCTTTAACCAAAAGCTTGTTAAAAGCAACAATCACATAGGACACAACACTCAGCGGTGGTGATCTGATCTGTCTAATGTACACTAAACATAGATTTTCAGAGCAGAATGTTGTTGTACAGGAAATGAAGTATGGATGTGTGTAAGAGCATCTAATGTTAGTGTGTTGGCAACAGTTAAAAGGACAGTTTCTATGTTTCTGACAGAGACAATTAGAGCTGTCACTGGGCCAGCTGTTGGCGTTCAGCAGGGTCAGAGTACTGCCTACACACACACACACACGCACACAAATACATACTGCAACACTGGCCCGGAGGGACAGAGGGATCAAGGGCAGATGGATCAAAGTATTGCAATCCTTTCTTTTAAAACTTTTTTGTCTTCTACAGAGTTTGCAATTTTTCACAGTACACTGTCTGTCCAAAAACATAATAATAATAATAATAATAATAATAATAATAATAATAATAATAATAATAATAATAATAATAATAATAATAATAATAAAATTGCACTTGGTCCACCTGTAACTTTGATTACAGCATGCATTTAATGTGGCATCATTCTGAAAAGTTTTTGCAATGTCACAAAACATTTTGAATTTTATCAACAAGATCTTATAATGCTGATGATAGACACAGACCACTGCACAAAGTCTTCCCCAACACATCCCAATGATTCTCACTGGGATTAAACTTTGAAATCTCTCATGGTAAATCCATGTGTAAATCCAAAAATAAGGTCTTGTGCTTCCTCACCCATTCTTTCCCAATATAACTCCAGGGATCCTATTGTCATCTTGCTAGATGCTGATACCACCAAAGAAGAAAAAGCCTGTTCATTCAGTATATTCAGGTAGCCAGTTGACCTTTAGTTTTGGACACATATAGTAACTGAATCAAGGCCTGACTAGCTGAAACAGCCAGAGATCATTTAATCCAGGCAGTGGCTTATATTAAGACTAATATTTCAAAATGAGATCAAGATTGTGGTTTCACATTGACAAAATATATAGGGATCCTAAAAAAGTAATTTATCTTGAAGAGGGAATCTAAAGAATAAATGAGATCATGTCAGATTTTTATTGTGACTGAAAACTCCTCTCCATGAGCACTAGGTGGCAACATCCAACTCCCTCACAGAGCAGCCAGTACTGTGCTGACTAAGGGCTGGCAGTGGATGTGTAAGTGCCAAGTCTATATACATGTGTGCTTACATGTGATCGCATACGAGGTGTGGTTGACCTTGTAGAGCTGCTGCGTACAAGCAGATTCTCCTTTACCATATGCTGTTACCACTACAGTCCCCATGGAACCACCCCACCCTTAATAAATTTAAGGTAGAGGGGGGTAAACAAAAACACCATATGAACAAATATCTAATTACTACATCAAAGCTTTTATAAATGTCTGTGGTGGAACTTGAATATTTTCACATCTACCTTCCCTGCATTCCCATTTTATTGCCCACTAAAACATTAGGCTGCTAAAACAGTAAAAGTGACTGATGTTTCATGCCCCTTCCTTCCTCTCACTGTTGCTCACTTAATCTCTAAATGTGGATCCACAGTGTTTAGCGCAAACTCAGAGAGAGAAGAGGGAGGTGTTAGGAATCCATGATCTTGCAGTGTTGCAATGTGCCGCAAGTAACTGCAGCAGAGAAGGGAAGAGGGATGGAGTTGTAGCCTGTATTGAAGCAGGAGAATTGATTATGGAAAGGATGAAGGACTGCGCTCCAGCAAGGAGGGAGGGTGAGAGGGAAGGGATGGGCAATGAGCTCTGCACCTGCTCAAGAAAAATCTCTAGGGTTGACCAATTAGATGCTGTGTGACAGTACTATCCTCCCAGCTAGCTTGTAAATTCTGTGCCACAAGACAATCCACGTGTCTCTGTTCAATGAATGAATCAGAGCGATAATAAGAAAAACGACACAGTGAGACTGAAGGTAGTTAAACATATTGGAGTCGCTTTCCCTGTCAGTCCAAATTACACACAAACCCAAGAGTAAGCAGTTATGAATGGAGCACCAATGATGCAAAGACATAGTGGTTGATAGATGGGGAGAACAGCCAACTAAGGAGTTTCCCATCACATCAGTCTTTTATAGTACATGATGTTCCTTAGTGTGCATCAACACACATGTATGTAGTGCCAAGTGTAAAAATTCAGTATAAAAGTTTTAGATTTAGATTTAACATTTAGATTTAGATGCTCTGCTTGACCCTTAAATATGTGGTTAACAATTATGTTAAATGTAGGAAAATGCAGGAAAAATGTGCTAAATGTGAGAAAAGTCAGATAAATAATGAAAATGTGTCAGCTACAACTTTTATACTAAATCTTTACACTTGGCACCCCATACATGTGCACATAAATGTTCAGTTTTTCATTTTGACGAGGATTTTAAAAAACGTGTTATGAATGGTTTAGTTAACAACTTGATTATCTGACACACAGGACCTTGTGATGACATTTTTAGATATTTGTTTTGATAGCTGTCTTGGTTGCTAGCTTAATCTCATTCAGCATGATCACGGTAGATTAAGCCACAAGGACACTGATTTTTAGAAAAGAAAAAAGGTATTTCCTTTGCATACAGAGCAAATTAAATTCCATTTACCTCAACTGCAGTGGAACAGAGACTAAACTTTCACATAAATTTACTAAATGACTTTTTCAAGGGCAAAAACAAAGAATCTCAAAATCCAATGTAAATCTGGTGGTGGCAGTGGTGCAGTGGTTAGCCTTGTAATCTCACAACAAGATGGTTCAATCCTGCTGGTGCGCATTCTCCTTGTGCCTATGTAGGTTTTCTCCCACTGTCCAAATACACCCTCATTGGCTTCACCACTGATTATAAATAAGCAATAGGTGTTAAAGTATGAGCATGAAAGGTTGCCTGTCTCTCTGTGTTAGCCCTCTGATGAACTGATGATCTGTCCAGTGTACCTCATCACATATCCATTGCCAGCTGGACAGGGTACATGAGTTAAAGATAAATAAACAAAATAATAATTTTTTTCAACTTGCTGCAGATGTTAAATATGGAAATTGAGGAATGAAGGCTGTTGCATGTAACTGGCAATCTTCCTTGAGAAGAGAACATCACTGTAGATGCTGTGTGGAATGAGGAGTAAAGAGCATCAGATCACACTGACACCCCTTTTCCCTCCAGGGGAATCAGATCAAGAGGTTTACAAATGGCTAAGCTTTTAATAAGAGGTCCATGATGCTGCAACACTGTGATGACACCCAACGTGAGGATTAGATGACTCAAGAAATCTGTACTTTGCTAAGATTTGTCATAAGGGAGCCAACAGTGACACTCAAAAGCACCAATCAGGGCCTGGTTTTATTCTGTCAAAATCTTTCATTCTAGGAAAACCTTTAGTCCAGGGCTATTCAGTTCGGTCCGACGAGGGCCGCAATCCAGCAGGTTTTCCATGTATCCTGCTTCAACACACCTGCATCAAATTAAATACATCCAACAGCCAATCAAGTTCTGCACAATAACTAATTAATTTAATTCAAGTGTGTTGAAGCAGGGATGCGTGGAAATCCTGCTGGATTGTGGCCCTTGTAGGACCAAATTGAATAGCCCTGCTTTAGTCTATGCTTCTATAACACATTAGACTGTATTTCTGGATTCCAAGTTGGACAATGCAGGTTTAATTCAGTTGGGAAATTCAGACTTCAGTCATGAACTCAATCTTGTTCTGCACATCACATTAAATGGATCAGACATTCTCTACTGCCTGCACTCAGAGAACTGGAACTGAGAATTACAGCCGGGAAGCTATGCTGCTGTAATGACCTACTGTACTGCTGGAATTTTGAATTATTTCTTTTTCCTCTGGTAGACAGCAAAAAAAAAAAAGAAGTGTCACATCAATTAGGTAAATGTAACATCAGCCATTCAAACCTGAGGAAAAAGGTACACAGACAGCTTCATATTTCACTCTGTTTTTGCTTTTACTCTCTTCCATGGTTGTGGTTCTGGGCTGCATTCTTTTAGTATGAATACTCATCTTCACACAATAATCAACACATTAAGTACTTCCCACACACATACAGATCAGTCATACGCTGTCATGTTTGCCTCGAACACACTTGATAACAGTTTTGGCTAAATGCTAACACTAGAACACACAATATTAGCTTTGCATGATAGCATGCTAAAAGCCAACTGACACTAGACAGTCAAATTGCTTTTGTCAAGAAATTTAAAATTAATGAAATCTAAAAATGATTGTGACTTCATGACAATGAAAATGTCTTTATAAGCTGAATTCTTTTTGAAATGTACTGCATTGGATCTCTCTAGTACTTGTCCAGTGGAAAGGGAATAAGGATGCATCAAACTGTAGCACCTACATGTTATATTGTTTAAAGTTGAGCGCGGAACAGATCAATAAAGTAAATGGTGGGCAGCACATTGCCGAGGCTCCAGCTATCGTTATCAGTCCAAGAGTCTGAGGATTTCAAGGCAGGACTAAGAGTACCTGGACATCAATCTGCACAAAGTCTCGTATCTCACCCCCCATCCACCTCCCCAACCAGCCACAAGGAGCTTAAAGGGAAAGAGCTCAGGCCAAGTACCAGACACCAAAACCTTGCTTTTTCACAGCAAGCTGTACAGCATTGAGCTATCAAATTCCTCTCAGAATGTATCACCTTTTCTTTCTCCTTTGATTTCTCTTCTTTTTTATTTCATTTTTTTATTTTTGATGAGGATCCATTTCAGTAACCCCGATCTCTCAATCCTTGTTTCAACCAGTTACATAACAGCTGCACCATCAGAATAACAATGGAGAGAAGAGATTAGCGCAATCGGCTAAGGTTGAGAGATACAGAGGAAGACGAAGAGAGGGAGGGAGGAATATCTAAGGAAGCCCCTCTAAATGTGACACATCAGTTCAGGTTTGTGGGAGAACCAGCACATACAGATGCTGCTTATCTTAAACCACTGACTAAGACAATTGCTCGTCTGAACCACTATAGTTCTGTGTCAGTTCAGCTTCATTTACATCCCCATCGAGGAAACACACATAACGGTATGTTTACCCAGATGTTTGAAAATTGAGAAAATACTTCATGCTTCATTTATTATGCCAATCAACACAGAATAAGCACCTTCAGATGGCTGTGGCTTTGGGCTTCAAATAAAAGAAGGAATTGCCGCAGTTAGAATGAAACTGAAAACATAGTGAGACACCTTGATCATCTATTTAAAAATATCCTGAAGCTTCACTGTTCTGGGAAAGCCTCAGCCCTACAGAGGGGCAGCCCTTCTGGATGCTTGATGTAATTTTGCCTTTTTATTATTTTAAGCATGAATGAATACTACCTTTTGAGTGTTTGTGTGTGTGTGTGTGGGGGGGGGGTGAGAGATTCCCTGTAATGAACCTGAATGAGAATGCTAGGGTATCTGCTTCAAAAGTCTCTCAGTCCCTGTTAGCTCTTAAATAAAGCTTGTTATTACTCTGGAATAAGGACCAGGCAGGAGGACAGGGGTGTGGGCCTTGCATGTGCCTTCCATTCCCACTTTAATAAAAGCAGAGTAGGCTGCAGCTCCTGGCCACCATGCATCACCAACAGAGTATAGAGCCAAGAGCTGTACTCAGTGAATATCCTTCCTGGGCTCCATCGCCATGAATGAGTGCTTCTGCTAGACCTGCTGAGTCATCTGTCTGAGGTGTTCCACAGGGCCACCTGGGCCCCACACACACACTTACACACACAAAATATATGACATGGAATTTACAAACACACACAGACATGATTGAACCTTAAGCACAGAAAACTGACAATGATTTAATCATGTCAACATGCTGCCACACACACACACACACACACCCCACACAAACACAGCTCACATGAAGACATGACTTTTTTCCTTAATTAAACATCTAAACCTAATGATAGTAACACTAGCTCCACAGATTGTATTGAAAAGCAAGCAGAGATGATCTAGTTTCCTCTGCTGTGGAATAAAAATACAGTATTATTCTGTATTTTCTTTGTCATGTTTGCCTGTTGGCAGTTGCAGATGTAAAAAAAAAAAAAAAAAGATGAATGAGGGTGAAATAATCACTCTTTGTACAAAATAAGAAAAATATTTTAACTTGCATTATGTACGTGTCAAACTGAATCATGACAATTGTTTTTTAACAGATATGTGCATCCTATCCTACTTAAAACATATTTGGATTATGTTCTCTCAGCTCTTATTTTTTCAGTTCATTATATCGTATGGCTGATATCCAATATTTAATTTTGAAGCTGACATCAGCCGATGTTGATATCGTGCCGATAATATCGTGCATCTCTAGTTAAACCCACAACTAAATTGTTATGGTTTGCTCTCGCTTGGTTGCATGCACAGTTGACCTGACTATTTAAATGAGCCATAGTCCTTGTCCAGTATGCATGCACTGGAATGTGGGTGATCATCATGCTAGTAAGTATGACCAGTTTCATTGCACAGATGTTGTCTTTATGTTACTTAAATTGGGATTCAGATGATGCTTAAAAAGGAACGTGGGTATAAATGCAGTGCCTCACTCACCTGGACTCAGGAAGAGGTTAACAAATACATCTGAACATCAGGACATTGTAAAGGGTCTAGCGTAAATAGTGCAAGAATCTCTCAGTAGGCAGCAACAACCACCAAAGCATTCAATTGCTTTTCTCAAGGTCAAAGAGAAGCTGCAACATCATCCAAGCCCAACAGGGGTCTTCAGGAACAGCCCCAGATTGGCAGTTGAAGGCCAACAACTCAAACTCCCAGTTATAACCATGATCATATACTCCCAGGAAAAAAAAATGTAACTGTACCTTTTCTTATTTATTGTACCTCTGGTGTTGTATACCCTGATTTAAAAATAAAAAAATGTCTGTCTCCCACCACTGACCAAAAGGAAGATAATGCTTTTTCTCTATCTTACAGACATTTATATGTCAATGAATGCATCAGAGGTACAGTGGAGTTCATTGTCTTGCCCAAGGATACTTTGGTGTGTTCTGGGTAATTCTGGCCTTAAATGACTTGCAAACAAGCTCTCTTCCTCCTGAACTACAGCCACCCCAAAACAAAAGAGAATAATCTGACACAAATTTTAAAATGTATGCAGTGTATATTATAGTCCATTTAAACAAATAAAAATATACATATGAACATAGAATTTTTTTATCCACAAGACAACACAACTACTGTATATAGACATTTGTTAAACTCTGCTTTGAATGTATAAGGTGTATGTACAGTATGTGTGTATGTATCTATTGTTTGCATCTATCATTCTGCTAAAATTTAGTTAACTGAAGAAAAAAATCTTGCACAGTCCCTTCTGTCGAGCTGCAGCCTTTGCAGTTTCCAATGTTTTAAGGTGCAGATTTAAGAGGTGAATCAAAACAGCAGGATAGAAACAACCACTGATAAATAAAAAATAAATAGGCTAATTCTAGAGATTTTAGAAAAACATTCAATAGCACATTCTCTTAGCCACATACATGTGGCCTAAGTTAGAAAAGGATTTAAATAGAAAGTTTAGAATGTTTTAGGAATCTTGACTCTTTGGTCTCATGAACTGTTTGAACCTTTCTGTTTCTCTCAGTTCTAACTATGCCCCAAACTGGATTAAATGGGTCCAAACATCTGACATAACAGCAATGAGTTGCCTTTGTCAAAAGCAAATAAACGCAGGACTGAAACTGTCATTTATTTCACATGGACATTTTTATTTATTTGTTTTCACTTTGATCATAGTAACCAAGGAACAGGTAAGTGGGGCTGATCAATAGACTGGTACAAGCATTGGCTTTGATGGGTTTAGCCACTGCTGCAGCACCTTTAATCCACTGCACAAAGCCTCAACACACTCGCTGTCATATACACCTAAACACATGAACTTACAGAAAGCTGTGCTTACTGTTGATCTTTGGAGGGTAACAGATTTTAGAGGGCAGACAACGACAAGTTTGGAATGCTAATCTGCTGCTGCCTTCCTCTGGTTTAAATGAAGATGGAGACGGAGTTAGACAACACTTTTAACTTTGCAGTATTCACTGACAGCCCTGTATGCACTGCAGCAACCTGTACTAGCGTAGCTTTTAAGGGAAGTCTGTCCAGCTGGTTTTCACCCCTCAGGTGCCTGATGGGCTGCTGTGCATTTGCAGGCAACAGACTGCCAGACAATATGCAGCAACATAACAGCCACAGTCTGACCAGACTTAATATATTGATGATTCTGCAGCATCATGGATGGGTCCATACCCGGCTACCACAACACTTCTTTGCATTTCACTGCCCAAAATCTATATGTACACACTAATGCTGGCCCTTTAGTAGCACAATTTCACACAGTCTCATATCAAGGCATACTTCAAGCAACGCTGTAAAAACATCTACAACACTTCGCATTAGCAATTTATTACAAATTTTAAAAAAAGATTAAAAGTATCTAATGGTTCTGAAGGTGAGCATTCTGTTTTTATTAAGTTACAATATAGAAAATGAAATAGCTGTGGGTATGGGAATATTGGGTGGACAAACCAAGAGATGTGCATATTACTTTGGTCCAAAGAAAATTTAAAAATACACTTTAACAGTTTAGGTTACAAAACGACGGATCAGCAAAAAAAGAAATTAATGGTCAGGACAATAGATAATTATCTCCATAATTAATTGCTGTTCTACATCTCTGTTTGCACAAAAAAGTCAAGTCATTAGAAAATGAAAATTTTCATCTCAACTCAAAGCATGTACATTTCGTTTCACAGAAATGACTTACAACCTCAAGCAGACTGCAGTTTGTGCTGCTACCTTTTAAGAAATTTGGATGTGTATCTGAGATGAGACTCCAAAAAGAAAGATGAGTTAATCAGTTTCTAAAAGTTTTGATAATCAATAATTACCATTTGTAAAGCAAAGATCTTGATATTCACTTTTTCCAGTTACACAAATGTTAATATTTGTACTTTTAGCAAGTTTCCTATGAACTGGGTAGACTTTGTGGTGGAAACATAAGAGCATTTACAATTCCTGAGATAAATTCATAAAGATTACCTCAATTCCCTCAAATGATACAAAAGAGAACCAGAGATAACTTGGGTGGGCTTACTAAAATGCAGATAATTAGACATTAATTAAAATATCTAAAAAAAAATATTATGCCTCTTACCAACAGATGTTAAAGTCTGACTGAATTGCATTGTAGAAACTGAATAAATACTACTATAGGCTATAATGAGCAAAAGGCAGAGACTGACTTTGTACTTCCTGGTCTAAGAGATCAATATCTTATAATAAAATAAATAATTATAATTAGACAAAAGCTGTTGTTCTTCAGTTGGCAAAGTTAAGATGTCTATTTATTTTGAACGCATAGGCAAAAATAACACTAATAGCAGAAAAATAATAAATTCAATGTTTAAAATTTCTGTGACCTTGAAACAGCCCTTAAACTCACATACATTTTTTTGGTATTATATATCATGCAGTTAAGAGACACAGTAAAGCACTACTTCATACCTTATGGCAACAGTCACCAGGTAATCCCCCCACACATCAAAGCACCATGAAAGCTTCAGATAAAGACAAAAATGCACATGCAGAATGAGGTGAAACTAGGTGCTGAATGGGACAATAGGGCGTTGTTCACATCCTGACAATGCTAATTTTTCAAGAGAGGCAAACTCATCAATAAAAGTAATTTGAGGACAACATTATCCACTGCTCAGCATCTGACCTGTGCTGTACAATGCCATAGCAGCACAAAGCCAATTAAAACAACACTTTGCCCCTTTAATGACGAATTGTTAGTTGTATGACTCCAGACATTTGTCAGTAGGCACAGATTTATGCCCCTACAATGGAGCATTCATGTAAAACACCTACAAATTTTAGCCACAAAGCGTAGGTTAAAATTATTCAAGTGATGACAGAGATTAAAAGAAACACGAAAAATGTTTTACCAAAAAATAAATAAGGCATTTGATAATCAATAGTCAGTTACCACCTAGAGGAGATCATTACTACTCAATGAAACCAAAGGAAAACTCTTCGACCGGCATTAAGACTAAAAATACCCAACAAAAAAGGAACCACTACAGACTGAAATATTTCACTGTGCAGGACATGTAGAGATCAATTAAAGAAGCAGAGTGACGTTTCATATCATAAGCCAAAACACGTTGTCAGAGAGCAGAATAAACGAACTGAAGGAAACTGATACTTATTTTAAAGGAATCTGGTTTGCTGACAATAATGGTATGGAGAAGTAATGGTGAATATTGCTGAATAAGTGATCTAAGATCAAGAATACGTTTCTGTAACAGAGAAAGTGTGGACATTGCCAGCACTGTGATGCCGAGGACAAGGGAAAGTCCTGAAGTGTTAGGGTCATTACCAAAAACAGAAATAAAAAAAAAAGGAGTGAAGAGTACTAAACATAGAAAACAGCCAGGTAAAACACTGATTTGTTGACACACAGACACACACAGTCAGCTTGTGAATTATAGCCTGCAGAATTTTAATGCATTTCACACTAAAGGCATCAGAGAAGAAATAATAATAATCTCCTCTCCAATATTTAGATCTTTTACAGAAACCAGGAATAACTTTAAGTCAGTGGCAAAGGGAAAGAGAAATTGGAAGGAGGGGAGGCCCAGGAAGCTTATTGAGGGAGTCATAAGCTGCATGGTTACATAATTTATACAGGATCCTCTGAAATTGTACACTTTCAGTCAAAGCTGGACAGCATTAACACCTTCAGCAGCGCTCTCAACACTGCTCCATTCATACTGTTAGAGCTGCAAGTTTTTCCTTTTTGATCATCTTTCAGACATGCACAGACTGCACTCACACACATGCATTATGCACACATACAGTCATCTCTGCACCGACTTCCACTTTATCTCATTAAAAACAAATTAAAGGTTGTTAAGGTCTGCCTTTTAGAGAGCTTAGAGGTGAAGAATATGATGACACTAACTTGGGAATTGATGGTTATGTCAGTCGTCACAGACAGTGATGGTATATGTGTGTCTGTGGTAACAGGACAATGTTTGACTATCTAGCAGAGTGAGCTGAGGGGCAAACCCCTACAGACAGAAAATTCACTCAGGTGTATGAGTCATAACACCTCTCCTTCTCTTCTTGCTCTATATTTTCTCTCAACATTTTGCTCAAATACACCTATTAACCTCCCTATGCTGGCCTTTCAGCTCTAGCTCCCCTCTAGAGAAAGCTGTACTGTGTTTCTGTCCATAACACTGTCTCTTCTGCATCAGCATCAGATTAGTTTACAGCCAGCCTGGCACAGAGCAAGCTCACAGGGCGGCTGCACTCGGTTACTGAGGACCAAACTGCCCCCAATACAAAATCTGCAGATGACTCATTTTCAGTAATGAGTTTGAGTAAAATGCGACAAGGGGGCAGAAGTATTAAGACGCCTGGATGATGACTCCAGGCTTATTGTTTACAATGAACCTTGCTAGTTTTTCATTGTGCCCGGTACTTTTAATACAGAAGCCTGCAGGTATTGCTCTGCATTCATCTCAATGCTTCACAGAGAAGAAAACAGAACAGAATGGTCTTTAGCAGACAAGAGCAAACCTATTTTTCTTATGGAAGATTAGTGCATACTGCAATGTGAAAACAAAGAAGGAGAGAAGGCACGAGACAGAAGGGACAGAAACACAGTGAGAGATAGAGTACTCCATTGCCTTATCAGGCAGCTCAGATAGGACAATCAATAAAGCAGGAATAAAGCAGTCAAGAGGAGTAGGAAAGCATGCAGTGTGTTGTTCCGTTTCCCCGCGTCTGTATGCAGGACATATATGTGTGCCAGGGAGACTGTGTACACACAGTGGAAATACACTTTCCATGTGTGCCCTGGCATCCCTGATATAGCAGTGACAGAGAAAGAAGGGGGGTCGTCTCAACCTTCCTGCCACCCCTCCCACCCCACTACACCCCCGTCACCTCACCCCTGGCTATCCCCCCACCTGCGAAAGGTCCCAGTACCTTGCGCTTCTTATCCCGTGAGCGACTCCTCTTTTTGGCTCTCTCTTCCTCCTTTTCTTTCTTCTCCTGTTCTAACTGCGCTTCTAAATCCTTGTTCTTGCGGAGATGTTTGGCAGCTTGTGCCATGGTGTGGGTGGTGGGGGTCTCGGCGGCGTTGCTGTGTCCAGGTCTTACAACTGTGGTCTGCGGGGAGACAGCGCTGGGGCTTCTACCTGGTGGTACTGCTGCTGTGTGTTTCTCTGTGGTCCTGCAGAGACTGCAAGCGTGCTCAACCTCTGTCTCCTCCTCCTCCTCCTCTTCAGCAGTGCAGTCACACACTCACCGGCGGTCTTCAGCCGTCTACTGTGGGATGCTACTGCAGCGCAGCTCTCTTTTTCTCCTCCCTCTCTTCGATGCTTCCACTCTCTCCCCCTATCTCAGTCAGTTTTTTTTCGCCTGCCTTCCTCTCAGGTCTTCCTCCTTGCCTGCGCAGAAGACAAGCAGGGTAAACAGAGAACAAACAGGTTTGCCTTCTTTTATAGTTGCTTTTCTTTACTGCATCTGTTTTCCCTTCATTGGTTTTTCTTGCTGTGAAACTGCTTTGAGCCTTCCACCATCCCACTAATTGCAAAAAGATGCACTGACAGTTGAGAAATAGGTTGAGCAGCTTTAAATCAAAGTCAGCTCTGCCTCCTCACACTGCATTGATTTTGTTTCCTTTTCCTGTATTTAATTTCTCAGTATCTCATTGACCTGCTGTGTGTCCATCTGTGTAGGATCACTGAACTGCACGGGAACCCCATCATCATAACAGCCAATCACATCATCACTGACACACACACCAGGATACCAGAGAAGATAAAAAAAAAAAAAAAAAAAAAAAAAAAAAAAAAAAAAAAAAAAAAAACATGCAGGAAACATTATTTTTTTCGGGGGGGGGGGTTACTCATTTACTGTCTCACTCTTAGTCTACTCCCTCCTCCCTCTCTACTGTTCAGGCGCTGCAGCAGGCAGGATTGGTACCCGAATAAGGATGTTGGTGCAGTGTGCTTGTATATGTCACAGTGAAGCTGGGAGATGTAGCAGGCTATTTCATTCCCAGCCCATCTGCAGTAATGTAATATAACCTATACTTGACTGAATTCTTCTTTAAGATTCCTATTCTGATTCCAGGACTGGAATTGTGAATTTAATCACCATTTACTTTATAAAAAAAAAAATAGGACAAAGAGTAATAAAATCATATGCATATTACAGTAAAAATGGACTGTCTGCTCATGCACAGTGTACATAAAAGCAAGTGCATAGGGAAACAAGGTGCTAATGGAGTCAGCACCTGTTTACTGGTATGACTCTGCCTCTCTCTTGCTCTCACTGCCTCCTTCCCCTCTCCTCCTTTTTCCTACTCCCGCTGAAACTGCTGACGCAGGCAAAAAAGGTCCTTTAACATCTCTCTTTGCCTGGCTCACTATACATCACACATTCAGTTCACACTGATAGTTTATACACACAAGCTCATACGAATGCCAGCAGATGTCCTTCAGTGAGCACACACATGCAAATATAAACACTGGTTAATGATTTCTGTTGGATTGATATGCAGCCACATTTTAATATAAGAATAAGAAAATGTAAAAAAAAGAACAAAAATCAATTAATCACCAGTCAAATATCTTGATCTATCATTTCCTTTCCTGTTCTTACAGTAATTAGCAGTCTTTTCTTGCAATCATCAGCCAATTCCCTGTATGGATATGTGTTTGCAGGAATTAAATAAGAGAAATTAGGAGGCTCATTCCTCCTTTATTATTAAATAACTAATCTGGGATTGTTATTCTTTTAAATATTCCTCCTATAGCTTCACTCCTTATCTGCTACCTTCTGCTAACAATAACTATGTATTTCCTCTGCTCTACCATCAAGGCTTCCCCTCATCAGACAGCAGCCTTCTCTATACTGCAGCATACTAATGAATAGGAGTGGTGATATTGCCCTCTGTCTGCAATGCTACAACACAAATCACTTGCTATGACACAAACACAAATACTGAAGGGTTGACAGCTCTAAAGCAACAGATCCATCACCATATAGAACCACTAGGGAAGGTGTGTAAAATAACCACCAGCAGGAACTGACTGCGCAGGTATCAAGGTCTGTGCTTTGCCAACTAGATTGGTTTTGTTGCACTAATGGGATGCAGTTATACAATAATTTTTAACATTGCCAGTGGAGCTACTTAAAGATCACTTGGGCTGAACCCTGTAGAGAACAGGGCGTCCCACATCCATCACATTCTATGAGGGACCAAGATGGTCAAGAATGAGAAACACAGATGTCTTCAAAAAGAACGTGTTTTATTTTCCCAAAAATACTCAAAAGCAACACGAGGGTCCTTAAAAGCAGTCAAATGAACAAAACTAAACCAAAGTCATAATGGTAACTTTAAGTAACTTTAAACTTCAAAGTAACAACACAATAGAAACCTAACAAACATCCAAACTGACCTAACAAACAGGAAACAAAGAGGAATCTAAATACTGGCTGATCAGACCAGTCACATACTAACAAATAAACTAATCAGCAAAAGAAATAGAGCTAACTGTTGGTTTAATAATTGCTCAAAGAAAGAACGAACAAAAGAACTAAGTAAGCAAACTACTCTTAAATTGAAAAGGAATATATCTAAACATTTAAAGAAAATAAACTAAAGATCTCCCCCCTGAGGGAGCTGTTGGTACAGGCCCATGGCCCTTCCTCTCCATGTGGCTTTGCTCAAATTCTTGCACTCACTCCGGACCCCCAGCATTCATACAACTCCCCCAGCACTGGTAAAAGAAAATATTATATAGGTGAATTAAAATAAGCTACATTTAACGAAGTTGAAAATACAATGGTGCCTTAATGTGCGCACTAACAAAACTAAAGAACTAAAGCAGTTTAAGTTAAAAATGCAAGTTTAAACAAATATGTTAACAAAATAATGTTAAGAAAATAACATAGCTAAAACATGTTGGTGTAGGGGTGATCACCTTTATCTTTGTGGCCCTAGGTGCGCCCATCAAACACCCTGACAACCCTATCGTTTGAAGTAAGGTTGCAAAGGAGATTTTTACAGCCCAATAGCTGGGTTATAAAATAACAGAAGTCCACAGTGTCATAGTATACTGTATTACTAAATAAATTTGTATTCAAGTCATCATTATCAGTTGCAGTGAACCTTAAAGATACAAAAACATTCTCAACAGTAGAAATTAATTTTCCCTTAATGTCATAAATGATCAAATTTCTTCAATGGGATAATGGGAATTAACAATTCATAGCTGATAGATATTGACAGTGATTAGATGCTTTTTAAGAATACCGGTTCAAAGTTGAGTGCTTTGTTTCTGTTTCCTTAGATGAGGGATCTCAAACTCCAGTTCCTGAGGGCCACTGTCTTGCAGTTTGTAGATCCTTCCCTTCTCCAACACACCTGATTCAAGTAAATCTATTATTATTATTATTATTATTATTATTATTATTATTATTATTATTATTATTATTATTATTTTTTTATTTTTTTTTTTATTATTATTATTATTATTATTATTTTTTTATTATTATTATTATTATTATTATTATTATTATTATTATTATTATTA
>JBAMHW010000012.1:16536571-16560414 GCA_037177495.1 Rhadinocentrus ornatus | reverse complement strand
CGGGATCCCTCCGGATGAGCTGGTGAATGTGGCCGGGAAGAGGGAAGTCTGGGTTTCCCTGCTTAGGCAGCTGCCCCTGCGACCCGACTCCGGATAAGCGGCAGAAAATGGACGGATGGATGGATACTTAATTCAATGAAGTGCTGGAGAGGTTGGTTTTTCAAAGCAAACCTCCAAATTCATGTGTGAGAGAGAGCGATCAAAATTATATTATCTGAGTGCATTTATCACAGCAATTTTATATTCAAAAAGTAGTTTTTTCTCATTTAATTTCATATTAATTTATAAATTGGATTAGATTATAAATTCTTTATTTCCATGTTTCACTTTTAGTTGACAAGACAAAAATGTTTCTGTAACAGCTCTGTGTTGCTGCTTCACAAATGCTCACCTACATCATGTGATAGCAATATGCTGCCACTTGAGGGCAGTCAGAAATTTGTGGAATGACATAAAGGTAAAGTTTTTCAATTGTTTTGCATTTGCTTTTTTTTTTTTTTTTGGTCGTTAAGAAACACCCTGCTGTGACATAGACAGGATTCAAAGTGGAAAAAGATCAGTTCTTTGATGGAGTGAAACCAAAATATTAAAATAATAAACACAGGCCAGCACAGCTGTTGTCTATTATTTTAATCTTAGTTTCTCATTTTTCATTTATTGTTCCTCTTTTTGATGAAAATGGTTACCGTCAGCCTACGTTTGGCTCAAGGAAACCCCATCAATTTAAATTTGACAAAAAATTCCATAATTTCTGTGGGCTATACACTTATGCATTGGTTAAATTACTGAAAGTGGTGAGTGACAAACAAATATAACTGGGTATAAACAATGTATAAACACGTTTTAAAGGTACCACGTTTGCAAACATACATCACACTGTTTAATAATAGGAAACCACTGGGCATTAGAGCCTGAATAAGTTCCAAGAAAAGCTGGAACTTTATTCGCTCCAACAGAAATTTGAGTGCACACATAAGCATGGCTATCCAGGATTTTGAAAACAGAGAGCTTACGAGAAGGAAATCGAAGGTGCACTGAACGAAAGAGGTTTCACATTCCGATGAGAAAATCAATACACAACTATATCTTCACATGGCAAATAGTTGTCTGTTGTGTAAAGGTTAAAATTTATCTCAACTTCAGGTGCACTAATAGAACATTAACATAATTGAACAATAACAACAGAAATAAGCCAGTGATATTACTGATGCAAAGATGACTAAGTCCAATATGTTAATATATAGAATATGTACATAAACTGTTTAAAATCAGATTTTTATAAAACCGTGTCCACTGAGATATGGGAAATATAGGGGAAAAAAATTAAGCCATGCTTCAGGAAATGGTCCATTTTAACAACCTGAACTGGGTCAACATCTTCATCTTAAACACATTTCTTGATTTAAACAAGCTTAAACAAAGCCTGAACAGACCCAAGAATGGCCCAATGAGCAGAAAAACTAAGTAGTCAGTAAGAATGAGAGGCATAGAACGAAAATTAAGAGAAAAGAGGAAATTGAACAGGAAGTGCAGAGGAGGAGGAGGCCGGAGGCTGGTGTCACCCCAGCAGTCGAGACCGGTCCCCCTGGGTCCAATTCCCTTCCTCTCACTTCTCCTTCCTGTCATTCCTCATCTCCTCTTGAAACCCATATCTCCATGTGTGTGTATTTTTCTTCGAAATATTCCTTACACATAGCCCCCTTGGACCCCTTCCTTAAAAGAATTTATTCCAAACTCCCCTCAGCTCCATCCATCTTTTCCTCACAGGTGGCAAACCAACACCACAAAGCACAAAACACTCGCCTCCACAGTTTGTAGATGTGTATCACTATAAAAAATAGTAGAAATATTTCTCTGCTTTGGTTTAGTTTAGTTACATTAAACCAAAAATCTAGCAATATCTTTTAAAACCCAGAAGCTTCCAGACCAGATACAAGAATACCTTCTGTGTAACGTTAACGTAATTACTGGCTATCTTTTACAAAGTATAATCAGAGTCCCCTCCAAAAAGAGACAATGACTCGTTTCGTGACACCAAGCTAGTCCTCACTTTGTCCCAATCTGTTCTTATAGATGTACAGCCCGCCTCCTCCCACCTGTCTCCTATTCTTCCTTTCTAATCAGGCGTCCCTGCCAATCAATTTGATCACCATGACAACATTTCGTGCAACGCCCCCTCCAAACACCAACATCGCTGCCACCACCCACCCCTATAAACAAAAACAAAACAAAAAAAGAAGCTGAATTCCGACAGCTCAGGATTGATGAGGGGGAGTGCTGTCAAGGGCCAGAAATTAGATTAGGAATGAAGCAGACACACACACACATCACAGCTCTGAGGCAGCAGGTGCTTTTGGTTAAACCTTAATTACATGATCTCTGATTTCTCTAATTGATATGGTAATGACTATGTAATTAATGCAAAAGCAGAAATACCAGCAGCTCCCTTAATGAATGGATTTATTTGATTAGATATCCTTCTGCATATTTATGCAGGCTGGTATACAGCAAGACAGGAAATGTTTGTGTGGGGTTCTTGTCACTGTTGCTACTTGCATGCCTTGACTACACCTTTCACAAGTTCTAGCATACACGTACAAAGAAAAACACTTGTAAAATTACTTGAAACAAACCAAAGTCATAAGAGGCTTTTTACTTTTGTTGCTTCATGTTCAGAAATCAAGTCTTGCTTGCTTACAGGTAGGTGGCACTATGGGGCTGTGTCATACAGGCTGGAGCAAAAGCATCAGTGGATAAAGATGATCATAATACCGATAAACGCTCTTCATCTTAAAATTGCCAAAAAACAAAAAGTTATTAGTCCCCAACTTAAAAGAAGTGGACTCAATGCTTCATTTAACGCAGCAATGAAAAGCTCCTGCTCTACACCCATATGGTCCACACCCTCACTTGTCACAACAAACACACATGCTGAGCCATAACTTCACCACTGACTGAGGATCAACTGTGACAACTAGATGTGAGCAGCAATTACTCTTTGCTTGCAACACTTGAGAGCAGGGAGAGCGGATATTTGGGAAAAGACTCCAGTATAAGAAGTCATCTTCTGGGGATGAGAAATCATTTTTCTTGCTTACTTTGAAACATCCCGACTGCTAGCTGACTTTAATATATGTCTCCATATGTCTTCTGCTCTTCTCTTATGAGATATCTGTGGGGGCCCTGCAGTTGCATTTGGGGAGTCAAGTAAAAGCACATGTGTGGGGCCTTGACTAGGTGTGAAGAGCTGAGACCTCAGGCCTGGTCATTCCTATCTCCCACAAGTCACTGCTCTGTCAGCTGATCCGTAGACAATAACTTTCTCTACTATTTTTTGCACATATTTTTCTATTATTATTTTGTCCTTTAGATTTTCAAACAAATGAAGAAAAGGCCTCCTTATATTTGTACACTTTGAGCTGCCTCAAGAGTTATTTTTGGGAAAAGGAATTAAGACAGGATAATGTAACTTGTTTAAAAATGATGTCCTACAAGTTACTGCAGTGATGTTGCATGAGGATTAGAGCCGTGTTTCCTGCTGAATGTGGGCCTTGCTGCCATAAATGTAAGACTTAAAGTCCAAAGGAGTGTTATTTATAAAAAAAATATATCAATCAAAACGACAGTAAAACACAAACCAAAACAAACATTTATCAAGCCTCTCTGTTTTTGAACATTTCGCGAGATGCTGCATAGTTTGCAGAGACAGACAGGCCACAGCTAATACTAGTAATTAATGGTGGAGCGTTAGTTGGTTAACTAACTTACCTCTGAATAATGTGTTTCTTACAGGGCCACTCGGGCCACGGTTGATGGATGGCCTTACAGAAGCCGGGTCAATTAGCCGGGCTGGATTTCCCTTCATGTAGGCTGCAGACAGCACTGGGAGAGCTCCCACCTCTGTCACGCGAACTGGCTGTAATTAATCACCAGCGCGAGGCCTTCTCACCTCACACAGCCGCGCGCACAAACAGCCAATACGTAGGTTTGGCCAAAATTACATCTCCACTCTTCTAATCTAGCTAATTGTCAATATTGTACCCAGAGGAGAAGAAAGATTCCTAAACAATGTGCTGCCTTGCCAACAAATATGCCTGTCTTACTGTACCATAGTCATACAACACTGGACAACAGTTCAGCAAGCTTACGCTCATTTAATATTAAAGAGTTAGCTATTAGCGATAGCTAAGAAAAGTTTAGAAGATTTGGACTTCTGGGTTTGGACATTGCACAAAACACTAAATTATATGAAACGAAATAAAAAATTTCCTGTGTGTATTAAGTTATCTATATTAACTTTTGTCAGAGAAAATGACAAAAGGTCTCTAATAAAAATAATTCATGTACACTTGCCTGTATTAGTAAGATTTTTTAAGGACAATGAGAACACAAAGAACCTCTAATGACTTCAATGTAATTTTCCCTCAAAGTGTCGTTTTAGTTACACTTGTCACCCCATGAAGCTGTTTCTGTGCAGTTTTGTTGCCCTCCCTCAAACAGTGCACAGACTGTTTACAGAGATGTCACTCTGTGTTCACAGAACTCACTCCTTTGGTCTGGACAAAAGCAGCAAGCTAACAGATGAGGTTTGTGTCTGGGGGCTTGGGTTGGGGATCTATGAGTTGCTGCTGTGTTGCGTGTGCATTTTTGTGTGTGTGCAATTCTGATGCATTTGTGAGGTACATGTCTGAGTGTATGTGTGTGCACCTATTTGTGAATGCACATGTGTATATGTGTGCATAGTGTGCCGTTTTGGTTGGGGGGTAGTCTCATGGGGCAGCTCTGTGTCTGTCCCATCTGCCACCCCACTCTGCTGACACCCAAGGGAATGGAAAAGAAGGGGAGGGGGATTAATTTTGGATAAAAGAATCAGGGTCCATCGGTCTAATGGGCAACAGTGCTGGTTTTGATGATGGACCAAAGGCAAAGGACACTGACTGGGTGTGTGGAAGCCAATCTACCAATCTATTTGACAAAACAGTGGGCCACCCCTGTCAAGTTCTGCATCAGTCTGCCTAATAAGGCACGCACACCCCTGAAATTATGCCTCAAATGAGAAAGGGGTGCACTGTATTTTACACACATGCACACATCGTCACACTCACCCGGGGCTAATGTCAGCCTAATGCATGGCCATGCTGTGGCCAGAGGGCTAATTGGGTATATAAACACAAACATATCCCTAGAGAGGGAAGAAGGGAAGGGTTTATTTTGTCCTAAATCTATTGTAAGAAAAAATACTTAAACAAGAATCTCATCATATTTTCTCAGTATCAATAATGAAAGATGACATGGTTGTGCTCTCATATACCCAGCAGCTGGATGCTCTGATGTGGATGTGTGATGTGGAATGACTTGGTGGCAGGTGGCATCTCATGCTGTCTTTATCCAAACTGTGATCAGGAAAACGGTAAATGGCGCCACTGCGCTCACAACAATAGCAATAACAAAACAGTCATGTGGAAGAGGAGCATATGGCTCCTGCACCATTGGGCAGAAGGAGCAGTCAGCAAGACGAATGCTGAGGTGCTGGCAACAAAGCTGACTTTAACTTGTCAAATTAATAGGATATCAAAGGAAGAGGCATGTGCCAAGTGCAACTTGATGGTGACACAGACAGAAACAGCTATTTGCTGTCGAGGTCAGATCCCTGACAGTGTCTGATGTTTGAAGTCCACATCTCTTACTGTCACTACCGAAATATAGTTTGCCCATTTGTGTTTCAAACAAACACTCACACAGCGCATGCAGACTTGCATCTACTGGGTGCTACCCTACCCCCTCACCGCTTTGAGGGCTATGTTAATGAAACAGTTGCTGTTTCCTGGCATAACATTAATTACCCGATCAAAATAGAGTGGGTAATTAACTGCCCTTCTTTAGCAGTACTAATTACATTAGCAGAGAAGGGCCATTGCAAAGGAGCAAAATAGAGGAGAGAAAAAAAGAAGGGATGAAGCTATACTAAACAAAGACTGAAAAGCAAGGCAGTAGTGAGGTACATACCTGTATATGTGTATAGTGTGTGTGTGTGTGTGGGTGTGAGTTTTAAAAAGGAAAAAGAGACAGAGAGGAAGAGGCCGTGTTTGAGGGAGACTCATGTGGTTCTCACTTGGGCCCCCAGAGGCTTGGTCCTCAGAGAGAAGCAAGCTTATTGGAGAGGAGAGAGATGGGAGGGGGTGTTGTTTATCTTGACATGCTCTACTCAGTCTTTAACGCTCGCATCACAATTAAGATGCTGCGGCTCATCAGCTATGTATACAAAACAGTGTAACAAGCTGCACGAGCACACAGGTGATGGGCACAGTCAAAAATAGATCCAGTACAACCTTGAGATGTAGAGCCTTGCAGGAAAATCTTGATCACATCACATTGTACAGTACGTGTGAAATATAGTGGAATTGTGTGTTGTTTTTCTTTAAATTTACAGTTAAGTGCAGACTAAGAACTGAAACAACTCTCCACCACTTTTTTTCTTATTTCTTTTTATTTGGAGCACAAAATATAATTACACCTTAAAATTTACAAATCACATTTGCACCATTTTTGTATAATTTGTAAAGTAAGATGGCTTTAAAAAAAAACAAAATAAAAATAAATTGCTAAGATTTTTTTAAATAAATAACATTGACCAAAATCTAGGAAACAATTTTGCAAATGTCATCTACTCTTTGTTTTCTTTATTTCACAACCTGAGAATGTAGTTTGTGTAAATGGTGAGAAAAATCATTAAAAGCAGTATAGCGGGATGACAATGAAAACCTAATGTACCAGGTTCTTTTTTTTTGAGCCGTTGTGCTTTTATTTACTGTACTGCATAGAAACTATAGTCTTGTACTGGGATACACTGATAAATGAATCATTGATAATGAAACTGAAAAATTTCTAACTAGTCATACAAGTTTAGGTTTGCAACGTGGAATGAAACAAAGTCAGGGAATTGGTGTAACAAAGCATGCATTTTAAGTGAAATTAAAAAGGATAAAGCTAACTAACATTTTCCTTTACATAAGGACGATAACCCTCTTTCACTGTAAGCATAACATATACATTTTGTTATGCCAGGACCTGCAACAGGGAATGGTTTATTTAAAAAAAAACTAGTTTGTTTTTTTTCACTGAAAAATCTATTTCCATTGATCATTTATGAAAGTAATTGGCAACTGTCTAGATAACTTCATTTCAGTAACAGTTGGAAAAGGACCACTTTATTAAAAAACATGTTTATATTATTCCCTAAACTAACTATAATAAGTTAAATTGCTTGTTCTTAAATAAATCAATATATGAATTCATTTAGTAATAACCCAGGAAAAAAAAAATTCTCTCTTGAAAAAACACAGAGTTCAGAAAAAATAAAGGGTCTATTTGTCTGGAATGTAAATTATCTTCAAAAAATCTACTAAAAAACAAACAAAAAAAAAACTCTCGCTAGCTCACAGACAGTGTACACACATGCCATTTAAGATGTCCATACACAGACAAATTAGCACCCTGCTTAAAAGAGCTGCTACATTTTATCCAAGTGGTCAGTTATTTGTCAACACTCAGTGCTCTCACAGCCCATCCTCTAGGTCTCATCAGGGCCTGCATATATGCTGCAAGAACTGAATACTGCTTGTTCAATCAATCAATACAGATCCTTTTCAAGCTTGAGAAGAAATTCGAGGAAGCCTTCCTCTTTTTCCTTTTAGACGTTTCATTACATACATGGCAGTATATGGTCCAGTCCATTTGCTAAGGAGGAGTATAACTGTAGTTGTAGGTGGAGTATCCTCCTCCATTTGAAGTAGATAGCTGGTCTTTGGATATTTTCATACCCCGTCCTGTTCATCCAACTGGATGAAAAAGGGACTAAGAGGTGGCAGGTGGGATCATGGAGGGAAGTTATACAAAGTTGCTAGTTATTAATATTCCCTTCTCCCTTTCCCTTCCTCAGTGCCAAAAGAGGGGGCTAAGTGAAGCAGTGGTCTGGGGTAGATTGGGGGCGGGTGCTTTGCTACATCGGGGGAACAACCAGGCCCGTCATCGCTGGAGAGAAAAACATATACAAAATCTATGATTCTGATCAGTCAGGTCTTTCATTATTGTACATCCAGCAAGCGTTTTCTGTCTTGTTCAGTCATAGCTTTTGAGTTAGTTAGTAACAGGGGTTAGACTGCATTCGTGAGTTCAGACAGCGGGGTCAGATAGTGAGTTGGATGGCTACCTCTGAAGCTGTTCCCCCCTGAGGCAGGACAGGCAGGGGAGGGAGAGCCTTGGGGCCTGAGGACGGGAGCAAAAGCACTCTTCTGTTTAGCAGCAGAAGGAAAGGAGGAGAAAGGCAAGAGAGATGATGAGGAGCTTGAGCTTCCTGGTATGGTGGGGCTGGAGGGCATTACTGTAGAGCAGAAGGTCAAAGTCAGTGTGTACCCTGAAAATCTGACCATTGAAATTAGCATTGTGAAATTTATTTACAGAGAACATGAAGTCTTACTGTAGGGAGAGCTCGTAGGTGAGGCACTGCTGAAACCAGGAGATCCAGGAACCCCCAGGCTTGTCATGGGAACTGTTCCATAGCCTCCAGTCATTCCCCCGCTGCCACCATAGCTTGACTGCTGGGGAGTAGAAGCTGATGGGTAACCCCTTGGAGACAAACTGCTGGAGTTACGAATGTAACCTGGAGGAAAAATGAAAATATTGGATCATTTCTGAACTTTATTAAAGGTAAAGCACAAGAGCAGTTCATGGCTAGTTTATGTTTGAATTCACTTACCTTGGCTGCTCTGTCCTGGCTCTCCAATGCTAACACCTAACTGAGAGGGATAAGAGCCAAGACCCATGACACTGCCATGTGCTGGTGAGCTGGGCAGTGCTTGCAGCTGACTGTGTGGACGAGGAACGCTGTAGAGTGCCTCGGCAATATCAGCTGCACGTTTCAGCAGCATGTCCTGCAGATAAAATATAGTGATGGCCAACAATGGGTCAGTCCCATAGATACAGAAATATAACACATTTTAATCAGCCAACAAGATGTTACAGATGTTAATCCTGGCAGGAAACAGAAGTGCAATAATTAATCTCTAAAACTGAGGATGTGTGAGCTACACACAATTAGCCCCTTAAGTGCAAGTTACATACAGTTCTGCTGACAATTTTCTGACTCATGCTGGTGCATTCAAGTGTTCTCATTTCATCTGTGGACTGAGAATCAGCTGCCAAACAGTCAGTTGGCTCACACAAACTAAGCAGAATGTGGTGTTGGCATATTATTTTACCTAATGAGCTTTGTTCCTGACAACACAACTTCATAGCGCCACACTTTTTGGTTGACACAGGTTATTGAAATATCAACTGCAAAACTTTCAATGCATTTAAAATGTCTACATTCATTTCAGTTGTAAAATGGCAGTAAATTTTGTAGCTGTTTGAAATCAATCTGTTAGTTTAAGCATTGCTTTGAAAAAAGGTCAACAGTAATGCAGTATTGCATGCTCTTCACCATTAGTTGAGCAGCAAAATATGTAAAGCTCTGCTACAGGCATATGTTCCATATGCAGGTAATTTTTTATGATAATTATGCCATTTTTTAGTTTTTGCTGCAAAATAACGTCTCTGTTTACCTGGTTACTGTGTGGATTTCCATACAGGGCCTCTACAAGATCTGCTGCTCTTTTTAAGAGAATCTCCTGCAGAAAACAGGATGATTTCATTAATATCTCAAAACCATGAGCATAGCCTCCACAATTGTTTGGAAAATTAGCATGGGAATTTCTTTTACTTAAGAGTCTCTCACCTTTGCTAGTTTTTCTGGGTCACCAGGATGTCGAGGAATAACCTTCTGAAGACGCTGAAACCCATAGTCTATAGTTGGCTCATTAAGGGCTAAAATGAAAAACATATAGTCTGTTAAACATTCTGTTATAAATTATAATCTAAAATGTCTCAGACTGGAATACAGAGGGAGCACAACGATGTATCTTAATACCTGTGTAGATAAAACGTCCAGGTGCTCCCTTGCAGAACTGTTTCGATTTATAAGACAGTGTGACCTCCACAACCCCGGGGATGTGTCGAGGTGGTGTCTGGACACGGATGGCGTGCGGAGTGATCAGCTGAGGAAAACACATAGAAACTGTGTCACAAACCATCCTTCCTATGCCTTGTAAATATTTAGGCTAACACAATACTGCGGAAAGATTAATTTGTTAAAGCTGATCATAAATCATCCAAATAATGAGACAAGCCATATGCTGTGTATTTCATTTCACAATATGTGCCATCATTAGTGAGATGTTCTGAAGACAACTTTTACCTCACTCCACACTAACATGCTTCCAAACACCACCTGCAGCCCGTCGAAAAAGTTCTCCCCAATGACTATGACCATGGCCCCTCCGGTGGTCCATCCCTCACTTGGACTGATGGCTTTGATACATGGCGTAGCTGAAAAGGAGAGCAAGGGTCATATGACTTCAAAATAATGCAATGCAGTACTATCATACACAATAGAATGCTTTTATCATATATAATACTAGAACATGTAAAATAAATTACAGGAAAAAGATGACGACATGCTTGTGGAAAAAGTAATGTGATTCTTTACTAATGCAGAAATTACCAAAACTCAATGAAGAAATGCTTGAACACAACCATTCTACAAGCATTATATATCGAAATAAAACAGAATAGAATAGAAAAACTGACGTGTTTTTTGATTTAGAGATTTGACTGACTTTAAATAACTTTGATTTTATTCTTTTATTCTGCTTGCGTACAAGTAACCTCAGAAGACAAATATGTTGCTGATGCATTAATGAGATCAGTTATTGACCTCAGTAGACATTCGGTAACTCATAATACCAAGTAGGCCCCATTTTCCCAAGTGTGAAAGATGAAAATATAATAGAAAAAAAAGATTATTAGTACTTCATATTGTAGCTTTTATTTTCCTACCATATTCCATACTATTCTCCATGGACTCCCCTGGCTCCAGTCTGCGAGCTCTCCGACCATGTTTAGAGTTGTTGTGGACAAACATGTTGTCAGACACTGCTAGGACGTGGCCATCCACACTCACAGTGCTACATAAGACCACCTGAACAAGAGCCAGAAAGAAGATACATGAGTGTAAATGCAGCACTTGGACAGCATGCTGCGAGTCAAAATCTCAGGTTACAAGAGCAAATCCCTGTGCAACAATTTGTTTTGTGGTACAGCTGATAGTCATATTTCTTACAAGGTAATGTGGCATGCCTGGGATTTCCACAATATTTCTGCATTCTGGGGGTGACACTGCCCTTACACTCCTCCATCAGGCCTCCATATGGCCTCTCCTCTGCCTCTAACCTAACTTTTTGATTCATATAGCGTGCAATGGGCTCGTCTTTGTCTCCTCCTGATCTTTCAATGACACCAAACATATGGACCAAATCTCCCATTTTAGCTGGCTGTTAAAGTACTGGATGATATATAGTGGTCCTAATGTGATTTTCTGGCTGAAGCATGTGTGTCCCTTCTCACATCTGCCTTTTGCAGATGACACATGTATAAAATTGATAAGAAGATACTTATAGGTTTGAATGCTAAGATAATTGTGAGTATTTGTAAGGCTGATGAGGAGTAAGGTGATGGAGAATTTTTGGTCAGATAGAATTAATCATTTAAGATAAATAGCATTTCATTAATATTTGATCATATATATTTACAATCACATTTTGAAGGACTGTTCTTTTAAATAAACACATAGCTGTAACTTTGCAATTTAAGGAGTACAAGAAAGAGGTGAAAAAGCATATGTTCCATAGGTGGTGGAAAGGAAGTGAAGCCTAAAGAAAAATAACTGTAAATTATCGATCAAGCAGCAGATTCCTGTCCAGCTCTGATCACCTTTCAACCCAAAGTTGAGAGTCTTGGAGCGCCTGTGTGCTCATAACTTCTCAGCATGTGTCACATCACAGGAGTTAAAGCAAACATGGTGGGAGTCGGAGGGAGCACAAAGAAGGAGAAGGGACAGTGGGTTTGCCAGGAGAAGGAAAATGCCAGACAGAGACCGCTGGTGCTGAAAGACGGCAGAGGAAGTGAGGCGGGAGTGTCCCTTGTGACCACTTCCTGGGTCACGGAGCATGACCTCCTCCATCTGGAGCCAATCATTCAATTCCTGACAACTTCCTGAAACACCTCAACCTATTTCCTGCACCCCAGCACCCCCATGACCATGTCTCCCACATATCAAACTCTTTTCGTTTGTCTTTCCATCTCTCTGACTCCTTATTGATTTCTAACTTTCACCTTTAACTTTCTCTTTAATGTCTCCTCTTGGAAAACGTACAAGAGCTTTACCATGTGAGTGTTTATGTTATAAACATTACAAGGAAATAGACTGAATGAGAGATTAAATATTTTAATCACAAATAGAAGAAGATCAAGATTGTGTTTTATTTAGTTGTTTGGGTTTTTTTTGTTGTTTTTTGTTTTATTTTTTACTACATGTTATCACCTTCTATTTTTTTCTACTCATGCACAAGCACACATGCATTTATAGTATGTGCTCCACTTTTACCTGAAATCTCCTCATATCCCTTGGGTTTCCTGCTGTCTTCAGACAATTCTGGTTACATTTCAGGAAAAACTTCAAGAAAAACCTGCAAAGGAAAACAGAAGGATGCATGTTTGTTAATCAGCAACTAAGAAATCCCATGAAAGAATCCTGTATGTGATTATTTGCTTTTCAGCAACACAACTGCAGTCAAAGGAGACATTCATTATTTTTTTCACAGACAGTTTTGCCTATGTGTGTGTGTGTGTGTGTGTGTCTGTGTGTGTGTTGGCCAGAGTATATGCGTGTGCATATCTGATTACAGTACTGAAATCACAGCTGTTTAGTTTAGTATTAGTGTCAATGTTATTACACTTTAAATCAAGTAATGAGATTTTGAAGCACAGTCCAGTGGAAAGCTCTGTTGTGTTTCAAAGTAAACCAGAGACAGTGATGTATGTGAGCAGACTCAGGGGACTGTGGTATCCCGCAGTGTCGTATTTGAACTCTCACAAGGGAATATAGAAAAAGTAGAGCCAAACATGGAGAATGGGAAATGAGGGGAAGAATAAAGGTAGTGATACAAGCACATACAGGCACACATATGAACATGAATTTTTGTTTTAAAGTTTATGTGTCTCATTGTTTCTGTGAGTTTATGTTTCAGTGTAATAGACTGTGGAGAAGCAGAAGGCGAAAGGGCTGCTGAGAGCCTCTGCTGCACTGGAGAAAGCCTGAAAGAAAGGTGGAATAGATAGGAGAGAGGGAGACTAAGAAGAGAGAGAGAGACTCCAAATCCCAGGTGTACGTAGTTCGGCAACGCAGCCTGCTGCCATGGCAACGCAGCTCTGCCGCAATCCCAAAGTCCCCATGCTGAGAGGCAAAAGACAGCATTGGGAAAGAGAAGGCAGCAACAAGAGCACATTCCATCACTGAAATACAGCAAGGATGAGAAAGACTTGGCAAGCTAAAAGGCATAATGGTATATACAGACAGCAGGTGCAGGTGAGGGTGAGGAGAGCCATACAAATGTCATGGAGAGAGAAATCAAGCAGACAATTTGCGTTAAATAAAAATGGTGAGCCTGGAAATAAGGCAGTGTTGTGTTATTTGTATTTATGGCAATTATATTCCCTTTCAACAAAGTGAATCCTGGTCCTTTATTTCATTACCTTTATTCCATCTACTCCAGTACTGCACAACAGTACAAGTTTGGAGTACTTGTGTAATTGTTCAATCAGTTAAGTAATGGGTTACAAGTACTTAATAAATTGATCAATTAACTATTAAAATATTATTATTTCACATTGTAAATTTAATTATATTTGATTAACTTTTAAATATTAAGAAATAGGCATTAAAGCTGGAGGTCATCAGCTGGTGGTTGTATGGTCTTGTACTTGATGTTTAATGACTGTCAAAAATGAGGGGTGAAGCAAATTCAAACTGCAGAACCAATTAAAACATCAATCAAAACTGAAGTGCAACAAGCTATTTTACTCTTACTGGTGTTGCATTTGAATTTGTTGCTTTGCAGCCCAGTACTGCCTCAAAATGTGGCAAAAAGGCCTTCCTGCTTGATAAAAAGAAGCAAAGCAGCCAAGTGAGTCTTCTGTTTTTCAGTAAATATAGGCTTAGGGGCTATGATGTTACTTCTTTTGATTCACCAGTGTTTTGATAAGTAACTCGTTTAAGTAAAGTGACAGTTAATTGTAATTGATTACATTTATAATGCAATTCAGTTATGTGATTCTATTACAGCTAGTTTCTCCCAATCCAACATAATATCATTCTGTAACTAGGATTTCCCTTTGGGCAAGCTTTGTACGTGCTAATGACACATTTTATCATCCGATGTGCAATAACTCAGACTTTTTTATGAGACCAGACTCAATTATTATGTGCATTTGCATTTTATGCTATAATTCTACCACTAAATAGACCAAAATATTGCATTTTCTACTCCAGTAACTTCGTCTGTTAGCATCAGTTACTGACAACTTTAGAGACAACAGTTTTACACAATCAGAAAATCTAGGTTGCTAAACAGAAACAACAAACTACTGTAGAATAAACCAGCTTTAAAGTTTAAAGCTCCAGTTAAATTATTGTTTCTTCCTTTAAAAAAAAATTTAAAAAAGAGGACTTAAAATATTCTAATGTTTATGGCCTCTATAGTGACACAAAAAGCTGGTATGTTTCATATTTCTATGACCTAACAGCTCCATTAAATAGTAATTGTTCTTTCTAAACAACTAAAACCTTTTGGTTGAAATAAACTTGTAAGTGATCTACTGTCTTACCAAAAATCAAGTGGCAAAGTATCATTAATCACCTCACAACCTCTCAGATTTAACAGCTATTCTTTTTTATAAAGTAGGTGCTCCATCTGCAACCAATATTGGTATTTTAAAATCTCATTTTCAGAAAAAATGGGAAGTTTTATAAAATGCAAAAAAAAAAGTTTATATCCATTTTTCAAATACTCATACTCAAAAAATCATACACTTAATGGGAAAATATGTCACGTGCTTAGACGTCACCGGAACTCCAATTGATTGCATCAACACATATGTAAGTCGCCCATGCCATGCGCACTAATGCACCTCCACACCATAACAGAACTTGGCTTTTTGGACTTTTCATTCATACGAGCCAGGATAGTTTTTCTTATGTTAAGCCAGATGTCCTCTCTTCCTAAAGGCAGCTGAAATGTGGACTAATCTGACAACAGAGCACATGCTCCCTATGTTTATGTCCATGTGAGATAGGTTTGTGTGCAAAGGACATAGAAGTGTCCAATTCCTACTCTGACCAGTTAAAATACATTTTGTAAAGAAGATTTTTACGTAAGTTGGGTTTGCCTTTGGACTTTTAAGTACAAACCAAAGAATTTCTTCCATCACTGTCACTTTCAACTAAACAAAAAAAAAAAACAGTAAAGAGAAAAGTGCTGCAGAAGGAGACAATATTTTTGGGCTACATGGTACACCCTAATCCCACCCACACTGTGCTCTCTGAAAATATAACTCATCTTAATGGAGGGTGATTGTTTGGAGAGGAACTTCAGACTGGCCCCACAGCGCTGAATCCTCCCATCGAATTCTAATCTTTCCCTCACTCTCTCAACTTTTATTCATTATTCTTCCATCACTTGTTCCAGATTCCTCTCATATGAACAGAACCTGGCTTACAACCAGTTCACACTTCCAACAGCATGTCCAATATTTCTTGATTTGATCTGTTTCATAGAAGAACAATAAATATTGTTGTTGGCAGACGGCGATTACAAAATACCATTGAGGGCTCAGACCTCCAACCTCAGTTTGGGGCGTAACATGTAAAAGGGCACATCTGTGCCTCTTGCATATCCTCCTTTCATTTCTTTCCGCATTAATGTCTGACTTGTGGACACCTTTGCAGAAGTTTATCAGGAGTAAAATTCATCATATATGGAAGAAAAGTTATGAATTTTTTTTCTGATTCCTAGAGCTGACAATAATGTTTGGTTGCATATTATTCCCTTTTTGAGAGTCACACACTGTGTAAATGCTGGGCTATGATTCCTACATCATGTGCCTTTCACAATCTTAAGTTTTTTATTGCCCTGGCTTGGCTGTGGTTTAGTAATACCAGCTTCTTCACTGCACAGTCTAACCAGTAACCATCACTCATTTAACTGGCTGACATGACAGATTTCCAATGAAGTGATGCCTGAGGTACCAAAAATCACAACCCTAATTCAGAGGTTGTCTACATCCATTTCAGGCTTTGTGCACTATTTGAGGGTTCTTGACCTTGTTTGTTGACTTTTTCTCATCATTCCTTGTTTATATGACACCAGATGCCTCATGCACACATGCACACACAAACACATTCACATGCATACATGCACACTCTGAAACACTGACACACCCACCTTTCCACACCCCTTTCCCAAAAACCCATTGAGTCAACTTTTCACCCCCCTCAGTTCGGACGCACACAGCTGCAAATGCTGAAATTAAAGCGAGACATTGACGCATATATTAGCATGCATTAGCCGCTTCCCCCTGCCCACTTAACATGCAAATCTCCCAGCCCCGTCGCCTCGCACCTTCTGCCACACATTCATTTGCTGAATTATAATTAGACTAATCTTGCATAATTAATAAGAAGTCGAGGACCCTCTGTTTTTTATCCCCTTCTCTATTGTGGTTGCAAAAGTTTAATATTGCCGTTGTTTGTTTTTGTTTTGATAAAGTGGCACACCCACACACTTCCCCATGTACAGGGAAGAGATGAGGAGAATGGGAGGCGATCCTCATGATACGGGGAAATTGCAAATAATCTCTCTTTTTAAAAAAAAGACTTCTGACGTAGATGTGTTTATATTTGCAGTTTATTTAAAGAGTATGTGACTCTTTAAATAAAACTGCGGTAAGTCGCACAATTTCAAATAAAACTAATGGGAAGTATGAGTTAACTAATAAGCTGTTATTTTTTAATTATAACTAGATTTATACAGACACCGTCAACTAGTACAGAAAAAAGCCTCTTAGATCGTCATCGTCAACTTAACCCTAAATCTTTAGAGTGGCAATTTTTCTAGTTTGAAATTCAGAACACTTTAAAGCTTTTTTGCAGTGTGCTAACTGTGAGGCTGTAAAAGTTTCATCCTCTGCAACACCTTCCATCCACACACTTAAAGCAGGAAACACAAACAAAGCATTGGCTGAGTCTTAAACCTTAGGATCATTTTACACTATGGCTCCATGGGGAGTGTAGTTTTTTTACCCCCCTCTCTTTTCTGTCTCTGCTTCTGCATCTCTTTCAAAGCCTCCAACACCTTTTGTCTGCACCTTTGTGAGTTCCCAAGACTAAACATGGGCCTTGCAGCATGAGCTGGGCATCTCATTTGTGACAGCTTGCTTTATTAAAAACTAGTTCAATGACAAATAGTGATCATTTCGTTAATGAAAAATAAACAAAAATATTTTCGTCAATGCACATTTTTCACCAGACGAAAACCAGACGAGACTAAAACCCCATTAATAAACAATAACTGGGACTAAATCAGGATGCATTTTCGAGAACTAATAAAGATAAGATGAAAATGTAGTTCACTAAATAAAGACTGGGCTAAAATCTATGGACATTTTAGTTCAAAGCTAATTGCTTTTTTGATCTCCCCTTTACTAAAAACACTGGCACAAAATAAAACACACTACTGCTGCAGGTTCCCCACCCCACGGGAGTCGGACCATGGTGGTCATGGCCCTCAGGAGCTGTGGGTGGGCCTATTTTCACTTCTGAAAGTTGGCAACCCTTATGGTGTGTGAAGTTGAATTTATGCTACTTTAGATATGTTATACTGGTCGGGCAACTGTGTTTTCAGTTGCATTGTAAGTTCAAAGCAGACAGAAGTATGAGTTAATCTAAGAGCTGCAAGCGAACTATAGTTAACACAAAACACCTGGGCAGTTACACATAGATGCAAACTAAAAACTAAAACAAATCATCTAGACAAAATAAAATAATAAGCCACACTTAATTCAAAACAACTTTAACCTACATTTTCATACATAGCCTAAATGTGGTATAAAAGTAAGTAAAATTGTCTGTGTTTTGAATGTCTGGAGAGTTTTTTTTGATATCAAAATGGGGTTCCAAGCTAAAAAATGGTTGGGAACCACTGCGTCCCAATGTATTTTTTTTGGTGACATAAAATGCTGTTCTGTTTGTCTTCAGGTTACCATCACAAGGACATTTGATTTGAATTGGCATCAATAAAAATATAAATTATTGCATGCTAACATAAAAATGCCTGCAATTATTTCTGCATAAAATAGGATTGTTATGCTTTAGGTATGAGTTTTAAATGGATTTTTCAATGTAGTTTAACATTATTAAACTACATTTAACAATGTTCTATTGACTATTAACTTACTACTAACTATGTAATATACTACTAACAATGTTAAATATTATCTGCTGAAAAAGTAAAAGGGTAAAATGATTTTTCTGACTAAAACTAGACTAAAATGTTGACAGTTTTTGTTGACTAAAACTAGACAAATAAAATAAATTTTTCTTGGACTAAAACGAAGACTAAAATGCTCGACTTATAGTCGGCTAAAACTTGACTAAATAAAAATGGGAAGAGGTTGACTAACTGTGGTATAAACTAACAAGCGCGATTGAAACCGGACAAAAACTGAGACTAAATTTAAAAATGGCGGTTCAAATTAACACTAATGACAAAACAGAGAGTAATAACACTAAAAACAATGAAGGATTGGCAGATTTTTATAGAGTTTCATTCTTTGGAGTGGATGCTCAGTTTCACATTTCTAAGTGCATTGGGGCATCTGTTACACATAAGTGTTACTTTGCTTTACATGTGGCCTTAATCATGCAGTGAGCACCTAAGCAGCACAGGACTTAACAAAAATTTTCATAGGCATTCATCAGCACTAATCACTGTTGACATAAACTGCCTTTTCACATAGTAATAAAATGCATCACCCTTTGCGCTCATTGTAAATGCAGGTTTACTGGTAGCAGCTCTTGAAGCATGTGATGCAATAGGTTTTAATACAGAGTTCAAGTTAGTTACAAGTAAAGCTGGATAACTCTCTCAAAAGTAGGAAAACCCTCCTTTTCCAAAGTTGGCTTTTGGTTTCCAAGTTTGAATTAGTGAACCAAAGATGATAAACTGATGATTTAATATAAAAATAATGAAGGAAAGATTTAAAGGAAAGAATGAGGGGGAGGAGAAGAAGGTGGAGATGCTAAAGACAGAGAACTGTTCTTCATCTTCTTTATTCATTTTACTCTTGATCCACTCTATAATGCCTTATAGATATAGGGTGCAGGAAATATAAAGGGACTGCACAATGAGAGAAAGATGAAGAAGAGAAGAGGCAGAGACAGACGAAGAGAGGGAGAATGTTGATGTCCTGTATGCAGGGCCATCACTCATCAGACATCCCCTCCATCACCCCCTGCCGCCACCCTGAAAAAACAAAACAGTGTTCTGACATCGCAGTGGAGGGGAGGTGGAAGGAGGGCAGGGAGGAAAATTAGGAAACCAGATGTGAAGCATTAAAACATACTGACATGCTGAGGGCCTTCCTCTGCCACACTCACACACAGAGAGCACTAACTCATACAGCAGGCCGAGATACATGCATCCATGTGTCACACAAAGCCTGTGCAAACTACATACACATGCACGGGTCCACAGAAAAATACACAAAGGCCAGCAACCATGTGTGCACAGTCTTGCAAAATTAAATACATTAGCAAAAGGGATGCCTCCAAAGCAAATGTCTAAAAGTCATGTGGACATGAGTGTTCAATGGTTTTTAATAAAACATGCATGCATATAGTCAAAACATGCTGCATCTCAGGGGTATGGATGAAGATTTGAAAAAACCATTGTTGACCCAAGAATGTTTCATGCCGAGGCACAGATCTACAGATGGGTCATCATGCATCACTGTATGGATATGCATCCAATTAGTACATGAGGAGTGACTGGGGGTGATTTGTTTTCCTCCACAAGGAGAATTGTGTTTGAGGGATGGGGCAGGGTGGTTGTGTATGTGTGATTGTTTGAGTTGGTGGGAAGGTTGGGTGGAGGTGGGGTGGGGGTGGTGGTGGTAGGTAATAAATACCCCTGGACTAGGGTCCCCTGGCAGACTGGAAGCTAGACTGGTCACCAGGGTTAACACCCGGGGCACATGACCTCTGACACTGCTAATGGGGCACAGAAAACTCTCCACGAACTGATACCCCCTCTGTCGCATACCACCACAGGACCTTTCACACTGGTCCTCCCAGTCTACTCCCCTCCTCCTCCAAAAACATACTGGGATATCTATGGCAACAGCTTTACTCACCCCACACTAGCAAATGTCATACAAATTAATGTTCGCATCCACTCTCCTTTTGTATTATGTCTTTATAAACACATACGTCCAGTCATCTGGACATGCTTGTTTTCTTGATTTTCACTTAATGCATATACGTGTATCATAATTCTACTAAGTAGGTGGGCACTACACTCCCTTGGTGTAATTTCACAGAGTTCTAATCTTGTATGAGCTGGAGAGTTTAATCAACATCAGTTTCCAAACCAGGCAAGTGAAATAAGTGGAAGAAATACTCAGACCTTTCACCTAATTGAAACTGTGTAAATGTACTCCAGGGTAAACAACTTAAAACTAAAACTAAATGTAAGGTCATATTAATGGACTTGGATACTTTCTTATTAAATGTTGAATTCATACTTATTTTAAACTGCATCTTATTTGGGTAGGCTGATTCCAGGTTCACCTTCAGACTTTGCCTTTCTGAAAAAAATAGTTAAGATTAGCTCACTGATATTCTGGTTTCTAAACCAGTTAAAACAGATGCAATGTGTTGGAAAAATCAAACACTCTGTTTGGGACTGATTATTCTCTAGCCTCGTCTCTGTGCCTCCCAGGCTGGCTTCACCCTTACAACCTCAGGCTAGACTCACCCTGCCTCAAAACTTGAGAACTGTGACAAAGTCAAACATTTTAACCACTAGCACTGATTTATAGAGATTGGTACTGCTTCAGGCATACCACCACACTGTGGCATAGTGGAGCTAAGATGAAAAGCAAGCTGATAGAAAGGGTACACTTGAGGCCCTGCAACAATTCAGCAAGGCTTCTCTTGGGTGCAAAAAGTGTTTTACTGCATAACCTCTCACCTGCTGCTAAATGTGCATTTCAACAATTTCAAATGAATTACCATTTCAGTCTCTAGAGCTAAGCCAAAAGTATAGAATGCATACAGAGCTTAGTCACATGGGACTTCATTCGCTCTACCAAATAGATGTATATGGATAGAAATTCAGAGTCTGGAGAACATGAATTCACAACCAGGACAGGGAATAGAAGTCCCATCAGTGGCCTGACCTCTCCCAGCATGCTTGGTGAGTCCTGAGGGACAAGGATTCAAAATTTACTCTCATAACTGTCAGATGGAGACACGTAGTACCCTAAACAAATGAATAGATTTCAAACATACCAGAAAATCATCTGCAGTATAAAACAACACTTATGTTACCTTTCCAATACCCTTTCAATCAGCCAGCCACTAATCAGACTTACTAATAACATGTGTATCAAACCCCAACCCAAACCTTTCTCTAAGAAGAACAATGAATCTGGGATGGATGCCACTGAGAGGAAGAAGAGAGGAAAGAGAAGCAACAACAGAAGGAGAAGAGATGTCTTCTTAATTAGCCAGTAATGATAAGATCTGACAAACAACATCTGTTTCCAGAAAGAGGGAGGAGGAGGAGGGGTGATAGAGGGAGAGTGAAGGAGAGGTTTGAGAGAGGGATATGAGGGAGGACAGGAGAGAGAGAACGAGAGAAGCGGCTGAGAAACCTGTGAAGCCCAGACAACAGGGACCTGCTTGTAAGAAAGTAAATGGGGAGTGGAGGGGATGTGTATAAGGGAGGGAACGCTGTGTAGCGTGACACAATAGAAGAACGGAGGATGAGAAGTATAACAGAAGTGAGAGAAAGACAGACAGGGAAGAGAAATCTGACAGGGTTGAGGGAGTCGAAGAGCCAGGACGAATATGACAGACAGAGGGAGGAAAACAGACCAAACTGAGAGAAAACGAGGAAGATAGACAGACGTAGAGAAGGTGAGCTGGATAATGGTGCTGAAGGAAGAGAGAGGAGGAACGTGTGAAGAGATGGGAATGGAATTGCTCAGAGGTACAGGGTGCTATAATTTACTGTCCGTAGCTAATACACAGCAAATGTGTGGGAGCCAAGGACTGTGAGAGAAGGGGAGCCCGGTGGATGGGGGGAATTGAAGGGAGGGTATGCACACTACTGTGGCTCTCAGCATGCATGCTGGGAGCCTGTCAGCAGTCACATCACCCCCTGCCCTCAGCCCTGACAGATTCATCAGGACCATTACACACACACTGACACATACTCGCTCACACACACGCACACACACACAAATCCAAAAGATTTAAGGGATATTACAATTGTTAAATTCCACTTTACATTTTCAGATGAAAACAAAAACAATCTAGGTCTGAACTAAAGAAATGTTGAATCTTAACAGAAAAAAAACAGTACAGGGGAATTTCTGTTTGGAAAAAAAGACAACTTAAATTCAAAAATCCTCTTCTTATCTTACTTACCCCTCTTTTATTACAGATTACAACATCCCACGTACCTAACTCAACATCCCTTACTAAATATTTGTTGACTTTCATGTAATCAACAGGACTATATGTAGAATGTAGGAATTAGGGATCCTCAATCAATTTTTTTCATCCTAATTTAGGATAGAAAATTGAATTGGCAACTGTTAATCTGTTATAGCTTTTTTCTAAAATGACCTTAGTAACAAACTATTTGAATGTAAGGCAGTTTCTGTAACACAACTCTTAGACAAACAATTCAAGCTACAAAACACAGAAGGTTTCAGTCTTTAACAGCTTTAAAGTTTTAACTGAATCACTTTGGGTTAAGGCATACTGCAGGTCTACAGCATTTGCTTCCACATCAGTGTAATACAACACAGTTAGCTGGGATTGTGTTCCATCACACATGCAGTTAGAGCAAGTACATTCCAGAGTAGAAGTGATATATTTTGTATCTATATTCAAAATCCACTTTGTGGTCCATGCCTTTTTTCCGTTGGTATTGTGTATTAAAATAACATTAAAGAAAAAAACAGAGATATTGTTTTAAAACTTTATCTTTGTAGCATCTCTTCCTAGTTTTTCTTTTGACCCACAAGAAAACCAAGTGAAAGCCAACAGTACTACTTAATCAAATTCAACCTTTAAATACACCAGACATGTAAATATTAGTGTTTAGAAATGTTTTCAGAAGGTAAATGAGTGGATTTTAAAGAAATCTACCCCCTTCAATAAAACATAGTCTGTCCACAACTCAGATAAACAAGAGGGGGGGGGGGGGCTTGCAGGGCTGGTCCAACACCAGGGGGCATTGTTAAGTCATTAGTGAAATTTAAGACCTTAATGGAGGAGTTTGACCAGACCAAGCTTAGTGATACACACACACACAACACCATAGCTCCAACCCAGCAGCAGTATCAACCAAAGACCCAACAGCCCTTGTTCCTAAATACCATTGCTAACTGGCCTCTGACTCCGCTCCCCACACACACACACACACACACGCTCACACAAATTATTACAAAATCATTCATTGTGATTTCAGGATTTTTTTATAGATTATGTCTCTCACAGTGGACATGCACCTACGATGAAAATTTCAGACCCCTCCATGTTTCTAAGTGGGAGAACT